>JAOPSE010000006.1:54414787-55614787 GCA_029449295.1 Zea luxurians | reverse complement strand
AGTTAGAGTAGACAAACGAAGAAGTATTTTATGAAAACCTCTCATTTTAGCCCTAGGATCTAGAATAAAAGCAAAGGCATACAACAAAGGTATTTTTCTCCAGTACTTTAGAAATTTATCTTTCATAGGAACTACAGCTTGTCTTAATAGTTCATCATTTTCATAAGTGTTCAGGTGTCTAGCAATTTTTAAAATTTGATGCAGCATTAAAGGTGAAGTAGGGTAATACACACCAGAAAGTGCAACAGTACAATCATAGAATAACTGTAGAAAAGATAATACTTTCTCTGCAACATTCCAATGATTAATAGTGAGTAAAGGAGAGCTACCTTGATCCACATTATATTGGGTTTGGATAAAGACAGAAAATGTACTTCTGTGTGGAAGAAGGTGCTTAAGCATAAAAAATGTTGAATTCCATCTAACATCAATATCAACACCAAACTTTCTAGGTGTAACTCCCATACTCAGACAATAGCTCTTGTAGGCACCAATTCTTTGGTTTGAAGAGTTTAAAAAATTGATAGCTTTTCTAAAATCATCCAGATATGGCTTTAGGATTGTTAAACAAGACTTCACAATCAAGTTAATTATGTGGCAAGCACAACGCTGATGCAAAAAAATTGTAGATAAATCATCAGGATCATCAGAATCATAAGCTATATCAGCAGATGGTTCAGGAAAATCAAGGCCAAGGTAACTAGAAAACAATGGCTTAAGAAAAGATATAGCAGTTATATTTGATGAAGCATTGTCTAGAGTAATAATAAAAATTTTATTGGTTAAGCCATACTCATCAACCACTATTGCAACACGTTCAGCAATATTTCTACCAGTATGTGCCTCATCAATTAGCCTAAGACCAATCAATCCCTTCTCTAACTCCCAATTGGAATTCACAAAATGAGCAACAACAGATAAATAGTCATCTTTAGCCTTACCATTCCAGATGTCAGATGTAAGAGCAACAGATGAAACAGAGTTTTTAAAAGTTTCAATCAGTTTAACTACTCGATCATTGTAAAGCTTGACCATGTCTCTAGCAGTGGTTTGTCTAGAAGACTTAACAAATTTAGGATTATGGGCATTACTAATGTACTCTTGAAATGCATCAGACTCTCTAAACCATAGAGGTAGGTCCTCTTTAGCTATCAACCGACAGAGTTCAGTACATGCAACAGAAGGAGAATACTCCTAATGTTTCAAGGAACCATCAGAATTATGCTTAAGCACAGATTGAACTATACCAGCATGTTGTTGTTCTCTCTTAGCTAAGCAATTATGACGAAGCAAGTGACCAGTTCCAGAACTTGATTTACCACTTAAAGTAACCTTGCAGTACTTACAAGTGGCGCCATACCTTACCCTCTTACCATTGACGAGGTGAGTCAGTTCATCAAAGTCTTGCCAAACTTTAGATTTGGGAGGACGCTTACTAGAACTGGTGCTTGTGCCGGTCGGTGTCGGGCTAGTGGAGCCTGTGCCTGTCTGACCACCGGCGGCGGCACCAGGGACATCATCATCGTTGTCGATGTTGATGGCAGCACTACCGCCAAACAAGGCTCGGGCATCCTCTGCTTCGTTATGATCTTCTAGCCGGTGCTCCTGCTCCACAGCGGACGGATGAAGGTCATCGTCCATGCTGCCGTGCCGTAGACGGCTGGCTCCTCATCGGCGACTGAGGTCCCTCGACGGCTACGCGACACCGACACCAGCGATACCTACGAAATCAAGATGTAATACATGAGATAGGGGATTAGGGGGTGGAGAATGGAGATTAGGGTTCGGAGGACGAGGAGTACCTGCGTAGCCGGAGCACCTTAGTCGAGGAGGAGCACCACCGCGAGGACCGAGGACGAGGAGGAACACCACTGCTATGAGGATGCCAGGAGGCAGGAGCCTAGGATGGCCGGATGGGGATTACCCGATTAGGGTTCGGGATGTGAGGAAGGGAAGAAGATGAGCGAAGAGATGAGGAGAGTATAGATGTCCAAACAAGTCGTCGCCGGTAGTCGTCGACGGGAGGGGTGGGATATCGCCGGCCGCCACCGCCAGACGCCAGTCCGCCACGCCGCCACGGAGAGGATCAGAGGAGGGGATTAGGTTTAGGGTTTCTGCCAACTAGCGAGTGAGCGAGTGAGGGGGTCGCGGACTTGCGGGGCTGCGGGGTCGGCATTATGTGGGCGAGGTGGCTGGGCAACGGGCCGACGCCGTGCCTACCATATTTCCGTGCCGGGTCGGGCTGAGCACGGCGTGCCGGCCTTGGAGCCCAAGCACGGCACGGCCGCCGTGCCGGGCCGGCCCGAGCATGGTGCGTAGCGGGCCGGGCCGGGTCGGTACCGGGCTTAAATAGTGCCGGGTTTCGGGTAAACGGGCTACCCGGCCCATATAGACATCTATACTGGCCACCTTCTCTGTCTGGTCCAACCGGTGAGGGCCTGCCAAGTGTTTGACGAAATGTCTGAGTCAAATGCCAGCTGCTTATTGTGTTGGACTCGGCAAAGCATTATGCTCAGAGTGATGACCATGGGCGCCTGCCTTGGGTTGGCCATGGCAACGGTTTTTGCAATGCTTCTACAGTCTGCTGCCCAGAAATGTTGGACTGATGGCTACTGACTTCATTTGGTTGCATGAGAATTGAGATTCAGGTGCCGTGGCTGCTCTGCAATGTTATTGGCGTGGGATGCTTCATGTTTACTCTGGCACCAATTTAATCAATTTAAACAAGCTTAGATTTTGTACATACTAGCTTCGCATTTGGCTGAAACTTGAAGTGTCTGTGCCTTTCCAGTTGAAGCACTCAAAGGTATAGCCCGCAAGCTTAACAAAGCAGATTGGGATTTTAGTGTGAATCCATGCAGCGGATTAGGAAATTGGGTCAATGTCACTGGTTTGCTTAGCAGTAATGTGACATGTGATTGTTCATTCAACAACCACACCGAGTGCCATGTTATCAGCTTGTAAGTCATGCACCATTGTTCTGCATTTTTTTTTTTGCTCTAAAATGGTTCTCGTCTAGATTCTTTCAGCATGGTTCTGTTGTCCTTCATTCCAAGTTGAATGATGCATTATGCCTTTGTTTGTACGTATCACAGGGAGCTTATGCGGCAGAACCTTAGTGGAGTTCTACCAGATGAAGTTGTCAATCTTACTTATCTGCAAAATCTGTAAGTTAACCAAGCTACCTGAATTTTTTATATACATATTTTTACGGTCAAATCAGGAAACCACAGTTTGCATTTCTTGCAGTAACTTGTCACGCAACTCCATCCAAGGACCAATTCCAGCATCATGGGCTGACCTACCTGTTTTTAATCTGTACGCCTTGCACTGCTCCCATAGTTTTGTCAGAAGTATGCTTTATTCAGCATTCTTGTGTGACTACAGGTCTCTCCAGGGAAATCGTATATTTGGAACCCTGCCGAAGGAGCTTGGACGCATGCCCAAGTTGAAATCTATGTGAGTTGCATATGTGCGTCTATTACAATTTGCAAGTAGCTGCATCTTGGTGGTAAAACTGAAAGAAGAAAAGAGCTACTACAACAACCTAATAACTAATTTCCGCAGACAGCTAGAAGGCAATCAGCTTGCAGGTTCTATTCCACCAGATCTGGGTAACATCATCAGTCTGCAGAGATTGTAAGCCCTTGCTTCCAATTGTTAATGGTCTTGTAGTTAGACCTTTTTTTTTGTAAAATCCATTGCTAGAACTTTGTCGAGGAAGGTTTCTTGATACATTATTGCTTATCTGTGATAACTGAAGCCAAGTGTCAGGGCCTAAGGAGGTCCAAAGAGGAGTTGCGGCAGCAGCAGCTATGGGCCCTCCAAGGAGGATTAGATAAGTATATTTAGAGATAAGATTAGAAAATTAAATCGAAATTATATAAAAGATTAGTTGAAATTATCTAGGAAGGTTATCAGTTAGTAGTTGTTGAGAGTTTTTAGAAGATTTTTTCGTGAACGCGCAGGAGAGCTGCACATCATTAAATTAAGAGAAGAAACAGTCCCAAATGGACCAAAATACAATGGCACAAAAGGCCAAACACAAGACCACCATCCCCTGACCAAACACAAGACCACCAAATCTGCTACGCACAGGAATGCAGCTTCCTTCTGCGCGTGGAAACAGCAGCACGCAATCTGCGTGTGGAAACAGCAGCGCGCAAAAGGACAGCAGCACAAGTGCAAGCAGGCCACACACCCACACAACTGCTCTTCACTAAGCCCCCAGTAGAACCCTTGATCTGAAAATTGCAGCACCAGGACCCAAATCCTCAAGATGTCTAGCACCGGCAAGCCTCCAACACTCAAACTCATCCAGAAAAACTGATTTTATTCCATGAATGGAAGGTCTGACGCCATAAAAAACCGCCTTATTACGATGAAGCCATAAACACCCGGCCCCCAAGATGATGATACTGTTAAAGCCTCTTATTTTGGATTTGTGTACTTGCTTACTCACCCTCTCCCACCAGTCAGCAAAAGTGGACTCATTAGAGGCAGGAGAAAGATTAGCCAGTCCCAAAGAAGAGAGAATGTAGAACCAAAATTGCCGCGCAAAAATGTAAGTGCAAAGGAGGTGTTGGATATCCTCCGAATCTTGATCACATAAAGGACAAACCTCAGGATAAGTCAACCCTCTTTTCTGCAGTCTATCAGCTGTCCAACATTTATTTCTAATTGCCAACCAAAGAAAGAATTTGCATTTGGGTGGAGCCCAAGTCTTCCATAATCTCTTCCATGGTTCAAAGGTAATCGAACCCATGAAGAAGGCCCTATAACACGACTTCGAAGAGAACTGACCAGAGGAAGAATGAATCCACACATGTCGATCAGCCTCCTGAGTGAGCACCACTCCCCTTAATGCATCCCAGAGGTGAAGATATTGTTGCAGCCTAGGCAAATTAAGAGGGGACTCAATGTCACTGATCCACTGCCAGTTTTGAAGAGCATGGGCCACCGTTCTAGAAGAAATAGCTCGTTTCCCAACATTAGCCACAACAGCAGGGGCAAAATCTTGGATACAAGACCCATCCAACCACCGATCTATCCAAAATAATGTATTATGCCCATTACCAACCAGAGAAACAATAGAAGCAGTAAAGAATCGCTTGACAAGATGTTGAATAGGCAAGTCCAACCCAGACCACGACTTGGTAGGATAAGTTTTTTCTAACCATAACCACTTAGCTTGCAGCACCCAACTCTGGTACAGCAGGTTAGAAATCCCAAGCCCACCGAGATCCAAAGGCCTTGTAACAATGTCCCACGACACAAGGCAATTGCCACCATTTACCTCCTTTCTTCCTTTCCAAATGAATCCTCTCCGAATCTTGTCTATAGAATTAATCACCCACTTGGGGATTTTCATGGCAATGAGAAGGTAGATCGGGATGGCTGAAAGCACAAAGCGCACCATAGCTGTCCTACCAACAAGACTAAGCAACCGAGCCTTCCAATTAGGAAGTCGGTCAGCAACTTTCTCGACCCAAACCATGAGATCAGATTTCTGAGCTTTTTATCTGAAATCGGCAGCCCCAAATAAGTGCAAGGAAAAGAGGAAGAAGAGCACTGAAGAATATTGCAGCCCATCTGTACCGCCTGCTCATTACACCTGATTGGGATAACGAAACTTTTTTGCAAATTAGATACCAATCCCGTGGCTGAACCAAAGCAGTCCAAAATCATTTTGACACATTGAAAATCTTCCTCAAAAGGTTGAACAAAAAGGACCACATCATCAGCATAAATGGACAGTCTGTTTCGGATATTAGCACCCTCCAAGCTGTGCAGCAGCCCCCTATTTTCAGTCAGCTTAAACAGACTATTGAGAATATCCATAACCAATTTTTAAGGAGATAAGGATCTCTAACTAGATAGGACGGCCAGCTGGCCTATTTATGTAATCAATGGATGGGAAGGCAAGAATTAGAAAGGAGAACCCTCCTCTTGCTCAGCCATGGGCAGAGGCCCCCGGCCGATGTTCCTGTCCATCGTTACCCCTCTCCAATCCCTCACCGATCTAGCGACCATAACACCTGGTATTCGGAGCCAATTTTTTCCCATCACCCTTTCACCGTGTCTGTTCCTGCGTTGTTCGCCCACAACAACGCAGCCGCCACCACATCTCCGCCGTGTGTCCGCCACATATACGTCGTCGCTCACCACCACACCTCAACCAACGAGCGTACAGCCGACCCACCAGCGCCGACGCGCGATCCCTCGCACGCAGCCCGGCGACCCACTCAGCGCCCCCCACCAGGCCATTTCCATGCCGAAGGCCTCGCCGCTCTAGGTCCGCCACCGCCGCCTCCACCTCCACACCGGCAGGTTGCGTCACCCTCCGTGACGTTGGGACGCCTCCGCTCCGCGCCGCCGGGACGCCACCTCCGCACCACGCTGTGGGCGCCACTGCAGGTTGCCTAGACCCAACTGGACCCGATGTCGAGTGGCAGTGGCTCGTCCGGGCGCGCAACCCCGTTGTACGCGCCAGAAGACCCGTCGCTGCCCAAGCCGCGGCGCGGCCTCGTCGACGGCATCACCGACTACCTCTACTACTGGAACCCCTACACCAACGTCACGCAGTACGAGCGGCCCACGGCTGTACCTCTACCTCTCGTGGGTCCTTGGGTTCCCGACCAGGCGTACTTCGACGATCTGTTTGCGAAGCTCAATGCAATCAACATGGCGCTCTCTAGCAGCACGCCAGCACCAGCGGCCTGGCCGTGGTGCCTGCTCCGGCACCTACATCTTCATGGGCGGCGATGCCTACCAGTTGTGTTGCGCCCTCAGGGCCGTCTTCATCACCAGTTGCATGGCTGACGACGCCAGGGGCAACCATACCGGGACCGGTGTACCAGCCCCTGGCGCCGACCCTCGCTACTGCTACCATGTTGACGACTGCAGCACCCCCTCCTTCCCCATCTACGACGGCAGCGGTGACCCTCTGGGGTGGTTCAACAGCTGCGAGCAGTTCTTCTGGAGCCAGTGCACTCTGGAGTCCGACAAGGCCGGGCTGGCATCGTATCACCTCACCGACCACGCACATACGTGGTTCTGGTGGCTGGAACGCGACGAGCGTGAGGTCACGTGGCCACAGTTTAAGATCATGCGCCAGCAGCGCTTTGGTTCCCTCGTAGCAGTGGCGACTTCTGCTGCCACGTTTGTCGTGCCCTCATCGCCGACACCGCCCCCATCATCAGGGGCAGCCATCACCGCTACCGATCTAGCGACCATAACACCAAGGTTCCTAGAATTGAATTGGCAGTTTTTTTTCTTCTAAAAAGTTTTTTGAGAAAAGCTGCAACAACTTCAAATCTTGGCATTTTTAGTAGCATCAACACATCATTTATGTGTAAAAGTTCTATATATGCTTGCCCCTTTTGTGACCAAGAAAATGAAATTGTACAACACTTGTTACTTGTTAGTCCCTGGTGTCTTTGCCTGTCAGGTTTGGTTTATAAAATCCTACAGAAGCTCGGCCTGGACCGTGTCATTTCATTAAGAAGAAAAAAGGTCCCCCCGAAAAGATTATACACCCTGGGGGGAGGGGGATTACAACCCACACTTACACACAACCAGCCCCATTCACGGCCACAGGAGGTGCTCTGGTCTGGTGCTCCTCAGACAACCTCAAACAAGTTCTCAACCTGATAGTGCCAAACTGTGAAGGGTGTGCCAAAAGCCTGTTGAAATGGGCAAAAGGGATCAACAGCCTGATCATCCTTGTCTCTTGGGAAATCTGGAAGCACCAAAATGACTGTAGGCACTAACCCAAACATCTCGATCTTGCTGCAGACTATCACTGATTAATGGCATTTTATGGTGTGTACCGGGTGCAAAAGGTTTCTGGAGTTGCTTACTAAGGCATTTGCTAGAGGCCACTGATCTATTTTGATTCTAAGGCTGTAACTGTCTTAGATGGGTCATCTTTATCTCTTGTCTCTAGGGTTTTTAGTTTCTTGCTGAGGTTGTTGTGTGTGTATGGGGGGATCCTTCCCCTTTGTTTCCTTTTTACCTTCTCAATGTAATGATATGCTCAGCTCTCATGTGTGTTCTCGAGAAAAGAAATAGTTTTTTTCTCTCAAATACACAGGAGAGATGTGTATCATTATATTAAGAAGAAAAAAGAGGAAAACAATCCTTTACAACCTCCTCCACACTCATGTGGTGGTTTCTAAGACCAGCTTGCCTTTTATACAACACAACAACTATAGTTTATAGGTCATTTAGCATTAAAAAATGTAAGGAATGCTCTTTGATTCTCTTTCCTTTTACACGCTGGTTAATTCTATTGTTTCCAAATTCCATGAGTGCATCTTCAAATGCAATTTATTATTATTTATTTGGCACTAATTATTTTTCAAGGAATCTTGAATCATTTCTCTCTTACAGTTTCATTTCTGCGAATAACATCACAGGAGAGTTGCCCTCAACCTTTTCTAGGCTGACAAACATGACAGATTTGTATGTCCCATTTATATTTGTCGTTTAATGTTTTTGCTTCCGAAAAGTTCTAACTTGTTATTTGAACAATTTTAGTCGTGTTGATGGAAACACTATCTCAGGGAAAATACCTAGTTTCATAAAGAACTGGCAGAGCGTCAACAGAATGTTAGTTTCTTTCTGATTAAAAAAATGTTTTATATTCTTCAGTTGAAGTGAATCAGAAAGGTTTTATTCATCTTCTATCATTTCCATATTAATCTTGTCTCCTCATTTTCCAGCGATATGCAGGGTACCTTGATGAGTGGGCCTATTCCTCCAGAAATTTCCTTGTTGAAGAACTTGACAGAATTGTATGAGTCACTTGCTGCCTTATCTTTTTAGCACTTGTGTTTTTATCTTGTATTGGGAGTTTGGTACTTAAAGAAGGGTGTGATTGAGCAAAGGTAATGCATCATCAGGAGGGTGACTGATTTGAGTGGACCAAGAATGAAATTTCCTCCCTTACAAAATGCACTACACCTTACGGAAGTGTGAGTTTCTGTTGTCATTTTTATTACCAGGCCACCTTTCCACTAGCGTACTGAATATCCTTTATGTTCACAGGGTCTTAAGAAATTGCTCCATATATGGTGGAATTCCTTCTTACCTTGGTCAAATGCAGTACCTGAAAGTATTGTAAGTACTATGCTTTGCAACGTCCAATCATCAATATGGGTATAACAAAAATAAAAAGATATGGGGTGCATGTGGGGATGGCATGAGTATGCTTTTTTTCGAACGCGCATCACATCATTAATATTAAGAAGTAGGGAAAAAGAATCCCAGGAAAAAGGAGTACAGAACGCCCCAGGGGCAAAAAAATGCCTATTACATGAGATCAACCAAACTCATGACCAAACTGGCCATAGGGAACCCAAAGTGGCAGGCCCCGCCCCACTCCAAAGGCCGGCGTCTTCCTTGATATTTTGAAGAAGGGCAGGCGAAGCTACAGGCATTACAATGCTTCCAAATCCACCAAGCCACCAAAATAACTAGAGAATTGAAGCCCTTCCTTTTGTCCTTTTGAACTCTTTGCTCCATCTCCCCCCCCCCCCCCCCCCACCAATAATGACTAGAAAATTTACACCTTGGCGGCACCCAACTGCGCCAAATACGATCTGCTGGTTCAAACTGAACAGAGCCCATGAAGAAAGCCTGGTAAGCCGATTTGGAAGAGTATACTCCAGATGATATTAAGGACCAAAAGTGATGATCTGGTATCTGTGGCGATAAATGAAAACCCTCCAGGAAGTCTCAAAGCCAAAGGTAATCCCTTAAGACTTGATCAAAGAGATGCCCTTGAATATCTCTAACCCAAAGTGGATTTTGGAGGGCCTCTTGAACTGTTCTTGTCCTAGCAATGCGTTTGGGGACAGCTGCCACTACACTAGAGCAGGGGCAAGAGTTGGCTAGGAGTAGCCTTCAACACAATTGTCCGACAAAAACAGCGTATTAGAGCCGTCCCCAACTACCGAGACCACGGAGGCCGCAAAGAGTGCTGCAGCCTTGGGGTGGGCTGCACCTGCACATTCCTCCATGGACCATCAAAACTAGTTTTCTTTAACCAAAACCATCTCATGTTTAAAGCCCAACCCAAAATTTCCAAATTATGTATACCAAGACATCCAAGATCAAGCGGCCTACATACCTGCTCCCAACCAACCAAGCAGTGAAGTTTCGACTGACCTTTCCACAAAAAAAACCCCTTCTAATCTTATCAATCGCTTTGATAACACACCTAGGACAATGCAAAGCAATGAAATGATATAAGGGGATTGCTTTAACCAAGATGGTTCTGCCCGCCAGATGTATTAATGCTGCATTCCATCCTGGGAGACGATCAGCCACCTTATCCATTAAAGGGATTAAATCTCTCTTGGAAATTTTCCGGACAGATAGCGGCAAATCTAAATATTTGCATGGGAATTCAACCACGTTGCAAGGCAAGACCTCTTGGATAGCAACCATGTCCTGCTCATGGCAGTGAATCGGTGTAACAGAACACTTACTTATGTTGGTCACAAGGCCAGAGGCCATGCGCTGTCTATTATTGTGTACACATTTTATTTTCTGCGAATGTAACTTTATCAGCAGTAACCCTTTGATGAGCAATTTCACAAAACCCCCTGGTTAGATAGTTTCCGTGAATTGTACTAATTTCAGGGATTTAAGCTTCAACAAGTTGACTGATAAAGTTCCAGAAAATTTTGGAGCAATGATAGCACTACAATATTTGTGAGAAATTCGCTCTGCGATATTATTATTTTTAACTTCTCTTTTTTTATTGATGTTGTACGCAAATAACTTTCTATCCTGCATTAAGTTTCATCCAATGGAACCTAATTTTAATTTGTACAAAATATTAGGTACCTGACTGACAATATGCTGACTGGAGATTTGCCTGCTTGGATGTTGAAAAACAAGGCGAGCAATAAAGTAAACATGTGTGTTCTCCAACTAAGTCACTTTATAACTTAAAGCATGATAAGCACTCAAAATCTTCTTTTGTCATGTTGATTGCTTGTTCCATGACAATGATCAATGCTGTGCAGGGATATATCGTATAATGACTTCACGGGCAATCCTCCATCTGAATGTCAGCAAGCAAACGTGTATGTAAATTTTAAAGATCCTCACAGTTAAGTTCGATTTTTTTTGGTGCTCATGATTTGCATTTTTTAATTTCAGAAATATGGTGTCAAGCTTTTCATCTTCAAATAACAATTCGTAAGATCATACATAAAAAAAAGTCCAAACAACGTTTACTATTATCAAGATTCCATGAAAGAAAATAATTCTAAATTCTCTATGATTATTTGATTTTTGCAAGATTGCAACCATGTTTAAGAAAGAATCTTCCTTGCACAACCAGACCACGCCGTAAGATTACTTACATACAGCAGTCTGTAATTTGATAACTGAGTTTAAATATATAATATTACTGAATCTTTCATTCAAATATATTCAGATTCCTCCTTATTCATAAACTGTGGCGGAAAGAGTGTTGTGGTCGATGGGAATACTTATGAGGATGACTCGTCTCAAATAGGAACATCAATGTATTCTGTATCTGATGATAAGAAATGGGCATATAGTAGCACTGGTGATTTTGTTGGCAATGAGAATGCTGACTACATTGCTAGAAACACATCAAAGCTAAATCTGGCTTACCCAGAGCTTTACACTGAAGCTCGCCTCTCACCTCTGTCACTGAAATACTATGGCCTTTGCATGGAGAATGGTGAATATACGGTAAAACTTCACTTTGCTGAAATTGTGTTCACAGAAGATCGTACTTATTCCAGCAATGGCAAACGTGTTTTCGATGTCTTCATCCAGGTAATGTGTGTCTACCAATTGTTGTTCCTAACCTTGTGCATTCAGTCTGGCATCTTAGTTTTCATAGTACTACCACTTCTCTAGGCCGGGGAGGGAAAGACCACCCTCCTGGTATTATATTAAGAAGAGACTGAAACATGGTCCCGGCCGAGATAATCTCCGAACCCTGACCCCCATCACTAGCGGGCCGTCACCACCCACTCTGCAACGGCCCAGCCGGAGGGTGGCGCGCAGGACGTAACCCGGGAGCGGGTAGGGCAAGCGAGGGGATTTTTTAACGAAGCCAGAAATTCGTCCCCGAGGGGGATCGAACCCTAAACCTGGAGGTGCTACTCGAAATCCTTAACCATTACGTTAGAGGCCCTTTCGCATTCAAGTTGTTTATATCCCTTCCTGACTTTATAACCTTTGAGTGAATCTGTTTGATCCTACTTGACAATGTAACACCTCAGGTGTTTGTCGTCTGCTCGACCACGAGTGCAGACTTTAACACGTGATAGCGGTGAATAAAATAGACACTAAATTTTAATCATCTTTGTCTATCACGATTTTGATATCGTGTCTATCTTCATATGTCTAAATTGTCCTAATTTATTTTACAAAATTCAGACTTGAGTAATCTTCCGAAACATTAAATCCAATATCGTTTGGGTTGAGCCATCGACGACTTGCCCAAACTCTAAATTCTTGAAATCGGATCTGGTTCCTAAACTTTGTTTCAAATTCTTTCACGCCTGTGTTGCACGTGTCTCTCTGTGGCCTCGCATCATGGCGTGTGGCTGGTGCTAACCGGTGCCTGGACAGCGCACGACCTCTCGGCCACGTGAACGTTGCGTGACGTTGATTCTGAAAGGATCACAATTTCGATGATGTATCAATCTCGCGTATTTATTTCGCTAAATGTCGAGTTTTGTGTCTGTTTAAAATTTATGGATTAAGAGAACATGAATTTGGAATCCTGACCCATTCTTGTGATTTTTTTTACCCGTGTAAATTTTATTAGAAGCTCGGCGACAAGAGCGTTGATGCGAGATTTAATTGGACCGCGATAATTAGAGCAGATATTGAGTATTCACAATTAAACTGTTTCCCTGTTCAGATTGATAATAAAATTATCAGGTTTGAAATCGAATCAAATTAAGCATAGTTTTAATATATCGACTCTGATGTCGTTTGATTTGGTCCATCGACATCTCGTTTAAAACACTATCTCATGTATCGCCTACATTTCTATCTATTAGGACTATTCTAAATAATTTAGTCCTCTCTCGTCAACCGTCACATCGCGTCTAAGGATTTTTAATTGGATTATTTCTCCAGCAATTTATCCAAGACAGAAAAATTTAATGTCCGATTAATATATATATCTCTACTATACCAATGATTCTAAGGAGGGCGTCCACACCCTGGCATGCCCCCGCCTTTCTCCCCACGCGCGGCGCGTCTGCAACGCCAGCGGCGCCGGAGCCCCCGCTACCATACCCATTCACACCGTGGACCATGCCACCGCCCACGACAACCCCGCAGAAATCACGCCCGCGAGATTCGCCGCGGCCGCCGCACCCCCGGAAATCTACCCAGCCGCCGCCTTTCACGCCGTGCCTCAGGCATACCTTGACCACGGCCACCCCCGCCTCCTTGCCTCCCACAAGCCCACCCCTGCGCGGGCCCGTACTGGCGACGTCTCCCTCCTCTCCAGCTGCTATGGCAGGGGAGAAGTACCCCTGCAGCAGTGGTTCTGTTCCCGTCGGCGCGTGCCCGCTCTTGGTAGGCGGGCCCTATCGACGCCCTCGTGCTTGCGGTGTCCACCGTCCTCATCCTCCTCCACGCAGCGTCCCCGCGCCTCACGTCGACCCACGCAACAACCCGTCGTGTCCTCCTGCACGCGGCGTCCCCACCGCAACGACCTCCTACTCCATGCGGTGTGTCCAGATTCAGTCGCGGATCGATCTCCACTTGTGGCTATTCCACAATCTACATCCTCAACTAATTGGCGGCACTCCCCTCCGATTCGTGCTCCCCACCACCGGCAGCGACGGTGCTGCCCCCGTCGCGTCCATGGATGTCGCATCACCTTCTGACGACCACGCCACGTCGCTGCTCCAGGAGGAGGCGTCAAGCGCCGGCATCGACGTCGGGGAGTGTGAGATGGTGGATCTGGGGGACCTCCTCTCCAAGCTCAATCCCATAGCCCGCTGCTCCGCCAAACAAAAATGGTGTCTCTCCTCGAAGATCTCATTTGGTACTCCCTGAGCTCGTCGCACGCCTCTCCCTGCCTCCCGTCGCCGACGTTTCCTCCTCTGTAGACCCTCTCGGCCTCCATATCCTGCCTCGTGTCCGGACCACATAGCCCTGTACTTCTTTAAGAAACGCGCTGCTTATTCTTGCATTGGGTTTACCACCTCACAAATCCTCTGTCGTGGGGCGGGCCACATCCCGCCGCCACCGTCGTCCGCAACCCACATTGCGCTACCACGAGCCGATCCAATGGCGCTGGTGTCTAGGTTGTCTCTAGGAATCAAGAAGGCCTCCTGATCCCACGCGTGCCACCGCCGTGGTCTGTGGGCAATCAAGGCCAAGCACAATGACGCCTTCCCCAAGGCTAAGAAGCCCACCGCGGTCGCCAAGGCCAAGTTTTACCCCACCGATGACATGAAGCCACACAAACCCTGTACCCGCAAGCCGAATCCCACCAAGCTTATCTACCTGCGTGTGGATGTGGACAGTGGATTGCGCCATTTCACCATTTCTTCAGTAATATTTGTTTGCCATGAGCTGTGGGTCCTGACGGTTTCTGTTGCGTGCAAGTCGTCAATCACTCCCAGCAGCGTGTTGTATTACAAATGCATTGTTTGTCTTCAATAACTACATTAGTTGTTTTCTCTCAACATCTCCTTGCCTTTATTCTGCACTCGAACGTTCTGGATTGAACATTCTGGTCATATTTCATTTTCTTGCCTTTTTAGATGATGGAACAAAGCCAGCTCTGGCCTTTTGCAGATGCTTGCATACAACCTTATTTTATTTTCTTGCTTATATTCGTATGAGTGTGAAATTGTGAATATTGCAGTGATATTGATTATTAGTAGGAAAAGGTTGGGATGAATTTGTACTAAACTTTTGTTTTACTACCTGCATCATCTTTTCCTTTATTGTTTTATAGAATGGGTGAATTCTCATTGTTCCAACATCCAATGAAAATCTTGAATGGATTATCATGCTCTGTTGAGTGTTCTGATCTTATATCATCAAGCAATCTGATACTGTCACTGTTACAGACCTTATTAGATTACCTTTTTACACATATTACAATGTCATTGTAATGTTTTGAACAACTATCCCATTTAAACAACATGTAAAATTACAATAATTGTTTAAATGGGACGAGGTGCACGGTGAGATCGACCTTGACGACGACGGCGTGGAGTTGGGCGAGCGCGCACCACCGCTCGACCATAGCTGGGTGCCAGAATAGCACCTCCTCCACCTCCAGGTGCACGATGCCGACGCGCTGGTGAGGAATCAGCCGCCCCCAGTCCCACCGCAATCCCCTCCCCACCCCCACCCCTCACGGATGATTGCCCCCGCTCCCCACTGATGGTCTGCGTCCGTGCCCCCATCCCCTAGATCGGCGTCCATGCCCCCGCCTGCTCCCCCCGCCTTCAATCCCAGATCGGCGTCCTCGCGTGGTGGTCGATTAACCAGTCCTGCCCAAACCAGTCACGATTACGCTTCAGTTCACACCCATTCTTGTGTGTGTCTTGTAGAACTGTGTCTCTCAGCTTGAATGGTTCATTTTGTTTCTTATCGAAGGTGTTCCTTGACTACACCAGTTAGATGGCAACACTAAAATTGTTTATGAAACCTTCCGCTATGTGATGCATTAACATGTGAAATATATTTTCTTGCTCCCCTTTGTTGATTCACCCATTTAAAAATTTCTATGAAAGGCACGTAAATTTCCTACTGAGCTATGTGATGTTTCAAATATGCATTCTATATGACTGGTACACTATTACTGTCGAGAAGATCTGATTATAACCCCAGAACTAACTACAGTGCCATTTAACAGGGATAATTCAATATATGGTTTATTTTAAAATACATTGCCATCATGAAACATTAGCATTGGTAGCTACTATTGGTTAATTGGCTTATATGGCCATGTTTTTTACTGGTGGCGCCAAATAAAAAGGGCACTTGTGTCCTTTAGTTTGTATTATCTAGCTCATTATCTAAGAAACCAAACACTCCACTGCTAGCTAAACTTTAGCTATTTAATACTTTCGGTTAAATTTTAGTTTGGATGGAACCGAAGGGGCCTTAGTCATCATCAGGATTGTTGCATCGTCATTACTGGTCAATCAGAGCATTAGAAAGTCAGGTGGATATCACCTATTCACTTCGCCAAGTTCCTAGAATCAGATCCGTCTAAGCCAAAAGACCTGAATAATTATGTATTTTCTATTAATAAGTGGGTGCATCCATTTTTGGTTCTTCATCCTTTGTGTATTTGATTTTAAAGACATATCTTCTACAAATCGGATGAGAAAACATTATTTTTCATACAACAGGACTGTACCTGGTCCAATTGGATGAGAAATACAATGTATAAAAATAGGAAAATGCTAGGAGATAAAGTCAGCAAGACAATTCTTAATTGGAGATGATTGATACCTCTCATACACTCTTCCATTTTTTGGATCGTTTTTAGTTTTATCCACAAACTATTTGAATTTTGGTTGCTTGTAAAATGCTATTCCTGGAAATAAGTTGTACACTACATAGTTGAAGTTATGACATTTATGATTTCCACATATGGGCTATCAATATCGTTTTAAGGTGTTAATAAATTAGAAACTTGTGCAAATATTGGACAATAATTTGTAGCTACTTCAAACTTTTGACTTATTACTGCCTACATTAAACTTAGTTGATGATTCTGATCTTTAAAACAGTGGGAATCATATTTTTAGATGCTTCATTTTCAGTTTGGATAATTAATTCATCATACTGTAATTTTTGTTTATATCCTTAGCTAACCTTTCACTCTTTCTTCTAGGATTACTAGCAACACCTTCAACGTCAGGTTGTTGAATGTGTGAATAGTGATACCCCTTCTCTTCCTAAGTAACAACTCTTCCTTTTTGATGAATAATTTTCATAAATTTGCCAATTGCTTTGAGTAATAACTTATTTTCGTGCCCTTTGTGTATCTTGGGTTTGTACAACTAACACCTACTGCTCCCTAACAGGAAATGGATTATGCTATGAGAGAGATCCTGCAAGGGTAAAACATATATATTCTGAACAAATGGGGCAAAATATGTTACAGCCACAAGTGCTCCATGTGTGCTCCATTATCCTCACATTATCTTTTACCCTTTTGCAAATGATTGTTGCATAGATCCCTGCACCATGGGAAGGTAAAATCCTTCTTATTCACTGCACTTTGCATGCATACCCATTACTCAACTTGATCTTTGCACAATTGTCATTTGTGTCCATTTCACTTTTACCTTGTAAACATGGCCCTTACTTTGGAGGAGAGGTGTATACAATTCAGCAGTACTAATATTATCACAGTTGTTTTTCATGCCTTCAATTTTTTTTCTTGCAACATTATTTTCAAACTATTAGGGGCAGCTTGATAGATCCACCTGGAAAAACTCATACTCAATGCCATGATATTTGTCTTTGCATTGGTTCTTTGTGAGGGGTTATATATAATTTGAGAAATTTCAAGATGTGATGATTACCTGGAGTCAGCAAAAAAGGTACTGTTTTCAGGAAGAATGTTCTTGTAAACAATCATCTTCACAGCTACCCCTTCCATGCCCATTAAGAAACAAGAAAGCATTGCAACATTTAGGTTCTCCAGATTTCCTAAAGCTCAATAATTGGTAAGCCTACAACCTTTGTACATACATGACATGCTTAGTGTTAGACATATCACTGAACTGATGGGAGAGTATTAATAATTCTAGCAACACAAGGGCACCTAACTATAATCCTATAATGTATGAGTTTCTTTGTGCGTCACAACATTTTTGCAGAAACCCCTTTCAGTTTTCCTTCGATCAACCTATAGTCCTCTTTCTTCTTTTATTTTCTTCTGTCACATATGAAAATATATTATGTCCCCCTTTAGCTTTATGGCACGCCAACAATTGGCAAGATATTTCTTAAGACATGTAAAATTGTTGTTGTGCAGTGAAGAATTGGCCTTATTCTTGTGTTAAAACTGATCATGAGAGGGCTCGTGGGAGAATCTTAGTATAATCTGATTGTTAATGCAGTGCTCTCTTCTTCGATACCACTGATCGAGATATTTAGGAAAGGAGACTATTTTCAGTTCAGCGAGGGGGAGGCGTCTTTCTTGCACCGTCTTTAATAATTCTACAGAGATTAAAAATGCAAACTATCTGAAAACTGATAACATCGTCAGGTAATTGATCTATGATCAGTATGTTGTTTTGTCCTATTTAATCATTTGAGCTATAATTTTCTAATGTGTTGGAGGAGTTATGTCCCCTGCACTGTCAAATTTAAAACATTAGAAACATTGACATTTGAAATAATGCATGTATACTAGCTCCCTGCCCGGTCAGGGTGTGCCGATGTCTGTGTTCCCAAGCACCCTCGCCGTGAAATGTCGTCGGAGCTGCAAGTCGATTCAGGCGCTTGAGGTTGCTTTCCCTAGCACAAGTTTTCGGGTTCCTATTTACTCTGAAGATAAGTGTTTTAATACAAGTAAAATGGTAGTACTGATGAGTTAGTGTGCAAAATCTTCAATCCATACACTACTACTTGGCTCTGGTTGCACACTGATCACAGCCACTGCAGCATCCTAGAAGGAATGTTACTTGGTACAAGTATTTCAGATCCGTTGTGTTACCTTCTGCTTATCTACTTTGTTTGTTACCTTCTGTCACACCCGGTTTAGAAGGTAAACCGAATGCGAACCATGTACGTGCCAGGATCAGTTACTCACGTACACAGCAGTTACATAATATGGACATCATCACACAGTGCTCAAAATAGTATAAAAAGGGAAATAATAGTCGATTACATCATACGTCTGAGACGTCCATATAGTCCTTACAATAAATCAAAGTGCGGAAAAGAAACGTAGATAACCGCGGCCTTCACAAGCAGCCGACTGGGGGTTGCCGCTAACCCACACCTAGAACTCGTCGTAGTCTTGGAACTCCTGGAAGTCTCCTTCCACAGCTTCATCTTCTCCTGAGCAGTGGTTGCAATGCTGACAACCTGGGGGGGTTTGGTGTGTAGAGCAAGGGTGAGTACACATCAACATACTCAACAAGTATCCTGTTTGGCTGTAGTGGACTAGCTTTATGTGGGGATAAGTCAAGCAGTTGCTTTTAGTTGGTCAGATTATTATTTACTAATAGAAAGCCAGGTTTTAGCTTTAACCCAAGTTATTAGCCCGATGTACCCTTTCCAAACGGAAAGAATACCACTTACCAGCACCATAGTCATAACCAAAACCATCGATCTCATAGCCACCTGTAAACCAAAATGTCTCTGATCAAGTACCACTAATCATTGGAGCTCCCTTGGCCGCTCATAACCGCGAGCACGGCTGATATATCAGTTTTCAAACACTCTGCAGAGGTTGTGCACTTTACCCACAAGCCGTGATTCCCTTTCTGCCCGGAGAGAGCTACTCTCCATTGACCACTACCTAGGTGGTCCAGCAGGGCATCACTACGTAGCCTTTACAAAGATTCCTCGAGGTTGTAGCCGCCCGTTAGGTTTCCTAAATGTACCGCACTCCTCCCCAAGGGACAAATCAACCTTGGCAGAGCGAGCCGCATACACCGAGCCCCATTGACGGCACAACGGCTAAGCGAACTACACCCCGGTTCCTCTAATTATTCAGCTAAGGGCGTCCCACTCCACCCTCATGGTTGCACTGTTTTCCCGGGCGGTCATCCATAGAACAGGTCCTTACGGAGAGGCACTCGAGAAACCGCTCGAGCCCCCTTGAAGACCACAAGTACAACATCATAATAAGAGAAGGGAAAACAACGTATCATATATAATCTCATCATGTTCATTGATTAGAGTTTGAGCAATAGCATAAAGCTAAACAATAATAATCCGACCCAAATAGGTAAACAAGGACATGGATAACAAAAGCTAGTCAATCCTTAAGTATAAATGTGTAATGCGGGAGGTGAATTAAAGAATGATTAGGACAGGGATAGGTCAAGGGACACTTGCCTCCACCAACCGACTGCTGCTCAGGGGCTTCTCCTGCGAGTTCCTCGGGCTCTTCGACCGGATCGTTCTCTATGCGATTGCAAGCATACATACATATATCCATTCAAATTAGGAAACAAACAGTACACCACACAAGGGGACAAATAAAGTAAATATGCATCAAGTATGACATGCGACATCGCATTCGTTAAGGTTAGAAAGAAACAGGGAAAGGTCTCACAGGGGTTAAAGCTTATGCACTAATGATTAGTTACAATTGGTTCTAACAAAAGAATTTAGTTATATGCACTAATGGAAACCTAGTCATTTTTAGTTGATCAACATTGAACTGGATAAACGATTGATTATATGAATTAACTAGCGTAACGGAATTCTAAATTAAGTTTCCTATTTCAATAACATGAACAATGATTAACCTGCCTAAAATAAAATATATAACAGTAATGAAAGAAAAAAAAATAAAAAAAGGGGGGGCGGTTGAACCGGCCAGGGGGCAGTTGAACCGGCCTGGGGCAGGGGCGGCTGGGCAGGGCACGGGCGCGGGGCAGGGGGCGGCCGAGCCGGCCAGGGGCGGTTGAACCGGGGGGGGCGGCCGAGCTCGCCGGGAGACGGGCGGCCGGGCGCGGCCGAGCCGAAGGCGGCCGGACGGGGGCGGCCGAGCAGGGACCGAGCGGCCGAGCCGGACGCGGGGAAGGAGGAGGGAGAGGGGGAAAGGAGAAGGGAGGAGGGGGGAGTCTCACCACGGCGGAGGAGGGCGGCGCGGCGGGGCACGGGGAAGGGAGCGGCGGCGGCAGCGCTAGGGTTAGGGGAGGGCGGCGGCGCTAGGGTTAGGGAGAGGGTGAGGGAGAGAGAGAGAGAGAGAGGAAAATTTTGGGGAAAAAAAAGAAAAGGGGAGGGGGGCGGTTGGGCCGCCAGCTGGGCCCAAAGGGAGAAGGGGCGCGCGGCTGGGCCGCCAGGGGGCCCACGCGGGAAGGGGGGGGGAAAGGGGGCGGCTAGGCCGGCCGGGGCGGCCCACGGCGCGGGAGAGAGAAAAAGGAGGAGAGAGAGAAAGAAAAAGAAAAAGAAAGAAAATGTTTTTCTCCTTTTCGAAATCTGATATTCCTAGATGAATGCACTTACATTTCTAAGCAATCAAAGAATGCATAGTTCGGCATGGTGCATCAAACAACATAAAGTAATTTAGGGTTTTTCTTTACACGGGAATTCCAAGCCAAACCCCGCTATAACTTTGGAAAAGATCAAGGTTTAGCGAGGGAACGAGAAAAAAAGGGGTAACGCCTGAATTTGGTGAGAGAAAAGAAGAAAAAATTCTACCCCCAAATTCAGGGCGTTACAAACCTATCCCCCTTAAAAGAATCTCGCCCTCGAGATTCAGGGCTGGCTAGCAAAGAGCTCTGGGTACTTGGCCATCAGATCATCTTCACGCTCCCAGGTTGCTTCCTCCTCTGAATGGTGATTCCACCTGACTTTGCACATTCTGATGGTCTTCCTTCGGGTGACTCTGTCTGCAACCTCAAGGATTTGCACTGGCTTCTCAACGTAGGTCAAGTCCTCCTGGACTTCAAGACCTTCCACTGGCAACTGCTCTTCTGGCACACGCAAGCACTTCTTTAACTGAGACACATGAAAGACATCATGCACAGCTGACAAATTCTCTGGCAGACTGAGCTGATAGGCCACTTCTCCACGCTTTGAAAGAATTTGGTACGGACCAATGTAGCGGGGTGCTAACTTGCCTTTGACTCCGAACCTCTTGACTCCTCTGATCAGTGACACTTTCAGATAGACAAAGTCTCCGACTTCGAAACTCAGCTCTCTTCTTCTTGTGTCTGCATAGCTTCGCTGCCTCATATTCAATTCTGACTGAGTGAATATGTACTTCAGACTCTTGTGGTCTGTGTAAACATCGCATTTCTGTCCATACAGATAGTGCCTCCATGTCTTTAGTGCGTGAACCACTGCTGCCAACTCTAGGTCATGGATTGGGTAATTCTTCTCATGAACCTTCAGCTGTCGGGACGAGTAAGCCACAACTCTTCCCTCTTGCATCAATACGCATCCCAAACCTGTGTAACAAGCATCACAATACACAGAGAAGGGCTTGTGCACATCAGGCAAGACTAGGACAGGCGCTGTTGTCAACTTCTCTTTCAGCGCTTCGAAGGCCTCTTGACATTTCTGGGTCCACTTGAACTCAACTTTGTTGCCTAGCAACGCTGTCATTGGTTTCGCAATCTTCGAAAACCCTTCAATGAATTGCCGATAATATCCGGCCATTCCAATGAAGCTCTTGATTCCTCGAGCATCCGTTGGCGCTTTCCAGTTCAGAATGTCTGCCACTTTCTTCGGATCCACAACCAATCCTTCTTTGTTGATTATGTGACCCAAGAACAGGACTTCACTGATCCAGAACTCACATTTGCTCAACTTTGCATACAACTGGTGCTCTCGCAATCTCTGCAATACCATCCTCAAATGACCTGCATGTTCTTCCTCGCTTGGAGAATAAACCAGAATGTCATCGATGAATACCACCACAAACTTGTCAAGATAATCCATGAATACACTGTTCATCAAGTTCATGAAGAATGCTGGCGCATTGGTCAAACCAAAAGACATCACTGTGAACTCATACAAACCATACTTGGTAATGAATGTCGTCTTCGGAATGTCCAAAGGTCGGATCCTGAGCTGATGATAACCTGACCTCAGATCAATCTTGGAGAACACACTGGCTCCTCTCAACTGGTCGAACAGATCTTCTATTCTGGGCAAAGGGTACTTGTTCTTGATCGTGACTTCATTCAGAGCTCGATAATCAATACACATCCTTTTGGTGCCGTCTTTCTTTTCCATGAACAAGACAGGGGCGGCCCAAGGCGAGGTGCTTGGCCAGATGTAACCTTTCTTTGACAGCTCATCAATCTGCTCCTTAAGCTCAACCAACTCTGGTCCAGATATTCTATAGGCTCTCTTAAAGATGGGGGCGGTTCCAGGAAGAAGCTCTATGGCAAACTCAACTTTCCGCTCTGGTGGCATACCCGGTAAGTCCTTTGGAAACACGTCTGGAAATTCAGACACAACCTTGATACTCTCAATTGGGTCTGCTTCACTGCTATCGACAGCCAACCGATAACAACTTCCTTTCTTTGGCTCGGGCGGGACTAACTCGGTCACCACTTCCTCTCCTAGTGGGGACACCAACTTGATTGTCCTTTTATCACAACTGATAACTGCCTGATACTTGTCTAGCCAATTCATCCCTAGGATGACATCTATTCCCTGAGTACCCATTACTATAAGGTTGGCGGGAAACGCTATCCCCCTTATTTCCACGCTTACATTCAAACAGATGCTATCAGCTCGAATTCTACCACCGGCTGAGTCAATTTGAATGGGGGTTGACATGGTAGTAATTGGAAGATTATGTGCTTCTACCCATGATGCAGTAATGAAAGAATGTGTTGCTCCAGTATCAAATAACACTTCTGCAATATGGGAGTCGACTGGAAACATACCTACTATCATGCCGTGGGTCTCCTGAACTGCTTCAGCCTCCAAGTGGTTCAGTCTCCCATGATTATAACGTGGCTGAGGGCGGTTGCCTGCTCCAGGTTGAGACACATTCTGCTTCGCTGGGGCATTGGGGCCTGACTGCTGCTGGGCTGCCTTCTTCGGGCATTGCATCACCCAATGGCCTTGCTCTCCACAGTGGAAACATGCTCTGTTTCCAACCTGAGCTGGTGCTGCCTGACTGTTCTGCTGGTTTGCTGGGGCAGGAAGACGAGGTGTCTGCTGATTCTGCCTCTGAAACTGGCCTCCTGACTGATTGTTCTGACGGTTCTGGTACTGGTGCTGAGGATACTGCCTTTGGAACTGCTGCTGCTGAGGTGGACGCTGGTTCTGCCTGAACTGCTGAGGTTGATTGCCTGAGAAACGAGGGCGATTGCTGCTTCTAGGCTGGGGTCCACTGATCTTGCGCTTACGATCCTCCATCTCCTTACGCTTTCTTTCTATCATAATTGCTCTGTCAATCAGGTGCTGGAATGTCGGGAAGGTATGATTCATCAGCTGATAGTGAAGGGGGTCAACCAAGCCTCTCAAGAAACGGTACTGTCGCTTGGCGTCGGTGTTGACATCTTCAGGAGCATAGCGAGACAACTGCAGAAACCTGTCTTGGTACTCACTGACTGACATCGACCCTTGCTTGAGGGCCAGGAACTCCTCCTTCTTCACTGTCATCAGACCTGCAGGCACATGGTACTGACGAAAGCTACCTCTAAACTCTTCCCAGGTGATGGCATCGGGGTTGGCATGGGTGGCGAGATAAGACTCCCACCATGACTGGGCTGCTCCTCTCAACAGGCGGGGACCATACAGAACTTTCTCCCTGTCATCACACTGAGCGGTATGCAACTCCCGCTCCACAGTGCGCAGCCAATCTTCAGCATCCATGGGGTCAGAAGAATGAGCGAACGTTGGTGGATGACCTCTCATGAATTCAGCACGCTTGTCTCTGGGCATCTGAGGCATCTGAGGCTGGGGTGGTGCTTGCTGCTGTTGCTGCTGCTGCTGCTGCTGAATGGCGGCCAGAGTCTGACCGATGGCTTGAACTGCCTGAGTCTGCATCAGAAACATCTGCTCAATCGACATCGGGGGCGGGGGCGGCAGGTGCTGCTGCTGGGGCACCTCATCCTGCGGAGCGGCTCGCTCCTGCTGAGCACGCCTTCCTCCTCTACGCCTGTTCTCTGACATCTACAGAATGCAACCACACATCAGAACTGATCTGGCAAATCTTGCAGCATAAGAAAAGAGTATAGAATTCTTCAACAGCACTGAACAGATGAGCATCTTCACTGATCTCCAACATAGACCACACAGCTTCTCAGATAAAGAGGAAAGTGGAATAAAAGGTTTCCCAACTATATAACTAACTCCATTAACATATAACAGGTAAACCATAATGCAGGGGGGTACCCACACTCTGGTGACAGTCATTACAAAGATCCAAACCAAACATAGTTCATCATGACAAACATAGATGCACAGGATATAGCAAACTACCCTGTCTAACTAAGACTAACTAACAGCGAGACTAACGCTAAGACTGTAGCTTCTACGTATATATTTTGTATTAATTACAAGATCCAACTCTAACGATCTATGGTTCTAGATTTATCTTGGTCTTGCAGTCGGGATTGCCATAAGACTGGCGTCCACGCCGAGGTGAGCGGTACGGGTGCTGAGTCCCAACGGGGGCGGGGGAACCATCATCCAAGTGACGACGTTCCGCGCGCTCAGCCCGCAGCAGGGCGATCTCAGCACGAGCCCTACTCAACTCGTCTAATGCATGGTCCAGCTCCGTGTTTAGCACGGCGGTTAGGTTGACTGTGCTGCTCAACCTAGGATTGTCCTCACCAGCAGGTGAAATAATCATGCCTCCTGTGCTGCCAGATGGACGGCGGGGGTAATACTTCAGGTCGAGACCGTCAGCTACCCCACCGAGAACCGAGCAGTAGTGCGAAAGCGCACGCCGTGCAGCATCCTGCATGGCTGCCTCAGCTGAGTCCCGCTCAGAGATAGAATAGTGCTCTGAGCAGGCCTCCGCACCCTGGAGACTGTTCTCCGGGCGGCGCACCAAGCAGGTTGCCTCCCAGCGGTCCGGGTAAACCCCGCGACTATGCTGGTAGACCACACAGCGATACTCGATGGACCAAGTACACCGGTCAAGTGCCCGACATAGCAGGGTGTCGAGCGCGTCGTGGAAGTGACACCCGCGAGCAGTGTCGCGAGTGATGGGTCGAGCAACCCATCCTTCCGGCTCATGGTCAGCAGGGAAGTCGGTGTCGTGGCTCGGGCTGTCGTTGCCATCTCCGTCGTCTGGGTCTCCTCCAGCAGCTACTCCAGAGGCTGGGGCGCCCAGTGGTGGTGCAGGGGGCGCCTCCAGGGGAAGCACAGGAGAGCAGCTCCTCACAGACTCTATCTCCTGCTGGAGCGAGAAGGAAGAGCCCTGCTGCTCCTGTCGTCGACGTTCCTGCTCCTCATGCAGGCGGTGGTGCAGTCTCTCCAAGTGGCTGGACTGTCCGGCCACGGGACGGCGAAGCGGACGCTCAGCAAGGCGGGAGGGTAAGAAGGGGATGACAGACTTTCGTGCAGTGTGTCTAAGTCGAGCCATCTACAAAAGACACCGCAAGCAAAAGAGTGAGAACAGAATTAATATGACCAGCAAATAATGAACCATAAATAAATGAAGGATTAGAATAAAACAAAATTTTCAACAAGGTATAATATATAGAACATAGGTTTGGTCAGTATGACCAACTTTTGAAGGGGTACCAAAGTCAAGGCAGGGACAGAGGTCTATAATCCTTAGAACGACCATTCTACTCTAGGTTAGCGGTCCTACAGTCAGCACGGCTTTGATACCACTTATGTCACACCCGGTTTAGAAGGTAAACCGAATGCGAACCATGTACGTGCCAGGATCAGTTACTCACGTACACAGCAGTTACATAATATGGACATTGTCGGCGTTTCGAGACCGGGGGGTCCCTAAGCCGACGAGTGAGTGTGCCGCGTGCCCCAGCCCAGATGGGTCGAGCGCGTGGGCGAGCGCGAAGGGGGGAAAGCGAGGTGGCCGGAGACGGGCGTGAGAGAGGTGGAAATCCCGCAGCCTTCGTGTTCGTCCCGCGCCCAGGTCGGGTGCGCTTGCAGTAGGGGGTTACAAGCGTCCACGCGGGTGAGGGAAGCGAGCGGCCCCAAGAGAGCGCCTGCCCCGTCCTCGTCCCCGCGCGGCCAACCTTCTCTATGAAGGCCCTGGTCCTTCCTTTTATAGGCGTAAGGAGAGGATCCAGGTGTACAATGGGGGTGTAGCAGAGTGCTACGTGTCTAGCGGGGGAGAGCCAGCACCCTAAGTACATGCCAATGTGGCAGCCGGAGAGATCTTGGCACCCAGCTGGTGTGATGTCGTGGCTGTCGGAGGAGCAACGGAGCCTGGCGGAGGGACAGCTGTCGGAGCGGTTGGATCCTTGCTGACGTCCCCCTGCTTCCGTAAGGGAGCTGAGAGCCGCCGTCGTCACGGGGCTAGCGGGGCGCCATCATTGCCTTTCTGGCGGAGCTGGCCAGATGGGACACCGGTCTTGTTCTCTGCGGCCCGAGTCGGCTCGGGGTAGGGTGATGATGGCGCTTCCTATTGACGTGGCGGGCTTGTGCCCTGGATCGGGCGACGTGGAGGCTCCTCCGAAGCCGAGGTCGAGTCTGTCTTTCATGGCCGAGGCCGAGCCCGAGCCCCTGGGTCGGGCGAGGCGGAGGTCGTTCGGCAGAGGCCAGGGCGGAGTCCGACCCCTGGGGTCGGGCGAAGCGGAGTTCGTCGTCTTCTGGGGCCTAGCCCGAGTCCGAGCCCTGGGTCGGGCGGAGCGGAGTTCGCCGTCTTCCGGGGCCTTAGCCCGAGTCCGAGCCCTGGGTCGGGCGGAGCGGAGTTCGCCGTCTTCCGGGGCCTAGCCCGAGTCCGAGCCCTGGGTCGGGCGGAGCGGAGTTCGCCGTCTTCCAGGGCCTTAGCCCGAGTCCGAGCCCTGGGTCGGGCGGAGCGGAGTTCGCCGTCTTCCGGGGCCTTAGCCCGAGTCCGAGCCCTGGGTCGGGCGGAGCGCAGTTCGCCGTCTTCCGGGGCCTTAGCCCGAGTCCGAGCCCTAGGTCGGGCGGAGCTTCCTATGGCGCCTTTGGCAAGGCCTGACTGCCTGTCAGTCTCACTCTGTCAAGTGGCACTGCAGTCGGAATGGCGCAGGCGGCGCTGTCCTTCTGTCAGACCGGTCAGTGGAGCGGCGAAGTGACGGCGGTCACTTCGGCTCTGTCGGGGGGCGCGCGTCAGGATAAAGGTGTCAGGCTACCTTTGCGTTAAATGCTCCTGCGACTCGGTCGGTCGGCGCGGCGATTTAGTCAGGGTTGCTTCTTAGCGAAGGCAAGGCCTCGGGCGAGCCGGAGATGTGTCTGCCGTTAAAAGGGGGCCTCGGGCGAGACGGAAACCCCTCGGGGTCGGCTGCCCTCGCCCGAAGCTAGGCTTGGGCGAGGCGTGATCGAGTCGCTCGTATGGACTGATCCCTGACTTAATCGCACCCATCAGGCCTCTGCAGCTTTATGCTGATGGGGGTTACCAGCTGAGAATTAGGCGTCTTGAGGGTACCCCTAATTATGGTCCCCGACAGTAACCCCCGAGCCTCGAAGGGAGTGTTAGCACTCGCTTGGAGGCTTTCGTCGCACTTTTTTGCAAGGGGACCAGCCTTTCTCGGTTGCATTTTGTTCCGGTGGGTGCGCGCGAGCGCACCCGCCGGGTGTAGCCCCCGAGGCCTCGGAGGAGTGGTTTCACTCCTTCGAGGTCTTAATGCCTTGCGTAATGCTTCGGCTGGTCTGGTGGTTCCCTCATGCGAACTGGCCGTAGCCTGGGTGCACGGTCGGGGCCCAAGTTCTCGGGCTGGTATGTTGACGCTGTCAACGGTTCGGCCGGAGCCGAGTTTGCGAGAGCAGCCCCCGAGCCTCCGCACAGGGCGAGAGGGCGATCAGGGACAGACTCGGCTTTTTTACATACGCCCCTACGTCGCCTTTCTGCAAGGAGGAGGGGGGAGAGCGCCATGTTACCCTCGATGGGCACCGAACATGGTGTCTCCGGTGAGCTGCAAGCGGGTAATCCGAGTGGACGTCCGTGCCCCGTTCGTTGGGGGTCGGCTAGGGGCCCAGAGGCATGCCCAAAAGTACCTGCGGGTGATCTGCCAGACCCGGTCCCCTGGCGACGGGGTCCGAGGGCTCGATGCCTCCCTCCGATGGGATTCCGTTACAAAATCGCTCCCGCTGGTCTCGGAAATGTCCTAGGGTACCTCGGGAGCGCAGCCCGAGCCTTGGTTATGTATCGAACGTACCCCTGGTCATCCCTCGCTCGGTGTCTGAGGCGACTGTGAACCCTTCGGGGGCCAGCCTTCGAACCCCTGATCAGTAATGGGCGCGGAGCCCGAGTAGCCTAAGGCGGCCGTGGAACCCTTCGGGGGGCCGGCCTTCGAACCTCTGACCAGTAGTGGGTGTAGGGCCCACGCGATCTGAGGCAGCTGTTGAACCCTTCGGGGGGCCAACCTTCGAACCCCTGATCAGTAAGGAGGCTCGGAGCCTGGTTCCTTCACGGGGAAGGACCCCTTTCGGGGTATCCCCCTTTCCCGGTCCCTGTCGCAAGAGATAGAGAAAGAGGAAAAAAGGGAAAAGGATACGAAACCGAACGACGCGGCGTACCTTTTTTGGCGCGGTTGTTTCGGCGAAGGCGAAGCGTCGCCCGCTGCGCCTGCCAGAAGCGCCGCCTGTCCAGCCGCGGAGTTAATGCGACGGGGCGAGTAGTTGGCGGGGCCGCCGTTGCGCGTGCGCGAGCCGTTCGAGGAACGGACCACGGGCGCGTTGTCTTCACGCCGTGAGAGGGGGTTCTCTTGCTGCCCCCGGATGGGACGTGAGCTTGGCTGACGACGTGTCCGCTGCTCCCGCGCGCCTGCCACCGTCATTACTGCCGGCCCACCTTTGGCCGCGTTGGCCGCCGCGCCAGGCTGGCGCTGCTGGGTCGCGCGCTGGGTCGCCTCGAGTCGCGGTATTGGTTCCGCAATCGAGGAGGCGCGGTGGTGGCACAGGCGGTACAGTTGCTTGCATGCAGCATCCGGCGCGCCGGTCGCGCGACGCGTGGGCCTGGGCCTCCATGCTGGCGTGTCGGGAGTCGGAGAAGCACGCCCACTTGGCGCGGCTGCATGCCGCCTGCATGGCTGCCCGCCCCTTTCGCCCGTTGGTCTGGGCAAAAGTGGAGGGTCACTTGTAACCGCTGGGCAGTTGTGTGCACCACGCGCGGCGGTTTGGCTTCTTCTGCTCGGAGCCGGTCTGCATGACATGCGGGACCCAGCCCCCGCGCCGCAGGGGAGGGCTTTGGAGCGTGTTGGAGAAGACTCAGCCCGTGACGGTTGGGGGTGCAAGCAGGGAGAGTCGCCTTTAAAAGGAGGGCGACCCCTTTCGTAAGGCGACCATGTCTTCTTGCTCCCTTATGCATCGTATCTTTCCACCTTCCAAGCCCCCGGATGGGAGAAACCGCCGTCTTTTCGCCTCATCGTTGGAGGAACGCAACTCCGCGGGAGTTGGTACCTTTCAGCCATCGTTCGGCTTCAAGGATTTTCATCACACAGCCCGGTTGCTCCCCTCCGCTGGTGGTCACCCAAGACGGTGACCTCCAGCTCCTGGATGGGGAGAGGCAAACCGGGCTGTGATCCCGGTCCCGCCCTCAGTGTTGAGGGTGTTCGTCATCCTCACTGGGGCAGGGAGCGAGGCGAGCCGGGGCTCCACCTCCTGCGCGGGTCGGCGGACCACCTCTTCTTCCAGCTTCTGGTGGTGGCAATCGCCCTTTAGCCCTACGGCGGAGAATGTTGGAGCGAAGGCAGAAACGCCACCCTTCGCCCGAAGTCTCCACCGCTTAGCCCCTGCCCTGACAGAAAGCAGGCAGGGACGCCCTTCGCTTGTCGGCACCAGAGACAACACGGAGACCCTTCGCTCGATTCGGCACCAGACGAAGGCCTGCGGCGACGCCTCCCCACGGCGCGGCCTCGGTCAGCTCCGAGGCCCACATGAGATCTGACCCATTGTAGCGGGCCCTGCGTGGCCGCGTTTGTGTTACGGGCCTAATTTGTAAAGGCGTACTTGTAATTACAGCTTGTAACCCCGCTTTATGGGAATATTCTGGGGATAAACTAGGTACCTGAGGGCACATGCGTCCTTAACGCAAGGCGCCGTGCACTCGGATACCTATAAATACCCCCGCACAGTGCCCGTGAGAGGCTGGATTAACAGAGCTTTTGCCATCACGCGCGAGTGCCCTGTTGCCATCACCATTCACCCGTGTTGGATCTCCTTGCTGTCGAGAGACAGTGCCAACATTCGGCGCCCACCGTTCGTGCTACGAGACAACCACCCGCGATGGCACCCAAGAGAGCTAACCCGAAGGCTGACGAGGCTGCGAAGGCAGCACTGCTCGCCGCAAGAAAGGGCAAGGCCCTCGCCCTCACCCAATCCACCCACCAAGAGGCCACCGAAGACGACACCCTCCGCACCTGCGACCCTGAGGGACAACCCTCAGGCTTCGCACCTCCCTCAGGCTTCGCACCACCGGAGGGCGCGGACCTCGCCGAGGACGGTGAAGTCCTCGGCATCTCAGCAGAAGAATAGCTACAGCTGCGTGCTCTGCGCCTCAAGAACCGCAACCTCCAGAGGCAGAAGGAGATACTGGAGGCCAAGCGCCAGCGTGTGTCCGCACTCGCCAAAGTGCGGCAGATGATACGCGACGAAGAGCACAAGGCCCAGGAACTCGAGCGGGAGATCGCGCTGATGCAGCGCGAAGGCCACCTCGATCAGGATGGGACCAGGACTGTCCCCCTCGATCAGGCCACGCCCAAGCAGACCGTCACTATCAGCGAAGACCTTACTTCGCATGAAGAAGAGAAGCTCCTCTGCTGCCTGGCCAAGAATAAAGATGTCTTCGCCTGGTCCGCCCTCGACCTGGTCGGAGTCAGCCGATCCATAATCGAGCACAGTTTGGGAATCGACCCCTCGGTGCGACCAAGAAAGCAAAAGCTTCGCAAAATGTCCGATGAAAAGACAGAGGCCGCCAAGGCGGAGGTGCACCGCCTCCTAGAGGCTAAATTCATTGAACCAGTGGCTTACCCCACATGGCTCTCCAATGTTGTAATGGTGCAGAAAAAAAGCGGGAAATGGCGGATGTGCATAGACTTCACCAGTCTCAATAAGGCCTGCCCAAAAGACAATTTCCCGTTGCCACGGATCGACAAAATAGTCGATAGCGCGGCCGGATGCGAGGTCATGTCTCTCCTCGACTGCTTCTCCGGCTATCACCAGATATACATGAAGGAGGAAGACAAGGCCAGCACCAGCTTTATTACACCCTTCGGCACTTATTGCTTCGTCAGAATGCCGGAGGGTCTCAAGAATGCCGGGTCCACCTTCTCCAGACTCACCAAAACAGTACTCGAAGGGCAGGTCGGCAGAAATATATTTACATACGTGGACGACATCGTCGTCGCCAGCAAAAATAAGGAGGACCATCTCGCCGACCTGGCCGAGACATTCGCAAACATGCGAGACGCACGACTCCGCTTAAACCCGGAAAAGTGCGTTTTCGGTGTTCGCCAGGGCAAGATATTGGGCTACCTGGTGTCGCACCGCGGCATCGAGGCCAACCCAACCAAGATCCAGGCCATCATCGACATGTCGCCTCCGCAGTCCACCAGGGATGTCCAGCGTCTGACAGGCAGATTGGCCGCTCTCAACAGATTCATTTCCAGGTCGGCCGAGCGAAGTCTTCCTTTCCTCAAAACTCTCCGCGGCGCAAAAGACTTCGCTTGGGGGCCGGAGCAAGCAGCGGCCTTCGCCTCATTAAAACAGTACTTAACGGAGCTGGCCACCCTCACGAGCCCCGACTCCTCGCTCCCCTTATTGCTCTATGTCGCGGCTTCGCCGCACGCGGTCAGCGCGGCACTAGTGCAGGAGCAGACAGTCGAAGGCGCTGTCAGACAGTGCCCTGTTTATTACGTCTCCGAGGTCCTGACTCCGTCCAAATGCAACATGACAGAGCTGGAGAAGATCGCCTACGCAGTCGTTATGTCCTCGCGCAAGCTGCGCCATTATTTTGAAGCATTCAAGGTCCGCGTCACCTCAGATAGGGGGCTCGGCGAACTGTTTAGAAACCCGGAGGCATCGGTGAGGATCGCCAAGTGGGCAGCCGAACTCTCCGGCTACCACATCAGCTTCGAGCCCAGGACAGCCATCAAATCGCAAGTCCTGGCAGACTTCGTCGTCGACTGGACCGGGCCAGTAACACAGCCGGACCCGACCACAGAGAAGGTCTGGACGATCCATTGCGACGGCGCATGGTGCCATGCGGGGGCAGGCGTCGCTGCAATCATAACATCACCAGTCGGGGTCAAGCACAGATATGCAGCACGACTCAGCTTCAATCTGGAATCCGACAGGTGCACAAATAATATAGCAGAATACGAAGCAGTCATCCTCGGCCTCCGCAAGCTGAGGGCCCTCGGAGTCACCACTTGCATCATCAAAACAGACTCCAAGGTGGTTGCCGGCCAGGTCGAGAAAGACTATGCAGCCAAGGACCCCGCACTCATGCAGTACCTCGCGGCCATCCGAAGTCTCGAGAGGCAGTTCAAGGGGTTCACCGTGCAGCATGTGGACCGGGCCAAGAATGAGGAGGCCGACGCATTGGCCAAGGCCGCGGCCAGGGGCGAAACTCTGCCCTCCGACGTGTTCTTCCACGTCATCGGCACGCCAGCAGTCCGGAGCCCCGAAGGGCTCCAAATAACCAATGACAGCGAGGGCCACCGTACAGTCAACCTCATCATGACCGAAGACTGGCGAGCACCCATTACCCTGTTCCTGCAGGGGTATTATCACCCAGCCGACATCAGTGAGGCCAACCGCCTCAGACATCGAAGCCGGGACTTCGCTCTGATTGAAGGCCAACTCTACAAAAAAGGGGTCAGCCAACCAATGCTTAAGTGCGTCACCGAGGCCGAAGGCATGCAGGTCCTACGTGAAGTCCACAGTGGCACGTGCGGCTCGCACGCGGGGCCAAGGGCCCTAGCTGCTAAGGTGATCCGCCAGGGTTTTTACTGGCCCGCAATGATTTGCGCCGCGAATCGGGTCACTCGGTCCTGCGAAGCCTGCCAGAAGTTCTCTCCTCGGTCAGGCGGCCCTTCGCAGTACACAAAGCTGATCGCCCACACATGGCCTCTACAGCGCTGGGGTCTCGACATTGTTGGACCCCTGCCCACCGCTCAGGGGAACCTTAAGTTCGCCTTCGTCGCGGTCGAATATTTCACCAAATGGATCGAGGCACGGGCTGTCTCCACAATAACATCAAAGACTGCCCAAAAATTCTTCTGGCAGAACATCGTTTGCCGCTTCGGAGTACCGTCCGAGTTAACGGTCGACAACGGCAAACAGTTTGATAACCAAGACTTCAAGGATTTTTGTTTCTCCATTGGCACCAAGCTTGCCTTCGCCTCAGTCTATCATCCGCAGTCCAACGGGGTCGTAGAGCGCGCCAACGGAAAAATCTTCACAGCTATCAAAAAAATGCTCCTCGATGAAAAAAAGGGCAGATGGAGCGATTTCTTACCTGAGGCAGTCTGGGCACTAAACACGACTGAGTGCAGGGCGACCGGGTTTACTCCCTTCCGTCTGTTATACGGATCGGAGGCCATGACCCCGCAGGAAATAAAGCACGGGTCCCCGCGAACAGTCCCGTCGGCCGTCCCGGATGTGGACGAGCCAACTTCAAAGGATCTCATCGACGGAGACCGTGTCTTCGCCCTACAGGCCCTGAACAAGTATCAAGCCCAGACCAAAGCATGGCGCGACCACTCAGTCACCCCGAGGGAGTTCAGCGAGGGGGACCTCGTGCTCATTCGGACAGCTCGGACGGAGTCCAAGGGCAAGCTGGAGCCCAGGTGGGAGGGCCCTTTCATCGTCAAGACAAAGGCTTCCCCCAGCGCTTACAGGCTCGCAACGCCAACCGGCGAGGACCTGGAGCATTCCTGGAACATTGACAACCTCCGCAAATTTTTTGTTTGATTCCTCAGGGCTGTCTTCGCCCTTGTAATTCGCAAGAACATTCTTGCACCGGCCCGCACTCTTTTCCTCCCGGGGGGTGAGGTTTTTAACGAGGCGGAGCCATGTAATATATGCGTAAAAAATCCCCCGCAAAAAGACATGCGTCGAAAAAGACCGCGATGACGGTCTTCGACATTCGACCACCACGAGGTCACCGCGAGGCTAAGCGCCAGCTACCCTCGCGTGCGACAAATCCGCGCAAAAGTCGCCTAAGGGTGCAGCCGGATTAGCACAACAAGTGCGGGAAAAAAAATCTAAGTCTATCGCGAAGACTATCCGCGCAAAAGTCGCCTAAGGGTGCAGCCGGATTAGCACAACAAGTGCGAAAAAAATCCAAGTCTATCGCGAAGACTATCCGCGCAAAAGTCGCCTAAGGGTGCAGCCGGATTAGCACAACAAGTGCGAAAAAAAATCCAAGTCTATCGCGAAGACTATCCACGCAAAAGTCGCCTAAGGGTGCAGCCGGATTAGCACAACAAGTGCGAAAAAAAATCCAAGTCTATCGCGAAGACTATCCGCGCAAAAGTCGCCTAAGGGTGCAGCCGGATTAGCACAACAAGTGCGAAAAAAAATCCAAGTCTATCGCGAAGACTATCCGCGCAAAAGTCGCCTAAGGGTGCAGCCGGATTAGCACAGCAAGTGCGAAAAAAATCTAAGTCTATCGCGAAGACTATCCGCGCAAAAGTCGCCTAAGGGTGCAGCCGGATTAGCACAGCAAGTGCGAAAAAAAAAATCTAAGTCTATCGCGAAGACTATCCGCGCAAAAGTCGCCTAAGGGTGCAGCCGGATTAGCACAACAAGTGCGAAAAAAAATCCAAGTCTATCGCGAAGACTATCCGCGCAAAAGTCGCCTAAGGGTGCAGCCGGATTAGCACAGCAAGTGCGAAAAAAATCTAAGTCTATCGCGAAGACTATCCGCGCAAAAGTCGCCTAAGGGTGCAGCCGGATTAGCACAACAAGTGCGAAAAAAAAAATCCAAGTCTGTCGCGAAGACTATCCGCGCAAAAGTCGCCTAAGGGTGCAGCCGGATTAGCACAACAAGTGCGAAAAAAAAATCCAAGTCTGTCGCGAAGACTATCCGCGCAAAAGTCGCCTAAGGGTGCAGCCGGATTAGCACAACAAGTGCGGAAAAAATCTGAGTCTATCGCGAAGGCTATCCGTGCAGAAGTCGCTTAAAAGTGCAGCCGAATCAGCACAACAAGTGCGAAAAAACCGAAGACTATCTGTGCAGAAGACACCTAAGGGTACACCTGGACTAGCACAACAACGGCCGAAACGACAACATCAAACCATCCACACCAAGACCAACTGTAATCAAGCCAACACAGCGCAGCAAAACAAATTAGTAAGTACAAAATGCCTTCGCACACACACATGCACGCGAGGGCACACAATTCCACCATACAAGCCTCGACGTACACAAGCGAGGGCACCACACTCTACATCGGCTCAACCTTAGGAATAATTCCCATCTCCCTATAATTAAATAACATTATCCTGAAATCCTCACCCGCAAAAAGCCTTCGCAATTCCCCTTCACCTACACCCTCGGCGGTCGGCAGGGACAACAGTTCCTGCCGACCAGCCCCACTCACACGAAGCAGAGCCCGCTCCTCCGCGTTAACCCTACGTTTTGCAACCGCCCTTCGTCGACGGCGCCCGGTGCTAGGGCCTGGCGCGTCCGACGCGTCCGCGGCGTGTGGCGAGGCCTCCGCCGCAGCCACGTCCAAGGCCGCAAAATAATCCAAATTCTCTTCCGACGACTCCTCAGTCCACTCAACCGAGCTCCCGGAGTCAGCAAAGTCAAAAAACTCAGATGCAGACCCACTATATTGATTACCACCTTCCGCGGTCAAGGCCGCCAAAAACTCAGTAGCAGTGGTTGCGTGCGCAGGCCCAAAATCTTGAACCTGCGCAGCAACCAAAGTTCAGTACAACATCCAAAATTCCCTAACCCTAAACAACCACTACGCCACCTGCGAGGGCCCTGACGCTGCGGGGGCCTCCGCCGTTGGCTCCGCTGCCACTTCCGCCATTGTTTCCACCGCCTCCGCCGCCGGATCTTCGACGGTCGGCGCAGCTGCTGCGAGGGCATCGGGAGCGCCTTCGGCCACCTTCAGGGGCAGGTCTTCCACTGTCGCAGCAGATGTGGGGGCGCCTGGTGCGTCTTCCGTGGTCGGCTCCGGGTCAGGCAGGGCGTCGTTCAGTGCTCCGAAGTCGTCCACCCGCTCGCCTCGCTCCGCCTAAAACAAAACATACAAAAAGTCAGCAAACACACGCACAAACCACATTCAGCAAACGCCGAACAAACGACAACGTTACCTGAGCCCTCGCAGCCTCGGCCCGCTCCCTGACCACATCACCACCATACAGACCCCACATCCGGTCATAGAGGGCACCGGCGGACTCCTTCACCACGGGGTCTTCGACCTTATAGATATCTCGCCCAAAGTCTTCATCTGCCTGGTCGAAGGCCTCATAGTGCCGGCACCCTTCGCGAGAGAGTGCGTTCATTGCCCCCTCGCAGGTGACCAGGGAGGCGAACGACATTAATCCACCCAAGACAGTGGGGAGCTCCTGCAGCTCCTCTTGCACCCATTCCAAGCAGCGAAGCCCGGCCTCTCGCTCCGGCACCACGAAGTCACCGGTCCGCGCACCCAGCTCGCGGTATGTGGCCATAAGCTGTGTGCGCGTCCGTTCGGCCTCCGTTCGTGCCGCGGCTTCGGCCCCCTTCGTGCGGCTCTCCAGAGCGGTGAGCCGCCCCCGCAGGTCTTCGGCGAGATCCTTGGCAAGATTGGCCTCCGCCCGTGCCAGCCTAGCCTCCGCCTGCGCGGCCTGCTCCTTGGCGACGGCCTCGTTGGCCTCCCTCCTCTCCCCCGCCAGCTGGCGCCGGAGGTCAGCCTTTTCCTCCTCCAGGGCGGCCACCTTGTCCGCCATTTTACGACACTTGCTGTCGGAGGCCGACTTCTCACGGACAGCGTCAGCATGTTGCGTCCGAAGTCTCTCGACTTCGGCAGATAAGGCTGCCGTAAGCGCCCCCGACGCAGTACGGCTGGTGAAGTCAGCCACCTGCAGAGCACACGTAAGGCCATGGCCGAAAAAGTAAAAAAAAAAAGAGCTCGGCGGACCTGACTCAGCGCCTCCGTCGCCTGACTCAGCGCCTCCGTCACTCCTTTCAGCCGGCGGGTCGCCGCGCCAGCCTCGTCTCTGACCAACGCGAGGGCCGACACCTTGCCTCCGGCGCCAAGGGCCCCGCCCCTCGCCTTCGACGACAGCGCAGCCGTCGCAATTGCCGCGGCAGGCACAATCGCAGCAGGCCGGCCTTCGTCCGACCCTGCAACGCGTCAACGAGTGTAAAAAAAAAGAGAAGAAAAAAAAAGGCGGCCGGGTGACTTACCCCCAAGATAATCGTCCACACTGATATCGGTGCCGAAGTTGGCAACGCGCTTGCCCGGCGGCGGCAACGTTCTGGCCGCCTTCGCAGCCTCCGCCACTCCGCTGGCCGGCGGCACCACCTTCGTCAGTTTGGAGACCCCGGCGCCCGCCGTTGTCTCCGGCGCCTTGCTAGGTGCAGAGGCGCCCGCCTTCGCCGCTCCCCGCTGCCTTTTCGGCCGGGCTTCATGAATCCTGACGGTCGCCTGGCGTTTTTGCGCCGCCCCTTGGCGATCCTTGTCCATCAACGGTCACATCAAAAACCCCCGCGGAACCACTTCGAGCGAGGGCAGCGTCTCCGCCATCTAGCGACGTCTTCGGCACCAGGTGACTTTGTCGAACTGGTCCCTCGGAGGGCAAATGTTGGAGCGAAGGCAGAAACGCCACCCTTCGCCCGAAGTCTCCACCGCTTAGCCCCTGCCCTGACAGAAAGCAGGCAGGGACGCCCTTCGCTTGTCGGCACCAGAGACAACACGGAGACCCTTCGCTCGATTCGGCACCAGACGAAGGCCTGCGGCGACGCCTCCCCACGGCGCGGCCTCGGTCAGCTCCGAGGCCCACATGAGATCTGGTCCATTGTAGCGGGCCCTGCGTGGCCGCGTTTGTGTTACGGGCCTAATTTGTAAAGGCGTACTTGTAATTACAGCTTGTAACCCCGCTTTATGGGAATATTCTGGGGATAAACTAGGTACCTGAGGGCACATGCGTCCTTAACGTAAGGCGCCGTGCACTCGGATACCTATAAATACCCCCGCACAGTGCCCGTGAGAGGCTGGATTAACAGAGCTTTTGCCATCACGCGCGAGTGCCCTGTTGCCATCACCATTCACCCGTGTTGGATCTCCTTGCTGTCGAGAGACAGTGCCAACAGAGACGTCCTCCAGCCATGCCGGGGAAGGCGAACTGTTGCTGCCCAGCTAGGATGCAACATTCCGTCCTCTTCCTCGCATTCGCGGCGAGGACGGCTGCGAGGATCTGCCGGGATGCTTGGGGGCGTCCCGCGTTTTGCTGGTGATTCGCCCAGAGCTTGTCGCTCCACGGGCTTCTGAGAGCACCTAGAGGGGGGGTGAATAGGTGATCCTGTGCAACTTTAAAACTTAAGCCACAAAAACTTGTTAAGTGTTAGCGCAGATAATGCCAAGTGGCTAGATAGGAGTCTCCACAAAACACAATAACCACAGAAGATCAATCACAGAGATGGCACAGTGGTTTATCCCGTGGTTCGGCCAAGACCAACGCTTGCCTACTCCACGTTGTGGCGTCCCAACGGACGAGGGTTGCAATCAACCCCTCTCAAGCGGTCCAAAGACCAACTTGAATACCACGGTGTTTTGCTTTGCCTTTCAATATCCCGTTTGCAAGGAATCTCCACAAATTGGAGTCTCTTGCCCTTACAAGTATATGATCACAAAGAAGCACAGAGTAAGGGAGGGAAGCAACACACACAAATCCACAGCGAAATGCGCACACACACGGCCAAGAATCGAGCTCGAATGACTATCTCAGAGTTCTCACTAGAACAGAGCTCGAATCACTTAGAATCACAAACGAATGCGCAAAGAATGAGTGTGGATGATCAAGAATGCTCTAAGGTTGCTTGGGTGACTCCTCCATGCGCCTAGGGGCCCCTTTTATAGCCCTAAGGCAGCTAGGAGCCGTTGAGAGCAAATCTGGAAGGCTATCCTTGCCTTCTGCCGTCGGGTGCACCGGACAGTCCGGTGTACACCGGACACTGTCCGGTGCCCGATTTCTTTCCAAAATTTGCGCTGCCGACCATTGCAGACCGTTGCAGATCTGAGAGCCGTTGGCGCACCGGACATGTCCGGTGCACACCGGACAGTCCGGTGCCGTCTTCTAGCCGTTGGCTCGGCCACGTGTCCCGCGCAGATTGCGCGGCTGACCGTTGGCCCGGCCGACCGTTGGCTCACCGGACAGTCCGGTGCACACCGGATAGTCCGGTGAATTTTAGCCGTACGCCGTCGGCGAATTCCCGAGAGCAGCCAGTTCGCGCCGAGTCAGCCTGGCGCACCGGACACTGTCCGGTGCACACCGGACAGTCCGGTGTGCCAGACCGAGCTGAGTCTTGGCTGTACACAGCCAAGTCTTTTTCTCCTCTTTTCTTTTCTTCTTCTTTCTGTTTCTAACACTTAGACAAGTATATTAGTACACAAAACCAATGTACTAAGACTTAGAAACATACCTTTACTTCATGATTTGCACCTTGTTCGTCCATGGACATAAAATCACATTTAAGCACTTGTGTTGGCCCTCAATCACCAAAATACTTAGAAATGGCCCAAGGGCACATTTCCCTTTCAATCTCCCCCTTTTTGGTGATTTATGCCAACACAACATAAAGCAAGTAGAACAAGTACAAAAACACTTCAAATAAGAACTCAAATTATTTTGATTCATTTTTGACATATATGGATCACTCTATGCCACCACTTGGTTTGTTTTTGCAAATCAAACTCGAATCTCTATCTCTAAGTCAAACACACATGTTGAAGCATAAAGAGAGTCATTTCAAAAGAGATTGATCAAATATTTCAAAAACTCCCCCTTTTTCCCATAATTACTACTTCACCCCACAAGAAGCCAACTTTTGACAAAAGAGACAATAAACGAGTTTTGACAAACCAAGCCAACTTTTGACAAAAGAGACAATAAACGAGTTTTGACAAACCAAAAGCTCTACTCTACTATTTTCAAATTTCTCAAGTGGTAGCTGATCCATTTATTGCTTTGGCCTTTATTTTCTCCCCCTTTGGCATCAAGCACCAACACGGGATCAATCTTGGCCCTTTAACCCCATTGCCTCACCAAAATCTTCAATTAAGAGCAAATGGCAATAAGAGTTCATGAGATGGACTTGGAATAAGTTACCCTCTCATCGGAGTGCAGTGGAAGTCTTTCATGGTCCAAGTCCACCTTTTCCCTTTCAATTCTCCTTCGAGACTAAATCAAGCAAACTCAAGCATATGGTTAGTCTCAAAGGGTCAAGTTGTAACACATCTCCCCCTAAACATGTGCATCACTTTGCAACGGACTTGTGAGGTCTAGGGAGTGTGTGTACAACTTGAGCACCATAGTAAGCAACAAAATGCAGAATGGACATGATCAAAGGCATAAACACATGTATGCTACATTTCAATCCAAGTTCCGCGAATCTAAGATATTGAGCTCACTACGCAGCCTGCAAAAGGTCTTCTCATCTAAAGGCTTGGTAAAGATATCGGCTAGCTGGTTCTCGGTGCTAACATGAAACACTTCGATATCCCCCTTTTGCTGGTGGTCTCTCAAAAAGTGATGCCGGATGTCAATGTGCTTTGTGCGGCTGTGCTCAACAGGATTTTCCGCTATTCGGATAGCACTCTCATTATCACATAGGAGTGGGACTTTGCTCAGATTGTAGCCAAAGTCCCTGAGGGTTTGCCTCATCCAAAGTAGCTGCGCACAACACTGTCCTGCGGCAACGTACTCGGCCTCAGCGGTGGATAGGGCAACGGAGGTTTGTTTCTTAGAGTTCCATGACACCAGGGACCTTCCTAAGAATTGGCACGTCCCCGATGTACTCTTCCTATCGACCTTACATCCAGCATAGTCGGAATCTGAGTACCCAATCAAGTCAAAGTTAGACCCCTTTGGATACCAGATCCCGAAGCAAGGCGTAGCAACTAAATATCTAAGAATTCGCTTCACTGCCACTAAGTGACACTCCTTAGGATCGGATTGAAATCTAGCACACATGCATACGCTAAGCATAATATCCGGTCTACTAGCACATAAATAAAGCAGAGAACCTATCATGGACCGGTATGCTTTTTGATCAACTGACTTACCTCCTTTGTTGAGGTCGGTGTGTCCGTCGGTCCCCATCGGAGTCTTTGCGGGCTTGGCGTCCTTCATCCCAAACCGCTTCAGCAAGTCTTGCGTGTACTTTGTTTGGGAGATGAAGGTGCCGTCCTTGAGTTGCTTCACTTGGAACCCAAGGAAGTAGTTCAACTCGCCCATCATCGACATCTCGAATTTCTGCGTCATCACCCTGCTAAACTCTTCACAAGACTTTTGATTAGTAGAACCAAATATTATGTCATCGACATAAATTTGGCACACAAACAAATCACCATTGCAAGTCTTAGTAAAAAGAGTTGGATCGGCTTTCCCAACCTTGAAAGCATTAGCAATTAAAAAGTCTCTAAGGCATTCATACCATGCTCTTGGGGCTTGCTTAAGTCCATAGAGCGCCTTAGAGAGCTTACACACATGGTCGGGGTACCGTTCATCCTCGAAGCCAGGGGGCTGCTCCACGTACACCTCCTCTTTGATCGGCCCGTTGAGGAAAGCGCTCTTCACATCCATTTGGTACAACCTGAAAGAATGGTGAGCGGCATATGCTAGCAAAATACGAATTGATTCTAGCCTAGCCACAGGAGCAAAAGTCTCCTCAAAGTCCAAACCTGCGACTTGGGCATAACCTTTTGCCACAAGTCGAGCCTTGTTCCTTGTCACCACTCCGTGCTCGTCTTGTTTGTTGCGGAACACCCACTTGGTTCCCACAACATTTTGCTTGGGACGAGGCACCAGCGTCCAAACTTCATTGCGCTTGAAGTTGTTAAGTTCCTCCTGCATGGCCAACACCCAATCCGGATCTAGCAAGGCCTCCTCTACCCTGAAAGGCTCAATAGAAGAGACAAAAGAGTAATGTTCACAAAAATTAACTAGTCGAGATCGAGTAGTTACTCCCTTGCTAATGTCCCCCAAAATTTGGTCGACGGGATGATCCCTTTGAATCACCGCTCGAACTTGGGTTGGAGGTGCCGGTTGCGCTTCTTCCTCCATCTCGTGATCATCTTGTGCTCCCCCTTGATCACACGCCTCCTTTTGATGAACCTGTTCATCGTCTTGAGTTGGGGGATGCACCGTTGTTGAGGAAGAAGGTTGATCTCGTTCATCTTGTTCCTGTGGCCGAACGTCTCCAATCGCCATGGTTCGTATCGCGGCCGTTGGAACATCTTCTTCATCTACATCATCACAATCCACAACTTGCTCTCTTGGAGAGCCATTAGTTTCATCAAATACAACGTCGCTAGAGACTTCAACCAAACCCGATGATTTGTTGAAGACCCTATACGCCTTTGTATTTGAATCATAACCTAATAAAAACCCTTCTACGGCTTTGGGAGCAAACTTAGAATTTCTACCCTTCTTCACTAGAATGTAGCATTTGCTCCCAAATACACGAAAGTAAGATACATTGGGTTTGTTACCGGTTAGAAGCTCGTACGAAGTCTTCTTGAGGAGGCGATGAAGGTAGACCCTGTTGATGGCGTGGCAAGCCGTGTTCACAGCTTCCGACCAAAAGCACTCGGGGGTCTTGAACTCTCCAAGCATCGTCCTTGCCATATCGATCAGCGTCCTGTTCTTCCTCTCTACCACACCATTTTGCTGTGGTGTGTAGGGAGCGGAGAACTCGTGCTTGATCCCTTCCTCCTCAAGGAACTCCTCCACTTGAAGGTTCTTGAACTCGGACCCGTTGTCGCTCCTTATCTTCTTCACCTTGAGCTCAAACTCATTTTGAGCTCTCCTGAGGAAGCGCTTGAGGGTCCCTTGGGTTTCAGACTTATCCTGCAAAAAGAACACCCAAGTGAAGCGGGAAAAGTCATCAACAATAACTAGACCATACTTACTTCCTCCTATGCTCAGATAGGCGACGGGTCCAAAGAGGTCCATATGCAGCAGCTCCAGAGGTCTTGACGTGGTCATCACATTCTTGCTGTGATGTGCTCCTCCCACTTGTTTACCTGCTTGACAAGCTGCACAAGGTCTATCTTTTTCGAAATAAACATTTGTTAGACCTATCACGTGTTCTCCCTTTAGAAGCTTGTGGAGATTCTTCATCCCCACATGTGCTAAGCGGCGATGCCACAGCCAGCCCATGCAAGTCTTAGCCATTAAGCATGCATCTAGACCGGCCTCTTCTTTTGCAAAATCAACTAAGTAAAGCTTGCCGTCTAGTACACCCTTAAAGGCTAGTGAACCATCACTTCTTCTAAAGACAGACACATCTACATTTGTAAATAAGCAGTTATATCCCATATTGCATAGCTGACTAACAGATAGCAAATTATATCCTAGAGACTCTACTAAAAACACATTAGATATAGAGTGCTCATTAGAAATTGCAATTTTACCTAACCCTTTTACCTTGCCTTGATTCCCATCACCGAATATAATTGAATCTTGGGAATCCTTATTTTTGACGTAGGAGGTGAACATCTTCTTCTCCCCCGTCATATGGTTTGTGCATCCGCTGTCGATAATCTAGCTTGAACCCCCGGATGCATAAACCTGCAAGGCAAATTTAGGCTTGGGTCTTAGGTACCCAACTCATGTTGGGTCCTACAAGGTTAGCACATATATCCTTAGGGACCCAAATGCAAGTTTTATCTCCCTTGCATCTTGCCCCTAACTTCCTAGCAATTACCTTCTTACCCTTTCTACAAATAGCAAAGGGAGCATTGCAAGCATAATAAATGGTAGAAGGTTTGTTCACAACTTTTCTAGGAACATGAGCAAAATTTCTCCTAGGCATATGCACAACATTTCTCCTACACATATCTCTATCATGCTTATAGGAAGAACTAGAAACAAACATGGCATGAGAATCATAAACATGTGAATCAAAATCATTATAAGCATTTCTAGCATGTCTCCTATCATGGTATAAGAAAGCATGGTTCTTTTTAGCACTACTAGCCATAGGGGCCTTCCCTTTCTCCTTGACGAAGATGGGAGCCTTATGGCTTGTTAAGTTCTTGGCCTCTCTCTTGAAGCCAAGACCATCCTTAATTGAGGGGTGTCTACCAACCGTGTAGGCATCCCTTGCAAATTTTATTTTATCAACTTCACTCTTGCTAGTCTTAAGTTGAGCATTAAGACTAGCCAATTCATCATTAAGTTTTGAAATTGAAACTAGGTGTTCACTACAAGCATTAACATCAAAATCCTTACACCTAGTGCAAATTGTAACATTTTCAACACAAGAGTTACTTGCTACTTCTAGTTTAGCGATTAAAACATTAATTTCACCTTTTAAAGAAGAAATGGTTTCATTACAAGTAGAAAGTTCACAAGAAAGAATTCCATTTCTTTTAACTTCTAGAGCAAGTGAATTTTGTGCACTAACAAATTTATCATGCTCTTCATATAAAAGATCTTCTTGTTTTTCCAAGATTCTATCCTTTTCATTCAAGGCATCAATCAATTCATTAATCTTAGCTATCTTAGTTCTATCCAATCCCTTGAATAAACTAGAATAATCTATTTCATCTTCACTAGACTCATCATCACTAGAAGAATCATAAGTATTAGCATTACTAGTGATTACCTTCTTCTCCCTTGCCATGAGGCAAGTGTGATGCTCGTGGGGGAAGAGAGCCGATTTGTTGAAGGCAGTGGCGGCGAGTCCTTCGTCGTCGGAGTCGGACGAAGAGCAATCCGAGTCCCACTCCTTTCCAAGGTGTGCTTCACCTTTGGCCTTCTTGTAAACTTTCTTGTTCTCTCTCTTCCCGTTTTTCCCTTGCTCCTGGTCACTATCATTTTCGGGACAGTTAGCAATAAAATGACCAACCTTACCACATTTGAAGCATGAGCGCTTCCCCTTTGTCTTGGTCTTGCTTGTCTGCCCCTTGCGACCATTTAGCGCCGTCTTGAATCTCTTGATGATGAGAGCCATCTCTTCATCATTGAGCCCGGCCGCCTCAACTTGCGCCACCTTGCTAGGTAGCGACTCCTTGCTCCTTGTTGCCTTGAGAGCAATGGGTTGAGGCTCGTGGATTGGACCGTTCAACGCTTCGTCGACGTATCTTGCCTCCTTGATCATCATCCGCCCGCTTACGAATTTTCCAAGTACTTCCTCGGGCGTCATCATCGTGTACCTGGGATTCTCACGAATATTGTTCACGAGATGAGGATCAAGAACGGTAAAGGACCTTAGCATTAGGCGGACGACGTCGTGGTCCGTCCATCGCGTGCTTCCGTAGCTCCTTATTTTGTTGATAAGGGTCTTGAGCCGGTTGTACGTTTGAGTTGGCTCCTCTCCCCTTATCATGGCGAATCGTCCAAGCTCGCCCTCCACCAACTCCATCTTGGTGAGCATGGTGATGTCGTTCCCCTCGTGAGAGATCTTGAGGGTGTCCCATATTTGCTTGGCATTGTCCAAGCCGCTCACCTTGTTGTACTCTTCCCTGCACAAGGATGCTAAGAGAACAGTAGTAGCTTGTGCATTTCTATGGATCTGTTCATTTATAAGCAAAGGGCTATCCGAGCTATCAAATTTCATTCCATTCTCTACAATCTCCCATATGCTTGGATGGAGAGAGAATAAGTGACTACGCATTTTGTGACTCCAAAATCCGTAGTCCTCCCCATCGAAGTGTGGAGGTTTGCCAAGAGGAATGGAAAGCAAATGCGAATTCGAACTATGTTGAATACGAGAATAATCAAATGAAAAGTTCGAATTGACCGTCTTTTTGTAGTCGTTGTCGTCGTCCTTTTGGGAAGAAGTAGATTCATCACTATCATCATAGTAGATGATCTCCTTGATGCGCCTCGTCTTCTTCTTCTTCCCTTCCTTCCGTCTATGGCCCGAGCCGGAGTCGGTAGGCTTGTCGTCCTTCGGCTCGTTGACGAAGGATTCCTTCTCTTTATCGTTGATCACAATTCCCTTCCCCTTAGGATCCATCTCTTCGGGCGGTTAGTCCCTTTTGTGAAGAGAACGGCTCCGATACCAATTGAGAGCACCTAGAGGGGGGGTGAATAGGTGATCCTGTGCAACTTTAAAACTTAAGCCACAAAAACTTGTTAAGTGTTAGCGCAGATAATGCCAAGTGGCTAGATAGGAGTCTCCACAAAACACAATAACCACAGAAGATCAATCACAGAGATGGCACAGTGGTTTATCCCGTGGTTCGGCCAAGACCAACGCTTGCCTACTCCACGTTGTGGCGTCCCAACGGACGAGGGTTGCAATCAACCCCTCTCAAGCGGTCCAAAGACCAACTTGAATACCACGGTGTTTTGCTTTGCCTTTCAATATCCCGTTTGCAAGGAATCTCCACAAATTGGAGTCTCTTGCCCTTACAAGTATATGATCACAAAGAAGCACAGAGTAAGGGAGGGAAGCAACACACACAAATCCACAGCGAAATGCGCACACACACGGCCAAGAATCGAGCTCGAATGACTATCTCAGAGTTCTCACTAGAACAGAGCTCGAATCACTTAGAATCACAAACGAATGCGCAAAGAATGAGTGTGGATGATCAAGAATGCTCTAAGGTTGCTTGGGTGACTCCTCCATGCGCCTAGGGGCCCCTTTTATAGCCCCAAGGCAGCTAGGAGCCGTTGAGAGCAAATCTGGAAGGCTATCCTTGCCTTCTGCCGTCGGGTGCACCGGACAGTCCGGTGTACACCGGACACTGTCCGGTGCCCGATTTCTTTCCAAAATTTGCGCTGCCGACCATTGCAGACCGTTGCAGATCTGAGAGCCGTTGGCGCACCGGACATGTCCGGTGCACACCGGATAGTCCGGTGCCGTCTTCTAGCCGTTGGCTCGGCCACGTGTCCCGCGCAGATTGCGCGGCTGACCGTTGGCTCACCGGACAGTCCGGTGCACACCGGACAGTCCGGTGAATTTTAGCCGTACGCCGTCGGCGAATTCCCGAGAGCAGCCAGTTCGCGCCGAGTCAGCCTGGCGCACCGGACACTGTCCGGTGCACACCGGACAGTCCGGTGTGCCAGACCGAGCTGAGTCTTGGCTGTACACAGCCAAGTCTTTTTCTCCTCTTTTCTTTTCTTCTTCTTTCTGTTTCTAACACTTAGACAAGTATATTAGTACACAAAACCAATGTACTAAGACTTAGAAACATACCTTTACTTCATGATTTGCACCTTGTTCGTCCATGGACATAAAATCACATTTAAGCACTTGTGTTGGCCCTCAATCACCAAAATACTTAGAAATGGCCCAAGGGCACATTTCCCTTTCAGCTTCCCCGGCGGGGAGGTTGTCCATACCCGTGGAGACGGAACCGGAGTTCCGCTTGTAATGGCACTTCGAGTGCCAGTGTTTTTGTTCATTACGGCTTTCGGGGCCTGAACATGTATGTAACTTCGGCACGGAGCCGTGTTTTTTCCTCATTTTTGAGCACTAAGACTCGTCTGCTGATTATCTGAACCGCTTCACCAAGCATGAGTCGCCCCGTGTCAAGGTGACGAGTGAGGTATCCGTATCCCGGAGGCGTAGGAGTCCCTCGGCTCGGTCGGCCTTGCTGTCCGAGGTTCCTCTAGCTTAGTTAAAGAGACCCCTCGGCCGCTCTTCGACGAGCCGAGGCCAGGGGTAGCGATATCAGTATGAACAGAGGCGGAGTTGGATCGAAAATGAAACCTGGTTGGCCGGAGCCTAGCCGGGTTGTCCGTTGGTAGGATCGACGTCGGAGTTGATCAGCCGAGGCTTTGGACCGGGCTGGCGCCCTCGGAAGATGGTTGGCCGAGGCCCCAGGGGTAACCGGCCGAGCCGCCTGCTCGGGCCGGATTCCCGGAGAAGTCCCTGGCAGCGATTGCCCGGGCGTGGTGATGACGTCGTCCTTCGGAGCGGAGACCCTCGGACCGCGTCGCCGTCCGAGGCTAGGTTGGGCCTCGCCGAAGTTGCCGTCGATGCCGAGGGTGTTGCTGCCCCCTTCCAGCGTCAAGACCCGAGCCTGCAGGATCAGATTGTCTTGTAGCGTGTGCCTTGTGCGGCCGTCGAGGCCAGAACACACACCCTCGCTGCGTTGTAAAGCTGCGTCTCTTTTCCTCTTGTTTCGAGTATCTGGACTTTTTGTCGGTAACAGGGATGTTAGTGCGAGCGAGAGTTGCTTCTCGCGGAAGGTGATGAGTGAGGTATCCGTATCCCGGAGGCGTGGGAGTCCCTCGGCTCGGTCGGCCTTGCCGCTTACGCGTACTTTCACCCGTCCATGAGGCCCTGTCACCGACTCGGTCGAGAAGGCTCGAAGGATCGCTTCGGCAGAAGGGCTTCCGAACGTAAAGACTTGTTCGATCCGCGGAGCCACTTTATCCGAACGCGAGTTACTTATCGCAGAAGGTGATGAGTGAGGTATCCGTATCCCGGAGGCGTAGGAGTCCCTCGGCTCGGTCAGCCTTGGCTGCTTACGTGTACTCCATCGTTTCCAGGACCCACTTTTCGAGGTAGTCAAAAAGCACGAAAGATATTCTGGTAAAAGAGATTTTTTTTCGAGGAAAATTTTGACGCAGAGGGGGTTTTCCCCCCTTTTAGCCCCCGAGGGAGGGTCGGGCTTTGCCGAGGCGAGGCCGACCCTTCCTTGTTGACTAAACTTTGCGTGGGTGCGAGGTATATGAACAACTTGGAAACATCTTAAGGGTAGAAGCGACGTAGCTGTTGGATGTTCCAAGCGTTGCCGTAGACCTCGCCTTGACTGTTGGCCAGCTTGTACGTTCCAGGCTTCAGAACTTTGGCGATGACGAATGGCCCCTCCCAGGGGGGCGTGAGCTTGTGCCTCCCTCGGGCGTCTTGCCGCAGCCGAAGCACCAGGTCGCCCACCTGGAGGTCTCGGGGTCGGACCCCTCGGGCGTGGTAGCGTCGCAGGGACTGCTGATACCGCGCCGAGTGTAGTAAGGCCCTGTCCCGAGCCTCTTCCAGCTGGTCCAGCGAGTCTTCTCGGCTAGCTTGGTTGCTTTGATCGTCGTAGGCCCTCGTCCTCGGGGAGCCGTATTCCAGGTCAGTGGGCAAGACGGCCTCAGCCCCGTAGACCAGGAAGAACGGCGTGAAACCCGTGGCTCGGCTTGGCGTTGTCCTCAGGCTCCAGACCACCGAGGGGAGTTCCTTCATCCATCGCTTACCGAACTTGTTGAGGTCGTTGTAAATCCGAGGCTTGAGCCCTTGTAGAATCATGCCGTTGGCACGCTCTACTTGCCCATTTGACATGGGATGAGCTACGGCAGCCCAGTCCACCCGGATGTGGTGATCCTCGCAAAAATCCAAGAATTTTCTGCCGGTGAACTGGGTGCCGTTGTCGGTGATGATGGAGTTTGGGACCCCGAAGCGATGGGTGATGTTGGTGAAGAACGCCACCGCCTGCTCAGACCTGATGCTGTTCAGGGGTCGGACCTCGATCCACTTGGAGAATTTGTCGACGGCGACCAGCAGGTGCGTGTAGCCCCCGGGCGCCTTCTGCAGAGGGCTGACGAGGTCCAGACCCCACACAGCAAAGGACCAGGTGATGGGTATCGTCTGCAGAGCCTGAGCGGGCAGATGGGTCTGCTTCGCATAGAATTGACACCCTTCGCAGGTGCGGACAATTCTAGTGGCGTCAGCCACCGCCGTCGGCCAGTAGAAGCCTTGCCGGAAAGCGTTCCCGACGAGGGCTCGAGGCGCTGCATGATGGCCGCAAGCCCCCGAGTGTATCTCTTGCAGGAGTTCCTGACCTTCGGCGATGGAGATGCATCGCTGGAGGATGCCCGAGGGGCTGCGGTGGTAGAGCTCCTTCTCATCGCCCAGCAAGACGAACGACTTGGCGCGTCGTGCTACCCGCCGAGCCTCGGCTTGGTCGAGGGGTAGCTCTCCTTGGCGGAGATATTGCACGTACGGGGTCTGCCAATCTCGATCAGGCGTGACCCCGCTCCGCTCCTCCTCGATGCGCAGCGCCTCGCCCTCGGGGGTCGAGGGTACCTCGGGCTGAACCGAGGACGCCTCGGGCTGGGCCGAGGGTACCTCGGACTCGGGCGTGTCGTTGATCTTGACGGAGGGTTGGTGCAGATCCCGGGAGAAGACGTCCGGGGGAACCGTCGTTCGCCCCGAGGCTATTTTTGCCAGCTCGTCCGCAGTCTCGTTGTAGCGCCAGGCGATGTGGTTAAGCTCGAGCCCGTAGAACTTGTCTTCCAGGCGCCGAACCTCATCGCAGTAGGCCTCCATCTTCGGGTCGCGGCAGTGGGAGTTCTTCATGACTTGGTCGATGACGAGCTGCGAGTCGTCGCGAGCATCGAGGCGTCGGACCCCTAGCTCGATGGCGATTCGCAATCCGTTGATCAGAGCTTCGTACTCAGCCACATTGTTGGACGCCGGGAAATGGAGGCGCAACACGTAGCGTAGGTGTTTCCCGAGGGGCGAGACGAAGAGCAGGCCCGCGCCGGCTCCCGTCTTCATCAGCGACCCGTCGAAAAACATGGTCCAGAGCTCCGATTGGATCGGAGCCGTCGGCAGCTGGGTGTCGACCCATTCGGCTACGAAGTCCGCCAATACCTGGGACTTGATGGCCTTCCGAGGGGCGAACGAGATTGTCTCGCCCATGATTTCCACCGCCCACTTTGCGATCCTGCCCGAGGCCTCTCGGCACTGGATGATCTCCCCCAGGGGGAAGGATGACACCACAGTTACCGGATAAGACTCGAAGTAATGTCGCAACTTTCGCCTCGTCAGGATCACTGCATACAGTAGCTTCTGAACTTGTGGGTAGCGGATCTTGGTTTCGGACAGCACCTCGCTGACGAAGTAAACTGGTCTCTGAATGGGCAATGCATGCCCCTCTTCTTGCCTTTCGACCACAATCGCGGCGCTAACCACCTGAGTGGTCGCGGCGACGTAGACCAAGAGGGCTTCTCCATCAGCTGGGGGTACCAAGATAGGCGCCTTGGTGAGGAGCGCCTTCAGGTTCCCGAGAGCTTCCTCGGCCTCAGGGGTCCAAGTGAAGCACTCGGCCTTCCTTAAGAGGCGGTACAAAGGCAGGCCTCTTTCGCCGAGGTGTGAGATGAAACGGCTCAAGGCCGCGAGACATCCCATGACCCTCTGTACACCTTTTAAGTCCTTGATGGGCCCCATGTTGGTGATGGCTGCGATCTTCTCCGGGTTGGCTTCGATGCCCCGCTCGGAGACGATGAATCCCAGGAGCATGCCTCGGGGCACCCCGAAGACACACTTCTCAGGATTGAGCTTGACGTCCTTTGCCTTGAGACACCGGAATGTCACTTCAAGGTCGGAGAGGAGGTCGGAGGCTTTCCTTGTCTTGACTACGATGTCATCGACGTAGGCCTCGACCGTACGACCGATGTGTTCGCCGAACACATGGTTCATGCACCGCTGGTACGTCGCACCCGCGTTCCTCAAACCGAACGGCATGGTGACATAGCAGTACATGCCGAAGGGCGTGATGAAAGAAGTCGCGAGCTGGTCAGACTCTTTCATCTTGATTTGATGATACCCTGAGTAGGCATCGAGGAAAGACAGGGTTTCGCACCCAGCAGTGGAATCCACGATTTGATCGATGCGAGGTAGAGGGTAGGGAACCTTCGGACATGCTTTGTTGAGACCAGTGTAGTCTACACACATCCGCCATTTCCCCCTTTCTTTCTCACAAGCACAGGGTTGGCAAGCCATTCGGGATGGAATACCTCTTTGATGAACCCCGCTGCCATTAGCTTGTGGATTTCCTCACCTATCACTCTGCGCTTCTCCTCGTCGAATCGGCGCAGAGGCTGCCTGACCGGTCGGGCTCCGGCCCGAATATCCAGCGAGTGCTCGGCGACATCCCTCGGTATGCCGGGCATGTCCGAGGGACTCCACGCAAAGACGTCGGCGTTTGCGTGGAGAAAGTCGACGAGCACTGCTTCCTATTTGGGGTCGAGCCCGGAACCGATCCGGATCTGCTTGGAGGTGTCGCCACTGGGGTCGAGAGGGACGGCCTTAACCGTCTCCGCTGGCTCGAAGTTGCCGGCGTGTCGCTTCACGTCTGGCACCTCTCTAGAGAGGTTCTCCAGGTCGGTGATGAGGGCCTCGGACTCGGCGAGGGCCTCGGCGTACTCCACGCACTCCACGTCGCATTCGAACGCGTGTTTGTACGTGGGGCCGACGGTGATGACCCCGTTGGGGCCCGGCATCTTGAGCTTCAGGTAGGTGTAGTTGGGGATGGCCATGAACTTCGCGTAGCATGGCCTCCCCAATACCGCGTGGTAGGTTCCTCGGAACCCGACCACCTCGAACGTCAAAATCTCCCTTCGGAAGTTGGATGGCGTTCCGAAGCAGACAGGAAGGTCGAGCCGTCCGAGGGGCTGGGCGCGCTTCCCAGGAATGATCCCGTGGAAGGGCGCAGCGCCTGCTCGGACGGAGGACAGATCGACGCGCAGGAGCCTGAGGGTCTCGGCGTAGATGATGTTGAGGCAGCTGCCCCATCCATCAGGACCTTGGTGAGCCTAACGTCGCCGATGATGGGGTCGACGACGAGCGGGTATTTCCCCGGGCTCGGCACGTGGTCGGGGTGGTCAGCTTGGTCGAAAGTGATGGGCTTGTCGGACCAGTCTAGGTAGACTGGCGCCGCCACCTTCATCGAGCAGACCTCCCGACGCTCTCGCTTGCGATGCCGAGCCGAGGCATTCGCCGCATGCCCTCCGTAGATCATGAAGCAGTCGCGGACCTCGGGGAACTCTCCTGCTTGGTGATCTTCCTTTTTGTCGTCGTCGCGGGCCCTGCCACCCTCTGCGGGTGGCCCGGCCTTGTGGAAGTGGCGCCGAAGCATGACGCACTCCTCGAGGGTGTGCTTGACGGGCCCCTGATGGTAGGGGCACGGCTCCTTGAGCATCTTGTCGAAGAGGTTAGCACCTCCGGGGGGCTTCCGAGGGTTCTTGTACTCGGCGGCGGCGACAAGGTCCGCGTCGGCGGCGTCGCGTTTCGCTTGCGACTTCTTCTTGCCTTTCTTCTTGGCGCCGCGTGGAGTAGACGCCTCGGGAGCCTCTTCCGAGGGGCGGCCCTGGGGCTGCTTGTCCTTTCGGAAGATGGCCTCGACCGCTTCCTGGCCAGAGGCGAACTTGGTGGCGATGTCCATCAGCTCGCTCACCCTGGTGGGGGTCTTGCGACCCAACTTGCTCACCAGGTCGCGGCAGGTGGTGCCGGCAAGGAACGCGCCGATGACATCTGAGTCGGTGATGTTGGGCAGCTCGGTGCGCTGCTTCGAGAATCGCCGGATGTAGTCCCGAAGAGACTCTCCCGGCTGTTGCCGGCAGCTTCGGAGGTCCCAGGAATTCCCGGGGCGCACGTACATGCACTGGAAATTGCCGGCGAAGGCTTGGACCAAATCATCCCAGTTGGAGATCTGCCCCGGAGGCAGGTGCTCCAACTAGGCGCGAGCAGTGTCGGAGAGGAACAGGGGGAGGTTACGGATGATGAGGTTGTCGTCGTCCGTTCCACCCAGTTGGCAGGCCAGGCGGTAGTCTGTGAGCCACAATTCCGGCCTCGTTTCCCCCGAGTACTTTGTGATAGTAGTCGAGGGTCGGAACCGGGCCGGAAACGGCGCCCGCCGGATGGCCCGGCCGAAGGCCTGCGGACCGGGTGGTTCGGGCGAGGGACTCCGATCCTCCCCGCTGTCGTAGCGTCCCCCACGCCTGGGGTGGTAGCCTCGGCGCACCCTTTCGTCGAGGTGGGCCCGACGGTCGCGACTGATGGTGCTCGTTGCCGAGGTGGCCCGGGGCCGCAGGCGCGGTGTTGCGCGTGCGCCCGATGTAGACCGAGGCTTCCCGCAAGAATCGGGAAGTTGTGGCATGAGGTTCCGAGGGGTACCCCTGCCTTCGGGAGGCAGAGCTCTCAGCCCGCCGGGCCGCAGCGCCTTCCAGGAGATTCTTGAGCTCTCCCTGGATTCGCCGACCCTCGGTGGTTGATGGTTCTGGCATCGCGCGGAGGAGCATCGCTGCGGCTGCCAGGTCCTGACCGACCCCGCTGGATGCGGGTGGCGGCCTGTCCCTGACATCGTTGGCGACGCTGGTGCTGGAAACCCTGGGGCAGGTGATGTATTTCTCCGGCCGGGGGTTGGCCCGCCCATACCTGCCCGATGTCCCGGCGGATCGACTCGAGCGCTCCTGCTCCCTCGTCGAGCCTGGCCTGCGCCCCACGGACTTGCTCGAGCTGTGGGTCGTGACCCCCCGCTGGAACGGGGACCACAGCTAGCTCCCGCGGGATGTCGGCGCGAGGCACCGACCTAGGGAGATCACCGCCCTCCGGCATGCCGAGATGGTTGCCTTCGGAGGGATCCCCTAGCTCGACGTGGAAACATTCGCGGCTTGGGCCGCAGACCTTGTCGTCAAGGCTGCGGCTGCCGTCGGAACAGTCGGAGAGGCAGTAGTCACATGCGGTCATAAAGTCCCGCATGGCACCGGGGTTGCCAAATCCAGAGAAATCCCAACAGACGCTGGGATCGTCATCTTCCTCGGACCCAGAGGGCCCGTAGGTCGAGACGTCCGTCAATCGGTCCCAAGGTGACCGCATACGAAACCCCAGAGGGGTTGCACTCGCCTCAACGTGAGCGCCCGCCAAAGCGAGGTCGCTAGGCGGGTTGAGGCCGAGTCGAAATGACGTAGGATGGGAATCAGTCAGTACCTTTTGGTCGACGAGGAGCGACATAGTCACGTCGAGGACTGATTGCGCCGTCGTCTTGGGTACGAGGGCGACGTCTTGCAGGCCCTCCGCGAGCGTGCTGGCGTCGTCCACTTGCTCGGGATTGGCGTGTCGCGGGGGGACGGCGCTCGCCTTCGTCTCAAACGCGAGGTCGACGCCCGACGCGCCCTCCGTTGGGGCGTTGGGGACGTCGATTCGCTCGACAGCCGACGGAGCGCGGCCTCCCGCTCGGCCTTGGTTGCCCCGCCTCCTCCTCCGATGGCGGGGGAGAGGACGGGGCGAGCTCGAATGTTGTTCTTCCACCACGCGGGGAAGACGTCGTCGATTCCGCCGCCGGTGGGCGGGCTGTCGGCCGCCATTGTCGTCGTCGCGCGGCGGTGGAAGGAGTATCATGTCGTAGCTGCCGTCGAGAGACATGAACTCGAGACCCCCGAAACGGAGCACCGTCCCGGGTTGGATAGGTCGTTGGAGACTGCCCATCTGGAGCTTGACGGGAAACTGCTCGTCAACACGCAGCAGGCCCCTACCTGGCGCGCCAACTGTTGGCGTTTCGAGACTGGGGGTCCCTAAGCCGACGAGTGAGTGTGCCGCGTGCCCCAGCCCTAGATGGGTCGAGCGTGTGGGCGAGCGCGTGGGCGAGCGCGAAGGGGGGAAAGCGAGGTGGCCGAAGACGGGCGTGAGAGAGGTGGAAATCCCGCGGCCTTCGTGTTCGTCCCGCGCCCAGGTCGGGTGCGCTTGCAGTAGGGGGTTACAAGCGTCCACGCGGGTGAGGGAAGCGAGCGGCCCCAAGAGAGCGCCTGCCCCGTCCTCGTCCCCGTGCGGCCAACCTTCTCTATGAAGGCCCTGGTCCTTCCTTTTATAGGCGTAAGGAGAGGATCCAGGTGTACAATGGGGGTGTAGCAGAGTGCTACGTGTCTAGCGGGGGAGAGCCAGCGCCCTAAGTACATGCCAATGTGGCAGCCGGAGAGATCTTGGCACCCAGCTGGTGTGATGTCGTGGCTGTCGGAGGAGCAACGGAGCCTGGCGGAGGGACAGCTGTCGGAGCGGCTGGGTCCTTGCTGACGTCCCCCTGCTTCCGTAAGGGAGCTGAGAGCCGCCGTCGTCACGGGGCTAGCGGGGCGCCATCATTGCCTTTCTGGCGGAGCTGGCCAGATGGGACACCGGTCTTGTTCTCTGTGGCCCGAGTCGGCTCGGGGTAGGGTGATGATGGCGCTTCCTGTTGACGTGGCGGGCTTGTGCCCTGGATCGGGCGACGTGGAGGCTCCTCCGAAGCCGAGGTCGAGTTTGTCTTTCATGGCCGAGGCCGGGCCCGAGCCCCTGGGTCGGGCGAGGCGGAGGTCGTTCGGCAGAGGCCAGGGCGGAGTCCGACCCCTGGGGTCGGGCGAAGCGGAGTTCGTCGTCTTCTGGGGCCTAGCCCGAGTCCGAGCCCTGGGTCGGGCGGAGCGGAGTTCGCCGTCTTCCGGGGCCTTAGCCCGAGTCCGAGCCCTGGGTCGGGCGGAGCGGAGTTCGCCGTCTTCCGGGGCCTAGCCCGAGTCCGAGCCCTGGGTCGGGCGGAGCGGAGTTCGCCGTCTTCCGGGGCCTTAGCCCGAGTCCGAGCCCTGGGTCGGGCGGAGCGGAGTTCGCCGTCTTCCGGGGCCTTAGCCCGAGTCCGAGCCCTGGGTCGGGCGGAGCGGAGTTCACCGTCTTCCGGGGCCTTAGCCCAAGTCCGAGCCCTGGGTCGGGCGGAGCTTCCTATGGCGCCTTTGGCAAGGCCTGACTGCCTGTCAGTCTCACTCTGTCAAGTGGCACTGCAGTCGGAATGGCGCAGGCGGCGCTGTCCTTCTGTCAGACCGGTCAGTGGAGCGGCAAAGTGACGGCGGTCACTTCGGCTCTGCCGGGGGGCGCGCGTCAGGATAAAGGTGTCAGGCTACCTTTGCGTTAAATGCTCCTGCGACTCGGTCGGTCGGCGCGGCGATTTAGTCAGGGTTGCTTCTTAGCGAAGGCAAGGCCTCGGGCGAGCCGGAGATGTGTCTGCCGTTAAAAGGGGGCCTCGGGCGAGATGGAAACCCCTCGGGGTCGGCTGCCCTCGCCCGAGGCTAGGCTTGGGCGAGGCGTGATCGAGTCGCTCGTATGGACTGATCCCTGACTTAATCGCACCCATCAGGCCTCTGCAGCTTTATGCTGATGGGGGTTACCAGCTGAGAATTAGGCGTCTTGAGGGTACCCCTAATTATGGTCCCCGACAGACATCATCACACAGTGCTCAAAATAGTATAAAAAAGGGAAATAATAGTCGATTACATCATACGTCTGAGACGTCCATATAGTCCTTACAATAAATCAAAGTGCGGAAAAGAAACGTAGATAACCGCGGCCTTCACAGGCAGCCGACTGGGGGTTGCCGCTAACCCACACCTAGAACTCGTCGTAGTCTTGGAACTCCTGGAAGTCTCCTTCCACAGCTTCATCTTCTCCTGAGCAGTGGTTGCAATGTTGACAACCTGGGGGGGGGGGGTTTGGTGTGTAGAGCAAGAGTGAGTACACATCAACATACTCAGCAAGTATCATGTTTGGCTGTAGTGGACTAGCTTTATGTGGGGATAAGTCAAGCAGTTGCTTTTAGTTGGTCAGATTATTATTTACTAATAGAAAGCCAGGTTTTAGCTTTAATCCAAGTTATTAGCTCGATGTACCCTTTCCAAACGGAAAGAATACCACTTACCAGCACCATAGTCATAACCAAAACCATCGATCTCATAGCCACCTGTAAACCAAAATGTCTCTGATCAAGTACCACTAATCATTGGAGCTCCCTTGGCCGCTCATAACCGCGAGCACGGCTGATATATCAGTTTTCAAACACTCTGCAGAGGTTGTGCACTTTACCCACAAGCCGTGATTCCCTTTCTGCCCAGAGAGAGCTACTCCCCATTGACCACTACCTAGGTGGTCCAGCAGGGCATCACTATGTAGCCTTTACAAAGATTCCCCGAGGCTGTAGCCGCCCGTTAGGTTTCCTAAATGTACCGCACTCCTCCCCAAGGGACAAATCAACCTTGGCAGAGCGAGCCGCATACACCGAGCCCCATTGACGGCACAACGGCTAAGCGAACTACACCCCGGTTCCTCTAATTATTCAGCTAAGGGCGTCCCACTCCACCCTCATGGTTGCACTGTTTTCCCGGGCGGTCATCCATAGAACAGGTCCTTACGGAGAGGCACTCGAGAAACCGCTCGAGCCCCCTTGAAGACCATAAGTACAACATCATAATAAGAGAAGGGAAAACAGCGTATCATATATAATCTCATCATGTTCATTGATTAGAGTTTGAGCAATAGCATAAAGCTAAACAATAATAATCCGACCCAAATAGGTAAACAAGGACATGGATAACAAAAGCTAGTCAATCCTTAAGTATAAATGTGTAATGCGGGAGGTGAATTAAAGAATGATTAGGACAGGGATAGGTCAAGGGACACTTGCCTCCACCAACCGACTGCTGCTTAGGGGCTTCTTCTGCGAGTTCCTCGGGCTCTTCGACCGGATCGTTCTCTATGCGATTGCAAGCATACATACATATATCCATTCAAATTAGGAAACAAATAGTACACCACACAAGGGGACAAATAAAGTAAATATGCATCAAGTATGACATGCGACATCGCATTCGTTAAGGTTAGAAAGAAACAGGGAAAGGTCTCGCAGGGGTTAAAGCTTATGCACTAATGATTAGTTACAATTGGTTCTAACAAAAGAATTTAGTTATATGCACTAATGGAAACCTAGCCATTTTTAGTTGATCAACATTGAACTGGATAAACGATTGATTATATGAATTAACTAGCGTAACGGAATTCTAAATTAAGTTTCCTATTTCAATAACATGAACAATGATTAACCTGCCTAAAATAAAATATATAACAGTAATGAAAGAAAAAAAATAAAAAAAAATAAAAGGGGGGGGGGCGGTTGAACCGGCCAGGGGGCGGTTGAACCGGCCTGGGGCAGGGGCGGCTGGGCAGGGCACGGGCGCGGGGCAGGGGGCGGCCGAGCCGGCCAGGGGCGGTTGAACTGGGGGGGCGGCCGAGCTCGCCGGGAGACGGGCGGCCGAGCAGGGGCCGGGCGGCCGAGCCGGACGCGGGGAAGGAGGAGGGAGAGGGGGAAAGGAGAAGGGAGGAGGGGGGGGGAGTCTCACCACGACGGAGGAGGGCGGCGCGGCGGGGCACGGGGAAGGGAGCGGCGGCGGCAGCGCTAGGGTTAGGGGAGGGCGGCGGCGCTAGGGTTAGGGAGAGGGTGAGGAAGAGAGAGAGAGAGAGAGAGGAAAATTTTGGGGAAAAAAAAGAAAAGGGGAGGGGGGCGGTTGGGCCGCCAGCTGGGCCCAAAGGGAGAAGGGGCGCGCGGCTGGGCCGCCAGGAGGCCCACGCGAGAAGGGGGGGAAGGGGGCGGCTGGGCCGGCCGGGGCGGCCCACGGCGCGGGAGAGAGAGAAAGGAGGAGAGAGAGAAAGAAAAAGAAAAAGAAAGAAAAGGTTTTTCTCCTTTTCGAAATCCGATCTTCCTAGATGAATGCACTTACATTTCTAAGCAATCAAAGAATGCATAGTTCGGCATGGTGCATCAAACAACATAAAGTAATTTAGGGTTTTTCTTTACACGGGAATTCCAAGCCAAACCCCGCTATAACTTTGGAAAAGATCAAGGTTTAGCGAGGGAACGAGAAAAAAGAAAAGGGGTAACGCCTGAATTTGGTGAGAGAAAAGAAGAAAAAATTCTACCCCCAAATTCAGGGCGTTACACCTTCTGTTTATCTACTTTGTTTGTTACCTTCTGTTTCTGCCTTCATCAAGCATTGTTTATCCTGGCAGGTGCACTTGGTGCTACTGTGACTCTAATGGTACTCGATTTGATGGATTTCAATGAAGCCGAAAGATAATGTTGCCTTGCAGAATGATGTCTGTTATCTTTAGGTGAGTTCTAACTCGTACGGGGGAATAAACTCCATTGTCATGTTAGTTAGAGGGAAGTGGATCTACATACTGCTTAGTTAGATTAATTGTGATAGTAAGGGGTATTTTGCTGCTTTGTCAACAGTTTCAATTTAGACGCTTGTTTTTTGGAATGAGCTGCTAAAAATGTATGATGTGTCCCTAGTCAGTGCTTACATTCATTGGTTACATATTTGATTGAGTTGAAGGCTGCTAATGCAGAAAGTGTTGTGGACATGCTTGTTCAAAGAATATTTGTGAACAATGCTTTCGAGACCGTTTCCTTAGATGAAGTGCACAGACCTGCTCCTGTGTGGCTGAGTACATCGGTCGTTGTCTGAACTGTAGTTCTTACTGAAGTATTGTATAATATTCTTTTGAATGTACTAAGTGTGCTGGGAGCCAGAAGAACCATCAATCCTTTGGCAACCCTTGACGGCAAAGTTTGCTAGATCAAACATTGCATCCAATTGTCTGATCTGTAGAACAAATCTTAGTGTTCTATTTGTTTCTTATCCAACCTTTAAATGAAGATATTCGAGTACCTAAGATTTTTTATCTGGTTAGCCAATATATTTCTGTAGATATAACTGCCAAACAACATAAATTATGATCGACAAGCTAGCCCAAATTATTGATATCAGATGTTGCCTCATCGTTGGAGTTCTTTCAACTAGGATTCTCTTGCCTGCGTTGAGTTCTACTAAGTTTTTGATGTTTTCAAAGGGTTTTGGCCCTATAGTGTTTGATATTTCTGTGCAGAACACAATGTTGTGTGTACTCTATTTATGTATTAGTTATGACTGCATGTTAAGCCACCGCCCGCCACCTGCCGCAACCACATCAACGTCGTTCCACGCCTGCCACCGACGGAGAACACTGGTAAGATCTCCACCCCCGCATGTCACCTCTACGTGTCGTGCACTTCTTTATGCGCCCTGTCTCTGCGGAGGCTTCCTCACCTCTCAATTTTATTCAATGTAAACAACAGTTATTTTAATCTGCCCATTTTTTGGATGCAAATTGTTTGTGGAACCAATCTAATCAGTCATGAGACTCTTTGATGCATTTGTTATGTAAATAGAGATATGGATGAAGCTTTCTTAATGTTTCTTTACATGTGGAACCTATATTGTGGGAATCATTGCTCTTGCAATAACTGGCCTCTGATTGTCTGATAATTGAACATATGGGTTTCTTTGTGAGTCAATCTCTTAACTCCTCTCGCAATCAGGTAGTTTATGCTTCTTTAGGTGAAAGGACTTATAAGCATCGAAGGAAGCAAAGTGCAAGCCCACCAAAGTGTAGATTGTTACTATAAATTTCTTCAGGAATGCATAAGCTTATACGAACCATGTTACCTTTTGTTTTGGTTTTTGCTATATTCATGTGATATAAGTCATTAACAAACAACCGTTAAAGCAATTCTCAAACTATCTAGCATGAAGTAGCATATTACTATGAAAGGATCCAAATGAAATATCTTCTTAACTGTTGGTTATATCCAATGCATACAAAATTTTATACAAAAAAGAGTATCACTAATTCACTATGTGCTGTAGGTATCCATTGTCTAACTTTGTTGGACTAAAGAGCCTACCATTTTCATGGAGATCGTCATCCTTCTTTTGTTGAGCCATCTGGGTGACCTTGCAAATTGGATAAGTTCCATAGAATACCTACTGCACATGAATTTTGAGCCTTTGTCAGGAGCTGAATAAGAACTTTGTTCATAGAACCACACTGTTTATCTATAGACACACAGTTCATAGAATACCTACTGCTCATTATGGTGAAAACATTCATGTGATAGCCCTCACATGGCAGCTGCATAGTTGTTTAATTCTACCATCACTTAAGCATTCATTTTACTGTTAGTTTGAATTGACAATCCCTCATAATTTTATCATGTGTGCTTATGCATATACATATCTTGATAGGATTTTGTATGAAACTGCAAAGACTGTTTTAAGAAAAGTTCTAGCAAAATTCTGGATGTACAATCGACACCTCAAAACTCTCTCTGCTTTGTAACCTTCAGTTACATTTCTCTGAACCTTTGCTTCAATCATGTGATTTATTTATCTATGTGCCTTCAATTACTACAAAAGGTTTGCCTGGCCATGACTCCTTATTGTTTATGTTTGTTTTTTCTTTGTTTTTTTCATGCCATGACAAAGAAAACACAATCATTATCAAATATTCAAACACGTAGAGTTGGTAAAAGTTTGACTATGATATTAATGATCTTTCTTGGTCTGAATGGAGTTTTTGCACCTATTCACAGGCTACGATATTTTAGCTATTAGAGGCTCGTCAATTTGTGTTCCGTCGCAACGCACGATATCTGTCTCGAGTGTCACAATGTCATGTTCAGAAGCATCCTCCATGTTGATTGACAAAATTTGTGTATGACTAGGATCACAAATAGATTACAAAACCTTTTTCATAACAGTATAACACTCATTTATATTTAAATTATCGTGGTATTATATGTTTCCATTGCAACGCACGGGCACTCACCTAGTATATATATATATATATATACGGCGCTGCTAAAATGCACCTAGGTGCATTCTCTATATTGAATGCACCCAGGCGTAAGTCCTGTTTCGCGCGCCTCCCCGCCGCCGCCGCCGCCACGCGCATCCCTATCCCCGCGCCGCCGCCGTCTCCTCCTTCTTCCTCCGATCCTCTAAACCTAGATCCCACCGCCGCCGAGCGCCTCCCTGTCCTCGCGCCGTCGCGCGCCTCCCTGTCCCCGCGCCGCCGCGCGCCTCTCTGTCTGCGTGCCTCCCTGTCCCCCGCATTAGGTGGGATTGCAAGCCCGCATTATGTGTGATTGCAACTATTGTATAATTTTACTCAAATATCTGTTAAAAAATGTAAACAAAATGATTGCAACCGATGGTGTGTTGTAATTGCAACTGCTGGTGTAGTGTGGATGCAACTGCTGAGTTGCACTTAGGGATGGCAGCGGGTCGGGTTGTGTTCGGGTCTGATAATACCCGACCCGATATCATACCCGACCCTTATACAAATATCCATACCCACCAAGTCAATCGGGTAAAAAAATGGACCCGTACCCGTACCCACCGGGTATCCGTCGGGTATCGGGTATCCGGTGGATATGGTACTGAGCTACTGACTGAGTACCTGAGGGTCCGGCGGCAGACGGCGCAGGCGCGCAGGCACAGCTCGGGGACGCCGCAGGTTGGAAGCCCAGGGATAGCTCGGGGGCAGCGGGATGAAGATTGAAGCCTGAAGACTGGCCGACTGGTGGCCGTCCTGGCCTCCTGGGCAGCGGGGCAGCGGGCTGCTGCCTGCTGGAGTGCTGGGCGAGGGCGCGGGGCTGGGGCCTGGCCACCGCGGCGCCGCCTGGGAGCCTGGACGGGGGCGCGCGGTTGGGGCTTGGGGCCTGGCCGCCGCGGTGCCGCCTGGGAGCCTGGACGGGGACTGCCGCAGTGCCGCGTGCCCGCGTGGCCGCGTGGGGCGCTGGGTCCTGGGCTCCTGGCCTCCACCTCCAGGGAAGGCTGGGACGAGGACGACTGGGACTCTGGGAGTGGCGGCTGCGGTGGGTAGTGGGGTGGGCGGCCGAGACGGCTGTGAAGGGAAAGGAGTAGAGAATTTAGGGAGTTAGGGTTAGCGGTTCAGTGCCTTTGGGCTTCTTTTTCATGGGCCACAAAAACACAATTCGGGTATCCAGTGGATATCCATGGGTAAAACATAATATCCGTACCCTACCCGTCGTATTTCAGGTACCCGACCCGATAGTATCCATGGGTAAAATTTCAAACCCGAATCCATGTCCACCGGGTACGAAACCCGTGGGTATCCATACCCACGGGTCCAATTGCCATCCCTAGTTGCACTTATGTGATTGCAAGTACTGAATAACTCTGAGAAATTTTGTTAAAAAATATGATTGCAACTGCTGGTCTGGTGTAATTGCAACTGCTGGTCTGGTGTGATTGCAACTTCTATATAACTATGCTCAAAAATCAGTTAAACAAACAAGATTGCAACTACTGGTCTGGTGTAATTACAACTGTGGGTCTGTTGTGATTGCAACTTCTATATAACTATGTCCAAAAATATGTTAAACAAACAATAATTGCAACTGCTGTCTGGTGTGATTGCAACTTCTGATCTGGTGTGATTGCAACTTCTATATAACTATGTCCAAAAATCTGTTAAACAAACAATGATTGCAACTGCTGTCTGGTGTAATTGCAACTGCTGGTCTGGTGTGATTGCAACTCCTATATAACTATGTCCAAAAATCTGTTAAACAAAACAATGATTGCAACTGTGTCTGGTGTAATTGCAACTGCTGGTCTGGTGTGATTGCAACTTCTATATAACTATGTCCAAAAATCTGTTAAACAAAACAATGATTGCAACTGCTGTCTGGTATAATTGCAACTGCAAGTCTGGTGTGATTGCAACTTATGTGAAGAGGTTGAGCCGTTCGCGGAGGAGCCGTTCACGGAGAAAGAGGGGCGGGGGCGGGAAAATGAAAAGGTTGTGTCTGGAGCGTGCGGGAGGGACGAAACCGGCCTGGGTGGGACGGTTGGCTCGGACCTGACACATAGGTTCGACCTGGGTGCATTCTCTATATTGAATGCACCCAGGTGTAATATATAAATACAGTATATATATATTAGCCAAACCTAAATATCTGACCATCAAATATTAGTGTGCTCCTTTATTCTAATGAAGGAAAAAAAATCTATTTGCTCCTATCCTTCCACGTACTCAACTTTTGGCACTTTCTATCTACATTGTTCTGGACACCGACTCCCTAGTGATTTGCACGTACAAAAATTTGTTCTCCTCGTGTCTCTTCTAGTGTATCTATTCCAGCCGACTCTACACACTACTATTCTTCTCTGAAATATCTGTGTGCCTCATCCAATCACCGCTCAAGCTTCTCTGTTCCTTATCCTCCACGCCAGCTCTCTCCCTCACGATGTCCTCCTGCTCCTTGCCCAGAGGCCAGACCGATGGCCTCCACACAGCTGCCGCTCTTCTTGGCGTCATCTTCCCCATCTCTTCCCCCTCTCGGCTCCCTATCCTAGCTCTCTCTCGCCGGCTGCTCTGCTCGTTCTCTATGGCGCCCAAGCTCTGCTCGACACCCCTTCCAGCGCGCGTCCCTGCTCCAGATTTTTCCATGGCCGCCGCTGCCTCAAGCCATCTCCCTGATGTCCGACCTCGTCCCTGCCCCAGCCCCAGCTCCCCCTTCGACCCTGCCGCTGCATGCACTCAACCTCTCCCATGGCACACGGTGCTCGCCCAGCCCCTTTCTGCTGTTGGCTGAACCATCTCCCGGGTGCTCGTCGAAATGACCATGGGGGGTTTTGTGTTGTGTGCAGTCCCATCTGCGACACCGTCGACCCTCGGTGAGATCCTGTTCTCACCCTGTCGTTTTAGTACTCGGCGTTGATTAAGTAGATGCTAATCGTGTGTATATTTGTGTGTTCTTTTGAGGAAAAATCCCATGATTTAGGGGAAGACGAAGTCCAAGCACAACACCCGCCAATCGCTCGATGAAAAATCTAAACCAAAACCCTCAGCGTTTCATGGGTTCTGAAGTAATTTTATTTTGGTAAGGATATTTCTCAAGTATAGATGAATTTGTTAGTATATATGAATTGGGTGGTCGAGTTAATAATACCAAGGTATGGTTAAAGTAGTTACGCAAAGAACATTTTCACACTTGCTATTTGGGACTGCATGCCCAGTTGTGGTTATATAAATAGTTTAGGGAGGTAAATCATGTTTTCTTCAGAAGTGTTATATACAAAAGTTGTAGCCACCTTATTTATCTTGATTGTGTAAAATTTTCGTGACCATAGGTTTAATAATTTAGGAGTTATGATTTTCTCAAGTCCAGTTTCAGAATCTGTCCAAATTATGTACAGGTTTCGTAAATTGGATTGTTTGGCTAAGTTAAAATAAAAATCAGCCCTTAGTAATTATAGAAGAATTGTAGTACTTTTCTTAAGCTTTCCAACAAATTTTGGAGCACCCTTTTTGGTGGTCTAGAGACCAAGTTACAGCTGTTTGAACTGTAGAGTCTGAATCTGTCCATATCTGGACATAGAAGTCTGTTTATATTAACTGACTTTGATATGTATTAAATTAACCTGAGATGTTTATAAATGAATTGTAGACAATTCTACTAGCTTTCTAAAAAGTCTAGGATCACCTGATTTGGATGTCTGAGACTCCAGCTATGAAATTTTTGAAGTGAGTAGTCGAATTCTGTACAAATCTGGACAGAATTTACGTTTAGCTCTGTTTGACCTTTCTAAGTGTTAAATCTTGTTCTGATGATTATGCCAAAGTTGTAGAGGATTTCTTAGACTTTCCAGAAAGTCATAGTTCACTATTTTTGGATGAATTTTTTGTGAGTTATGAGCAAAACCGTGGACTGCTGTGCTGCTGTCCAGGAATTCTGCAAGTGTGAAATTAATTGATTGAGGTTATTCTTGTTTGACTAAGTAACTTTAGTTGATTCTTAATTAGCAAAGCGATGGCTTGTGTTAGTAATTGTCATATTCTATGTTTGTTGATTGATTAAATGTCATAAATCAAAATTGAGCGCTTAAGTTAATCGCCTTAAATAATTGTTCACCATTATTTTAGTCAGTTGGAAGCAAATATCATTGTTGGTCCACTTCAGCAAATTTACAAATATTTTCACAGTGAGCATTGCACGTTAGTACCTTAAGTATGTAGATTTTAAATTGTGATGTTGCAAAAGTCTATGACCTCTGATGATCTTTTACTTGCTAAATTAAATGGTATGATGTCTCATTAATTAATGCGCTATACAAGCTAATCTAAGGAAATAATTTAGAAGGCTAGTAATTTACTTCTAGCTATATTCTGAGTGTTTAGTGTTCTAGGCTGGGGAGTATGATGTTATTAATCTTTTAGATATAATGTGCTACCTGAGGAAGTTAAGACTTGTGTATAACTTAATATTTCGTGATGACTGATGTTTGCTCCGGATAACTAAGAGACGTGTGATTCTTGTACTTAGTAATTTATAAATACCTAGTATATGCTTGTTTTTAAATGTTTACATTTGTCTTGCCATAAGTATTGCAATCTATCGAGGTTACGCCTTAGCTGAATATTTGTGTTGAGTTATTGTGCTTGATGGTTGAGCTGAAAATAACTCCGAGTGTGTGATTGTTGTAGAGTCAAAGTTAACTAGTGTTCGCTCATAGGAATTGTGGCACTCTGCCATAAGTGTTTTGCCCTCTTCAGTGTAGTTTACCTATCCTGTGTCATTTATGCCTATTCTTATTCATATGCATTTCGCATTCCGTTAGGTACGTTAACTAATCGCATGGTATGGAGCACAAGAGATGGATTGATCATAAGACGATGCTGATGGACGAAGCTAAAGTGGATGAATCAACCAAATGCCAGGATGGGGGGTGCTCGTCAAGCGAGTATCATTTAACAACACTAACGTAGTGTTATCCCAGGCAAGCCCCGGTGTATTTGCCACCTTCCTTGTGTTTACAAAATTTGATCACTTATATGCTGCATTAGGTGATAGGAGTTGAGTGATTAAAGATTTGATGCATTACCATCCTTGAAAGGTTGATTACCACACCTTGTCACCTGTTTTATAAAAGCTAGAGATGCTTAGTCTTGCTAATAGATTAAGAAAAATATTTTTGATCTATGACTCATGTTTCTACAAAAAAAAAAGAAAATGGGCTTGGGATAATGAAGGCATCAAGACGTTGATAAATTCATTATCCAGGCATGGCCCCTCTATCAGGCGCCAAATTTTTGAAATAGTTTAAAATGGGACCAGACGTTGAGCAGGAAAGGTTGCCCGTCTGTGTCGATTAAGGACCGTACCGATTGTTGGCCTGATGATCTAGGACCTTTTAACTGGCCACATACCTCGTCATGGGTAAGCCTGAACCCGGCTATTCCATACGTGAAAAGACAACCACGCACTGGGCGTGGGAGATGGTGGGAGTAGCAGTTACCCTCCTGGCAAGAGGCTGGATGGTAGGGTAATGTGCTCCCGGGTAGCGCGGACCGGTTCATGTAGTGGAGGATCCGTGGGAATGGTTGACATATGCAAGGGTTAAGTGCTACATATGTCGTGTGGTTGGAGATCCCCAGCTGGGTATTAATCGATTCGGATCGCCGTTACTTCTCGGATATGAAGACTGGATCGCTGCCCTTCATCGTAGATAACAAGCGAAACAAAATTTTGATTTTAAAAGAAAGTTAGTATAGGACAAGTGAATGCTCTAGATTAGGCAAATCTAGATTCAGGAAAAATACTTAACTTGTGATGTAAAATTTTGGCATAAGGATCCACTACTAGTAAGCTTTTCTGCAAAAATGAGTCTTTGAAATTTGATAAGCTTTACCTTGATTCACGACAAACCAACATACCCTTGAGAGTCTTTTCTTTAGTCGGGTAAGTCTTGCTGAGTAATTGCGTACTCAGGGTTTTATTCCCTGTTGTTTTTCAGGTTGTAATTTTTGTTCTGTTGTGGATGGTGCTAAGTGCCGGTGGGCTCGACCTTCTTATATAAGTATATCCCTTCTATAGTTTCTTTAATGAGGATTGTCACTTAAGCTAGCATGTATTTCAAATTTACAAATATTCTATAACATTTTAAAGTGTAATTCTTTTGAAACACCTTTTGTAATCACTCCGATGAGGTATAATAAAATCTTGATAAACTTGTAATCATTTTGTAATAAAGAGTTTATTTCCGCTGCAAGTGTTTGTATGTGAGTTGTGTTTACTTAATCCTGCGATCTTGGCGGTAAGTGGTTTATCCGGGGTCCTTGGGACACTCGGACAGATCCTGTTAAGTTGTTTGGTGCACATGCATAGCCATTTGAGGTCCTTGGGACAAAGGCAGGTGCATGTGGGCCCAATAACTTGGGAGGTTCTGCCACAGCTGGTATCGGAGCATGATTAAGTATAATACAGTCGCATACGTATTTGCAAAACAAAGTTTTGGTTTCAAAAACTTATTTTCAACTAAACATATTGTTTGGTTTTGAAAAACAGATTTGAAAAACTATAATGCTAGCGACATCCTCTATTAAGCCCTAAATTAAGGACTATCAGGTGGCTTAGTTCAAAACACTAACCCACAACTGGGGGATATTGCATACATGTGTAATGCTATTTTTTAGGCCATTCAGTTTTGAATGGATCGACGTTCAGGTAAGGTGAGATGTGAGAGCATGACCGAACAAACGTCGGTCTAGGGGAGAGTATAAAAAGCGCTTGATTATATACATGTTACACATATGTATATATGAAGGCTGCGATGTGGAGTAATTACTTTTCTGGGGATTCAGTACCCTATAGATGTGTATGTGCATACAGACATGGGACTACTGAGAAATGTAATGTACTCGCAACGACGCACCTACGCTCAGGTAAGAAGGTGAGTTACCATAATGGGCTGCCCTGTGGTTAAAGTGTGGCAGCGGCGTCTATGCGTGGCTCGACGCTTAATGAGGAGCTGGCCTCCATATAGAAATATATGGAGTATAAACTGTGATAAACTGTCATGTGTGAATTGCATCATTGGGAAATGGGCTGTGATGAAGTTTTCTGCAGGTACACTAACTTCGAAACGTATGTGTAGCTGACGACTAGCAATATACCGAGAGAGAACGTAGATACGCCACCGATATAGAACGCTATTGCCACATTATGTTGGCAAAATTTGTGAGGACGAATAAGACGAGCATGCATCCTGATTGTTGCATTGTGTTTGTCGTTTGTGCACAAATATGCTTCTCTCACCTTTATTCTAATAATTGGTGATTGTGAACGAACGTGCTTCCCTCATCTTTATTCCGATAATAAATTATTAGAAAATGTGTGAAGCATTACTATCTTATAAGCAAATTTCTAGTCTTGTTTGTTGGGTCCTTTAGACATGTATTTATGTGGCCTATGGTTCTTCTTAGTTTGACTGCTAGTCCAACTTGTGTTTGTTCTGGTGTGTTTGTGCCGGTAGAATGTTGGTGGTATGTTTGTGTAAACTAAAAATTTGGCCATGTCCTCATCTAGGAGCCATGACCCAAATCGATGTTAATTCCCTGAAATTTTTCCCCAGTTTCCAAACGTGGACGAGTCTGAATTTTTCCATCGTTACTTTGTGATCAAGGTCATATAAATAGATGTTTAGGTAATCCCCTTATTGGACCTAAGATGCACTCAAACTTAAAAAAAAATAATCTCGAGTCCCTGATCTTAACAGCCAACTTGTAGCTCTTATGGTCATATTTTCATCCTAAAACATACCTTTGTTCGGTTGGTGCAAGCTGATATCTCTATGTCAGTTTGCGTCTCCATCAGGATCATCTTGTTGCTTTCTCAGTCCAACCTAGGAAAGCAGTGCCCAATCATTTTCTTGAATTTAATGCCTTTGTTTTTTTTCATATCTCTCGAAGGCTTATCAATTTAATCTTATGATTGTTTCCCTTCCATATCTTATTGGACGCTAATTATTGACATGATAATCTCTGCGATGGACATAGAAATATGCTTGGGGCTAAAGTATCAGTCTCCCATCGTACTCCCTTATCAACCAATTTTTGGTTTTGGCCGTATCGTGTTCACTTCACCGGGCCATGATCTATTTGGCTCTCTACTTGTAATCATTCTTACAGGTAGAGTCTCTTTGTATATTGTCACCCTTGCTCAGTCTATCTGTGCCATGTGAGATTTCTTATTGATTACATCTGGCAATGGTGTTATGACTAAAACTGATGGTGTTGCGACGAAACCGAGGGCCTCCTGTGGGTGATCAACACATGGTTGCGCTACTTGGCACGCGCTGGTATCACAATTAGTAGTCATAATCCATTATGAGACTATATCGATATGTTATCTTTGCGCAAATTGTTCTTACCACGTGAGATTCATTATCGGTGCTAGTTCGATGATGGTGTCCCAGTTAAGGACTTATGGTGCCGCGTAAAACCGAAAGTCTCATGTGGCGGCCGACACATGGTAGTGTTGTTCGGTACGCTGGTATCGAAGTCTCTGGCTATGATCCATTGTGGAACTACACTGACATGTTATCTTCCGTAGACTACTTCCTTGAAATGATTTCTATGTTGTTCGTCAGAATGATCAAGCCACATATGCCATCACTGTTAGATCAAAGGAGTATATAACTGATGTATTCCTTAAGTAAAGTTCTTACCAGTTCAGAAATTTTCACCAAAAATTGAAACCTATCTGTGTCTAATCGTGTGATAAAATCACCCTTTTCATGTGGGGACTCCTTTCTCTTGATCTTAGTGGCAACTACACACATGGAACCTTGCATCGATAGTGTGATACATGCTATATTCCCTGGAGAAAACAACATCTTGGAGTACTCATTTCTACTCGGAGCTGCCTTATGCTATCATTATTATGGACAAGGTTATACGCCTCTCTACTCTTAGAAGTCTTTCGTTCCAAATCTCGGGACGAGATTCTTTTAAGGGGGGAAGGTTGTAACACCTCAGGTGTTTATCGTCTGCTCGACCACGAGTGCAGACTTTAACACGTGATAGCGGTGAATAAAATAGACACTAAATTTTAATCATCTTTGTCTATCACGATTTTGATATCGTGTCTATCTTCATATGTCTAAATTGTCCTAATGTATTTTACAAAATTCAGACTTGAGTAATCTTCCGAAACATTAAATCCAATATCGTTTGGGTTGAGCCATCGACGTCTTGCCCAAACTCTAAATTCTTGAAATCGGATCTGGTTCCTAAACTTTGTTTCAAATTCTTTCACGCCTGCGTTGCACGTGTCTCTCTATGGCCTGGCATCATGGCGTGTGGCTGGTGCTAACCGGTGCCTGGACAGCGCACGACCTCTCGGCCACGTAAACGTTGCGTGACGTTGATTCTGAAAGGATCACAATTTCGATGCTGTATCAATCTCGCGTATTTATTTCGCTAAATGTCGAGTTTTGTGTCTGTTTAAAATTTATGGATTAAGAGAACATGAATTTGGAATCCTGACCCATTCTTGTGATTTTTTTTTACCCGTGTAAATTTTATTAGAAGCTCGGCGACAAGAGCGTTGATGCGAGATTTAATTGGACCGCGATAATTAGAGCAGATATTGAGTATTCACAATTAAACTGTTTCCCTGTTCAGACTGAGAATAAAATTATCAGGTTTGAAATCGAATCAAATTAAGCATAGTTTTAATATATCGACTCTGATGTTGTTTGATTTGGTCCATCGACATCTCGTTTAAAACACTATCTCATGTATCGCCTACATTTCTATCTATTAGGACTATCCTAAATAATTTAGTCCTCTCTCGTCAACCGTCACATCGCGTCTAAGGATTTTTAATTGGATTATTTCTCCAGCACTTTATCCAAGACAGAAAAATTTAATGTCTGATTAACACACACATATATATATATATATATATATATATATATATATATATATTAGCCAAACCTAAATATCTGACCATCAAATATTAGTGTGCTCCTTTATTCTAATGAAGGAAAAAAAATCTATTTGCTCCTATCCTTCCACGTACTCAACTTTTGGCACTTTCTATCTACATTGTTCTGGACACCGACTCCCTAGTGATTTGCACGTACAAAAATTTGTTCTCCTCGTGTCTCTTCTAGTGTATCTATTCCAGCCGACTCTACACACTACTATTCTTCTCTGCAAATATCTGTATGCCTCATCCAATCACCGCTCAAGCTTCTCTGTTCCTTATCCTTCACGCCAGCTCTCTCCCTCACGATGTCCTCCTGCTCCTTGCCCAGACCGATGGCCTCCACACAGCTGCCGCTCTTCTTGGCGTCATCTTCCCCATCTCTTCCCCCTCTCGGCTCCCTATCCTAGCTCTCTCTCGCCGGCTGCTCTGCTCGTTCTCTATGGCGCCCAAGCTCTGCTCGACACCCCTTCCAGCGCGCGTCCCTGCTCCAGATTTTTCCATGGCCGCCGCTGCCTCAAGCCATCTCCCTGATGTCCGACCTCGTCCCTGCCCCAGCCCCAGCTCCCCCTTCGACCCTGCCGCTGCATGCACTCAACCTCTCCCATGGCACACGGTGCTCGCCCAGCCCCTTTCTGCTGTTGGCTGAACCATCTCCCTGGTGCTCGACGAAATGACCATGGGGGTTTTGTGTTGTGTGCAGTCCCATCTGCGACACCGTCGACCCTCGGTGAGATCCTGTTCTCACCCTGTCGTTTTAGTACTCGGCGTTGATTAAGTAGATGCTAATCGTGTGTATATTTGTGTGTTCTTTTGAGGAAAAATCCCATGATTTGGGGGAAGACGAAGTCCAAGCACAACACCCGCCAATCGCTCGATGAAAAATCTAAACCAAAACCCTCAGCGTTTCATGGGTTCTGAAGTAATTTTATTTGGGTAAGGATATTTCTCAAGTATAGATGAATTGGTTAGTATATATGAATTGGGTGGTCGAGTTAATAATACCAAGGTATGGTTAAAGTAGTTACGCAAAGAACATTTTCACACTTGCTATTTGGGACTGCATGCCCAGTTGTGGTTATATAAATAGTTTAGGGAGGTAAATCATGTTTTCTTCAGAAGTGTTATATACAAAAGTTGTAGCCACCTTCTTTATCTTGATTGTGTAAAATTTTCGTGACCATAGGTTTAATAGTTTAGGAGTTATGATTTTCTCAAGTCCAGTTTCAGAATCTGTCCAAATTATGTACAGGTTTCGCAAATTGGATTGTTTGGCTAAGTTAAAATGAAAATCAGCCCTTAGTAATTATAGAAGAATTGTAGTACTTTTCTTAAGCTTTCCAACAAATTTTGGAGCACCCTTTTTGGTGGTCTAGAGACCAAGTTACAGCTGTTTGAACTGTAGAGTCTGAATCTGTCCACATCTGGACAGAGAAGTCTGTTTATATTAACTGACTTTGATATGTATTAAATTAACCTGAGATGTTTATAAATGAATTGTAGACAATTCTACTAGCTTTCTAAAAAGTCTAGGATCACCTGATTTGGATGTCTGAGACTCCAGTTATGAAATTTTTGAAGTGAGTAGTCGAATTCTGTACAAATCTGGACAGAATTTACGTTTAGCTCTGTTTGACCTTTCTAAGTGTTAAATCTTGTTCTGATGATTATGCCAAAGTTGTAGAGGATTTCTTAGACTTTCCAGAAAGTCATAGTTCACTATTTTTGGATGAATTTTTTGTGAGTTATGAGCAAAACCGTGGACTGCTGTGCTGCTGTCCAGGAATTCTGCAAGTGTGAAATTAATTGATTGAGGTTATTCTTGTTTGACTAAGTAACTTTAGTTGATTCTTAATTAGCAAAGCGATGGCTTGTGTTAGTAATTGTCATATTCTATGTTTGTTGATTGATTAAATGTCATAAATCAAAATTGAGCGCTTAAGTTAATCGCCTTAAATAATTGTTCATCCATTATTTTAGTCAGTTGGAAGCAAATATCATTGTTGGTCCACTTCAGCAAATTTACAAATATTTTCACAGTGAGCATTGCACGTTAGTACCTTAAGTATGTAGATTTTAAATTGTGATGTTGCAAAAGTCTATGACCTCTGATGATCTTTTACTTGCTAAATTAAATGGTATGATGTCTCATTAATTAATGCGCTATACAAGCTAATCTAAGGAAATAATTTAGAAGGCTAGTAATTTACTTCTAGCTATATTCTGAGTGTTTAGTGTTCTAGGCTGGGGAGTATGATGTTATTAATCTTTTAGATATAATGTGCTACCTGAGGAAGTTAAGACTTGTGTATAACTTAATATTTCGTGATGACTGATGTTTGCTCCGGATAACTAAGAGACGTGTGATTCTTGTACTTAGTAATTTATAAATACCTAGTATATGCTTGTTTTTAAATGTTTACATTTGTCTTGCCATAAGTATTGCAATCTATCGAGGTTACGCCTTAGCTGAATATTTGTGTTGAGTTATTGTGCTTGATGGTTGAGCTGAAAATAACTCCGAGTGTGTGATTGTTGTAGAGTCAAAGTTAACTAGTGTTCGCTCATAGGAATTGTGGCACTCTGCCATAAGTGTTTTGCCCTCTTCAGTGTAGTTTACCTATCCTGTGTCATTTATGCCTATTCTTATTCATATGCATTTCGCATTCCATTAGGTACGTTAACTAATCGCATGGTATGGAGGACAAGAGATGGATTGCGCATGGTATGGAGGACAAGAGATGGATTGATCATAAGACGATGCTGATGGATGAAGCTAAAGTGGATGAATCAACCAAATGCCAGGATGGGGGGTGCTCGTCAAGCGAGTATCATTTAACAACACTAACGTAGTGTTATCCCAGGCAAGCTCTGGTGTATTTGCCACCTTCCTTGCAAAATTTGATCACTTATATGCTGCATTAGGTGATAGGAGTTGAGTGATTAAACATTTGATGCATTACCATCCTTGAAAGGTTGATTACCACACCTTGTCACCTGTTTTATAAAAGCTAGAGATGCTTAGTCTTGCTAATAGATTAAGAAAAATATTTTTGATCTATGACTCATGTTTCTACAAAAAAAAAAGAAAATGGGCTTGGGATAATGAAGGCATCAAGATGTTGATAAATTCATTATCCAGGCATGGCCCCTCTGTCAGGCGCCAAATTTTTGAAATAGTTTAAAATGGGACCAAACGTTGAGCAGGAAAGGTCGCCCGTCTGTGTCGATTAAGGACCGTACCGATTGTTGGCCTAATGATCTAGGACCTTTTAACTGGCCACATACCTCGTCATGGGTAAGCCTGAACCCGGCTATTCCATACGTGAAAAGACAACCGCGCACTGGGCGTGGGAGATGGTGGGAGTAGCAGTTACCCTCCTGGCAAGAGGCTGGATGGTAGGGTAATGTGCTCCCGGGTAGCGCGGACCGGTTCATGTAGTGGAGGATCCGTGGGAATGGTTGACATATGCAAGGGTTAAGTGCTACATATGTCGTGTGGTTGGAGATCCCCAGCTGGGTATTAATCGATTCAGATCGCCGTTACTTCTCGGATATGAAGACTGGATCGCTGCCCTTCATCGTAGATAACAAGCGAAACAAAATTTTGATTTTAAAAGAAAGTTAGTATAGGACAAGTGAATGCTCTAGATTAGGCAAATCTAGATTCAGGAAAAATACTTAACTTGTGATGTAAAATTTTGGCATAAGGATCCACTACTAGTAAGCTTTTCTGCAAAAATGAGTCTTTGAAATTTGATAAGCTTTACCTTGATTCACGACAAACCAACATACCCTTGAGAGTCTTTTCTTTAGTCGGGTAAGTTTTGCTGAGTAATTGCGTACTCAGGGTTTTATTCCCTGTTGTTTTTCAGGTTGTAATTTTTGTTCTGTTGTGGATGGTGCTAAGTGCCGGTGGGCTCGGCCTTCTTATATAAGTATATCCCTTCTATAGTTTCTTTAATGAGGATTGTCACTTAAGCTAGCATGTATTTCAAATTTACAAATATTCTATAACATTTTAAAGTGTAATTCTTTTGAAACACCTTCTTTTGTAATCACTCCGATGAGGTATAATAAAATCTTGATAAACTTGTAATCATTTTGTAATAAAGAGTTTATTTCCGCTGCAAGTGTTTGTATGTGAGTTGTGTTTACTTAATCCTGCGATCTTGGCGGTAAGTGGTTTATCCGGGGTCCTTGGGACACTCGGACAGATCCTGTTAAGTTGTTTGGTGCACATGCATAGCCATTTGAGGTCCTTGGGACAAAGACAGGTGCATGTGGGCCCAATAACTTGGGAGGTTCTGCCACAGACAAGTTTGTGAAACATAGATATAAGATTCCTTTGATTTCTAATGCATTGTTACCTAAACTTTGTAATAACTTTTCAGGGGGTCAAAGTTTTGGAGGATTTTAACATCAAAGATGAGTCTGGCGGTGTCCATCGTGCGACCATAAATTTTTTTGCAACCAACGTTAGCGAAAATACACTGGAAATCCACTTCTACTGGGGAGGCAAAGGCACCACAGCGATACCTTACCGTGGCGTGTATGGTCCACTGATCTCAGCCATATCAGTGACAAAGAGTGAGTAGTTCATTCACTCCATATTTGTTGGCAATTTCTATGCTCGGTTTTTGAAACAAAATGAAATAATCATATGTTTCATATGCTAGGGAATTTGCTAACATGGTTCTGGTACAGTGGGCAGGAACCACCATGGACTCTCTACTGGAGTGGCGGTTGCCATAGTAATAGCTGCGACATGCTTGGCTGTTATAGTTCTAATATCTTTATATTTCAAAGTCTTCCGAAAGAAGAATATAAAAGGAAATGGTGAGTCCATCTTATTATTAACATTTTCCATCGTTTGCACTATATATAAGGTTCAACATGCTTCATACTATTCATTATTATTTTTGTGCCCGCATGGTTGTTTTTTTAAAAAAAATGGGCAACTTCAACTAGAACTATGATATTGTAAGGATGTGTTAGATTGATTGTATTGCACAGAGGAGGGTTTGAGAGCACCTAGAGGAGGGTGAATAGGTGATCCTGCAAAAATCAACTCTAAACAACACAAACTTGGTTTATAATGAGTGTTAGTGAAAACTAAAACCAAGTTGTTATGAGCAGAGATGGAGAGAGGAGAACTCTTCACTTGATTGCTCCTTTGAGATGTGTATCAAACTTAGGAGCAATAATACAAGTGAATATGAGAACTCAAGAAGACAACAATCGCAATAAAGTAAATGGACAAGAGACACGGTGATTTTATCCCGTGGTTCGACCAATGACTACTCCATGTTATGTGACCTCCTTCGGTGAAGGGTTGCACTCAACTCCTCTCAAGTGATCCAAAGATCAAATTTGAGTATCACGTTGTCTTCTTTATATCAAATCCCGTCTGTGAGGAATCTCCACAAGTTGGAGTCCCTCACGCCTTACACAAATGATCTTAATCAAAGCCGGAGTAAGGAGTGAAAACACACACAAGAAACTTAATCACAACAACAACACGCACACAAGTCAAGAAGAGAGCGCAAGAATCAAAACAACGGAGTCACAGCTCAAGAACATGCTCAAATCTCTATTTAATGAATCAACAACGTGGTCGCGGAGTCTAGGAGTTGTAGATTGCTCAAAGTGTGCTTGTGTATAGCTCCATGGCGCCTACGAGGTCCTTTTATAGCCCCAAGGCACATAGGAGCCGTTGGAACTTCATTTGGAAGGCTTTGATTGCCTTTTGTTCGCGGGGTGCACTGGACTGTCTGGTGCACACCGGACACTGCACAATAGATGATCTCCTTCCTTATTCAGCCGAGTCGACCGTTGATCACTTGGCACACCGGACAGTACGGTGGCGCATCGGACAGTCTGGTGCGACCTGGTGACCGTTGGCCAAGCTGACATGTCATTCGCAGATTGCGCTGATGATCGTTGGCCAGACACGCGTCTGTCACACCGGACAGTCCGGTGCACACCGAATAGTCCGGTGAATTATAGCCACGGCGTCCCGCCGGATTCCCGAGAGCGGCCTGTTCGCCGGCTGACTAGCCTGGGCACCGGACAGTCCGGTGCTCCCAGACTGGCACAAGTTTGACTACACTTAGCCAAACACCATTTCTCCGAGAATGGTTCAGCTTGCGAAGTTTCCTAGCACTTCGATAAACATAGTTAGTAACTCAAACAATTTACTAAGTGCTCGAATCATACCTTTGTTTCTCCCATACAATAGGATTTGCAATATACACAAATATATACTTTTCCCATGTTTCTCAATTTGCCTTTCAAATGCCTATGCTATGCTCATACATCAAGATGTTAGTCCAAGATAATGTGTTGAGCATTTAATCACCAAAATAAACTAGAAATGGCCCAAGGGCACATTTCTCTTTCAGGGTTACAATATATAGACTCAGAACAGAACCCTATCCCTAATGGGCCGGCAGCCTAACAGTAATGTCGGTCCACACACAGAGAACACATGCTATCTAACATCCCCCGCAGTCGCAACGAGGGCACCACACACAATGAGACTGAAGCAGAGCCGAATGTAGGAGCCGACGAGCTGGAATCTCCCAGCAGTCGCAGCGTGGTGAGGGTGCGAACATTGTGGGCGGAGTAGAGATCGGTGTGTACTCCGTGTATATGATAGCTCTTGGAAGCCGAGGTAGGCAAAGTTGGGGTGGTGTGCGCTTCATTCTTCGGGGGGGGGGGTCGACATTCGTGTAAGCAATGGGACTCTTACTCTCATTAAGAGGATGACACTACGAGTTGGAGCAATTTTCATTTTATTTGTCACACATTACTCAAATGTCATACCCTTAGAAGGGTTGGGGACACATGTTTATAGCTCTAGGGGTTGCACTACATACTACACCACACACTGCAGCACAAAAGTGTTGTCCTCTAGATGCTAAAGTGCAGGTTGCTGCTGTCCAACAACAGTCAAAAGATTGCTGCTGATGCTGCTGTCCTACAACAGATATGATACGCGGACTGCCTCCACACTACAAACAGCAGAGATGCCGTGTAGGACTGTCCTCCACACCACAAAACAGAGATGTCCTCCACGCGAAGACCACATGACTTATTCCATCAGTTATCAGTTCGAGCATCAACGGTTGGCGGGGCAACACAACAAAAAGAACACCAGCAGGCCCAGGACCTTCTTACTTCTTCTCTCGTCCGGTCGTCGAGGAGCCCCGCCAGGGAGGCCGGCGGCAGCGCGCGCAGTCTACGTCGGTCAGAGTGGTCTCGCCTGCAACATAAAAGAAGGGGTAGCGACGGATCCGGCCGGGAAGGCCACGTCAGCGGCAGATCTAGCCAGGAACATGACGATCCGACCAAGGAGACGACAGATCCAGCCGGCAAGGTCACGGCAGCGGTGGATCCGGTCGGGAAGGCCGCGACAGCGATGGATCCAATGAAAACGACGACAAAGGGGGAGGGCGACGGGGTGGGTCCAACCAGGCAGGGGCCTACGCCGGGCCTAGCAGGGAGGGTTGATGTCGGCGACGGGAGAAGCGCGAAGAAGGTAGGAGGCACTGTTTGGCGGCTCAGGCGAGGGCAAACAGCAGCCTATTTGTCGGAGCAAGAAATGTGGCGGCGCCTACGACCGTGGGGAAGGAAGCCGGCACAGAGGAGGGCACACCGGCAGAACGGAAGCACGGGGGCGCCGCTGTCCGCAGACCCAGATCTGGCCGGAGAGGGGAACAATGGCCAGGGGGCGGCGGTGGTCAGGAAAGGAGAGGGAGTGCGCAGGCTGACGTCATAGGGGGGGCGGTGGCCAGTGCAGGGCCGCGGTGAGGGGCGAGCTCCAGGGCAGGGTTGGACCAGGGCGGCGCGGATCCGCATGTTGAGATCGACCGTTACTTCGTCTGAGTGTGTTGTTGTCGGGGACGTCCGTGTCCATACGTCCCGACGAGCTCTAGTTTGCCGACATCTTCACTAAGGGTCTTCCCTCCTTGCTATTCTCAGAGTTTCGCTCTAGTCTCAACATTTGCTCTAGCTAGAGTTTTGACTGCGGGATTGTTAGATTATTTTGTGTGTTGGCTGATGTAATGGGTTTTGGCCCAGCCCATATACTGTCCTCTCATATATATACAACTCTCCACCCTAATCAGGGTTAGGGTTTTCAACCATTCTAACATATACTTTAAGTGCTATTTTACCTAGCTTAAGATTAGTCTTGTTAGGCTTATAAACCTAAACCATGACCAAATTCATTTTGATTTTGTGGGGGTGACATATTTACAAAAAATGTATTTTTAGATTTCAACGGCATCTGTGTGTAATGTTGAATGGATAAGTTCTAACCACAAGTCTTAGCTTGGAAAGATAATGTCGTCTTTCAATCAGGTATTTTCGTCACTGCTGTATTTTTGTCACCAAGTGTTCATATTTTACCGTATGTGTCATCATAGGTAGACAGTTCTTTTACCAAGGAAGGAAAACTGCTACTTCAGAGCTTCAAACACGGGCACAGTATTTCTTTAGTTTGAAAGAGATCGAATCTGCAACAAAACATTTTGATCCTGCAAATAAAATAGGTGAGGGTGGCTTTGGACCTGTTTACAAGGTAAAAACTATGAACTTCGATATGCTCTCTCTTCTGGTTGCATGGAGAAAACAGTTTACTTCATCTCCTCATTAGTTAATATAGTTTCACACAAACTGATGATTAGCCATAATTTTTTCAGTTGCCAAATACCAGCATTACAATATAGAAATATAGAACTTGGAAGGAATAATATTTTCCCTGGTGATCTATATTGCCGGTAGTTTTCTGACATTAGAAAACCATCATTTGGTATCCTTTTTGTTCTTCTATATTGCCGGTAGTTTTCTGACATTAGAAAACCATCATTTGGTATCCTTTTTGTTTTCAAGAACGAAAGGACGGCCATTAAAAAACAAAAGGATGGAGAATTTGTAACTGTTGAGGCTAAACAACTCATCATGGCACACTCAAGGGAACAAGGTTCCCATAAACAGATAGAGGAAGTAATCGTTAAGGGGAATCAAACCTAGCTGCAAAACAAGCATTTTAGTTTCTTTTTGTTATCTCTCATTGGTTAGCATTTATGTAATTATTCCACATATTGTTAATATACTTTGTCTTCAGGGCACACTAGCAAATGGTACTATAGTTGCAGTTAAAAAGCTATCTTCAAAGTCGAGCCAAGGAAATCGCGAGTTTTTAAATGAGATAGGAATAATATCTGCTCTAAGGCATCCGAATCTTGTGAGGCTATTTGGTTGCTGTATTGATGGGGATCAGCTTCTTCTTATATATGAATTCTTGGAAAATAATAGTCTTGGCCGTGCGCTTTTTGGTAAGCCTTTGTAAATTTCTCAAGTTGTACTTCTTGCTCTGGAATGAATTTGCCTTAATTAATACAGCACTCAAAGCTAGTAAATATGTTCTGTTCTAATAATAAGATATTTCCTAGGCCGCACAGAACATCAGTTAAAATTGGATTGGCCAACAAGGTACAATATCTGCCTTGGAACTGCAAAAGGCCTGGTCTATCTGCATGAAGAGTCTGCACTAAAAATCGTCCACAGAGATATTAAGCCATCAAATATTCTTCTTGATGGAAAGATGCGACCTAAAATATCAGATTTTGGCTTGGCTAAACTGAATGATGACTGTGGACGTGTGAGCACTCGGATCGCTGGAACTGTGTAAGCTATTTCTCGGGTTGCTGCTGATTCTTCATTTCTCTATTACAGTCAAGTTGCTTAACCTTCTAAAAGAGTTGCTAGTACAACTGTACAACAATTTATTCTAAAAGAGTTGCATGTGAAGTTAATGCTTCCTGTGTTTGATCCTATTTTGTGATGGTTGTTATTTTAGTGGTTATATGGCGCCTGAATATGCCACAAGAGGTTGCTTAACACGTAAAGCGGACATCTACAGTTATGGAGTGGTGGCTCTTGAGGTTGTTAGTGGAATGAGCAATACGAATAGCATGTCAAATGAAGAATATCTGCATCTTCTTGATTGGGTATTACATTTTGATATCCTTTCTTTCCTTCCTTTTTTGTCATGCATTGTACTATATTGAAAATTAACACAATAAAGTTTAATTCATCTTAATTGTCAAAGTTATCTATAATTGTCTTCCATAAAGCCACTGTTGAAGATGCGTTGCTTTTGTTGATAGTTGCACTGATTGTGTAGTGTTCAAGTGATCGCCTTACTAAATTTGTTTGTAAACCATAGGCTGAAAGATTGAAGCAGCAAGGGAAGCTGCTGGAAATGGTGCACCGGCGTCTCGGTTCTGACTACTCCCAAGAACAGGCACTGAGGCTGCTGGATGTAGCTCTCCTCTGTACAAGCATACAACCAACCCAGCGGCCAAGAATGTCTTCAGTGGTGAAGATGCTATGTGGTGAGATCCCCGTCGAGATTGTACCTGCTGACGATGATCTGAGTGAAGATCTACGACTCAACATCGCTCAATCCCGGCACTCAGTAAATAACAGCCAAACAAATTGGTCTGAAACGCTTTCAAGCGATCCTTCGGTCTTGCCCCACAGCAGCAAGGACAGTGGCTACCTCCCATCTTCGAGCTCCCTTTCTGTCAAGCTGTGAACTTCAGCATCGAGAATAGCTAGCCAGGTGTCGGCTTTTTTTTGGGGCCCGTTGCTGCAGTTGTACATAGGCAAATGTTGGGTTTCATTCTTGCAATGCAAGTATTTGATGTCTCATCTCGATTGTCAAGTGTCATTCAAGAATATCGTCCACGACACATGGCAATTGATCACAGTACTGTCTCAACGTCAGCCATATTTCAGCTAGCTCCTTAGTTTGTTGCTTTGGATGTAGAAAGTTATAATGACTTATAATTTGGAACAGATGGAGATGTAGTATATCATTAGAACAGTGCACTTGAGAAATGTAGGCCAGAAATATTGTTTCATATATGCAGATCTTGGAGACAGTGCAATACTTTATTTCGGTCTTCTTTCTATTGTTTACAAGCGCAGTTGTGTGCATGCAGTACTGCTCATGTTCCACCTTTTTGTATACTGTCCCTACATCGTACAGGTTTGGAATTACTCAAGTTCTGACATATTGCCACGAAGAGTGTGGCTAGTTTGGAAGCAAATCCCCTTTCTATTCAAAATTAAATAGAAAAAAGCAGATTTTAACTCTTAAGGCTTGTTCGATTACGCTAATCCAGAAGGGGGTTAAATTCTTGACTAGGAGAGGATTTAATCCCCTTATGGATAAACAAACAAGCTCTTAGGGGCTTGTTCGGTTGCGTTTGAATCGAAAAGTATTAAGCTATGTTTTCTGGTCGCTCGACCGGCTAGTCGAACTAGGGGAACGACCAGGCGACTAATCTCAATTAGTCATCGACTAGGTCGACTAATCGACCTATGGTCGACCTGGTCGTTTACTAGTCGTCCTGTTCATCTAGGACCTATGTATATACTATTATACTATATAATATATAATTATATAACTATATATGAAGGATAGGGTAAACATGACATGAATTCAGCAATACTGAATACTGATTTAAGAAATTGAGAGAAGATATTTGTTCATCCAATCCAAGTATCCAACTGAAAACAACAAAGAAACACTTACTAGTTACTAATACTACCAGTCCCAGATACAAGTCTACAGGAATAGGATGGAGTACAAGAACAAAAACTCCAGAAGTCCAGAATGATAGAACACATACAAGGATGAAGAACAGAACTATAGAAAAGAATACCTCCAGAAAATGAACTCATGCCAGCGAAGTCTAGAACCGTGCGTTGATGATCTAGGGTTGCACGTGTCTGTGAACTGGGGCCAGTGAAGTCTAGATTCTGGAACCGCACGCTGATGATCACCGGTGAAGTCTGGAACGAGAAGTCTAGAAGGAGCCGCTAGGAAAATAGAGAAGAGAAGAAAAGGAAAGAGATTGAGATGCCAGGAAATTAGGAGATGTAAGGGTTTATAGAGACGGTGCTGGCGTTCGATCTCCCTGCAGCCGGGTTGCCCGCCAAAAAAAGCCCACGAAATCAAAATTTCAGGATCCTAAACCCTAGTTGCGCAAACTCAGCTGATCGAGCGACTAATCGCCCTAGTCGTTGACTAGTCGGACGACCAAGGCGATTAGGTGCTCTGATCGGGTCGGATATGCTAATCGAGCACCCTAAACCGACCAGCCCGACTAATCGCGGGCGACTAATCGCGATTAGTCGGACGACTTGAAAACAGTGGTATTAAGGGAATTAAATCCCCTTTTATTTTATTTTGACTAAGGAAGGATTTAATTACCTTCAATCACTTCGATCTAAGAGGATTGTATGGGATTAAGTTCCTCCCTAGTCAAAATTGAAAAGGAGATTTAATCCCTATCAATCATCTTCGATCCAGGCATAACCAAATAAGGTCTTAGAGTTTGTTCGGTTAAAGTGAACTGGATTTAGTTTAAATAGGAAGAGATTAAATCTCCCTCAATTCCCTTCATTCCCCATGCAAACGAACGTGGCCCTAGACCTTGTTCGGTTGCGTCAGCATCGAAGGACATTGAAGGAGATTAAATCCCTTCTATTCAACTTTAACTATGGAGGGATTTCATCCTCTCCAATCTCATTCGATACAAACGCAACCGAACAAACCCTGGATCGAAGTGAATTGAGTGGATTAAATCATCTTCTATTTAATTTTGACTAGCGATAGATTTAATCAGACACAATCGAACAAGCCCTTAGACCTAGTTTGGTAACACGGGTGTTGGGGACTTGTTCTCAACTGCTATGGATTAAGAACAAGGCAACACAGAATGTTAAATGTTAATGCCCTTCGTCCGTTGAAGCATTATCTCCTCAAGGATTTAATGAACTTTAGACGAAGGTCATGATCAGAATATTACGAAGGTCATACCTTCGTAATCAACTTCATGAAACAATGTAAAACAAAGTATGAAAACATGAAACATTATGAAAAGGTATACCAAAAGCATCTGACATTATTCACATGCTTTATTATATAAACTTAAATATTAAAACATAATATTTAGGTACATTTATACATTCGCCTCGGCAAGAAACAATAATTCCAGCGCAACGTCTTGATGATTACAAGAATGCCTGAACAGTACAGGGGTACTGTTCATCTATTTATAGACACAGGACACAACCTATGAGATATTACAATCATGCCCCTTACAAAAGATTACAATTATGACACAGACTCTCATAGCACTACACGACGGTTGATCTTTAGCGACCCTTATTAGGTACCAACTGTTGGTTGCTAAAGGTTATGGACCGACGGTCAGTCGCTAAATCCTTTTGTAGCAACGGTCGATTGGTCGCTAAAAGTCTAGAAATTTAACAACTTATGGTTGGTCGCTATAGATGTCGTCGGGGGACTAGCGGTGGGTCGCTATAGAGCAAGGATCACTATCAAATCTTATAGCCTGAACATACCTGTAGATGTTAGTGACTAAAAATTAATTAAAACAAGTAAACATGATTTTTAGCGACCATGATTGATTCTTTTAAGTGTTTGTTATGTATTTGCATTTGAAATAATTTTTTTATTGCGCATGTTTGATTTTTGGTTATTGAATAACATTTCTTCTTAAATGAAAATCCTAGTAAATAAAAAACATAATAATTATTAGCCCAAAAATTAATATTTTATTTATAAATAATTTTGGTTTAATTACTATGAATTGTAGCGTTATTTAAAAATGTATTTCAAATTTAGAAAAGGAAATAAAAAAACAAAAAGAAAAAAAACCTAAATCAATCCAGGATGAGATTTAAGTTCAACCTCTAAACAATGGAACGTCACGATGCGCAAACAACTGACAAAAACACTCCAGTCTGTGAAACAGTGGAACCCTGAATCAATCCAGCCCAATCCGGCCTGCACGGCCCGCCTCGAACTGAGCCGACACTCCTCATCTTCCCCGGTTCGGCACTTCGGCTCGTCCTCCTCACGGTGAAACCCTAGCCCGCCCCCATGGACGATCCCTCCTCCGCCTCCAACAAGCACAAGCGCAAGCGGGGGCGCAAGCCCAAGGCATCGCCGCCCTCCCCCGACCGCTCCTCCCCCTCTCCCTCGGTCGCCCCCGCTCCGGCTGGGGGCCATGGCCGCAAGCCGCGACGTCATGAGGCCCTCGCTGACGCGGACGCCACGCGTCCTCCATCCCCGCCCGCCGCGGGGAGCCGAAGCCGGTGGCAAACGGAGGCAATGTGGTGGCAGTGGCGGAGTCAGGCCCCGCGAGCTGGGATGAGGTGGTGAGGGTAGTGCCGTGCATGGACGCTGTGGTCAAGGTGTTCTGCGTGCACACGGAGCCCAACATCTCGCTACCATGGCAGTGGAAGCGGCAGTACAGCTCCAGCAGCAGCGGATTTATCATCAGCGGCCGTCGTGTCCTCACCAATGCTCACTCCGTGGAGCACTATACCCAGGTTATCAATTTTGCAACGCTTCTGTTAGTGTGGGTTTCAGATAATGATGGTATTAGTTCCCGACTTCTATTCGAAAATGGCTATTACTCAGACCAACGTTTCCTGTTATGTTGTTCAGCTCATACACAGTTCGATACATTATCCTTTTGTGCTTCCACCCCTTTAGGATATATGTGTATGACTTATAGCAGTCTCTGCATTTGATTGGATTATTTCACCAACCAGTAATAAACTAATAATGGATGGTATTGTTCATACTCGTAATGCCTTTCCTGATAAAAACTTTATAGTTCAGTAAAGTAATTAGCTGATTGAAATGATACCTTATGACCCTTTATCTTTGGATCTATCAGGTTGGGACAAAAGTGGCTGCAGTTTCCTGCAAGACAAGTACTACGACTCACAAAATTTTGGGGGTGCTAACAAAAGGGAACACATAGATTGTATGTCATATTATCAGGTTCATTTATTCTTCTGCTGGCAGCCGACTAGGAAATGAAACCACATTTTCAACTTTTGACTTAACCATATATATACTTTCCTTGATTTTTTTTAAACATAGCTAGGGCATTTTGTGTTTGCCGTTAACTGGATTTGGACATTTGTTGCCTCAAAAGATATATGAACTAGCCGTGTTTTATTTCTGCTTTGGAAGATATTAATTGCATAACAAATTCTCTCATGTCAGATAGTGGTGAATCTTCTTGGCTTGATCTGTTTCTATTGAGTTCTGTCTAAATTGACAAAATTCTAGGCCTAATGATGTGTTCTTAATTTATCCATCGTAGAACCATTAATATAACACACAAAAACAGGAACCTGCTGCTAATTTGTACGCCTATCTGTACTAGTTGCACAGTTGTATTGTATTCAGCTAGTAAAATTCTCTGCAGTGCTTTTTTGACTCCATAGAGCTCATGTTAGGGCACCATGGATTTCCTTATAGGGACGTCACAGTTCATGTGGAGAGTGCCTGGAGCTCAATTAACCTATATGATTTACTAATAGTCATGTTCGATGTCAATAGGCATCTTAATTTGTAAGTCTTCATCACGCTTTGTTAAATTTATATTTCATGTTAGAACTCATGGTAAATGCACTTCTAAACAATGCATAGAACTCATGTTAAATTTATATTTCAAGTTAAGTTACAGCTGTTTGAAGTGTAGGATCTCTGAATCTGTCCAAATTTGGATAGTAGAGCCTTTCTTATGTTTTCTGACCTTGATATGCATTGAATTAACCTGGGATGTTTATAAATGAATTGTAGACAATTCTATTAGCTTTCTAAAAAGTCTAGGATCACCTAATTTGGATGCCTGAAACTCCAGTTATGAATTTTTAAAGTAAGTAGTCGAATTCTATCCAAATCTGGATATAATATATGTTTAGTTCTGTTTGACCTTTAGAGCAAGACCTAAAGTAAGTTACTCTGAGTTATATACATTTTAGTCCCCTCCGATCTGCTCCACCTTCATCCTTAATTACATCCCAAACATTTATAAGTCTGATGTTGCTTATTAGAGTCTTTTTTAAAAAAATGAAAACACAAGACATGTGACTGTTTTAACTACTCGGCCGCGCACTGATGGATGCGGCCTCGCCTCCGCAGCCCCATTCGCCACGCGCTCCGTTGCTGAAGCCCCCGCCCGCGCCGTCCAGGAGGTACTGCATGCACTTCTCGGCGTCCAGCTTAATCTAGGCGTCGCTTACCGCTTAGCTTTTGGCTTGCTTTTTTATTTTCTAATTCTAGGTAGCTGCTGGAGGGTCATGTTCACTAGTGAGTCAGATTGATTTCTTTTCTTTGGACATATCGTCTCGCCTTGGCCATATTTCTGTAAAATACAACTATCTGAGCTAGAGTTACATCTGCTTGGACATATTGTTTTCTTACAGCTATCTGAAGTTTAGTAGCTGTCTGAAGTTTAGTAGCTGTCTATCTTGTTTTTCAGGGATCTGGAATAACAGGAGCCTGATGGAAGCATGAAGATTTTTTAGGCTCCTCTGCTCCTGGAGCTGGACATGATGGGCCAAGTCATTTATATTGGGGCTAACGACAAAGGTGATTCCTGACCTTGCCATCTCTTAACTACTTTGCTGCTACTGAGCACATATATGAACTGCATAGCCAGGTTCATTTATGTTAGGCTAATAATGCATATAATCATTTGCTAATAATGACAAAAGTCTGACAGGTTTCTCTTACCACATTGGTAACATAGAAGTTGGATATGACAAAAGTCACTAATAATGCATATAATCATCTGCTACACATTTGCAAATTTGCATCAGTAGAGTTGACCATTTCTCAGTATTGCGAGATGCATCTTACATGGTCAAGAAGATAATTCCTATTCTGAACTACTTGCTCGTGTACAAGTCTCCTTGTCATGTCCTCCTTTCAAGCCAGTCTATTCTTTGCTTGATTCATCACGGGTGCACATTATTGTAATTAGAATCTTCAGAGTACTCGAAGGATAGTTAAAGCTGTTTGGCTAGTCCTTCAGATTACTGAAAATATAGTTAAGAACATTTGTATTTTGCTATTTGGATTTCCAATAGTACAACTATTGGGGATGATTGCTTTCCTTTATAAAAGCAATCAAGTAATTTCTTAGCTAAGTTCTAGCTATAAGTTCTGCATGACATGCTATTGCCCATGATAATTCTGACAGGATTGCTTCAACTCTTTCAGGTTGATCAGTTTTGCCTAGTCCCAGTACCATACAAAGATGTTCAGGTGAACCTGAAAATTCTTCTCAATTTGACTTGCAAGCTTTCTGATGCGAGCACTAAATAGTGATATTTTGCAATTTTGTATGAGCATTGTTTGAGTGAATCTTTTCTTTGGGCAGCTGGATATAAACATTTCTCCACGTCTCTCTTCTGAATACATAAGTTATCTAGAAAATCCTGTTGAGTTGCTCAATGAAGCGGCAAAAGCTGCAGAGAAAGATCTATGGAAAATCCTGTTGAGTTGCTCAATGAAGGCTTTTGCGAATCACTTGAAGCGTTAGTACTTTTGTGAATGATTTTGTAAAGTGTTTGCAAATATGTGCAAAACATAATAACATGTGTAGGTTTTGTGAATGATTTTGTTGTGGTGCTTGTTGATGGTTTATGTGATGTGGATCTATCATTGTGCAATACTAATTAAATTTGTATATCTATGTGATTATGTGTATAAAAAATTGGTGATTTGTGATGCTTTTGTATATATAACAGTTGTTGAAAGCTAATTAATGGTATATTATCATTATTAATGACTATAATTAGGGGCAACTTTCTGTTGGTTGCTAAATGTATAGTATAACGACTCACGATTGGTTGCTAAATCTAAAGTACAACAACCTACGGTTAGTCGCTAAATATACAATATTAGCAACGGAGGGTCGGTCCCTAAAAAGATGTCGGTCGCTAAAGCCTTTAGCGACGGTACTTACAGCGACCATCCTTATGGGTTGCTAAAAGTTTTTAGCGACCAACCGTAGGTCGCTGAAGGCCGTTTTAGCAACCAACCGTAGGTCGCTGTAAGTGAACCGTCGTGTAGTGTAGACTAAGAAGTCATTTTATCTTTTAGTCAGTTTGCTCCTTCGTCTTCGGACACGTCATAAAGCCAAAGCTTCATGAGTAGTAGCTTCGACGTTGCGCTTAAGCAGATCTGTCAAAAGTGTTTCTTCTTGAAGGACCTTCGGCGACGAAGCATGGCCCCAACAGTAGCCCCTTCGCGGTGCTAGATCGTTTTTCGTAACGAGCTTGATCCGCGAAAAAATCTCTTAGGCTTCGGGAAGCCGAAGGTCCGAAAAACACCTTCCCTGAGCTCGTTGCCGAGAAACGATAAAACTTCCTGAGCTCGTTGCGGAGTGGTCCCACCATGCAGCAGGTACGCGCGTTCTGGCGATTCACCTTCTCGGATTTTGTGGCCCACCATTCAGTGGGTGCGAGTGACTGTTTGTCTGGTGCAGAAGACTTTGGCGATTCACCTTTCCTCCCGCGGCACTATATAAACAGACGGATAGGTGAGAAGTTACCACAACATTCATTGTTATTGCACTATTTTGCTGCCAAAAATTTAACCATAGCCGAAGCTTGATCATCGTGCTTAAACGAAGCGCCACTTTTGATTCTGCTTCGTCACAAGGGGGAGAGCTTCGGAAAGATCAAAAAAGTCTTTCAAAAAGATTTCAATAAACTCATAATCTAATGGCAAGAGTTCGTTCCACTACTAAGGTTGATCGTGAGGGAGATGAAGCCGAAGCTTCTGAGACTGTTCTGATTTCCGAAGCGATGAAGCGGTCTGGGTTGGTAACATCGGAAGAAGCACCTGCTACTGAAACAGAGCGGGCTGATATTGAAGAAGATGAATTTGAAGATGAGTACGGTGCAATGCCATCTAAACCCAGCCACCTAGAGTTTGGGAAGTCCACTATTACCGAAGGTGATATGGCTAAAATGGTGAAGCTAGGCTATTTCAGTGAAGGCAAAAAGGAGCTGGTTCGCTTCGGGGGTAAGGAAATTACTCCGAAGCCGAAAAATGATGAGGTGGTGGTTTTTAAGAGCTTCTTCAAAGCAGGGTTAAGATTTCCCCTGTATGAGATGATTGCAGATGTTTTAGAGAGATTTGGAATTCTCCTTCATCAATTAACTCCTAACGCCATCGTTAGGCTTAGTGTCTACATCTGGGCACTCCAAAGCTAGGGAGCTGAGCCACTTACCGAAGGTTTTTATCGAGCGCACGAGCTTCATTACTAGACAAAAGCTAGAGAAGATGGGTTGCATGATAACTTCGGTTGCTACAATTTTGCATATCGGAAAGATGTGGAGTATCCAGTCATCAGCTATCGTACGAAATGGCCAACTAGCTGGAAGACTGAATGGTTTTATGTCAAGGTGGATGAGCAGAAGGAGAAGCTAGTTCAAAGCCCTTTGAGCTTGACCTTCGGAGAAACTAGGCTCCAATGCGACATGAAACCAGATAGTCCATGTCAAATTGCGTTGGGCGAATTTCGGGTTGTCGTAGAGCATATCAACACTAGGGATCTGGTCCAAGAATTCTTAGCCTTCAGAGTATTCCCAACTTTGAAGGAGTGGAACATGCCGAAGCTACAAGGAGAAAAGAAGATGAAAGAGCTTGTTCGGCTACCCTATTATTATAAATTCAAAAAGCACTTCAAAGAGCCTTGCCAGGAATGGCTAGACATGATCGAAGTTATGTGCAACGAGATCCTTGGCAACTACTCTAAGAAAGAAGATCAGTTAATGACTGCGGCCTTTGGTACTCGTCCGAAGCGAAGACTGAATCGGGTGATGGATGCCCTAAATTTTGATTATCCTGATTATGAGCAACTGAGCAAAGGTGCCGAAGGTCAGAAAAGAAAAAGAGTTGCTAGCGTCCTTGATAAAGAAGGTGCTAAATTAGTGAAAAAGGATGAAGAAATTTTAAAGAAAAGAAAATTAAGCCCTGAGCCGAAGGTGACTGCTTCAAAGAAAAGAAAGGCTACGGCGACCAGACCAAAAGCAACTGGCTAAGAGGAAGAAGCTCCTGCAACGCCTTCTTCTGCCGATGTGGAAGCAATTCTAAAGGTAATGACTGAATCTTTGCCTATCAAGCTAAGTCCACTGGCGCCGCATCTGACGAAGCTTTTTCAGAAGGAAAAGGAGCCTTCGGCAGCGGAGAGTCCTGCTAAGCTAAAGAAACAGAGGATTATTCAAGTGACCGATGTCATTCATCAGACACCGCCGCGGTATCAGCGTCAAAAATACCAATTATTGAGAGCGCTGGCGCTGCTGAGGCTGCAGCTATCGAAGCTGAAGATGCCGAAGCCGAGACCGCTGAAGATTCTAATCTAGAAACCACGCTTGCTGATATCGATAATATGCTTCTGAAAGCGGCTGCGGAAGAAGCTGCCACAGCTACTGAGAGGGTCGTGGGCATAACGGCTGTGAAGGGAAAAGAACAAATCGAAGATACTTTAGAAGAAGAAGACTTCAACTTTCAAGATATACTTGGGCAAGAATTGTCAGAAATTGAAAAAGAAGAACTGAAGAAATATGCAGTATCTTGCGGGTACAAACCAGGAGCTTTGCTATTTGGTGGAGTTAACGAAGAGAAATTGAAATGTCTTCGGGATCAGACCGAGGCAAAGGTTGTTAGGACTTTTTCAAAGAGTGTTGGCCTCCCGAAGGTTGAGGCGGACCTTTGCAGGTACCGGCGACAGCATGTCGCCAGTAGCCTATTCTATGCTAATTTTAAGGTAAAACTTTTAATTTTTATTATTTTTATATGAGGATGCTTTCTAATGAAGATTACTTTTCCAGGGCTTACTACTAAGTAAAGTGCTAAGGATGCAACAAGACCATGAAGACAAGAAAAAAGAAGCTACAATCGAAGATCTAGAGAAGAAAATCAGAGATCACGAAGCTGCTCTGGAGAAAAAGGACTTCGAATTCCAATCTATGGAAGGTTCGCTGGCGGAAGCCCAAGCTGAAATTAACAGATTAAACAGTGAACTACTTCTAAAATCAGAAAAATTCGAGCAAGAAAAGAAGGATCTTGAAACAAAGCTTGAAGCCGAAATCGAAAAGAGTTCAAACTTGGAGAAATCACTGAAGGATCTTCGGGATAAATGTTTAGACTTCGGCAACCGATGCGTGCAGCAGCTGAAACGCGTCTTTAACTCAGTCGGAGCTAGTTCTGAGGAGTTTAAACCTTCAGCTGAAAACTTGCCAAGCACCTTCGAATATATTGAGGGCGAAGTTGATGCACTCGACGAAGTTATAGCTGGGCACGTCGATTTCTACACCCTGTTGGCTTCTCGAGGCACAACTACTGCTTTCATGAAAACTGGCTGCACGCACGGGAAAATTGTTAACAGACCGAATTTCGGTTTGTCACCAGCAGATTTGATTGACATCCCCAGCCTAGCTCAAAGTATAGGAAATAGATTTATAACTCAAATTTGGATAAATGGCGGGCGAAAAATGGCTGGTGACGAAGCTCGAAGCCACCTTAAGCCAGTAAGACATTTATACTCGTTACTTTACCTTCTCCTTGAACTTTGCACTTTTGCTTACAATACTTTTAATTTGTGTAGGATGATGAAGTCGAAACCGAAGCTTGAAGAAAAAAGATGTCGCCGAAGCTTTAATGAATGACTGTGCCGAAGCTGAAGCCTGATAAAATCTGATGGCGCTAGAATAGATGACTCAAAAAACTTTTGTAATAACTGTTGTAAATGTAATTAAGTTTTATTGATAAACTTTGATCGTACCTTGTAATATATTCTTACCCATCCATCGACGTATGAAGTGCTTTGATGTGGACGAAATCAGCATTTTGAGCCGAAGGCAAAAAACACCTTCCCTTCTTTTCGTGCACAGCGAAGCATTAAACTTGCTTCTTTTTCTCTTTTGCTGAAGCCTGATCTTTAGAGCCGAAGCAACTGCTTGTGTTATGATGACAATGATCCTACGTATGCCTAAATGAATGTTTATGAATGCAAGTGTTATGATGTAATGTATCGTGCAAATGAATGGCCAAGGACATATCCGAAGACACAACCACAACCTTCATTCCCTTAGGAATAAACACAGTCTCTTTGCCGTTTACTTTTCGGCTTCACCGTTTACTTTTCGGTGTATCAGCGTTGATTTTTCACTGTAAGCCTCCCTTAGGAGCTTCTTCGCCTTCTATTTCGGCGGTATCAACGTTTATTTTTCGCTGTAAGCCTCCCTTAGGAGCTTCTTTGCCTTCTATTTCGGCGGTATCAGCGTTTATTTTTCGCTGTAAGCTCTGCATTCCCTTAGGAACGACTTTCGAGCAGAAAACTTACGCTGCGCTCCCTTAGGAACGACTTTTTTTGTAGCTTCGTCATGCTCTGCATCCCCTTAGGGACGTCTTTTGAGCTTCTCCCTGTTTTCTTTTCTTTTTTCTTTGCACTCGATGGTGCGTGCTCAATTTTTACATTTACATCTTTGGGGGATATTGCTCTTATAGAGCTGAAAATAAGAAAAAGGGAAATTACATGCTATGGCCCCATTAAAAACCTTTCTCCCCCTTTGGAAAGGAAAAGGGTGCCATAGGAAAAATAGAAAAAATTACATCAAGCTAGACATAATATCGCCGAAGCTCATCCGCATTCCATGATCTAGGAATGTCGTTGCCATCCATATCCTTTAATCTGTAGGAACCGGGTCTTGACGAAGATACTACTAGAAAAGGTCCTTCCCATTTCAGCTGTAGCTTGCCTACTATTTCTGGATTGGCCACTCTCCGAAGCACCAAATGTCCTATCTTAATATTATTTAGCCGGACCTTTCTATCACGCCATTTTATTGTTTTAGCTTGATATTTATTGATGTTTTCCCCAGTCTGGAGTCTGATTCCTTCTATAGCATCTTTCTCCACAGAGTAATCAGCTTCGTCTTCTGCCGAAGCAATTGTTCTTATTGACCCTGCTCTTGCTTCTTCTGGGGTTATTGCTTCGTCACCAAATAATAGCTTGAATGGTGTAAAGCCTGTTGACCTTGATGCTGTTGTATTGTGGCTCCACGCCACTTTGATTAATTCATTTGGCCATTTTCCTCTGGGCTGATTGAAGATTGACTTCATTATTCCCGTCATTATGATGTCGTTAGCTCTTTCGACAAGTCCGTTTGACTCTGGATGTCTAACCGATGCAAAATGGATTTTCGTGCCAATTTGTCCATAGAACTCTTTGAAGGCTTCGGCATCGAACTGTGTACCGTTGTCCACAGTAATGGCTTTCGGCACTCCGAAGCGACAAACGATATTTTGCCAGAAAAATTTCTGAACGGTAACCGAAGTTATTGTGGCTAAAGGCTTCGCCTCAATCCATTTAGAAAAATATTCCACTGCTACCACAACATATTTCAAATTTCCTTGTGCTGGTGGAAGTGGGCCTAACAAATCAAGGCCCCATCTTTGCAATGGCCAAGTAGGTTGTATTAATTGAGTCAGAGACGAAGGCTGTTTTTGATCTCTTGCGCATTTTTGACAGCCTTCGCATTTTTGAACTAATTCAGCTACGTCTGAAGCTGCCTTCGGCCAATAAAATCCTTGTCGAAAAACTTTTCCCAGCAATGGCCTAGATCCGATGTGAGATCCACATAGTCCTGCGTGTATTTCCTTCATCAATTCTATACCTTCAGTTCTGGATAAACATTTGAGTAATGGAGAACAGACTCCATGCTTGTATAACTCCCCTTCTATTATAACATATGGTCTGGCTCTTGCCTCTATTCTTTTATTATAAGCTTCATCATCCGAAAGAAAATTACCCTGGAGAAAAGACATAATCTCAGTTCTCCAGTCTTCACTATAGACAGGAGATATATTAAGCACTGCTCTTTCGAGAAGTTCCACCGAAGGTGCTTTTATTGTTTCAAAGAATACTTCCGAAGATAAGGGCAGGCCCTGCGCCATTGACTTAGCTAACAGATCAGCATGCTCGTTTTCTCCTCGTGGAATATTCTTGACAGAAAACCCTTCGAAGGAAGCTTCGAGCCTTCGGACTGTATCCAAATATTTCTCAGGCTTCGAGTCTCTTGCTTTAGAACTCTTATCAACATGGCCAGAAATAACTTGGGAATTGGTTTTGAGAACCGCTCTTCTTATACCCATTGCCTTTAACTTCCGGAGCCCTAAAAGTAAAGCTTCGTACTCAGCAACATTATTTGTGCAGCTGAAATCAAGTTTCACTGCATAGCATGTTCTGACTTTGGAAGGTGCAACTAACACAGCAGCTGCTCCTGCTCCGAAGGTTCCCCAAGAACCGTCGCAAAATACTGTCCAGGCTTCAGCATCTTTACTTGCCTCTTCTTCCTGAGCCCCTGACGTCCAATCAACGATGAAATCCGCTAACGCTTGAGACTGGATCAAGGATCTATGCACATAGTCAATGCTGAACTCGTTGAGTTCTGCAGCCCACTTTCCAATTCTTCCAGTAGCTTCTCTGTTCCTCATTATATCCTTCAAGGGTTGTGACGAAGGAACAATTATATGATATGCTTGAAAGTAATGCCGAAGCTTTCTAGAGGCCATTAAGACAGCATATAACACCTTCTCCAATTCTGTATAGTTTTTCTTTGATAGACTAAGAACTTCGAAGACAAAGTATATCGGGGCTTGCTTTTTGGTTTGCCCTTCAATCTTTTCTTGGACGAGTGCCGCACTTACTGCTGAGTGCGAAGCTGCCACATATAACAACAGAGGAGCCCCTAGCACTGGTGGAGTTAGTGTTGTTAGATCTATCAAATATTGCTTCAGCTCTTCGAAGTCTTTCTGCTGAGCTGATCCCCATTGAAAGACTTCGGCTGATTTCAACACTTCAAAGAATGGTAAATTTCTCTCTACTGATCTAGATATGAATCGATTTAGAGACGCCAGTTTTCCTGTGAGCCGTTGAGCCCCCTTCTTTGTGCTTGGCGGCTCCATCCGAAGAATAGCTTCAATTTTACTTGGATTGGCCTCGATTCCTTTTGTTGAAACCAGGCAACCAAGGAATTTCCCCTTCTTTACTCCGAAGACACACTTCTCTGGATTCAGCTTCAGACCAGCTTGTCTAAAATTAGCGAACGTCTCCTGTAGATCAGCAATGTGATTTTCTTGCTTTGTGCTTTTTACTATAATGTCATCAACATAGGTTAGTACATTTCTGCCTATCTCGGAGTGAAGAACCCTCGCTATCATTCTGCTGAAGCTTCCTCCAGCATTCTTGAGCCCCTCAGGCATCCGAAGATAACAATATGTTCCACTAGGGGTTATGAAGCTGGTTTTTTGGCTCATCCTCTTTTTTCATCCAAATTTGATGATAGCCTGAATAATAATCTAGCAGGCTCATAAGTTCTGATGAAGCTGCTGCGTCTACTAGAGAATCTATCCTTGGCAATGGAAACTCATCCTTCGGACAAGCCTTGTTGAGATCAGTAAAATCAATGCACATTCTCCATTTACCATTGGCCTTCTTCACCATAACAGTGTTGGCTAGCCATTCTGGATACTTTACTTCTCTAATGACTCCAGCGCTAAGAAGTCTTTTCACTTCATTCCGAGCACCTTCGGCTTTGTCATCAGACATTTTCCAAAGCCTCTGCTTTCTGGGTCTGAAGGATGGATCAACATTGAGCGAGTGATCAATGACATCCCTGTTAACACCACATAGATCATTGGCTGACCATGCAAAGACATCTTTGTTGTTGAACAAAAACCTTATCAGGGTTTTCTCCTGTTCTTCAGATAATTGAGATCCCAACAGCACCTTCTGCTCTGCGATATCTTCACATAAAAGCATGGGCTCCGGCTGATTGGCTGAAGCAGCCTTCTCCCTTCTGTACTTGTACTCCTCACAAGCTTCGGCTTCATCTATGTTATGGATTGCCTTTGAATCTGTCCAGTTCCCCTTAGCCTTTCTGGCAGCTTCTTGACTCCCATGAATAGCAATGGGTTCTTGGTCCAAAGGTATCTTCATGCAAAGATATGCTGGATAAAGAATTGCTTCGAAAGCATTAAGTATTCCACGACCAATGATTGCATTGTAGGGGTACTCCATGTCGACAATATCAAACACAACTTGCTCAGTTCTGGTGTTGTTAACAAATCCGAAGGTCACTGGCATCGTGATCTTGCCAAGTGCTACAATTTGTCTTCCTTCGAAGCCACAGAGAGGGTGTGTGGCATCATGAATCTTATCTTCTGGCTCTTGCATTTGTCTGAAGGCCTTAGCAAATATGATATCCGCTGCACTGCCTGTATCAACCAGAACATTGTGGACCAGAAACCCTTTGATAACATAAGAAATAACCATAACATCATTGTGAGGGAAATCCTTGAGCTGAAGGTCCTCTTGGGAGAAGGTAATTGGAATATGAGACCATCTTGACTTGATGAAGGGTCCTTGCACCCCGACATGTTGTACCCTTCTTTGTGCTTCCTTCTTCTGTTTCTTGTTGGCCGGTTCTGAGCATGAACCGCCTGTGATTGGGAGGATTAGCTTCGAAACCGAAGCAGCTCCAACCTGGCTCTTGAACGAAGCCATCAGCTCAAAAGGTGGAAGTGAGTTCACCGGAGGTGGGCGCCAATGTTGGGGACTTGTTCTCAACTGCTATGGATTAAGAACAAGGCAACATAGAATGTTAAAAGTTAATGCCCTTCGTCCGTTGAAGCATTATCTCCTCAAAGATTTAATTAACTTCGGACGAAGGTCATGATCAGAATATTACGAAGGTCATACCTTCGTAATCAACTTCATGAAACAATGTAAAACAAAGTATGAAAACATGAAACATTATGAAAAGATATACCAAAAGCATCTGACATTATTCACATGCTTTATTATATAAACTTAAATATTAAAACATAATATTTAGGTACATTTATACCTTCGCCTCGGCAAGAAACAATAATTCCAGCGTAACGTCTTGATGATTACAAGAATGCCTGAATAGTACAGGGGTACTGTTCATCTATTTATAGACACAGGACACAGCCTATGAGATATTACAATCATGCCCCTTACAAAAGATTACAATTATGACACAGACTCTCATGGACTAAGAAGTCATTTTATCTTTAAGTCGGTTTGCTCCTTCGTCTTCGGACACGTCATAAAGTCGAAGCTTCATGAGTAGTAGCTTCGGCGTTGCGCTTAAGCGGATCTGTCAAAAGTGTTTCTTCTTGAAGGACCTTCGGCGACGAAGCATGGCCCCAACAACGGGGTTTGGAGAAGATCCATGAGAGAGAAAATCCCTTGCTAATCAAATTGGATAACAAGGGGTTTCCTTCCCTTAAATCTCCTACAAATCTCGTATCACTAAATCAACCCTTAGTGCTTGTTCGGTTGCATGAAGATTAGAGGAAATTAAAACTTTTCTTATTCAAAATTAAATAGAAAAAGATTTAATCCCCTCAGACCACCCAAACCGAACAAGCCTTATTTGGGAGACAAGGGATTATAGGGGCTAATAGCAAAAAAATTTAGCCTCTGCAATCTCCTTGCTCCCAAATATATCCTTAATCCTCACCAATTTCTCTGTTCCCAAACTATACGTAAAAATCGTCAACGGAGACATGGGCGGATCCATGTCCTGGGCAACCTCATATAATTTTTTTCTCTACTTCAAAATGATTAAGTTTAAAAGGAAAAAGAGCGAAATCCAGTAGACTCGGCTCTAGATTCAGCCCTGCACAGAGATAATTAAACATCAAATACTCTTCTAGATGGAAAGGTGCAAACTAAAATATACTGCAACCTCTATTCTTTAATATTTGTGTCTTCATTTTTAAACTAAATCGCTATAAATAAAAAAGAACGGAAAAAGTAGTATTTTGTTTCAATTAAAGTAAAACACATTTGGTACAACTTCTCAAAGGAAATACAACGCTTCTAAGAGAAGCTACACAAATACTTTAGAAACATGATCAAAATAAGTCGATCAATTCAGCTTTTGTATTTTAGTACTCACTCTGTCCTAATGTATAACTCTTTCTAACTATTTTTCTTTCGTCCACATTTTTATAAATGATAATGAATATAAAAAAACATACAAACTAATTAATTAATGAACACATATTTAGTCTAAAACAAATTATATTTTAAGACGGAGGAAGTAAAAATTAAAGTAATGGGAATAAGTGCGGCCAAAATAAGCTAAGAAAATTGTGTCATTTGATAAAAATTATTTTTTTTAAAAGGGAAGTGATCGGAGTTCTGCCTAGCATTTAAGTCGGATTAGAAAAAAAGACAGTCTAGAAGTTTGTGTTGGCAATAAGAAACTTATAAGTTGTGCCAAATAGATCATTAATAATGATTATATCAGCGTTTGAATTGTTATAAATGTGTAAGTTGTTTCTCTAGATGCTGGTGTCACCCCCTGACTGTAACTGAAAGGGAAATGGACCTAATCATTTGCTATAATCGATTTTGGTGGTTGACGTCCATCACAAACCACGTGGACTACCTAGTTTGTCAAGATGTCATTTATCTCAGGTACATAAGGTTCAACACAAACCAAGAAAGAAATTCACTTGGGGACTCAAATTTATTTGGAGCAAGACTTGAGAGAGTGCTGGAAAATGGTGCACCAGACAATGTCCGGTGCCCCAGGCCTGCGAGCAAGCGAACATGCCATTCTCGGGAATTCTCTAGGTGCGCTTCGCTAAAATTCACCGGACTGTCCGATGAGCCAGCGGAGCAACGGTCACTGCGCGTCAACGGTCGACTGCAAAAGGGAACAATGATGAACAGTGCGCGGCAGAAGTTAGAGGTCACCGGACATGTCTGGTGTGGCACCGAACTGTCCGGTGCAACGGCTCCAACGGTCGACTCACTCTAAACCCCAACGGGCGTGCTGACGTGGCGCACATCGGACAATGAACAGTGCCTGTCCGGTGTGCCCATCGCCAGCAAAAACAGCCAATGACTAGGAAGTGGTTGGAGGCTATAAATACCCCCAACCACCTCCTTCAATGACATCCAAGTATTCTGAACATCACATTCATTGCAAGAGCAAAGACAACCACTTCAAAGACACATCCAAAGCATTTAATCCACTCCAAGTTCCAAAATCAACTCTATTGCTTAGAGACTTGTGAGAGGATCATTTGTGTTCTTTTGTTGCTCTTGTTGCTTGGATTGCCTTTCTCCTTCCCCATTCTTATTCTCTAAGTGCTTTGTAAAGCTAGCAAGAGACACCTAAGTGTGTGGTGGTCCTTGCAGGATCTTAGTGACCCAAGTGATTAAGGAGAAGGCTCATCCGGTCTAAGTGACCGTTTGAGAGAGGGAAAGGGTTGAAATAGACCCGACCTTTGTGGCCTACTAAACGGGGACTATTTTTTTTGGAACCGAACCTTGGTAAAATAAATCACCGTGTCCACTTGTGTCGATTTCCATTTGATTTGTTTTTCCCATTCCTCTCTCTAAAAGTTCCCTTGCTCGCATTGAGTTGAGTTTGCTCCTAAACGTTATCCGCATTGATTGAGCAACTCTAAGCAAGGAAAACTATCTTTTGAACTCCGATTTAATTCTAACGCTAACCCTGGCCTTAGTGTGTGTTTAAAAACTTTAGGTTTCGCCTATTCACCCCCCTCTATGTGACTTTCAATTGGTATCGGAGTCAGTGCTTCATTAAGAGTCTAACAAACTCGAAGTGATGTCTAGAGATCACGCCAAGAGGGAGATCGTAACCGATGACAAGCCCATAGGCTCGGGGAGGACTCTATCAAGGGAGTCTGGTGACAAATACAAGGAGGAATCCTCTTCCTCCATCAAGTCACTAAGGAAGGGCGACAAAAAGAAAAAGGAAATGAAGAAGGTGGTCTACTACGAGACCGACTCTTCATCACCTTCCACATCCTGCGCCGAGTCGACAACTTCAAAGCGCCACGAGCGTAAGAAGTATAGTAAGATACCTCTACACTATCCTCGCATTCCTAAACGCGCTCCATTACTTTCGGTACCCCTAGGCAAACCACCATATTTTGATGGTGAAGATTATTGCATGAGGAGTGATAAAATGAGGCACCATCTAACCTCACTCCACGAAAGTATTTGGGATATTGTTGAGTTTGGAGCGCATGCACCACAGATGGGTGACGAGGACTATGACTCGGATGAGGCCACCCAAATTAGTTATTTCAACTCCCAAGCAACTTCTATACTCCTCGCTTCCTTGTGTCGAGAGGAGTATAATAAGGTGCGAGGGTTAAAGAATGCTAAAGAGATTTGAGACGTCCTCAAAACGGCGCACGAAGGGGACAAGGGGACCGAGATCACAAGCGGGAGATGATCGAGGGAGAACTCGGTCGATTCGTCCTTAACAAAGGAGAAGAGCCACAAGTGATGTACAACCGGCTCAATACAATGGTCAACCAAGTGCGCAACCTCGGGAGCACCAAGTGGGATGACCATGAAATGGTCAAGGTTATTCTAAGATTCCTCTTTTTTGTAATCCTACTTAATTTCAATTAATTCGTAGGGATCCTAGATATAAACAGATGTCTCCTGATGAGGTAATTGGCAAGTTTGTGAGCTTTGAGCTAATGATCAAAGACTCCAAACATATTGTCAACTTGGAGCAAGGCGCCACCTCCACACCCGAGGTGCAACCGGTTGCATTCAAAGCAACTGATGAGAAGAAGGAAGAGTCTACACCAAGTAGACTTCCAATTGACGCCTCCAAGCTTGACAATGTGGAGATGGCTCTAATCATCAAGTGCTTTCGTCAAATCCTCAAGCAAAGGAGGGGGAAGGACTACAAGCCCCCCTCCAAAAAGGTGTGCTACAGGTGTGGTAAGTCCGGTCACTTCATAGCGAAATGCCTATATTCTAGTGAAAGTGACAGGGACGAAGACAAGAAGGGGAAGGAGATGGAGAAGAAGTACTACAAGAAGGACGGCGAGGCGCACATGGGGCAGGAATGGGACTCCGACGAGAGCTCCACCGACTCCTCCTCCGACAAGGATGCCACCAACATCGTCGTCAACAAGGGACTTCTCTGCCCCAACGTCGGCAACAAGTGTCTCATGGCTAAGGACGACAAAAAGAAGAAGGTACATTCTAGAGATACCCCTAAATATACTACATCCGATGATGAGGGTAGCTCTAGTGATAATGAAGAAGATTTAATTTCTCTCTTTGCCAACCTTACCATGGACCAAAAGAAAAAAATTAAATGAATTAATAGAAACCATTAACGAGAAGGATGATCTCTTGGAATGCCAAGAGGACTTGCTCGTTAAGGAAAACAAAAAATTTGTTAAATTGAAAAATGCTTATGCTCTAGAAGTAGATAAATGTGAAAATTTATCTAAAGAGCTTAACATTTGCAAAGATTCAATTTCCTATCTTAGAAATGAGAATGCTAGTTTAAATGCTAAGATAGAAGAATTGAATGTTTGCAAACCCTCTATATCTATTTTTGAACATGTTACTATTTGTACTAGATGTAAAGATATAATGTTGAAGCTATTGATGATCACCTTGCTATGATTAAACAACAAAATGATCACATAGCTAAATTAAGTGCTAAAATTGTCGAGCATGAGCTAGAAAATGAAAATTTTAAATTTGCTAGAAGCATGCTCTATAATGGGAGACGCTCTGGCATTAAGGATGACATTAGCTTCCAACAAGTGAGCCAAAACAACACCAAACTTAATGCCCCCAAGAAATTGTCTAATTTTGTTAAGGGTAAGGCTCTCATGGTTCAGGACAGAGAGGGCTACATTTTATATATTGCAAACTATCCTGAGCATAAGATTAGGAGGATTCATGCTAGAAAGCCTCATAATGTTTCTCATCATGCTTTTATGTATAAAAATGAAGCTTCTAGTTCTAGGCATACCACTCATATCAAAATGCCTAAGAAGAAAATTCCTAATGCATCAAATGAGCACAATATTTCAATTAAAACTTTTGATGCTTCTTATGTGCTAACTAACAAATCAGGCAAAATAGTTGCCAAATATGTTGGGGGCAAACACAAGAGTCCAAAGACTTGTGTTTGGGTACCCAAGGTGCTTGTTTCTAATGTAAAAGGATCTAAGACTGTTTGGGTACCTAAGAACAAGGCCTAAATTTGTTTTGTAGGTTTATGCATCCGGTGGATCAAGGTGGATTATCGATAGCGGGTGCACAAACCACATGACAGGGGATAAAAGGATGTTCTCCTCATACGAGAAAAATAATGATCCCCAAAGAGCTATCACATTCGGGGATGTAAATCAAGGTTTGGTCAAAGGTTTGGGTAAAATTGCTATATCTCATGACCATTCCATTTCTAATGTTTTTCTCGTAGATTCTTTAGATTACAATTTACTTTCTGTTTCTCAATTATGCGAAATGGGCTACAACTGTCTATTCACTGATGTAGGTGTTATTGTCTTTAGAAGAAGTGATGATTCAATAGCATTTAAGGGAGTGTTAGATGGTTAGCTATATTTAGTTGATTTTAATGATAACAAAGCTGAACTAGACACTTGCTTAATTGCTAAGACTAATATGTGCTGGCTCTGGCATCGCCGACTTGCCCATGTTGGGATGAAGTATCTTCACAAGCTTCTGAAGAGAACACATTTTAGGACTAACAAATGTTCATTTTGAGAAAGACAGGATTTTTAGCGCATGTCAAGTAGGGAAGCAAGTTGGAGTCCATCATCCACACAAGAACATCTTGATGGCTGACAGGCCACTTGAGTTACTTCACATGGGCCTCTTCGGCCCGATCGCTTACATAAGCATCGTCAGGAGTAAGTACTGTCTAGTTATTGTGGATGATTATTCTCGCTTCACTTGGGTATTCTTTTTGCAGGAAAAATCTCAAACCCAAGAGACCCTAAAGTGATTCTTAAGACAGACTCAAAATGAGTTTGGATTGAGAATCAAAAAGACTAGAAGCGATAATGAGACGGAGTTCAAGAATTCTCAAATTGAAGGATTTCTTGAGGAGGAGGGCATCAAGCATGAGTTCTCTTCTCCCTACACACCTCAACAAAATGGTGTAGTGGAGAGGAAGAATAGAACTCTATTGGACATGGCAAGGACCATGCTTGATGAATACAAGACACCAGACCGGTTTTGGGCGGAGGCAATTAACACCGCCTGCTACTCCATCAACCGGTTATACCTTCACCGAATCCTCAAGAAAACATCATATGAACTCCTTACTGGTAAAAAGCCCAATGTTTTTTATTTTAGAGTCTTTGGGAGCAAATGCTTTATTCTTATTAAGAGAGGTAGAAGTTCTAAATTTGCTCATAAAGCAGTAGAAGGCTTTTTACTAGGATATGACTCAAACACAAGGGCATATAGAGTTTTCAACAAGTCCACTGGATTAGTTGAAGTTTCTTGTGACATTGTGTTTGATGAGACTAATGGCTCCCAAGTGGAGCAAGTTGATCTTGATGAACTAGATGATGAAGAGGCTCCATGCGTCGTGCTAAAGAACATGTCCATTGGGGATGTGTGTCCAAAGGAATCCTAGGAGCCCACACAAACACAAGATCAACCATCATCTTCCATGCAAGCATCTCCAGCAACTCAAGATGAGGACAAGGCTCAAGAAGAAGAGGATGAAGATCAAGACGATGAGCCACCTCAAGAGGAGGACTTTGATCAAAGGGGGAGATGATGATAATGAAGACAAGGAAGACGACCAAGAGATTTGGGATCAAAGACCACCACACCTAAGAGTCCACCAAGCAATTCAAAGAGATCACCCCATCAACTCCATACTCGGTGACATTCACAAGGGTGTAACCACTAGATCTCGAGTTGCCCATTTCGGTGAACAATACTCTTTCATGTCTTCTATCGAGCCATAAAGGATAGAGGATGCATTAAGAGATCCGGATTGGGTGGTGGCAATGCAAGAGGAGCTCAACAACTTCACGAGGAATGAGATATGACATTTAGTTCCACGTCCTAACCAAAATGTTGTAGGTACCAAGTGGGTATTTCACAACAAACATGATGAGCATGGTGTGGTGACAAGGAACAAAGTCCGACTTGTTGCTAAAGGTTATTCATAAGTCAAAGGTTTTGATTTTGATGAAACCTATGCACCCGTAGCTAGGCTTGAGTCAATTCATATATTACTTGCTTATGCTACTTACCATGGCTTTAAGCTTTATCAAATGGATGTGAAAAGTGCATTCCTCAATAGGCCTATCAAGGAAGAGATCTATGTTGAGCAACCTCTCGGCTTTGAAGATAATGAGTATCCTAACCATGTGTATAAGCTCTCAAAGGCGCTTTATGGGCTCAAGCAAGCTCCAAGAGCATGGTATGGAATGCCTAGGAGACTTCCTTAACACTAATGGCTTCAAAGTCGGAAAGGTTGATCCTACTCTCTTCACCAAAACTATTTCTAAAGACTTATTCATATGCCAAATTTATGTTGATGATATTATATTTGGGTCTACTAACAAGTCATATTGTGAAGAGTTTAGTAGGATTATGATACAGAAATTTGAGATGTCAATGATGGACGAGTTGAAGTATTTCCTTTCATTTCAAATCAAGCAACTCCAAGAGGGCACCTTCATCAGTCAAACTGAAAGTCGCCTAGAGGGGGGGGGGCTGAATAGGCGAATCCTAAAATTTATAAACTTTAAACACACACTAGGGCCAGGGTTAGAATTAAATTCAAGTCCGAAAGAATGTTTCTCTTGCTAAGAGTTGCTCAAAGGGTGCTGATGACGTATAGGAGCAAACTCAAATCAATACTAGCAAGGAAACATTAGAGAGAGGAAAGAGGGCAAAACAAATCAAATAGAAATCAACACAAAGAGACACGATGATTTGTTTTACCGAGGTTCGGTTGCAAAGAACCCGTTTGGTTCACATATTAGTAATGTAATGGGTAACCAATAACGTTAGATCATGTTTGTTTAAGTCCAATCGTAATCGATACCACACTACAAATGGATACCTCCTTATTCAAATTTGTTACCACCGGTATTCGAGTGTAAATCATTACCATTACCATTACCATTTACGTAACATTTCGTGAACCAAACGGCACCCTAGTCCCCATTGAGGAGGCCACAAAGGTCGAGTCTTTTTCAACCCTTTCCCTCTCTCTCAAACAGTCACTTAGACCGAGTGAGCCTTCCCTTAATCACACGGGTCACTAAGACCCCGCATGGACCACCACACACTTGGTGTCTCTTGCTTTGCTTACAAAGCACTTGAGAATAATGATGGGAAAGAGAAAGGCCAATCCAAGCAACAAGAGCAACAAAAGAACACAAAACACACTCTCTCAAGTCCCTAATGGAATTGAGTGGATTTGGAGGCTTGGAGAGGATTTGATCTATTGAATGTGTCTTGGAGTGAAGTCTTTTGCTCTTGCAATGAATGGGATGTTCAGAAAACTTGGATGCCAATGAATGATGTGGTTGGGGTATTTATAGCCCCCAACCACTTCCTAGCCGTTGGCAAGGGTTGCTGGCGATGGGCGCACCGGACAGTATGGGGCGCCACCGGACAGCCACTGTGCACTGTCCAGTGCGTGCCACGTCAGCGCAACCGTTAGAGTTCGAATCAGTTGACCGTTGGAGACGTTTAGCTGCACCGGACAGTCCGGTGCCACACCGGACAATCCGGTGCCCTCTGACTTCTGCGCTCTAACTTCTGTCGCGGCACTGTTCATCACTGTAGCTCTGCATAGTCAACTGTTGGCGCGTAGGGAGTCGTTGCTCTGCTGGCTCACCGGACAGTCCGATGAATTATAGTGGAGCGTGCCTGCATAATTCCCGAGAGTGGCTTGTTCATCTGCTGGCTGGCTTGGTGCACCGAACAATGTCCGGTGCACACTGGACACTGTCCGGTGCGCAAAATTTCACCACACTCAAGACTTGCTCTAATTTTTTATTGAGTCCCTAACTAATTTTCTTTCTTGGTTTGTGTTGAACCTTATGCACCTGATATAAATCACATCTAGCCAAACTAGTTAGTCTATTCTTGGCAAGGGGAATTCATCCTTCGGGCACACCTTGTTGAGATCTGTGAAATCAATGCACATTCTCTACTTTCCATTGGCTTTCTTTACCATCACAGTGTTGGCTAGTCATTCTGGTTATGTCACTTCTCTGATCACTCCAGCACTGAGGAGTCTTTTAACTTCGTTTCTTACACCTTCGACTTTATCATCTGACATCTTTCAAAGCTTCTACTTCCTCAGTCCGACAGTTGGGTCTACATTGAGAGTGTGCTCGATAACATCTCTGTTGACACCACAAAGATCATTGGCTGACCAAGCGAAAAAATCCTTGTTATTGAATAAGATTTTTAATAGAGTTTTTTCTTGTTCCTCAGATAGTTGGGACCCAAACAACACCTTCTGTTCAGCTGTAATACTCAAAAGTGTAATAAAGGTGGATAGAGATAAACTCATTTGTTGTGGCCTCTACTATTCATTGCATGTGATCAACACTAGTTAAGTGGGCAATTAGAACCAAGAAAACCTAAATAATCTATGCATCATGTTGGAGTTTATGTGATTGCGCATCTATAAATAATAATAATAATAATAATAATATTAATAAAAATATATTAGTGCCCTAATGGGGAATTTAAGACCCAAACTTACCTTTAGAAATTGGAAATGATATAAACAATAAGGGAAATACTATATGCAATATGAAGAAAATATGTAAATAAAGGTGCCATTTCATATTGGAATCTTTGGTTTGGATATTAAATCTAAAGTGCAAATTCACAACAGAGATTTGAATTAAATTTGAATTCAAATTGGAGTTTGAATTGGAAAAGGGAGAAAAGAAAATAGAAAATAAAATAGAAAAAAGATAAATCGCCTGAATGGGCCCAGAATGCCACTTTCGGCCCATCTTCCCTTTACCGCCGCGCGGCCCACTACCTTGCGCGCGCTTCAGCTGTGAACCGCGCCGACATGTGGGCCCATCGTGGCAGCCACACAACGCGCGCTGCGTGCGCTCGGACCAGACACCTGGCTCACTGGGCCCACTGGCCAGTCACCACCTGCGCTTGCTCCGTCTCCCTCACGTGAAACGCGGACTCGCGCCTTCTGCCGCTGGCTGGTGGACCCCCCGTGTCAGCTCTCTCCCTTCCAACAGACTCCACGAGAATGGCGGGGCGCGCCGTGGCGCGGAATCCTCGCGGAAGCTTCGACCAATCGCCGTGACGACTATAAAGCGCGGCGCCCAAAACCCTAGCCGCCATGACCTATCCACCGTTCCCGACCTAGCACCCGAGTCAAGCCTTTACCATGAACCGAGGAAGAGAAAGAGGGAGCTGAGTGCCGTCCGCGCCGCCGTGCGGGGATTCCGTCCAACCGGCGATTTGGTCCTTCGATCGGGACCGGGGTGGCTCCGCGACGTTGTGGGGCAGCCAGACGAAGCTTCGGCCGACGCTGAGGGACTTCTCGGGGGCGGGAATCGCTCGCCGTCGCCAGGGAACCGCCGCGGGCCACGTGATCGCCTGGTCAGTGCCGCCACCGTTCCAAACCAAGGTATTAAGTCCACCCTTCAGTTCGTCTTTCCTGTCTCTACTTGTAGCTCGGTCCGATTTGTATTTAGCGCTCGAAAACGGCCGATTGCGAACCTCGCCGGCGTGCTCCGCCGAGCGTGCGGGGCGGCGCCGCCGTCGCTAGCTGAGGATTGGGGGGAAAACACCCTGATCGTCCGATCCTCGTTGAACGGTGCAGATTAGATAGAGGGATACCCCTTCGACGGATTGGATCTGGGCCATCAATCCAGATCGGACAGCTCTGAGCGCTCGCGGGTTTATAATATCGTGATCCGATCCTGGCCCTTGGATCGGATCTGAACGGTCCGGATTTAGCCCACGTATTGATAGGCGTAGCTTTGATCTGCATCGTTGGATCTTGGGCGTACGAGTCGGATTTAGTGATGGCGTGGTGCTCCGTGGGCCGTTGGATCATAATCCAACCGTGGGCAAAGCGTACCGGTTCACTTAAGGCTGGATCTGATCTGGGCCTTGGATTTCTAATCCGACGGCCTATATCACCCCATACCCCTTCGCTTCGGCACTTATTCAAAAGAGACCTTATACTTTTAGATAATAGAACCCGCCATCCACGCCAGGATTTTCTGAGTCTTGGAAACACTTACACCGAGACCCCTGCTGTTTCCTGGAATTGAGGCCCCGTCCAGAGCGTTATAAAATCAAGAAAATGAATTAGGAAATGAGTTTTTAATATAAAAACAATTCATATAATTTGTATAATTCATAGAAAATGCATAGGAACTCCAAATTGGTCCATTCCAGTTCCTAAATTTTTGTAATAATATTGTCTACCCATTAGTGCCTCTGTTCTGACATAACAAACACATTAAAATTATTCTTTCACTTAATCTTGTATTAAAGGCATAAAACCTTAGAAAATCCATAACTTAAAATATATAACTCCAAATTTAATGATTCCAATTCCTGTGATCTTATTTTAATGTCTAGTTTATTACTGTATATTCTATTTGCATGTTTGATGTGATGTTAATTTATGCTATGCTATGTATGTATTGTATTGATGCGAGTAGACGAGCAAGCCACTGTGGAAACTGAGGTTCAACAAGTCGAGACTGCTGAGCAGGAGCTCGTGGAAGGCAAGTTGTGCCCTTGATCACTTCTTTTACCTATTCATGTTCTTAATAATCATGATGATCTGCATAGGTTAATTTTGATGGGACCCAGTAGGATACCCTAGATTTGACTATCTTTATACCTTGTTTCACCACTGGATTTACTACTAAAGTTTTGGGTAGTTCATGCTATTGCTTTATGTGGATTTGGGTATAGAGATATTCATCACTCATTGTTATACTTTTTATTATCTGTTTTATTCTTTACTGTTCATGTTAAGATCATTATGTTAATGGGAACATGGAGAACCACCCGGGAAAACAGTGCTACGACAAGGGTTTAATGGGACGCCCTTGGCTGATTAACTAGGAAAGCTAGTGGAGGGCTACCTTACCCGAAAGGGGCAAGGGCAGTAGGGGAGTGGTCAGTGTAGGGAGGTCCTTGGGTTGATTTTGCTGCGATGGCGGTCAGGCAAGAACCCTGCACTGGAGCTTCCTATAAACTGTAGCGGGTAGTCTGAAGCTAGTGGAACTTTGTAAAGGCCTCGTAGTGTTTTCCTGCCTCGCTTCCTTGGTAGAGGTGTATGGGATTCATGACCCCTTGGCGGATGGGTAACACGGCTTGTGGGTAAAGATGCGCAACCTCTGCAGAGTGTAAAACTAGTATACTAGCCGTGCTCACGATCATTAGCGGCTCGGACACTCACATGATTAATTTATGGAACTTAAACTTAATCTGTCATTTCATTGCATTTGGGATTATTTTACTATTATTTTTACTTATTATTACTATGGTTTGGTATTTACTTACACATAGTAACTGCTAATAAAAATTTTGACCAACTCCTAAAAGCAATGCTCAGCTTCAGCCTTTATTTCATTGATCAGCCTTACACTACATGAACTCCCACCTTTGGTGAGTTCGTGCCACATTATTCCCCACGACTTGTTGAGCTATGAACGTATGTGAGCTCACTCTTGCTGTCTCACACCCCCCCACAGGAGAAGAACAGGTGGTCGAAGAGGAGCCGCCTAACACTGAGGAGTTCGATCTGATCTAGGTGGCGTTTCTCAGTCGACATTGGCGCCGACGATCCTTAGTTCGTTTTATGGTTATACTTTTATTTTGTAATAAGTCTTCCGCTATGTAATAATTACTCTGATGTTTTGTGACATTTATCTCTATACACTCTGTTATTATATATGTTGTCTTCTTGGCGCATGTATGAGATGCACCTTGCTTTGTCCTTTAAAACCGGGTGTTACATCAGCTATGTCTTCGCACAAAAGCATAGACTTTGGTTGATCTGTTGAAGCAGCTTTATCTCTTATGTACTTATGCTGCCGGTGAGCTTCGACTTCAACTATATTGTGAATGGCCCTAGAATATATCCAATTCCCTTCGGCCCTTCTAGCAGCCTCTTGGCTTCCATGCACAACAATAGGACCCTTATCAGATGGTATCTTCATACACAGATATGCTGGATGAAGTATTGCTTCGAAAGCATTCAACGTCCCTCGTCCAATGATTGCATTGTTAGGATAATCCATGTATACAATGTTAAATACAACTTGCTCTGTTCTGGTGTTGTGCACATAACCGAAGGTGATTGGCATTGTTATTTTTCCAAGTGCCACTATCTGTTTTGCACTGAAGCCACACAGGGGGGGTGTTGCATCATGTATTTTGTCATCTTGTTCTTGCATCTGTCTAAAGAATTTTCCAAAGATAATGTCTGCTGAACTACCCGTGTCTACAAGGACATTGTGTACCAGGAACCCTCTAATGACACATGATATGACAATGGCATCATTGTGAGGGTAATCCTTAAGTTGAAGGTCTTCTTAAGAAAATGTAATCGGCACATGGGACCATTTGGACTTGATGAAGGGTCCTTATACTCCAACATGTTGTACTCTTCTCTGTGCTTCCTTCTTTTGCTTCTTATTGGCTGATTCGGAGCTTGAACCACCTGTGATTGGGAGCACTAGCTTCGTGGCCGAAGGTGATGTAGCTTGATCTCCTTGCGAAGCCATTGTCGTGGTCATGAAAGTGAGTTCACCGGAGGTGGGCGCCAATGTTGGTCACTTGTTTTTTTATTATTAAATCATAAAACAAGGAAACACAATTGTTAAACGTTTACGACCTTCGTTTTTCAAAGCATTATCTCCTTTAGGACATAATGGATCTTGGACGAAGGTCATGAAGAACAAGTCTTCATCATTTATAAATATAGAAATGTAGTTACAGATGTAATGTTATGCTGATTATTCATTTCATATCAAATGTTAAACAACATCAAGATCCATCTCATATATTAACAAAATGGTACATAATGTATATTACAATTGTACCTTCGGCTTGCTCGAAGGCGAAAGCGTAAATGCAATTCCAATCCAGCGTGAACAGTACGGGGTATTATTCACCTATTTATAGATATGGGACACAGCCCGGGTAAAAATACATTTGTGACCTTAGCATATATACATTATCCTAATGTAAAACACCAGGGATTAATCGATCGTTTTCTCTTCAGCTCAACATTATGGTTGACCTTCGTAATCACGTTAAGCCGAAGCTATCATCCTTCGGTGCTTTACAAATGCTTGTTGTAGCTTCGGCATTCAATCTTGTTGCTTATAGATGATTTCTCTGCCTTGATGACCTTCGGCAGATAAGGAGATCCCAACACAACTTTCTTATCAAAATTAAGCAAGGGTGAGCTCACTTATGGTGGGGGCTTAGCAAGTGTGGTGAAAATGCAAAGTTAACAAGGTAAGGCTAAACTTTAATGCGGTTAGCATTTTAGTTGGTCAACATTTTATTATCAACACCTAATTACTAAGTATAAGTATATACCATTCCCAATTAAGCAAAATTCATAGTCAACATAAGTTCAAACCACTTGAGCAAATACCGTCAACATGAAGCTTAGCCTCTTGAGCAAACCACTTAAGCATACCGCTTAAACAAAACCGATCACGATTTATTTCGATCTTCAAGTTTAATTATCATGTGAGGGTTCAGGCTGCTCATAACAGTGAGCACGACTGATATATCAGTTTTACACTCTGCAGAGGTGACACAACTTTACCCACAAGATGTGTATCCCTCTAGCCTGGGTTGGCCAAACCCGTAAACACTTCTGAGGTGAATGGCTAGGGATCCACTATGAGGCTTTCACAGAGTACACTTAATACAAAACAACTCGCTAAGGTTTCCACATCAGTATTGGTGACCCTCTGGGTGAGGTACCTTAGCCAAGACTACCACCCCATGTTAACATAAGCTGCCACCAAACGCTGCCGCCCCCCTCTTGCCCATCTTCCAGGTAAGGTTGCTAAGCACTAAGCATACAAAGCTAATTTCGAAAGCCAGAGCCATAATAGCACTCGTGGTTGCACTGTTTTCCTGGGTGGTCACTCCATGTTCCAATTATCATAATATGATCTTGTTTAATCATCGGATTAACAACAATAATGTAAATTTACCATTTGAAACATAAATATCATCAGTAGGAGTACCAGCATAAAGTTAAACTTGTAGCAATAGCATAGCTACTTGATTAGATCATAACCCAGGTTAAACAAGGGATAATATTGGAAAGGTTAGATGTATCTGAATAGGTAACCCATCAAATTATGCACATATCCAAAAGTAAACTTTATTAAATGTATTGTATAGGATCACACATAATATGCAGGGGGAGATCATAAATTATGCACATATCCAAAAGACTATTGATTCAACCACTGAATAACACATAAACAAACAAGAAGAAACAAACACCACTCAATAACATACGACATTCACCATAGACAAAGATAAAAGAGAACATAACAAAAAGAGCATTTGTTTTTCAAAAACATTACACACAAAGGTTATAATAAAAAGGTATTCTTTTCAAAAATGTGTGATCTATACTTTATAAAACAAGACATGAGCTTAAAAAATATCTTAATTAAAATATACAAATATTTGGTTCACCACTTTAATATTTTATAAAAAGTCATATGTGATATGTCTAAGATTAAGGGTTAATAAGATAATAAAACATGTTATAACAATATTAAACCTTTTAGAAAAGATATATGTTATATATATCTAAGGTTAATGAGCTACAAAACACGTTATTAATTTTTGAAGCATTATGGAACATATTCTAAAACATATAAGCTTAACCAGGTTTTATGTGAAAATGTGACTAAACCAAATATTATATTTATATTTTTATTAATAAAACACATGACTTAAATAGATTTTCTTTAAGAGATAATGAAACAATTAATTACCTCCACTTTTATTTAAGAAAACACATAGCCTATGTTATTATCAAGAAACGTATATTTATAATTAGTACATAAACTAACATTTTAATTATAAAAAGAACATGAGCACTAATTCCTTTAAAAAAAACTAAGTGATATATATAAATATTATGGATTCAATTTGATAAACGGATTAATCACGCCTATATTACTATTTATGGACAAATTAAAATATAAGTCTAATTAATAAATTATGAGAAAAGATAATTAATCTATTGATTATATTTAGTTCTAATTTAGAAACATATGATCTAAATCATTTAAAATGAAAGTGTATAAACTATCATTTTATAAAACTTTAGGCAATGTACTTATATATATCAAACTTAAACATGAAAATAAATTATATTTTATGAACAAAGATATCTAACTAAATAAATGACTATATTATATTTTTGCTGATAAAAACATAAGTACTACGTTTTAAATTTCTTGTTAATAAAAACATAACTCCAATTTAAATTACGAAAAATATGAAAACCATTGTAAATATCAATTAAAACTATTAATCACATAATTATGAAATTAATCGAACTGTTTCTAAATTGTTTAGATTCCAAATAATCAAAATTACGTAATTAAATTCGGCGTAGGGTTAGCTTCTATTTTTCTATAATCATCTAGTGGTATCTGATACATTTACATTTATATATATATCATTATAAATAATTATCTCTTGTTTTCTTTGTTATGAAACATAGGGCTATAATTCTTTTAATTTTTAATTTGAAAATTACATGTTACAACACACGTAACACAAATTAATTTAAAAAACAAGTGTAACACAAATTAATTTAAAAGAACAAGTAAAACGCTGTAACTATCAATGAAAACTGATCAACACACTAAGACATAGCTATCTTACTACTATTTAATTTATTTGGATATTGAATACACATAAATTGATTTTAGCAAACACAATTCAAATTTATTTGCGAAAACATGTAAACTATTGAAAACACTAATTTTAAACATTTAACATAAATTTACGAAGTTAATAAATTAATATTTAATTTATTTGAGTCTCACATACCCATTTTAAAATGGAAAAATTTGTGGCAGTGGTTATCTTAAATTAAACATAAACGACAAGGGTAAGATTTATTTGTATTCTACCTTCCGTTCAGCAGCAGAAAAGCGTGAGCGTGACAGGGAGTTGAGGTCGCAGGGGAAGTGGCCGCAGGGACTCGCCAACGTCGGCGAGGGATGCAACAAACGCGACGGTGAGACGACGCGACCGTGGAATCTTCAACGACAGGAGCGGTGCGGCGCGCAGGACGCAGACTCCGGCGATGGACTTCGGTGAGCGGCGCGACGCGACGCGAGTAGAGCAATCAAGGAGTGCGCGTGGGCAGCAGCAAGCATGGGGAAGAGCGAGAGCGAACAGGAGAGAAGCTCGACACGGACGAGCACGGCGCGGGATAGGCATTCGGCAGCGAGCTTTTCAGTGTGGTCGTCGAGATAAGTGGAGCTCCGGCGAGCGACGGTGATGGCGTGCAGTGGCATGTATCAGCAGAACAGCGTGAGAGAGAAGGGCGAGCAGCAGTGGGAGAGGAGGGCTCGGCGCGCTGGCTTTATAGCTGCAGGCGAGCAAGAGAGGGCATCGGGGAGGCGAAACGGCGTTGCGCAGGTGCTCACATTTATTAATGGCAGCCAACGACCGGAGAAGAAACGAACAGGCGGCGGTATCCACTTAGGGCATGTACAACTATAAGGGTAAGACACAACTAAAACACAACATAATAAAATGATCATGTATAAAACATGTGTCTTACTATATTTATTGTATCAATTAGAGCATTTAATAAGTTAAGGTGACCAATCAGCTAGTCTCCTGTCTCGAACATAGAGATAAGACACTGTGTCTTCGTTAAGATACATGTTTTAAGTTTTTTTATATTTACCCTTTAGATACACTTTAAAACACAACTTAAGACATCCATTATATATACCCTTAATGCCGGAAAGCGAGGGGGTGAGAGGTGAGGAGGCGCGCGTGGCCCTGGCTAATCGCGTCCTGGCAGAGGTGCGGCGTCGGGGCAGCGAGGGAAGGCGAACCAGCGGTGGCTGATTTTCTGGAACAAGGAACGTGCAAGAATTGGGGAGGGAGAAAATAGGCAATAGACGATAGGGCCGACCTGTAAGGCAAAGTGAGAGGGGCTTCACGTGGGGCTAGTTGGGTGTGCGGCCTTGGAATTGGCCTTATAGGTTCATATTACCCTAATTAGTATATTTATCCTATTTTAGAATAACAACCATGAGCTAACTCAATATTTGTTTAGATCTTACCTAGTCTAAAATAGTCATATCAATTTATTCTAGATTTGGTCCAATCTAATAGGTTAATCTAAGCTAACGACTTCTAACCTTATGTTGAGCTAACCTATGGTCAGCCACTTAACCAGTTAATAGTGATAAAATAAATGAAACTCTACTCCTATAGAACTTGTTTTAACTTAGTTCACTCTGCACTAAATTAAGAGCGACAGACCAACTTGGCCATATGCTAATAATATATATCTCCTCTGTTTTCACCTTAACCATTCGATAATTGCATAAATCCTCTGTTTTGACCTAACAGAGATTCTGACCTACCTACCCATGTAATCCATCCTATCTCGAAAGATTCTAACATATCCTAATAATATATATCCTACCCTGATAGATCTATCTAACTTAAACTAGTCTAATCTAGTTATATCCAACCTAATCTAGATTCTATCTAATCTATTATAATCTAATCTAGAGTGAGTTGCTTAATGCTGGTACAAGAGATAAGGCCGTACTCCTAACTTACTTAAGCTAAATTGGTGACTTAGATCAACTCGGCCATATACCATCGACCTACACATTCTCGATAAATTTCCTAATCTATCTATAAAAAAAGAGAGAGATTCTAATCTACCAGCTTGACCTACATATTTTCAATGACATACATCATTGTTTTTCCATGTCCGACCTAAAACAAAGTCACCCAACTAGAATTTGACATAACACACTCAACTTATGATAATCTAGATCTTATTCAATCTAATGTGAGTCACTTAACAAGATAACACTAGTGAAATAAACTAGATCCTACTCCTATGAACCTTGTCCTCCCCTAATGCACTTAAACCTAAACTAGTGCATTAGACCAACTCAACCATGTGCAGAAGAGCTAACCCAACCAATAGAGTCATGATGGATTGCATAATCTGTCTATTCCCACCTAATAACAAACAAGCTTTTGACCTACATCATGTACTCTACCTCATCCATAACTATCTTAACCATATTTCCCCAACTCCAATGATATACACTAACCTCGAATCAATAAGACCAATACTGGAGAAGAAAAGATCGACATCGACAAGGAAGGATATAACAATCAAAGCGAACCTCGAGATGAATCAAGACTTAAACATATTGGATAAAGTATTTTCCTTGCCATAATCTTTCTTACCTCCACCTATACAGCTTATATCCTACATAATAAGTAGATGGATACCTATGCTCTCTCAATCACCCACTATTGACTAAAATAAATAAATAAGACTCTGGATTCTTGAACCAACTATAGACTAAAAGCTGAATTTCAAACCAATCCTTATGTATCCCTTCTCTTACAAATCTCGAGGACGAGATTTCTGTTAAGGGGGGTAGGATTTGTAAAGTCCTAAAATTTGTATAAGGTAAAAAATAATAAAATAAATAAATACATGTATTTACATAAAAGTGTTTTGGGAATTATTTGATTTCCTTTTCTGTGTGCATATTCAATTAAGGGAATTAAATTAGTCAAATAACAAACAATTAAATACAGGAATATGCATCTCATGTGGAGGTTCTTATATGCTTGCATTTGTATCCAAATTAGTGAGGCAAGTTTAAAATTTGAAATTAGAATTTAAAAAGTGAAGGAGAAAAGAAGGAAAAGAATATACACTATAATGAAAAGTATATACGAAAAATTATATTCCTTCATGTTGGCACTCTTATTTGTGCACTTAATTTGTGTGTGAAACTCATTAACAAATTTGAATTTAAAATTCAGTTTGAAATATGGAAATAAAAAGAAAGAAAATAGAAAAAGGAAAAGAGAATATAAGAAAAGCCTACCTGTTGGGCCAGAACCCCTCCGCCCTCAGCCCAACTTGGTACCCAGCGAGGCCCACTTCATCCTCCCCACCCTTTTCTACGCGACGCACTAACAACAGAGCCCCATACGCCAATCCCTCACTCCCCACGGCCGTAGCACGCCTTGACTCGCTGGCGCATGGGTCCGGGCCGTCAGCTTCCTCTTCTCCAGCGTTGTAGATCTCGCGCCGCGGCCGCGGCTCCTCGGACCGGTTTTTTCGCACGCGTGAATCTGTCTCCGTGTGTGTCTACCTGAAAGTCGCCTAGAGGGGGGGGGGGGTGAATAGGGCGAATCTGAAATTTACAAACTTAAGCACAACTTCAAGCCAGGTTAGCGTTAGAAATATAAATGAGTCCGAGAGAGAGGGCAAAAATAAATCACACGCAAATAAAGAGTGAGACACAAGGATTTGTTTTACCGAGGTTCGGTTCTTGCAAACCTACTCCCCGTTGAGGTGGTCACAAAGACCGAGTCTCTTTCAACCCTTTCCCTCTCTCAAACGGTCACTTAGACCGAGTGAGCTTCTCTTCTCAATCAAACGGGACACAAAGTCCCCGCAAGGACCACCACACAATTGGTGTCTCTTGCCTCGGTTACAATTGAGTTGATCACAAAAGAATGAGAAAGAAAAGAAGCAATCCAAGCACAAGAGCTCAAATGAACACAACAAATCTCTCTCTAATCACTAAAGCTTTGTGTGGAGTTGGGAGAGGATTTGATCTCTTTGGTGTGTCTTGTATTTAATGCTATAGCTCTTGTAAGGTGTAGAAGTGTAGAAACTTGGATGTAATGAATGGTGGGATGGTTGGGGTATTTATAGCCCCAACCACCAAACTTGACCGTTGGTGGAGGCTGCTGTCGCATGGCGCACCGGACAGTCCGGTGCCCCACCGGACATTGTCCGGTGCGCCAGCCACATCAGTCGGCCGTTGGGTTCTGACCGTTGGAGCTCTGACTTGTGGGCCCGCCTAGCTGTCCGGTGGTGCACCGGACAAGTCCTGTAGACTGTCCGGTGTGCCACCCGCGGGTGCTCTGTCCTCTGCGCGCGCAGGCGCACATTTAATGCATTGTTGTCGACAGTTGCGCGTGGAGTAGCCGTTGCTCCACTGGTACACCGAACAGTCCGGTGTTACACCGGACAGTCCGGTGAATTATAGCGGAGCGGATTCCCGAAGCTGGCGAGTTCAGAGTCGCTTCTCCCTGGGGCACCGGACACTGTCCGGTGGTACACCAGACAGTTCGATGAATTATAGTGGAGCGTCTCTGAGAATTCCCGAAGGTGGAGAGTTGAGCTTCGAGTTCCCTGGTGCACCGGACACTGTCCGGTGGTGCACCGGACAGTCCGGTGCGCCAGACCAGGGCTGCCTTCGAGTTGTCTTTTGCTCTTTTTGTTTGAACCCTTTCTTGGTCTTTTTATTGGTTTATTGTGAACCTTTGGCACCTGTAAAACTTATAGACTAGAGCAACTAGTTAGTCCAATTATTTGTGTTGGGCAATTCAACCACCAAAATCAATTTAGGAAAAGGTGTAAGCCTATTTCCCTTTCAATCTCCCCCTTTTTGGTGATTGATGCCAACACAAACCAAAGCAAATAGAGAAGTGCATATTGAACTAGTTTGCATAATTGTAAGTGAAAATGTTGCTTGGAATGAAACCAATAATTATTTCTACTAGATATGCATGGATAGCTTTCTTTTCATATTAAGATTTCGGACCATGCTTGCACCACTAGTTTTGTTTTTGCAAATCTTTTGTAAATTCTTTTCAAAGTCCTTTTGCAAATAGTCAAAGGTAAATGAATAAGATTTTGAGAAGCATTTTTTAGATTTGAAATTTTCTCCCCCTGTTTCAAATGCTTTTCCTTTGACTAAACAAAACTCCCCCTTAATGAAACCCTCCTCTTAGTGTTCAAGAGGGTTTTGGATATCAATTTTGAAGAGGGTCTACCACTTTGAAATTGTATCATAAATAAGATACCAATTTGAAATTCTCCTTTGAAAAACTTCTTTTAAATAAAATTTAAAATTGGTGGTGGTGCGGTCCTTTTGCTTTGGGCTAATACTCTCTCCCCCTTTGGCATAAATCGCCAAAAATGGAGACATTAGAGCCCTTTTCATTACTTTCTCCCCCTTTGGCTAAAAATATAGAGGTGAAGATTATACCAAAGTTGGAGAGTGATGTGGAGCGACGGCGAAGGATGAGTAAATCGATGGAGCGGAGTGGAAGCCTTGTCTTCGCCGAAGACACCATTTCCCTTTTCAATCTATGACTAAGCTTGAAATATACTTGAAAACCACATTAGTCATAGCAAAGAAAGAGATATGATCAAAGGTATAAAATGAGCTATGTATGCAAGATATCAATCAAAATTCCTAGAATCAAGAATATTTAGCTCATGCCTAAGTTTGGTAAAAGTTTCTTCACTTAATGGCTTGGTAAAGATATCGGATAATTGTTCTTTGGTGTTAACATATGCAATCTTGATATCCCCCTTTTGTTGATGATCCCTTAGAAAATGATACCGAATGGCTATGTGTTTAGTGCGGCTATGCTCAACAGGATTATCCGCCATGCAGATTGCACTCTCATTATCACATAGAAGAGGAACTTTGGTTAATTTGTAACCATAGTCCCTGAGGGTTTGCCTCATCCAAAGCAATTGCGCGCAACAGTGGCCTGCGGCAATATACTTGGCTTCGGTGGTAGAAAGAGCGACCGAATTTTGCTTCTTAGAAGCCCAAGACACCAAGGATCTTCCCAAGAACTGGCAAGTCCCCGATGTGCTCTTTCTATTAATTTTACACCCTGCCCAATCGGCATCCGAATAACCAATTAAATCAAATGTGGATCCCCTAGGGTACCAAAGACCAAACTTAGGAGTATAAACTAAATATCTCAAGATTTATTTCACGGCCCTAAGGTGAACTTCCTTAGAATCGGCTTGGAATCTTGCACACATGCATACGGAAAGCATAATATCCGGTCGTGAAGCACATAAATAGAGTAAAGAACCTATCATCGACCGGTACACCTTTTGATCTACGGATTTACCTCCCGTGTTGAGGTCGAGATGCCCATTGGTTCCCATGGGTGTCTTGATGGGCTTGGCATCCTTCATCCCAAACTTGTTTAGAATGTCTTGAATATACTTCGTTTGGCTAATGAAGGTGCCCTCTTGGAGTTGCTTCACTTGAAATCCTAATAAGTACTTCAACTCCCCCATCATTGACATCTCAAATTTTTGTGTCATGATCCTACTAAATTCCTCACATGTAGATTCGTTAGTAGACCCAAATATGATATCATCAACATAAATTTGACATACAAACAAATCATTTGCAAGTGTTTTAGTAAATAAAGTAGGATCGGCCTTTCCGACTTTGAAGCCATTAGCAATAAGGAAATCTCTTAGGCATTCATACCATGCTCTTGGGGCTCGTTTGAGCCCATAAAGAGCCTATAGACATGGTTAGGATACTTACTATCTTCAAAGCCGGGAGGTTGCTCAACATAGACCTCTTCCTTGATTGGTCCATTGAGGAAGGCACTCTATGTCCATTTGGTAAAGCTTGAAGCCATGGTAAGTAGCATAGGCCAATAATATATGAATTGACTCAAGCCTAGCTACGGGTGCATAGGTTTCACCGAAATCCAAACCTTCGACTTGGGAGTATCCCTTGGCCACAAGTCGAGCTTTGTTCCTTGTCACCACACCATGCTCATCTTGCTTGTTGCGGAAGACCCATTTGGTTCCTACAACATTTTGGTTAGGACGTGGAACTAAATGCCAAACCTCATTCCTCGTGAAGTTGTTGAGCTCCTCTTGCATCGCCATCACCCAATCCGAATCTTGAAGTGCTTCCTCTACCCTGTGTGGCTCAATAGAGGAAACAAAAGAGTAATGCTCACAAAAATGTGCAACACGAGATCGAGTGGTTACCCCCTTATAAATATTGCCGAGGATGGTGTTGATGGGGTGATCTCGTTGAATTGCTTGGTGGACTCTTGGGTGTGGCGGCCTTGGATCTTCATCCTCCTTGTCTTGATCATTTGCATCTCCCCCTTGATCATTGCCGTCATCTTGAGGTGGCTCATCTTGTTGATCTTCTCCTTCATCATCTTGAGCCTCATCCTCATCTTGAGTTGGTGGAGATGCTTGCATGGAGGAGGACGATTGATCTTGTGCTTGTGGAGGCTCTTCGGATTCCTTAGGACACACATCCCCTATGGACATGTTCCTTAGTGCGACGCATGGAGCCTCTTCATCATCTAATTCATCAAGATCAACTTGCTCTACTTGAGAGCCGTTAGTCTCATCAAACACAATGTCACAAGAAACTTCAACTAGTCCAGTGGACTTGTTAAAGACTCTATATGCCCTTGTGTTTGAATCATATCCTAGTAAAAAGCCTTCTACAGCCTTAGGAGCAAATTTAGATTTTCTACCTCTTTTAACAAGTATAAAGCATTTGCTACCAAAGACTCTAAAATATGAAACATTGGGCTTTTTACCGGTTAGGAGTTCATACGATGTCTTCTTGAGGATTCGGTGAAGATATAACCGGTTGATGGCGTAGCAGGCGGTGTTGACCGCCTCGGCCCAAAACCGATCCGAAGTCTTGTACTCATCAAGCATGGTTCTTGCCATGTCCAATAGAGTTCTATTCTTCCTCTCCACTACACCATTTTGTTGTGGCGTGTAGGGAGAAGAGAACTCATGCTTGATGCCCTCCTCCTCAAGGAAGCCTTCTATTTGTGAGTTCTTGAACTCCGTCCCATTGTTGCTTCTAATTTTCTTGATCCTTAAGCCGAACTCATTTTGAGCCCGTCTCAAGAATCCGTTTAAGGTCTCTTGGGTATGTGATTTTCCTGCAAAAAGAACACCCAAGTGAAGCGAGAATAATCATCCACAATAACTAGATAGTACTTACTCCCATCGATGCTTATGTAAGCAATCGGGCCGAATAGATCCTTATGGAGTAGCTCGAGTGGCCTATCAGTCGTCATGATGTTCTTATGCGGATGATGAACACCAACTTGCTTCCCTGCTTGGCATGCGCTAAAAATCCTATCTTTCTCAAAATGAACATTGGTTAGTCCTAAAATGTGCTCTCCCTTTAGAAGCTTATGAAGATTCTTCATCCCAACATGTGCTAGTCCGTGATGCCAGAGCCAGCCCATGTTAGTCTTAGCAATTAAGCAAGTGTCGAGTTCAGCTCTATCAAAATCTACTAGGTATAGCTGACCCTCTAACACTCCCTTAAATGCTACTGAATCATCACTTCTTCTAAAGACAGTAACACCTATATCTGTAAAAAGACAGTTGTAGCTCATTTTACACAATTGAGAAACAGAAAGCAAATTGTAATCTAAAGAATCTACAAGAAAAACATTGGAAATGGAATGGTCAGGAGATATAGCAATTTTACCCAAACCTTTGACCAAACCTTAATTTCCATCCCCGAATGTGATAGCTCGTTGGGGATCTTGGTTTTTCTCGTAGGAGGAGAACATCTTCTTCTCCCCTGTCATGTGGTTTGTGCACCCGCTGTCGATGATCCAACTTGAGCCCCCAGATGCATAAACCTACAAAACAAGTTTAGTTCTTGATTTAGGTACCCAAACGGTTTTGGGTCCTTTGGCATTAGATACAAGAACTTTGGGTACCCAAACACAAGTCTTGGAGCCCTTGTGTTTGCCCCCAACATACTTGGCAACTATCTTGCCTGATTTGTTGGTTAGCACATAAGATGCATCAAAAGTTTTAAATGAAATGCTATGATCATTTGATGCAGTAGGAGTTTTCTTTTTAGGCAATTTAGCATGGGTTGATTGCCTAGAGCTAGATGTCTCACCCTTATACATAAAAGCATGATTAGGGCCAGAGTGAGACTTCCTAGAATGAATTCTCCTAATTTTGCTCTCGGAATAACCGGCAGGGTACAAAATGTAACCCTCGTTATCCTAAGGCATGGGAGCCTTGCCCTTAACAAAGTTAGACAATCTTTTAGGAGGGGCATTAAGTTTGACATTGTCCCCCTTTTGGAAGCCAATGCCATCCTTAATGCTAGGGCATCTCCCACTATAGAGCATGCTTCTAGCAAATTTAAATTTCTCATTTTTTAAGTCATGCTCATTAATCTTAGCATTAAGTTGAGCTATGTGATCATTTTGTTTCTTAATTAAAGCTAGGTGATCATGGATAGCATCAACATTAATGTCTCTACATCTAGTGCAAATAGTGACATGCTCAACGGTAGATGTAGAGGGTTTGCAAGATTTTAGTTTAACAATCTTAGCATATAAAATATCATTTTCACTTCTAAGATTGGAAATGGAAGCATTGCAAACATCTAAGTCTTTAGCCTTAGTAATTAGTTTTTCATTTTCAACTCTAAGGCTAGCAAGAGAAGCATTCAATTCTTCAATCTTAGCAAGAGAATTAGCATGATCATTTCTAAGATTGTCTATTGAATCATTACAAATATTTGAATCAACCTTAGCAACTAATCTAGCATTTTCATTTCTAAGGTTGACAATCAAATCATGGCAAGTGCTTAGCTCACTAGTTAATTTCTCACATTTTTCTATCTCTAGAGCATAAACATTTTTAACCTTAACATGCTTCTTATTTTCCTTAATTAGGAAGTCCTCTTGGCTATCCAAGAGTTCATCCTTCTCATGAATAGCACTAATTAATTCATTCAATTTTTCTTTTTGTTGCATGTTTAGGTTGGCAAAAAGGGTATGCAAATTATCCTCCTCATCACTAGAATTATCCTCATCACTGGAGGTTGCATATTTAGTGGAGGATTTTGATTTTACCTTCTTCCTTTTGCCATCCTTTGCCATGAGGCATTTATGGCCGATGTTGGGGAAGAGGAGTCCTTTGGAGACGGCGATGTTGGCGGCGTCCTCGTCGGAGGAAGAGTCGGTGGAGCTCTCGTCGGAGTCCCACTCGCGGCACACATGGGCATCGCCTCCCTTCTTCTTTTGGTACCTCTTCTTTTCTCTCCTCTTGCCCTTCTTGTCATTATCCCTGTCACTGTCACTTGATAATGGACATTTTGCAATAAAGTGACCGGGCTTACCACACTTGTAGCATACTTTCTTGGAGCGGGATTTGTAGTCCTTCCCCCTCCTTTGCTTGAGGATTTGGCGGAAGCTCTTGATGATGAGCGCCATTTCCTCGTTGTCGAGCTTGGAGGCGTCGATGGGGAGTCTACTTGATGTAGACTCTTCCTTCTTCTCCTCCGTCGCCTTGAATGTGACCGGTTGTGCTTCGGGCGTGGAGGGGCCATCTTGCTCGATTATCTTTTTAGAGCCTTTAATCATTAGCTCAAAGCTCACAAATTTACCTATGACCTCCTCGGGAGACATTAGCGTGTATCTATGATCACCTCGAATTAATTGAACTTGTGTACGGTTAAGAAAAACGAGGGATCTTAGAATAACCTTGACCATTTCATGGTCATCCCATTTTTTGCTCCCGAGGTTGTGCACTTGGTTCACCAAGGTTTTGAGCTGGTTGTACATCTCTTGTGGCTCCTCCCCTTGGCGAAGTCGGAAGCGACCGAGCTCCCCCTCGATCGTCTCTCGCTTGGTGATTTTGGTCACCTCATCTCCTTCATGCGCGGTCTTGAGTATGTCCCAAATCTTTTTGGCACTCTTCAATCCTTGCACCTTGTTATACTCCTCTCGACTTAGAGAGGTGAGGAGTATAGTGGTGGCTTGGGAGTTGAAGTGCAATGGGCCACCCCATCCTCATCATAATCTTCATCCCCTATGGATGGTACCTGTACACCAAACTCAACAACATCCCATATGCTTTTGTGGAGTGAGGTTAGGTGATATCTCATCATATCACTCCACCTAGAATAATCTTCACCGTTAAACGTCGGTGGTTTGCCTAATGGGACAGAAAGTAATGGAGTATGCTTAGGAATGCGAGGATAGCGTAGGGGGATCTTACTATACTTCTTGCCCTCTTGGCGCTTAGAAGTGACGGACGCGGCGTCGGATCCGGATGTAGAGGGTGAGGAAGAGTCGGTCTCGTAGTAGACCACTTTCTTCATTTTCTTCTTCTCGCCACTCTTGTGCGTCTTGATGCGTGAAGGGGATCCCTCCTTCTTTTTGTTGCCGGACTCTACGAATGGAGCTTTCCCACGGCTTGTGGCGGGCTTCTCGCCGGTCCCCATCTCCTTCTTGGCGTGTTCTCCCGACATCACTTCGAGCGGTTAGGCTCTAATGAAGCACCGGGCTCTGATACCAATTGAAAAAGTCGCCTAGAGGGGGGGTGAATAGGGCGAATCTAAAATTTACAAACTTAAGCACAACTTCAAGCCAGGTTAGCGTTAGAAATATAAATGAGTCCGAGAGAGAGGGCAAAAACAAATCACACGCGAATAAAGAGTGAGACCCAAGGATTTGTTTTACCGAGGTTCGGTTCTTGCAAACCTACTCCCCGTTGAGGTGGTCACAAAGACCGGGTCTCTTTCAACCCTTTCCCTCTCTCAAACAGTCACTTAGACCGAGTGAGCTTCTCTTCTCAATCAAACGGGACACAAAGTCCCCGCAAGGACCACCACACAATTGGTGTCTCTTGCCTCGGTTACAATTGAGTTGATCACAAAAGAATGAGAAAGAAAAGAAGCAATCCAAGCACAAGAGCTCAAATGAACACAACAAATCTCTCTCTCTAATCACTAAAGCTTTGTGTGGAGTTGGGAGAGGATTTGATCTCTTTGGTGTGTCTTGTATTAAATGCTATAGCTCTTGTAAGGTGTAGAAGTGTAGAAACTTGGATGCAATGAATGGTGGGGTGGTTGGGGTATTTATAGCCCCAGCCACCAAACTTGACCGTTGGTGGAGGCTGCTGTCACATGGCGCACCGGACAGTCCGGTGCGCCACCGGACACTGTCCGGTGCGCCAGCCACGTCAGCTGGCCGTTGGGTTCTGACCGTTAGAGCTCTGACTTGTGGGCCCGCCTGGCTGTCCGGTGGTGCACTGTACAAGTCCTGTAGACTGTCCGGTGTGCCACCCGCGCGTGCTCTGTCCTTTGCACACGCAGGCACGCATTTAATGCGTTGCAGTCGACCATTGCGCGCGGAGTAGCCGTTGCTCCACTGGTACACCGGACAGTCCGGTGTTACACCGGATAGTCCGGTGAATTATAGCGGAGCGGATTCCCGAAGCTGGCGAGTTCAGAGTCGCTTCTCCCTGGGGCACCGGACACTGTCCGGTGGTACACCGGACAGTCCGGTGAATTATAGTGGAGCGCCTCTGAGAATTCCCGAAGGTGGAGAGTTGAGCTTCGAGTTCCCTGGTGCACCGGACACTGTCCGGTGGTGCACCGAACACTATCCGGTGGTGCTAGACCAGGGCTGCCTTTGAGTTGTCTTTTGCTCTTTTTGTTTGAACCCTTTCTTGGTCTTTTTATTGGTTTATTGTGAACCTTTGGCACCTGTAAAACTTATAGACTAGAGAAAACTAGTTAGTCCAATTATTTGTGTTGGGCAATTCAACCACCAAAATCAATTTAGGAAAAGGTGTAAGCCCATTTCCCTTTCACTACCACCGTGTGGGACTATCCCTGGTCGTGATGTGCCCCATCCGTGCGAAAAAATCGGACCGAAACAGACGCAAACCACCGGATCGCGATGTAACACCCTGAATTTGGGGGTATAAAATTTCTTTCTAATTATCACCCAAATTCATGTGTTACTCTTCTCTCTCTCACTCTAGGTTCTATCTCTCTCTAGATTCTCTCTCCATTTTTCCCTTTTAAGTAGAATTAGCTTAAAGTTAGGGGGGTTTAATTATTTATTTTTGCCAAAACATTATGAGTCATGACATGTTGCATCTTGCTGAGCTTAAAACATTCTTTGAACTGTTGCACATGATTGAATTTATTTGAATTTGAAACCTAATTGGAATTTGGAAATGAAAACCCTATAGAAAAGAAATAGAAAAGGAATTAGAAAATCCAGAGAAAAAGAAAAAGGGAAATGCAGCCCAGCCGGCCCAACTCGGCCCAGCCAGGCCACGCGCCCGCGCCGCTTGACAGGCGGACCCCGCCTGTCAGCGGCAGCTCTCTCCCCCTCGCGCCCTCCCTCTCCCGCTCACTGCCCAGTGGGGCCGTCTTGTCGGTGCCGGTTTCTTCACCCGCGCGCTCCTTCTCTCTCTCTGCCTCGCGGGCCCATTATGCCAGGCGCTGAGCCGTTGCCTCGTGCGTCCCCCTTTCGTCTCTCTGCGCCGTGGGTCTGCCCTATCAGATCTGCCCACCCCGTGCCCGCCATGACCGGCGAGTGCGCACTCGCGCACGTCGCCGGGTTTCTCGGCCACGTCGCCCGCCCATGCACCCAGCTCCCTTCTTAGAGCCCCACCCATGCCCCGCACTCATCCCTCGCCTCATTTCGCACAGCTTTGCCCTCTCTCGCGCTCTGCCCTCGCCGCTAGATGCCGTCGGAGACCCGCGCCCACATTCCCAATCATCCAGCTCACCGGAGACCGCGCCAAGCCTCCTCGAGCTCCACCCCGAGGTGAAACACCTGTACCTATGCCCAATTTTCCCTATTGCGCTCTGTGCTTGGCCAATTTTGGCATCGCCGGTGCTTGGCCGCGGCGGTCAACCGTGCTCGTGCGGTGGCCGGCCGATTTAGCCCGGTCTAGTTTCCCGGTGTTAGTCCCTAAGGTGCCTCTGCCTCTGTTGAAGCTAGCCCAGGCCGTAGCGCGCCTTAAGCCCCCTCCCCGTGTCTGGAATGCCTCGCCGGAGTTCCTCCGGCCCGCCTGACACATTTTCCCTGCCGTTCTCCCCTCTCTGCCCTTGAATTCATGGCCTCTTCCCCACCATTGAGTTCGCCGTGGCGTTCTCTCTCTCTCTGCTCAACTCCGGCAGCCCCGGAGCCACCCTAGCTCGTGCCAGCCTCAACTCCGGTGACCTCACCGCCGCGGAGAGAGCAGCGCCGCCCGCAGCCGTTCACCCCTCCTCGGTCTGATCCCCTCCGTCCAATCCTGATCGCATGGCCCAGATCGCGGGATACCGCTTCGCGCACGCGCGCCCTGCACCCCTGGCCTGCCTGTCAGCGCCCGAGTCCCCTGGTGCTGGGTCCGCTCGGTCAGTGCACTCTCCCCCTCTATCGCTGACGCCCTGGCCCACTTGTCAGCGCTCGCCAGCCCACGGCGCGCGCCTTCGGTCGCAGATCTAATCTCAGCCATTGGTTTTAGATCTGACGGTTGGAATCACCCGATACCCCTTCGCGTGGCTATTTTATTAAAGAGACCCTCGGTTTGTTGGAAATAAACTCGCCGTCCTTGGTTTTCACGCGCAGGCCCCTGTAATCTTGCAGATTTAACCCTGGACATTTAAATATTCATAGAATTAGACCTAATTTCATATTTTGAATTCCCAAACTTGTTTATTTCATATCTTTTCCATATGAACTCCAAATTTAGTGATTCAAATTGCAAAATGTTCATAGTATTATTCTCTGTTCAAATACATTAGTTCTAGCTACTGTCTGCACATTCTAATTTTTATGATTAAGTAGGAACTAATGTAAGTGTAGATTTATTTATTTAATAAAATAAATAAAAGGAAAACCCTAGAGATTTAAGCATGTGTAATCTTGTGAAGATCAATAAGGTGTATTATATGAAATCATCTCTGTTCTAATTTTTAGATCACAATAAAATAGATTGAACTATATTATGCATTTGTGAGTAACACTTAGAGAAATGATAATCTATTTCCAAACGAGGTTAGTTTATGTTATAGTTTATGTTATACTTTAAAATCATTATCCCTTATGTAGTATTGTGTCTTAAGATGCATTCCTATGTTTGTACATGTTTGGTGTGCTGTTCATTTGTACTTTCCAAATGTATTGAATGCATGCTCGCTTTATTTAGACAACGAGCAGTCTGAGGTTCCAGAGTGTGTTGTTGGAGACCTCCCTGTGTAACAACCTAGTGAAGGCAAGTGTCCTCTGACCTATTATGTCCTACATACTCTATAATTCACTGTCCCACATTACTTTATGAAACCTAAGGATTGACTAGTCTGTATTCACTTATCCTTGTTTACCCTTTTGGGTTATCATGGTTAGCATCTTGCTATTGCCTTAACTTTAATCAATGAATATGAAGTGAACATTTATGATACGATACTGTTATCCTGATTATGTTGATGATCTTGTGATACTCTAGGGGGCTCAGGCCTTTTTCCTGAGTACCTCTCCGTAAGGACCTGTTCGTGGAGTGACCACTCGGGATAACAGTGCAACCATGAGGGTGGAATGGGACGCCCTTAGCTGATTAATTAGATGAACCTGGGGGTGTAGTTGGCTTTGCCGGAGGCCGTCAATGGGGGCCAGGGCGTAGTGCTCGCTCTACCAAGGTTGGGGTACAGAGGTTCTTTTGATTTGGTTTTGTTAGTCACCCACCTTGGGGAGGTGTACTGCGTTTGTACGACTGGCGAAACCTAACGAGCATCTATGCACCAGGGGAGTCTTTGTAAAGGCTACGTAGTGAAACCTTGCCGACTCACCTTGGTAGTGTTTGAGGGTTTGATCGACCTGAGGCATAATGGGATCACGACTTGTTTGTAAAGGATACATAGTGAAACCTTTGTAGAGTGTTAGAAACTGGTATATCAGCCGAGCTCACAGTTAATAGCAGCCTTGGGATCCTCTTTGATTAGAAGAACGCCGTTGGATACTTTTATGATGATGGTTAATAACGATGTTATAAAATCTGATCTCTGGTATTTCCTCTTTTGAGGAGGTACTTCTGGGTAATAACTGGGTTTATTACTAAAACTTGGCTCTACTAATAATAATAATAAATACTTGACTAACCTAAAAGCAACTACTTAACCTCAACCCCGTATATAGCTAGTCCACTTTAGCCAAACGGGACATTTGCTGAGTACGTTGATGTGTACTCACCCTTGCTTTACACACCACCCCACCCCAGGTTGTCCCCACTATACTCAGTGCTCAGGAGGTGATGCTGGTAATATGGAGGACTTCGAGGAGTTCCAGGAATATGACGAGTTCTAGTTTACTTAGTGGCAAACCCCTAGTCAGCTGCCTGTGTAGGCTTATCATCTACGCTTCATTTCTTCGCACTTTGATATTTATGTTGAACAATGGTTATGTATTAGACTCTGTGGATGTCTCTGACATCTTGATGTAATTAAAGTACCTTTCCGCTATATATTTCAAGCATTGTGTGACGATGTCCAATTATGTAATCGCTGTGTACGTGAGTTTCTGATCCTGGCACGTACATGGTTCACATTCGGTTTACCTTCCAAAACCGGGTGTGACATAAGTGGTATCAAAGCCTTGCTGACTGTAGGACCGCTAACCTAGACTAGAATGGTCGCCCTAAGGACTATAGACCTCTACTCTTACCTTGACCTTAGAGTTCTTCCAAAAGTTGGTCATCTTGACCAACTCTATGTTATTTACTCATCTCAAAAAGTTTTGTCCCACTTTTCTTTCTGTTTACTTCCTGGTCTCATAGTTCTATTCTTACTCTCGTGCTTACGATGTCTTTTGTAGATGGCCCGTATCAGGTGCACTGCATGTAAGTCTATGATCCCCTTTTTGCCTTCTCGCCTGGCGGAGCGTCCACTGCATCGCACGGTGTCAGGTCAGTCCAGTCACCTGGAGAGACTACATCATCACCTGCACGAGGAGCAGGAGCACCGATGCCAGGAGCAGGAGCAGCAGGACTCTTCCCCCTTGCCTCAGCGGGATGTGGAGTCTAAGAGGCTTCCCCTACACCTCAGCCAGAGATGCCCCCTGCACCACCACACGGCATCCCAGCTGCTGGAGGAGACCCTGACGGAGACGGAGACGACGACGACGCCAGTGGCAGTTCGAGCCACGGCACAGAGCTCTCGGAGGAGCCAGAGCTAGAGGGATGGATCGCTAGACCCATCACTCATGATGCAGCTCGTGTGTGTCACTTCCATGACGCTCTCGACACCCTGCTGCGTCGGGCCTTCGACCGACACATTTGGTCCATCGAGTACCGTTGTGTAGTCTACCAGCATCGTCGCGGGCTATACCCGGACCAGTGGGAGGCTACTTGCTTGGTGCGCCATCCGGACGATGATCTCCGTGGTGCAGAGGCCTTCTCGGAGCACTATTCTATTACTGAGAGGGATACTGCAGAGGCAGCCATGCAAGATGCAGCACGACAGGCACTTTCTTAGTATTGCTTGTTGTTCAGCGGGCTAGCTGATGGCCTTGACCTGAAGTACTACCCTTGCCGTTCGACCGGCAGTGCTGGAGGTGTGATTTCCTCGCCAGTTGGTGAGGGCAATCACAGGCTGAACAGCATGGTCAACTTGGCCGCCATGCTCAACACAGAGTTGGACCACGCCCTTGATGAGTTGGGAAAGGTTCGGGTGGAGGTTGCGGAACTGCATGATGAGTGCGCAGCACGCCACTATCTGGATGGTGGTTCTCCCGCCCCTGTCGAGATTCAGTACCCTTACTGTTCACCGCCCCATGGTCGCTTCGACTATGGTACCCCAGACTGCAGGACCCGGATAGATTTGGATCCCTAGATCGACAGAGTCGGAGTCTGTAATAATGCTTAGTTTAGTGTCTTAGTCTAGTCAGTCTAGTTAGAGTTAGTATTGGTTATCTTATGTTGGATTCTTGTTATGATGGACATGTAATGAAGTTGGATCTTTGTAATGATTGTCACCAAGGTGTGAGTATCCCCTGCAACTTGGTATAGTTATTAATAAAGTCAGCTATTTAGTTGGGTAATCCATTTATTTCCACTTTCCTCTTTATCTGAGAAGCTATCAGTGAAGATGGTCATTTGTTCAGTGCTATGAAGATTTTCTATACATCTTTTCTTATGCTGAAAGACTGCAGAGTCAGATGTGATATATGTGTTTGATTTTTGCAGATGTCTGAGAACAGGCGTAGAGGTGCGAGGTGTGCTCAGCCTGAACAGCAGGCACCCCAAGAGGAGGCAGCCCCACAGCAGCATTTGCCACCGCCACCATCGATGACCATTGAGCAAATGTTCTTGATGCAGACCCAAGCAGTCCAGGCAATTGGTCAGACCTTAGCAGCTATGCAGCAGGTGCAACAGCAGCCACCATCGCCTTAGCCTCCAGTGCAAGTCCAGATGCCACAAGTGCCCAGAGACAAGCGGGTAGAGTTCATGAGGGGCCATCCCCCAGTCTTTGCCCACTCAGCTGATCCCATGGATGTCGAAGATTGGCTGCGTACCGTGGAGCGTGAGTTGCACACTGCCCAGTGCAACGATCGTGAGAAAGTATTGTGTGGTCCCCGACAGCTGAGGGGAGCAACACAGTCTTGGTGGGAGTCTTATCTTGCCACCCATGCCAACCATGAAGCTATCACTTGGGAAGAATTCAGGGACAACTTCCATCACTACCATGTGCCTGAGGGACTGATGATAGTGAGTAAGGAGGAGTTTCTCGCTCTGAAGCAAGGTCCCATGTCCGTCAGCGAGTACAGGGATAAGTTTCTGCAGCTGTCGCGTTATGCCCCAGAAGATGTCAACATAGATGCCAAGAGGCAATACCGCTTCTTGAGAGGATTGGTTGATCCCCTCCACTACCAGCTAATGAACCACACCTTCCCTACCTTCCAGCATCTGATCGATAGAGCAATCATGACTGAAAGGAAGCGTCTGGAGATGGAGGACAGGAAACGCAAGATTGGTGGATCTCAGGTCAGGAGTAGCAGCCGTCCTCGCTGCTCAGGCAACCCACCTCAGCCATTCAAGTAAGGTCACCAGCACCAGCACCAGCAGTACCAGATGCAGTTTCCTCAACAGCAGCAGCAGTACCGTCAGAACAACCAGCAGGGAGGAAATCAATACCGGCGTTAGAGCAACCAGGCAACCCGTCTTCCTGCCCCAGCAACCAATCAGAACAACCAAGCAGCGTTAGCGCAAGGAGGAAGTCGTGCATGTTTTCAATGTAGGGAACAAGGCCTCTAGGCGAATCATTGCCCAAAGAAAGCAGCTCAGTAGCAGCCAGCTCCCAATGCCCTAGTTAGACAGAATGCAATGCAGCAAGGAGGCAACAACCATGGGCAACCTCGTGCCCAGTATGGAAAGGTGAACCACTTGGAGGCCGACATAGTCTAGGAGACTCTAGGAGTGGCACTAGGTACGTTTTCAGTCGAGTACCATTCTGCAAATTTCTTATTTGATACTGGAGCAACACATTCTTTTGTGACAGCATCATGGGTAGAATCAAATAATATATCAGTAGCACCCATGTATCCACCTATGAGAGTTAGTTCAGTTGGTGGAAGGACCCAAACGGATAGATTTTGCCCTAGTGCAAAGATTCAAATAAGGGGGATAGAGTTCCTCGCTGATTTAATAGTTTTGGGTAACCAGGATACAACTATAGATGTCATCCTAGGGATGAATTGGCTAACCAAGTATCAGGCCAGTCTTAGCTTTGACAAGAGAACGGTGAAGTTAGTGCCCCTATCAGGAGAAGAAGTGTTAGTGGAGTTGGTCTTGTCTGGACCAAGGAAAGGGAGTTGTCACCAAGTCACCGCCCATATTGGGGAGATTAAACCATCAGAGGCTATCAATGTAGTGTCAGAATTCCCAGATGTGTTCCCCGAGGAGTTACCAGGTATGCCACCTGAAAGGAAGGTTGAATTCGCCATAGATCTTATACTAGGCACCGCCCCTATTTACAAGAGAGCCTATCGAGTGTCTGGACCAGAGTTGGTGGAACTCAAGAAGCAGATTGATGAGTTGTCGGAGAAAGGCTACATTAGACCGAGTACCTCGCCTTGGGCAGCCCCAGTGTTATTTGTGGAGAAGAAGGATGGCACGAAGAGGATGTGCATCGACTGTCGAGCTTTGAATGAAGTCACTGTTAAGAACAAGTACCCCCTACCCAGAATTGAATATTTATTCGATCAGTTGAGAGGAGCCAGTGTGTTCTCAAAGATAGATCTGAGGTCAGGCTACCATCAGCTTAGAATCCAACCCTCGGATATACCGAAGACGACATTCATCACCAAGTATGGACTGTATGAGTTCACGGTCATGTCATTCGGTTTGACGAATGCGCCAGCCTACTTCATGTACTTGATGAACAGTGTGTTCATGGACTACCTCGACAAGTTCGTGGAGGTGTTCATTGATGACATTCTATTATATTTTCCCAGAATGAGCAAGAGCATGAGGAGCATTTGAGGAAAGTACTTTAGAGGCTACGAGATTGTCAGCTGTATGCCAAGCTTAGAAAGTGCGAGTTCTGGATCAGTGAAGTCCTATTCTTGGGTCATATTATAAACCGAGAAGGATTGGTTGTAGATCCGAAAAAGGTAACAACTATCTTGGACTGGAAAGCACCAAAAGATGTCCGAGGAATCAAGAGTTTCATCGAAATGTCCGGTTATTATCGACATTTCATTGAAGGTTTCTCTAAGATTGCCAGGCCAATGACAACCTTGTTGGCGAAGAAGGTTGAGTTCAAGTGGACCCCAGCATGCCAGAAGTTCTTTGAGACATTGAAGGAGAAGTTGACAATGGCACCAGTACTGATTTTGCCAGATGTTCACAAGCCATTCTCAGTATATTGCGATGCTTCGTACACCGGACTGGGATGTGTGTTGATGCAGGAACGGAGAGTAGTGGCATACTTGTCCCGATAGTTGAAGATTCATGGGAAGAATTATCCTACTCATGATCTGGAGTTAGCAGCAGTGATTCATGCATTGAAGACCTGAAGACATTATCTTTATGGGCAGAAGTGTGATATCTACACGGATCAAAAGATCCTCAAATATATATTCACCCAGTCAGAGCTAAACATGAGACAACGAAGATGGCTATAATTGATCAAAGATTATGAGCTGGAGATTCATTATCACCCAGGCAAAGCAAATGTGGTTGCAGATACTCTAAGCAGAAAGAGTCAAGTTAATATGTTGGCAGCTCACCCGATGCCATATGAGCTATCGAAGGAGTTCGACAGATTGAGTCTCGGATTTCTAAACAACACCCAAGGGGTGACGATTGAGTTGGAACCCACTTTAGAGCAAGACATTAGGAAAGGTCAGAAGGATGATGAGAAGATCAACGAGATCCGGCAGCTGATCATAGATGGGAAAGGCAAGGATTTCCGTGAAGATGCAGAAGGAGTGGTATGGTTCAAGGACATACTGTGTGTTCCTGACATCAAATCGATCCGAGAACTGATTCTCAAGGAAGCTCATGAGACAGCATACTCTATACACCCGGATAGTGAGAAGATGTACCAAGACCTAAAGAAAAGATTCTGGTGGTACGGTATGAAAAGGGAGATAGCAGAGTATGTGGTTGTATGTGACAGTTGTCAGAGGATTAAAGCAGAACATCAGAGACCTGCAGGTTTGTTGCAACCATTGCAGATTCCCCAGTGGAAATGGGATGAGATCGGAATGGATTTTATAGTAGGTTTGCCTCGCACTCGTACTGGTTATGACTCCATCTGGGTAGTAGTGGACCGTTTGACAAAGGCAGCCCATTTCATACGAGTCAAGACCACCTACAATAGTGCAGTGTTGGCCGAACTATACATGGCTCGGATTGTGTGCTTGCATGGCGTTTCAAAGAAGATAGTATCAGATAGAGGTACCCAGTTCACCTCTCATTTTTGGCAACAGTTGCATGAAGCATTAGGCACACACTTGAAGTTGAGCTCAGCTTATCACCCGCAGACAGATGGTCAAACAGAGAGAACCAATCAGATTCTAGATGATATGTTGAGAACTTGTGCTTTGCAAGACAAGATGGGTTGGGACAAGAGATTACCATATGCAGAATTCTCTTACAACAACAGCTACCAAGCCAGTCTGAAGATGTCACCATTCAAAGCGCTCTATGGGAGGAATTGCAGAACTCCATTGCATTGGTACCAACCTGGTGAAAGATAGGTGTTCGGTCCAGATATTTTTCTTGAAGCCAAAGAGAACATCAGAATGGTTCGAGAGAATTTGAAGGCAGCGTAGTCCAGACAGCGAAGCTATGCTGACACCCGAAGAAGAGAACTGAGTTTTGAAGTAGGAGACTATGTCTACTTGAAGATGTCACCAATCAGAGGAATCAAAAGATTCGGAGTCAAAGGCAATCTAGCACCTCGATATATAGGACCATATCAGATTCAAGAAAGACGTGGAGAAGTGGCTTATCAACTCAGTTTACCAGAGAATCTGTCAGCTGTACATGATGTGTTCCATGTATATCAATTGAAGAAATGCTTAAGAGTGCCAGAAGAGCAGTTGCCAGCAGAGGATCTTGAAGTTCAAGAAGATCTGACTTATATTGAGAAGCCAACTCAAATTCTGGAGACAGCAGATTGGGTCACTTGGAGAAGTACCATCAGGATGTGCAAAGTCAAATGGGGTCACCACTCGGAAGAAGAAGCAACCTGGGAAAAGAGAGGATGATTTGAAAGCCAAGTACCCTGAGCTCTTTTCTAGCCAGCCCTGAATCTCGAGGGCGAGATTATTTTAAGGGGAATAGGTCTGTAACACCCTGAATTTGGGGGTATAAAATTTCTTTCTAATTATCACCCAAATTCATGTGTTACTCTTCTCTCTCTCACTCTAGGTTCTATCTCTCTCTCTAGATTCTCTCTCCCTTTTTCCCTTTTAAGTAGAATTAGCTTAAAGTTAAGGGGGTTTAATTATTTATTTTTGCCAAAACATTATGAGTCATGACATGTTGCATCTTGCTGAGCTTAAAACATTCTTTGAAGTGTTGCACATGTTTGAATTTATTTGAATTTGAAACCTAATTGGAATTTGGAATTCAAAACCCTATAGAAAAGAAATAGAAAAGGGATTAGAAAATCTAGAGAAAAATAAAAAGGGAAATGCAGCCTAGCCGGCCCAACTCGGCTCAGCCAGGCCGGGCGCCCGCGCGCCCGTGCCGCCTGACAAGCGGACCCTGCCTGTCAGCGATAGCTCTCTCTCCCGTGCGGCTCCCTCTCCTGTTCGCTGCCCAGTGGGGCCGACCTGTCGGCGCTGGTTTCTTCACTCGCGCGCTCCTTCTCTCTCTCTGCCTCGTGGGCCTGTTCTGCCAGGCGCTGAGCCGTTGCCCAGTGCATCCCCCTTTCCTCTCTCTATGCCGTGGGCTTGCCCTGTCAGATCCGACCTCCCCACGCCCATCGTGGACCGACGAGTGCGCACTCACGCACATCGCCGGGTTTCTCGGCCACGTCGCCCGCCCACGCGCCCAGCTCCCTTCTTAGAGCCCCGCTCGTGCCCCGCACTCGTCCCTCGCCTCATTTCGCACAGCTTCGCCCTCTCTTGCGCTCTGCCCTCGCCGCCAGACATCGTCGGAGACCTACGCCCACGTTCCCGATCATCTAGCTCACCGGAGACCGCGCCAAGCCTCCCCGAGCTCCGCCTCGAGGCGAGACACCTGTACCCATGCCCAATTTTCCATATTGCGCTCTGTGCTTGGCCAATTTTGGCATCATCGGTGCTCGGCCGCGGCGGTCCGCCGTGCTTGCGCGGTGGCCGGCCGATTTCGCCCGGTCTAGTTCCCCGGCGTTAGTCCCTAAGGTGCCTCTGCCTCTACTGAAGCTAGCCCAGGCCATAGCGCGCCATAAGCCCCCTCCCCATGGCTGGAATGCCTCGCTGGAGTTCCTCCGGCCCGCCCGAGACATTTTCCCCGCCGTTCTCCCCTCTCTACCCTCCGATTCATGGACTCATCCACGCCATTGAGTTCGCCGTGGCGTTCTCTCCCTCTCTGCTCAAGTCTGGCGACCCTGGAGCCACCCTAGCTCGCGCTAGCCTTAACTCCGGCGACCGCCCACAGCCGTTCACCCCTCCCCGGTCTGATCCCCTCCGTCCGATCCTGATCGCACGACTCAGATCGCGGGATACCGCTTCGCGCACGTGCGCCCTGCACCCCTGGCCCGCCTGTCAACACCCAAGTCCCCTGGCTCTAGGTCCGCTCGGTCAGTGCGCTCTCCCCCTCTGTCATTGACGCCCTTGGACCGCTTGTCAGCGCTCGCCCGCCCGCGCACGCACGCCCTGGGCCGCAGATCTAATCTCAGCCATTGGTTTTAGATCTGACGGTTGGAATCACCCGATACCCCTTCGCGTGGCTGTTTTATTAAAGAGACCCTCGATTTGTTGGAAATAAACCCGCCGTCCCGGGTTTTCGCGCGCAGGCCCCTGTAATCTTGTAGATTTAACCCTGGACTTTTAAATATTCACAGAATTAGACCTAATTTCATATTTTGAATTCCCAAACTTGTTTATTTCATATCTTTTGCATATGAACTCCAAATTTAGTGATTCAAATTGCAAAATGTTCATAGTATTACTCTCTATTCAAATAAATTAGTTCTAGCTACTGTCTGTACATTCTAATTTTTATGATTAAGTAGGAACTAATGTAAGCGTAGATTTATTTATTTAATAAAATAAATAAAAGGAAAACCCTAGAGATTTAAGCATGTGTAATCTTGTGAAGATCAATAAGGTGTATTATATGAAATCATCTCTGTTCTAATTTTTAGATCACAATAAAATAGATAGAACTATGTTATGTATTTATGTAATACCCAATTTGTAAAGAGATCATGTAAAGGAGAAAAAAATTATTTTTCCTTTAGGCATATGTGTATATTGTATCTACTTATCATCACAAGTGAGAATCATATTTAAAGACAAATAACTAATATAAAAGCTATACCACTAAAACATGCATCATGCTGGTTTTTCATTTTTGGGCATTTTGTGACAATGTGAAAATAATATAAAAATAAATATGTCAATATCCAAATGGGGATTTAAATCCTAAAGGAAATTCTAGAATAGAGAAAAAGAGAAGAAAACATTATACAAATAGGATAAAATAAAAATATAAATGAATTAAAAATTTAGTTCATATTATTATATAGACATTTAACCTAGGTTTGAACTTCACACATACAGATTCAAATTTGAAATTTAAATTTGAAAGAGAAGAGAGGAGGGAAGAAAAGAAAAGATAAAAGAAAGAATATCTAACTGGGCCTTAGTCTGCACATTTGGCCCATCTCCCTTTATTCGCTCTCGCGCGCGTCAGCCCATTTACCCATCAGGCGCCGACACCACGTCCCCACTGGTCACTCACTCAGTCGGTCTCCGTGCGCTAGCCGCCACTGCACGAATAGCCCCACGCGTCAGCTGCGACAATATCGCACCGTGTCACTGGCCTCTGGGCCCACTTGTCATTCCGTCGCTGTCGTTGCAACAAACCACGCGGAACGCGCGGCGGCTCTCCTGGGCGGGTCGATGACCTCCTCCGCCTCGCCTGGGTCGTTATAAGGGAGCCCCATGCATGACCCTCTCTTTCCTCTACCCGCTCGCCCCACCATTGACACACAGCTACGCCCCACCTCACCGCCGGACCAATTTTTCGCGCCGCCGTGACCAAATCGGGTCGTCATCGACGTCGGGTCCCCGGTGATCGGCCTTGGAGTGTCTCCAAGTCTATTGGAGGGGTGCCGTGTAGTTCACGGGTGGAGACGGCCACTGGGCGTGGCGCAATTGCTCGCCGAACTTGGTCGTCGACGCTGGAGCCGCTCTGCGCCGTGGACCGACTTCAACTCGCAGTCTAGGACGGTATTAGCTCTCCCCTGCTGTTTGTATCACCTTGCACTTCGTGTGGCATGATTCAGATTCATTCTTAGGCGCCGGAATGGCCGATGGGCACTACTCCGGCGAGGCACCGCCGTGCGGGTCGCGCGCTCCGCCGTTGGCTGGCGGCGGGGTGTTGAAGACGGGTTCATAACCGTTGATTCCGGTGGCAACAGACACGATTAGACCTAGGTAACGATTCACGTTAGGGTAATCGGAGGCGTAGATTCGGGATCGGACGGATCTGTGTTGATCCGGGATTACGTGATCTCAACCGTTAATGTTAGATCGGTCGGGTCTGGGTGAATCCGAGAGTAATTAAATCCATACCGTTGACTAGAGATCCAAGGGATCTCGTTGTATACCTATTCGTCGCGGATGGGGTTTAATCCGCACCGTCCACGCAAGATCTGACGGCTAGTATGCGGGGATACCCCTTCGCGATGGCCAATTCACTAAAGAGTCCCTCTGTTTATCTAGAAACAACCCGCCGTCCGTTGTGGGATTCTCTGAGTCTTAGGAATATTTGCACCGTAGCCCCTCCTATTTTCTGTTATTGAGGCCCAGTCCATAGGGTTATTAAATCAGAGAAATGAATTAGAAAATGAGTTTTTAAAATAAAAACAATACCTAGAATTTGTATAATTCATAGAAAATGCATATGAACTCCAAATTAGTTCATTCCAGTTTCTAAATTTTCATAATATTATTGTCTAACCATTAGTGCCTCTGTTTTGGCATGAAAGACTCATTTAAATTTATCTAATACTTAATCTTGTATTAAGTACATAAAAGCTTCAGAAATTCATATCTTAAAATCTGTAACTCCAAAATTAATAATTCCAGTTCCTATGATCTCATTTTAATGTGTAGATTTTTACTGTATATTTTATTTACATGTTTGATGTGATGTTAATTTATGCTATACTATGTATGTATTGTGTTGATGCGAGTAGACGAGCAAGCCACTGTGGAATCTGAGGTTCAACAAGTAGAAGTAGCTGAGCAGGAGCTCATTGAAGGCAAGTTGTGCCCTTGATCACTTCTTTTACCCATTCATGTTCTTATTATTCATAATGATCTGCATAGGTTAATTTTGATGGGACCCAATAGGATGCCCTAGATTTTGACTATCTTTATACCTTGTTTCACCACTGGTTTTACTACTAAAGTTTTGGGTAGTTCATGCTATTGCTTTATGTGGATTTGGGTATAGAGATATTCATCACTCATTGTTATACTTTTTATTATCTATTTTATTCTTTACTGTTCATGTTAAGATCATTATGTTAATGGGAACATGGAGAACCACCCGGGAAAACAGTGCTACCACAAGGGTTTAATGGGACACCCTTGGCTGATTAACTAGGAAAGCTAGTGGAGGGCTACCTTACCCGAAAGGGGCAAGGGTAGTAGGGGAGTGGTCAGTGTACGGAGGTCCTTGGGTTGATTTTGCTGCGATGGCGGTCAGGCGAGGGATTCCTGCACTGGAGCTTCCTATAAACTGTAGCGGGTAGTCTGAAGGTAGTGGAACTTTGTAAAGGCCTCGTAGTGGTACCCTGCCTCACTTCCTTGGTAGAGGTGTATGGGGTCTGATCAACTCCGTGGCAAATGGGTAACACGACTTGTGGGTAAAGATGCGCAACCTCTACAGAGTGTAAAACTGGTATACTAGCCGTGCTCACGGTCATGAGCGGCTCGGACACTCACATGATTAATTTATGGAACTTAAACTTAACCTGTCATTTCATTGCATTTGGGATTATTTTATTATTACTTTTACTTATTATTACTATGGTTTGGTATACACTTACACTTAGTAACTGCTAATAAAATTTTGACCATCTTATAAAAGCAATGCTCAGCTTCAGCCTTTATTTCATTGATCAGCCTTACACTTCATGAACTCCCACCTTTGGTGAGTTCATGCCACATTAATCCCCACGACATGTTGAGCTATGAACGTATGTGAGCTCACTCTTGCTGTCTCACACAACCCCCCCACAGGAGAAGAGCAGGTGGTTCAGGAGGAGCCACAAGGCGAGGAGTATGATCTGATCTAGGTGGCGTTTCTCAGTTGACGTTGGCGCCGACGATCCTTAGTTCATTTTATATTTATTACTTTATTTTGTAATAAGTCTTCCGCTATGTAATAAATACTCTGATATTTTATGACATTTATCTCTATACACTCTGTTATTATATATGTTGTCTTCTTGGCGCATGTATGAGATGCACCTAGCTTTGTTCCTTAAAGCCGGGCGTGACAGAAGTGGTATCAGAGGAAATGTTGACTGTAGGACGAAACCTAGATAGAAATGGACAAAACCCTTACCTACTTACCTCATTCTGATTCATTCTATACTTACCTTACCCTGATTCCTTCTACACTGATCTTGATCCTGTCTCACCTTCTACTGTTCTACTCTGATCATTCTTACCTTTTCTACTCTGAGACAAGATGGATTTCACACCTTGGAATCCCTACCCCTATGACATTTTTAAGAGATAGGGAACCTAAGACAAAAAAATCAAAACTATTTTCTATAAAAATGTTGTTTGATTGTTCTGATGAAAAATGTATGATTTGCTTCTTTGATTGATTGAAGTATTATATATGGACATCTTAGTATGTACCATTATAAAGTAATGAACTAGCTATGGTAGATAAAACGTTAAAACTGCTTAGCTAATAAATCCCCCAAAGTAACATGATTCGTAATTACTACCTTGTCTACTATTCTCTTACCTTATGTATCTAACCCAGATGGTAAATACCAGGCGGGGTGGTGGAATTGATTTGCCTCCTTATCGACACAATCGAAGGATATATAGACAACCTCAGCCACAGCCAGCAGGGATGAATCCTCCTAATCCTCCACCAGGCGGAGTTGATCCACTGATTGCAGCTCAGATGGCGGTGATGCAGCAAATGGCGGACACTATGGCTGATATGCATGCCCAGATGCAGTAAGAACGCCAGGAGATGCGTCAGGAAAGAGAAGATATATGCCAGGAGTTGCGCCAGGAGAGAGACGAGATACGCCAGGAGAGAAGGGCGCAACAACAGCAGCTGCAACAACAACTTCAACAACAGCAACAAGTGCCATTGCCCCCACCACCACCACCAGTTCCACCTCGTGATAAGCACCGGGAGTTTATGAGTCATAAGCCACCAACCTTCGCCAGTTCGCCAGATCCCCTTGATGCAGATGATTGGTTGAAGTCAATTGAGAAGATGCTCAACATTGCCCAATGCTCAGACAGGGAGAAAGTTCTTTATGCCTCAGGTCGTGTGACAGGTCCTGCTGCTGATTGGTGGGATTCTTATACTGCTGCCCATGATGCTGCTGATACTATTACTTGGGCAGAGTTCAGTACGCAGTTCAGGAACTACCATATTCCAGCTGGTATGATAAAGATCAAGAAGAAGGAGTTTCTGTCTTTGAAGCTAGGCAACATGTCGGTCAGCGAGTACAGAGACAAATTCATTCAGCTGTCGAGATATGCTCCGGAGGAAGTTGCTGAGGATGAGAGGAAGCAGGAGCACTTTATTGAAGGACTTAATGGACCCTTGCAGTATGCACTGGTTGCACACACCTTTCCATCATTTCAGAGGCTGCTGGATAAGGCTCTTGCTATTGAACACAAGCGTGTTCAACTGGGTGATTTGAAGAGGAAGGCTATCTCGCAGGGACAGGGTAGCAGCAGTGTTCGTCCCCGCTACGTTTCACCACAGGGTACACCGACTCGACCAAGAGGACCACGCCCAGTTTAGTATGCTCCACAGGGGTCTCCACGTACACCTCCTACTCGTCAGGCTACTCCCACTGGCACCCCGACGAGGTCTACAGGACAAAAGACCGACCCTACATGCTTCAAGTGCAGTCAGATTAGGCACTATGCTAATGCTTGTCCGACGGGAAATTCTGGTACACCAGCTAAGAACAAGCAACAGACTCCTGGCAAGGGATATTCTATAGCCAGGGTGAATCAAGTCAGCGTTGATGATACTCCTGATGGTGCTGACATCGTACTCGGTATGTTTTACATTAATGCCCTTCCTGCAACAATATTATTTGATTCTGGTGCTACACATTCATTCGTGTCTGCTCGATATGCCAACACTAATGAGATACCCCTGCTAAAAATGAGAAAACCAATGATAGTAATCACACCTAAAGGGCCTATTGAGGCGAATCAAATGACACGTAGATTGACATTATCAATTATGGGAAGAGAATTTGGGGCTACTGCTATAATATTAGATGCCAGCAGTATAGATCTGATTCTTGGTATGTCATGGTTAAGGAAGGCAAAGGCCATTATATCATGTGGTAGAGGTACTATAGAGCTCACTAGTCCTAAAGGAGAAACATTTCAAGTTAATATTGCAGTAACCACCTCATCCATGCGTGCAATGTTCTTTATACCTGAGGAGTTTGTTGGTGATAACATCCGAGTGGTTAGAGATTTTCCGGATGTCTTTCCAGAGGAGTTACCAGGGATGCCACCAGATAGGGAAGTTGAGTTTGTGATTGATCTTTTACCTGGAACTGCTCCTATTTCTAAGCGACCATACAGGATGGCTGTAGAAGAACTGAAGGAGCTTAAGAAGCAGTTAACTGAGTTACAAGAAGCGGGGTACATTCGTCCGAGTTCCTCACCTTGGGGAGCACCAGTGTTATTTGTGCAGAAGAAGGATGGTTCGCAACGGATGTGTGTGGACTATAGATCTCTTAATGATGTCACAGTGAAGAACAAGTATCCGTTACCCCGTATTGAGGATTTGTTCGATTAGATGAGAGGAGCCAAGGTATTCTCGAAGATTGATCTCCGATTGGGATACCATCAGATGAAGATTAGACCATCAGATATCCCTAAGACGGCTTTCTCGACCCGATATGGATTATACGAGTTTACTGTTATGTCATTTGGATTAACCAATGCACCGGCTTATTTCATGAATTTGATGAACAAGGTGTTTATGGAGTATTTGGACAGATTCGTCATGGTGTTCATCGACGATATTCTTATCTATTCTAAGAATGAAAGTGATCATGAACAACATCTAAGGTTGGTGCTACAGAAGCTGCGAGATAATCAACTCTATGCTAAGTTCAGCAAGTGTGAGTTTTGGATTGACAAGGTGCCATTCCTTGGTCATATTATTTCTAATGGAGGAATAGCAGTGGATCCTGCTAAAGTGAAGGAGATAATGGAGTGGAGAGTGCCCACTACAGTTACTGAGATTCGGAGTTTCTTGGGACTTGCTGGATATTATCGGAGATTTATTGAAGGATTCTCTAAGATTGCCAAGCCTATGACATCGCTTCTGGAGAAAGGAAGGGAATTTAAGTGGGATGAGAAATGCCAAGACAATTTTGATCAATTGAAGGAGAGATCGATGTCACCTCCAGTGTTGGTTATGCCAGACTTACAGAAAGGATTTGATATTTATTGTGATGCATGTGGCCAAGGATTGGGATGTGTGCTTATGCAAGAAGGACACGTGATCGCCTATGCATCTCGTCAGTTGCGAAAACATGAATTGAACTACCCCACTCATGACTTGGAACTGGATGCCGTGGTGCATGCACTAAAGATTTGGAGACATTACATTATGGGAACCAAGTGCCAAGTGTACACGGATCATAAGAGTTTGAAGTATATATTCACTCAGAAGGATCTCAACCTTAGGCAACACCGTTGGTTGGAGCTCATTAAGGATTATGATTTGGAGATTCACTATCACCCGGGCAAGGCAAATTTGGTTGCAGATGCCTTGAGTCGAAAGGAGCATGTTCACTCCGCTTTTGTTGTCCAGCTACCTGCTGAATTAGCAAAAGATTTTGAGAGGCTCAACTTGGGAATTGTTACACACACTGATGGAGTTACCATCGAGTTGGAACCTACCTTGGAGCAAGAGATTCGTAAAGGTCAGATTGGTGATGCTAAAATTCAAGAGATTAAGGATCTTATTACGGAAGGTCGAGTTCCGGAATTCACGGAGGATGAGCAAGGTACTATATGGTTCAAAGATCGGATATGTGTTCTAGAGATTGATAGCCTCCGTGAGACTATATTGAAAGAAGCCCATGATTCTGATTATTCTATCCACCCTGGTAGCACTAAGATGTATCAAGATTTGAAGCAAAAGTATTGGTGGTATGGACTGAAAAGAGATGTTGCTGCTCATGTGGCTAAGTGTGATGTGTGTCAAAGAGTCAAAGCCAAACATCAAAGACCAGCTGGATTATTGCACCCATTGAAGATTCCTGAGTGGAAATGGGAAGAAATTGGTATGGATTTCATTGTTGGACTACCCCGCACCCCTGCTGGGTATGACTCTATTTGGGTGATTGTGGACAGATTGACAAAAGTGGCTCATTTCATACCTGTGAGGACAAATTACACGGGAGCCAAGCTAGCAGAATTGTATATGACTCGGATAGTTTGTCTACATGGAGTGCCTAAGAAGATCGTGTCTGATCGAGGATCACAGTTTACTTCTCGATTTTGGAAGAAGTTGCATGAGAGCTTGGATACAAAGTTGAATTTTAGTTCAGCCTACCATCCTCAGACTGATGGACAGACAGAGAGGACTAACCAAGTGCTGGAAGATATGTTAAGAGCTTGTGCTCTCAAGCATGGTGGAAGTTGGGATAAGAGCTTACCATATGCAGAGTTCTCTTATAATAATAGCTACCAGGCCAGTTTGAAGATGTCACCATTTGAGGCTCTGTATGGCAGAAAGTGCAGGACACCACTGTATTAGGATCAGACTGGAGAAAGACAGTTCTTTGGGCCTGAACTTATTCAAGAGGCAGAAGAACAAGTTCGAATGATAAGGGAGAATTTGAGAATTGCACAATCAAGGCAAAAGAGCTATGCTGATAATAGGAGAAGACTACTGGAGTTTAAGGAGGGTGATCACGTGTATCTGAAGGTGTCACCTATCCGGGGTATGAGGAGATTTAAAGTTAAAGGAAAGTTGTCCCCTCGCTTCATTGGACCTTTCTTGATCGTAAAGCGAGTGGGAGAAGTTGCATATCAGCTAGAGCTACCCGATCACCTGTCAGATGTACATGATGTGTTCCATGTGTCTCAGCTAAAGAAGTGCCTCAGGGTACCTGAGGAGTAGCTACCAATAGAGGGCCTTAGTGTTCAAGATGATCTGACCTATGCTGAGTACCCTATCAAGATTCTAGACACTTTGACTCAGGTTACAAGAAATAAAGTGATAAAAATGTGCAAAGTACAATGGAGTCACCACGGAGAAGATGAAGCTACGTGGGAGAGAGAAGAAGAGCTTCGCATAGATTTTCCCCATCTTTTCCCTAGATCTTCTTAAATCTCGAGGACGAGATTATTTTTAAGGGGGGTAGGATTTGTAATACCCCATTTGTAAAGAGATCATGTAAAAGGAGAAAAAAATTATTTTTCCTTTAGGTATATGTGTATATTGTATCTACTTATCATCACAAGTGAGAATCATATTTAAAGACAAATAACTAATATAAAAGCTATACCACTAAAACATGCATCATGCTGGTTTTTCATTTTTGGGCATTTTGTGACAATGTGAAAATAATATAAAAATAAATATGTCAATATCCAAATGGGGATTTAAATCCTAAAGGAAATTCTAGAATAGAGAAAAAGAGAAGAAAACATTATACAAATAGGATAAAATAAAAATATAAATGAATTAAAAATTTAGTTCATATTATTATATAGACATTTAACCTAGGTTTGAACTTCACACATACAGATTCAAATTTGAAATTTATATTTGAAAGAGAAGAGAGGAGGGAAGAAAAGAAAAGATAAAAGAAAGAATATCTAACTGGGCCTTAGTCTGCACATTTGGCCCATCTCCCTTTATCCGCTCTCGCGCGCGTCAGCCCATTTACCCATCAGGCGCCGACACCACGTCCCCACTGGTCACTCACTCAGTCGGTCTCCGCGCACTAGCCGCCACTGCACGACTAGCCCCACGCGTCAGCTACGACAATATCGCACCGTGTCACTGGCCTCTGGGCCCCACTTGTCATTCCGTCGCCGTCATTGCAACAAACCGCGCGGAACGCGCGGCGGCTCTCCTGGGCGGGCCGATGACCTCCTCCGCCTCGCCTGGGTCGTTATAAGGGAGCCCCGTGCATGACCCTCTCTTTCCTCTACCCGCTCGCCCCACCATTGACACACAGCTGCGCCCCACCTCACCGCCGGACCAATTTTTCGCGCCGCCGTGACCAAATCGGGTGGTCGTCGACGTCGGGTCCCCGGTGATCAACCTTGGAGCGTCTCCAAGTCTATTGTAGGGTTGTCGTGTAGTTCGCGGGTGGAGACGGCCACTGGGCGTGGCGCAATTGCTCGCCGAACTTGGTAATCGACGCTGGAGCCACTCTGCGCCGTGGACCGACTTCAACTCGCGGTCTAGGATGGTATTAGCTCTCCCCTGCTGTTTGTATCATCTTGCACTTCGTGTGGCATGATTCAGATTCAGTCTTAGGCGCCGGAATGGCTGATGGGCACTACTCCGGCGAGGCACCGCCGTGCGGGTCGCGCGCTCCGCCGTTGGCTGGCGGCGGGGTGTTGAAGACGGGTTCATAACCGTTGATTCCGGTGGCAACGAACACGATTAGACCTAGGTAACGATTCGCGTTAGGGTAATAGGAGGCGTAGATTCGGGATCGGACGGATCTGTGTTGATCCCTGGGATTACGTGACCTCAACCTTTAATGTTAGATCAGTCGGGTCTGGGTGAATCTGGGAGTAACTAAATCCATACCGTTGACTGGAGATCCAAGGGATCTCGTTGTATACCTATTCGTCGCGGATGGGGTTTAATCCGCACCGTCCACGCAAGATCTGACGGCCAGTACGCGGGGATACCCCTTCGCGATGGCCAATTCACTAAAGAGTCCCTCTGTTTATCTAGAAACAACCCGCCGTCCGTTGTGGGATTCTCTGAGTCTTAGGAATATTTGCACCGTAGCCCCTGCTGTTTTCTGTTATTGAGGCCCAGTCCATAGGGTTATTAAATCAGAGAAATGAATTAGAAAATGAGTTTTTAAAATAAAAACAATACCTAGAATTTGTATAATTCATAGAAAATGCATATGAACTCCAAATTAGTTCATTCCAGTTTCTAAATTTTCATAATATTATTGTCTAACCATTAGTGCCTCTGTTTTGGCATGAAAGACTCATTTAAATTTATCTAATACTTAATCTTGTATTAAGTACATAAAAGCTTCAGAAATTCATATCTTAAAATCTGTAACTCCAAAATTAATAATTCCAGTTCCTATGATCTCATTTTAATGTGTAGATTTTTACTGTATATTTTATTTACATGTTTGATGTGATGTTAATTTATGCTATACTATGTATGTATTGTGTTGATGCGAGTAGACGAGCAAGCCACTATGGAATCTGAGGTTCAACAAGTAGAAGTAGCTGAGCAGGAGCTCATTGAAGGCAAGTTGTGCCCTTGATCACTTCTTTTACCCATTCATGTTCTTATTATTCATAATGATCTGCATAGGTTAATTTTGATGGGACCCAATAGGATGCCCTAGATTTTGACTATCTTTATACCTTGTTTCACCACTGGTTTTACTACTAAAGTTTTGGGTAGTTCATGCTATTGCTTTATGTGGATTTGGGTATAGAGATATTCATCACTCATTGTTATACTTTTTATTATATATTTTATTCTTTACTGTTCATGTTAAGATTATTATGTTAATGGGAACATGGAGAACCACCCGGGAAAACAGTGCTACCACAAGGGTTTAATGGGACACCCTTGGCTGATTAACTAGGAAAGCTAGTGGAGGGCTACCTTACCCGAAAGGGGCAAGGGCAGTAGGGGAGTGGTCAGTGTAGGGAGGCCCTTGGGTTGATTTTGCTGCGATGGCGGTCAGGCGAGGGATTCCTGCACTGGTGCTTCCTATAAACTGTAGCGGGTAGTCTGAAGCTAGTGGAACTTTGTAAAGGCCTCGTAGTGGTACCCTGCCTCGCTTCCTTGGTAGAGGTGTATGGGGTCTGATCAACTCCGTGGCAAATGGGTAACATGACTTGTGGGTAAAGATGCGCAACCTCTGCAGAGTGTAAAACTGGTATACTAGCCGTGCTCACGGTCATGAGCGGCTCGGACACTCACATGATTAATTTATGGAACTTAAACTTAACCTGTCATTTCATTGCATTTGGGATTATTTTTTTATTACTTTTACTTATTATTACTATCGTTTGGTATACACTTACACTTAGTAACTGCTAATAAAATTTTGACCAACTTATAAAAGCAATGCTCAGCTTCAGCCTTTATTTCATTGATCAGCCTTACACTTCATGAACTCCCACCTTTGGTGAGTTCATGCCACATTAATCCCCACGACTTGTTGAGCTATGAATGTATGTGAGCTCACTCTTGTTGTCTCACACCACCCCCCACAGGAGAAGAGCAGGTGGTTCAGGAGGAGCCACAAGGCGAGGAGTATGATCTGATCTAGGTGGCGTTTCTCAGTTGACGTTGGCGCCGACGATCCTTAGTTCGTTTTATATTTATTACTTTATTTTGTAATAAGTCTTCCGCTATGTAATAAATACTCTGATGTTTTATGACATTTATCTCTATACACTCTGTTATTATATATGTTGTCTTCTTGGCACATGTATGAGATGCACCTGGCTTTGTTCCTTAAAGCCGGGTGTGACAATTTGTGAGTAACACTTAGAGAAATGATAATCTATTTCCAAATGAGGTTAGTTTATGTAATAATTTATGTTATACTTTAAAATCATTATCCCTTATGTAGTATTGTGTCTTAATATGCATTCCTATGTTTGTACATGTTTGGTGTGCTGTTCATTTGTACTTTCCAAATGTATTGGATGCATGCTCGCTTTATCTAGACAACAAGTAGTGCGAGGTTCCTGAGTGTGTTGTTGGAGACCTCCCTGAGCAACAACCTGGTGAAGGCAAGTGTCCTCTGACATATTATGTCCTACATACTCTATAATTCACTGTCCCGCATTACTTTATGAAACCTAAGGATTGACTAGTTTGTATTCACTTATCCTTGTTTACCCTTTTGGGTTATCATGGTTAGCATCTTGCTATTCCCTTAACTTTAATCAATGAAGATGATGTGAACATTTATGATACAATACTGTTATCCTGATTATGTTGATGATCTTGTGATACTCTAGGGGGCTTAGGCCTTTTTCCTGAGTACCTCTCTATAAGGACCTATTCGTGGAGTGACCACCCGGGATAACAGTGCAATCATGAGGGTGGAATGAGACTCCCTTAGCTGATTAATTAGATGAACCTGGGGGTGTAGTTGGCTTTGCCGGAGGGCCGTCAATGGGGGCCGAGGCGTAGTGCTCGCTCTGCCAAGGTTGGGGTGCAGAGGTTCTTTCGATTTGGTTTTGTTAGTCACCCACCTTGGGGAGGTGTACTGCGTTTGTACGACTGGCGAAACCTAACGAGCATCTATGCACCAGGGGAGTCTTTGTAAAGGCTACATAGTGAAACCTTGCCGACTCACCTTGGTAGTGTTTGAGGGTTTGATCGACTCGAGGCATAATGGGATCACGACTTGTGGGTAAAGTGTACAACCTCTGCAGAGTGTTAGAAACTAGTATATCAGCCGAGCTCATGGTTAAGAGCAGCCTTGGGATCCTATTTGATTAGAAGAACGTTGGATACTTTTTTGATGATGGTTAATAACGATGTTATAAAATCTGATCTCTGGTATTTCCTCTTTTGAGGAGGTACTTCTGGGTAATAACTGGGTTTATTACTAAAACTTGGCTCTACTAATAATAACAAATACTTGACTAACCTAAAAGCAACTGCTTAACCTCAACCCCGTATATAGCTAGTCCACTTTAGCCAAACGGGACATTTGCTGAGTACGTTGATGTGTACTCACCCTTGCTTTACACACCACCCGCCCCAGGTTGTCCCCACTGTACTTAGTTCTCAGGAGGTGATGCTGGCAACATGGAGGACTTCGAGGAGTTCTAGGAATATGACAAGTTCTAGTTTACTTAGTGGCAAACCCCCAGTCAGCTGCCTGTGTAAGCTTATCATCTACGCTTCGTTTCTCCGCACTTTGATATTTATGTTGAACAATGGTTATGTATTAGACTCTGTGGATGTCTCTGACATCTTGATGTAATTAAAGTACCTTTCAGCTATATATTTCAAGCATTGTGTGACGATGTCTAATTATGTAATCGCTGTGTACTTGAGTTTCTGATCCTGGCACGTACATGTTTCGCATTCGGTTTACCTTCCAAAACCGGGTGTGACACGCGAAAAGCGCGGGCGCGGCTGGAATCCCCCTCCCTACCCCGTCGGGATCGTTGGTTCGTTGTTGCGACTCGGGAAAAACCACCTATATATAAACTAAGTCGCGACCCTCGATTACCTTCCTTAGATCACCAAGAAATTTGGGAGCGTCCCTTACTGGACAGCGTGCAATTGGAGCTCGGTGTCCACCGCAGGATTACAATCCTCCGTGGCTAGAGCCTCTTCGCTGCATAAACCATGGTAATAACCTCCCCACTAGTCTCGCAAACCCTCTATTCCCTGCTTTACACCCATCAGGGGGCGACATGGGGCTCGGGTTGGCCGTGTTGCGGTTCGGCCGGCAATGTCGCCGCCGTCGTTAGGGGCACCCCGGCTCTACCCCAGCCTTGTGGAAGACATTGGTCGTGGGCCGTTAGATTGGATATGAACAGAGGAGATTAGATCTAGGAGGATTGGTTGTCAGCCGTTGGTGCATGGATGAACGCACCAGATTAGAACCCACATACCGCTTCGTGTCATAGAATCTTAGTCATTGATCGATTGTCATGTGGCGCGGATCTAATCTGGCGATCCCCTTCAACCTACGCCGTTGGATTCAGATCGCGCCTCCACCAGTCACCCATACCCCTTCGGTCATGATATTTTGCAAAAGCGACCCCATAGATCCCTATATTCAACCCGCGGTCCTATTCCAATGAAAAGAAAATACAGTCGAGCCCTAATATTTATAAGAGAAACCCTAGACTTCCACAATTTTGTGACAGCAGTCCAGGAGTCACGAGAAAATCAGGATTGATTTAGAAAAATAGTTTTTAGTATAAAAATAATGCTAGAAACTTGTATAATTCATATTTAATTCATTTTAGCTCTAAATTGAGTTATTCCAGTGGTATTAACTTTGTTTTGATATTGTTTATCACCTAGTACCTTTGTTTAGCCATGAAACTTGATTTAAAATTATTCACTTGAATTACTCTATTAAAAGTACTAAATAACTCCAGAAATTCATAATTTCTTTGTTCTAACTCCGATTTGATCCATTCAAATTGCGTTAGCTTCATAAAAATATTGTCTATGCAGTGGCAACATTAATTGTACCATAGAACATATTTTTATAATTTGATCTTTTTTAGCCTATGTTTAGTAGATTATACCTTTTAACCAAAGTTAAACTAGACCATGATAGGTATTTGACTATAATATGATTTCTAAACAAGTTATAATCTGGATTAAAGTTTACTTAACTATTTGGAGTATATTTTCTCATATGATGTATATTAACCAATTTATAATGTAGTTTATTATTTTAAATCACATTTATCATCCATAAATCATAACTCCTTAACCGTAACTCCGAATTTAGTGATTCTCGTTCCCACAATCTCATAGCAATGTGTAGATTATTATTATGCAGTTTATTCTTATGTTTGGTATGATGTTAATCTTGTCTATACCATGTTTGTTTGTATTGCTACGACTAGCGCGAGGTCTCGAGTCACCTGAAGAGCAAGTTGGTACCTGGAATCTCAAGTCCCAGGCAATTTGTGCCCTTGATCTCTTCTTTTTACCCAATCATGTTCTTATTAATCATAATGATCTGCATAGGTTAATTTTGATGGGACCCAATAGGTTACCCTAGTTTGACTATCTTTATACCTTGTTTACCACTGAATTCTTGGGTAGTACCTGCTATTTCTTTATGTGGTTTTGGGTATTGAGATACACATTATTCATTATCATACTTTTATTATCAGTTGTTATTCACTATTCATGATAAGATCATTATGTTAATTGGAACATGGAGCGACCACCCGAGGAAAACAGTGCTACCACAAGGGTGGTATGGGACGCCCTTGGCTGACTAATTAGGAAAGCTAGTGGAGGACTACCTTACCCAAAAGGGGCAAGGGCAGTAGGGGAGTGGTCAGTGTAGGGAGGTCCTTGGGTTGATTTTGTTGCGATGGCGGTCAGGCGACGGATCCCTGCATTGGAGCTTCCTAGAAACTATAGCGGATTTTCTGAAGCTAGTGGAACTTTGTAAAGGCCTCATAGTCGTACCCTGCCTCGCTTCCTTGGAAGAGGTGTATGGGGTCCGATCAACCCCGTGGCAAATTGGTAACACGACTTGTGGGTAAAGATGTGCAACCTCTATAGAGTATAAAACTGGTATATCAGCCGTGCCCATGGTCATGTGCAGCTCGGACCCTCACATGATTAATTTATGGAACTAAATTCAATTTGTCATATGCATTGCATTGCGGGTGTTTTTATCACTTTTGTTCTACTACTTAATTGGATTGGTATTTACTTATACTTAGTAATTGCTAATAAAATTTTGACCAACTTTAAAAGCAATGCTCAGCTTCAACCATCCTCTTTGGTAAGCCTTACACTTCACATGAGCTCCCACCTTTGGCAAGTTCATGCACATTATTCCCCAAAACTTGTTGAGCGATGAACGTATGTGAGCTCACTCTTGCTGCCTCACACCCCCACAGGTCAAGAACAGGTACCACAAGATGAGGCGCATCGAGGATGCTATGATGAGTTCGTGAGTGGTCTAGGCCATCGTCTCCCAGTCAACTTTGGGTTGCTGGATCATGTCTTCATTTATTTTGTAGAGAGCCCCTATTATATAGTAAAGATGTGGCATTCGTTTCTGTACCACTATTTATCATATGTGTGAGACTTGATCCCAGAACACCTGGTGATTATTTCGCGCCCGAGTTTTGGACCCCTAAAACCCGGGTGTGACATAATATGAAATGAGTAATTATTATAATGTTGTATTGTAATATTATATCTATGAATAATGAAGACTTCTTCATGACCTTCGTCCGAGACGCATTATCCCTGGAAGAGGATAATGCTTCGAAGGGCGAAGGTCCTTAACATTTAACATTTATGTTGCCTTGTTTTTAGTTCACATCAATCAAAAGCTAGTAAACAACATTGGTGCCCACCTCCGGTGAACTCACTTCCATGAGCACGACAATGGCTTCACAAAGTCATCAAGCTGCGTCACCTTCGGCGACAAAGCTCGTGCTTCTGATCACAGGTGGTTCAATCTTTGAACCAACTAACAAGAAGCAGAAGAAGGAAGCACAAAGAAGGGTACAACATGTCGGAGTACAAGGACTCCACATGAAGTCTAAATGGTCTCATGTGCTGATCACCTTTTCTCAAGAGGACCTTTAGCTCAAGGATTATCCCCACAATGATGCCATGGTCATATCCTGTGTCATAAAAGGGTTTTTGGTCCATAATGTCTTGGTGGATACAGGCAGTGCAACAAATATTATCTTTGCAAAAGCTTTTAGACAAATGCAAGAGCAAAAGGACAAGATACACGATGCAACACACCCTCTATGTGGCTTCGTAGGAAAGCAGATAGTGGCACTTGTAATGATAACAATGCTATTGGAACTTGCTCTCCTGGGCAAGTTGATCCAACGGGGGAGTGAAAGCAATGTAAACAAGGTTCTTAGCTCGAGATGGCAATAGCTCTGTTAATCTAGCCTCTTAAGGGCACTGTAGGGGGGTATTTATAGGTGCCTGAGTGCCTAACGCCTGGGAGTAAGGACGCATGTGCCCTTAGGCGCCTAGGCTACCCCCAGAATATTCCATAAAGTGGGGTTACAGACTGTCATTACAGAACAACTATCACAAATCGGGCCCGTAACATGCTGCAGCCGCGCGAGGCCTGTTACAATGGGCCGAATTCTTCATGGGCCTTCGTGTTCGATGAGGACGCGGGACGTGGGCGACCTCGTCGTAGGCCTTCGTCTTGCAGCGTAGTGGACGAAGGGTGGAACCCGCCAGTCGTTTCGCCTCCATTGGTACAACGAGATTGGCGAAGGCATCGAGCGAAGGGTAGCGTCTTCGCCTCCGCCCCAACATTTGCCCTCCGAGGGACCAGTTCGACTAAGTCATCTGGTGCCGAAGACGTCACTAGATGGTGGAGACGCTGCCCTCGCTCGAAGTGGTTCCGCGGGGGTTTTTGATGTGACCGTTGACGGACGCGGTACTGTTGGACTGCGGGTTTCCCGAAGCGTCGCGTCCTGCATATATAAAAAGGGGGGCGGGGCGGTGCGGTGCGGGTCAGGTGCTCTTTCTGCGCGCCGCAAAACCCTAGCCTCCTTTTGAAATCGTTCATCCGCTCGCCTGCCCTCCTTGCTCCTGCTCGTCGGAGATCTGGCCCACGTCAAGCAGACCGCCTGCCGCCGCTGACGGTACGTAGCCATGTCATCCTCTTCCTCATCTGCTACCGATACACCACCGGCCGGCGCATCGTCTGGGGACACTTTGAGCAACATGGCGGTGGAGGAGTTGCATCCTAGTGATATAGTGGAGTTTGGCGTGTCGCGGATTTCCTCGGTCCGCGTTCATGATATGCAGCAGCTTGGATATTTTAGCAGCGGAGTGGGGCATGTCCCGGGGGCGGAGGAGGTCCCCGAGCCAGAAGGCGAGTTGGATGTTTTTGAGGCTTTTTTCACCGCTAGCCTTCGTCTGCCTCAACGATTCGCAGCAGAGGTCCCGCGGAGATTTGAGGTCCAGGTCCACTATCTGACGCCGAATGCCGTGGTGGCCCTGGCGAAGTATGTCTGGGCGGCAACTTCGTATGGCGGTCAGCCCTCTGTGGAGGTCTTCGCAAAACATTACTGTCTGCATTGGCAAAAGAGGAAAATTGGACATGAGATTGCATAATTTGGATCGTGCACATTTACGCCGAGGACCGGCAAGACTTCTATTGAAGTCATGGAGTTGGTTCCCTGCGCCCGCAATAAGTGGGGCAACTGGTGGGAATTCTGGTTTTATGTTTCCGAAGGCGCAGTCGAAGACCACCCAGGACTCCCCGTGGCCGTCATGTGCTCCCATTATTACGTAGCGTACCCGCAGTTTGAGGTGGCGGAGGATGATGAAGGCGAAGGAGCCTTCGGTGCGCGGCCCGCATGAGTAGCGGGCACGATTTAGTTGAGGAATTTATCAGGTATGGGGTATGGCCCTTGGTGCATGGTTGGGCGCTAGGCGAGGTATGCCCTCACGAGATGCCCTCCCGGGGTGGGCAGTGGGTGCGGAGTCCTGCCTTCGCGTTGGATCTGCGTGGCCGGGACCCCGCTGCGTTCGTGCGTGAAGCGGAAGATGGTGCGGCGAGGATCGTGGGGCGCTACATGCCGAAGACAGAGGGTCTGCAGAGCTGGGATATCCCTGGGTCCAACGACAGATTGAATCTGGTCTTCGAACTGAACCGCTTGCCGTATGGTGGTTATCCCGGGGAAGATGCCGCCGACCGCCACGGGAAGAAACCGATGGGCGTGACCGAGGAAGGGCCTTCGCAGGAGGCTGCCCTGGCCACTAAGAAGAGAAAATTAGGTACTGTAGTGGGTGGAGTGGGGGTGTCTGATAATTTTGCTATGGAGTTGATGGGGACATGCGTGACCCCTGGGGGAAGGATGTCTTCGCCCGAGCTCCGGGAGTCTTCGGCGCGAATGCTGGAGGTTACCGGGGGTCGATGGCCAAAGAATCTTCCGATCCCCTAGGCGGAGGGCGAAGACATGTCTACGTCTCGTAAGGCTCGTGGCTTGAAGATTTTCCCTTACGGACAGAATATTGCTGCTGTTGTGTCGGCAGTGATGAACTAGGACCGTCAAGACGCTGCGCAGAAGCGCCGGGCGGTCGTTAGGATTAGGGCTGGGCGTTTGGGTATACCCGAAAATTCGGGCCGGGTAGTTCGGGTTTTTAAAAATTTGGGTATTCAGCAGTTGAACCCGAACTCAACCCACTATTACTTGATACCCGAAATTTCGAGTACCCGAAATTTCGAGTTCGGGTTAAACCGAGATACCCGACATCTTACCGAGGCAGTCTGTACTCCTAGGCTCCTGGCTTCTTCATTGTTCATGTCGTTCTTCAGTGTGCTTCACTATAGTCCCGTTGCCCCCTACAGTGCAGCCCTGCACAGGCATAGTTGTGCTCCTGCTCCAGTCGGTTGGCGGCGATGCACGGGCAGGCACTGGGCGACATGCTGTTGGACGGGTTGTCGGCGGCGATGCGTAGGCAGTAGCATGCAGGTGAGCAGCATGCAAGTGGAGCGGCTGAGCTAGCTAGGCATCTAGCTGCGTTCCTGCGTGTAGCGTGTTGTAGGCAGCAGCATGCGGGTTGTCGAGCGAGCTAGCATGCGGGTGCCGAGCGACGAGCTGGAAGGAAAGCACCGGCGGCCGGCAGCTAGCTGTGGCGTGCTGCACTGCTGCTTGTGGAAGGCAGGTGTCGAGGACTTCTTATTTATGAAATACATTGAGTATATGGATGTTCGGGTAATTCAGGTACTTCGGGTACCGGTTTGTTTGACCCGAAATTACCTAAATAATTTCGGGTACCGGAAGTTGCTACCCAAATTGTAGTTCGGGTTTTTTGAGTTCGGGTTGTTCGGGTTCGGGTTTCGGGTATCGGGTTTTCTGCCCAGCCCTAGTTAGGATGGCAGATCCTATGCGCGAGGCAAAGAGGGCGCGGAGGAGCACGAAGGCAGCTGCCTCCGGCAGTAGCAAACCGGTGCCGGCTGCGAAACCGGCTGCCCCTGGATCCAGCAAGGCGTCGACGGGCGTGAAGACTGTAGCCTCTGGCGGAACCAAGCCTCCCCCGGGCGGACCCGCGAAAGGACAAGAGCTGCCGTCGCCCGCGAAAGGACGGGAGCTGCCTTCGCTGGGGAGACGTGTTGCTAACTTCGGCACGAATATCAGTGTCGAGGATTATTTTGTTGGTAAGTATTTATTATTATTTTTTTTGACTAGAGATATGTTGCAGGGTCGGGTGAGGGGCAATTGATTATTGTCCCGCCTTCGGCGACAACCACTTTGCCATCGGCGGTGGTAAGGGCGAAGGGAGCCGCGCAGGACCCATGGGCCGCCTTCTGCGTGAGCGGCGAGATTCTGTCAGCCGCTGCCGCCAAGGACATGGCGGGCTCCATGTCGCAGCGGCTGAGGGAGGCGTCGCAGCAGCTGTCGCAACAGCTAAGTCAAGTAAGTTGAGCTGGACTTCGGTGTTTCTTGTTTCCATGAAGATTTGGGTCTCATGTGTTTTTGTCAGGCGGCCGACTTCACCGACCGCGTTGCGTCGGGTGTCCTGACTGCGGACGTGGCCGCCGAAGTCGAAAGTCTCCGGGCGCAGCATGCAGATGCTGTCCGGGAGAAGTCAGCTGCAGAAAGTAAAAACCGCAGGCTGGGGGAGAAGGTGGCCGCCCTGGAGGCCGAGAAGATGGACCTCCGGCGCCAGCTGGTGGAGGAGAGGAGGGAGGCGAACCGTGCCATCGCTGAACCGCATTCTCCATGCGTGGAGGCCAAGGTGGCGCGTGCAGAGGGCAATCTCGCCAGCCAACGCGCCGAAGAGCTGGAGGCGAGGTACAACGCCCTCCGCGGCCGCGTGGACAAGGCCGAGGCCTCGACGCACTTGGAAGTCGAGCGGTCGCACGCGCAGTTTGTGGACACGTACCGCGAACTGGGTGTGCGGACTACTGACTTTGAAGTGCCCGAACAAGAAGCGGGCCTTTGCTTCCTCAAATGGTTGCAGGAGGAGTTGCTGGTTCTCCCGAACATAGTGACGGGGTTCATGTCCTTCACCTCCCTCGTTACCTGCGAGGGGGTGATGAATGCACTGTCCCACGAGGGGTGTAGGCACTACGAGGTCTTCGACCAAGCTGACGAGAACTTTGAGCGTGAAATCTTCAAGGTCGAAGACCCTGTGGTGAAGCAGTCAGTGGGGGCACTCTTCGATAGAATGTGGGGTCCGCATGGTCGGGAGGCAGTCAGGGAGCGATCCGACCGGGCGAGGGAGTAGGTAAAGGCTATTTTTTGTGTGGTTGTGTCTGTGGGTATGTGTGGTCTTTGCTGAGTGAATGTGCTGTTGCTGCAGATGGAGCGTGCCGAGGACGTTGAGGACCTTGGAGGTCTGGTCGGCGCGTCGCCCGAGGCTGCGGAGGTTAATCCGGTGCTGCCCTCGGATGCCGGTGAAGGTCCCTCGGCAGTGCCCGTGCCTACTGTGGCCGGCGAAGACCCTGTGTAGGCCCCTGCGCCGATGGTCGAAGATGCCTTGAAGGTGGTGGCAGAGCCAGCAGTCGAAGACCCCACGGCCACGGCCGAGCCTTCGCAGGTGGCTAAATAGGTGCGGGGGAGTTTGTAAATTTTGTCTGTGTGTTACTGAACCTCGGTTGCTGCACAGGTTTAGGGTTTTGGGCCTGCGCACGCAACCGCTACTGATAATGCTAATTTTGTGGCGGCTTCGACCGTGGTTGCTGAAGACGATTCTGATGATTCTGTGTCTAAGTTTTTTGAGTCTGATGATTCTGGGAGTTTGATTGTGTGAACACAGGAGTCTTCGAATGAGGACTTGGACTATTTTGCAGCATTGGATGTGGCTGCGGCGAAGACATCTCTGCGTGTGATGGGTGATGAGGATACTCCGGGTGCGAGTGCAGGGCATAGGCGGTGTCGGTGTTTTGGGTCCGACCGCGCACCTGGGGTTACCCCTCAAGGTGCTTTTAGGAGTAGGACGGCGTTATCGACTGTAGCTCGATGGTTCATGCTGAGTGCACGAGAAACAATGGTTTACAGGTTTGGGTAAGCTTTGAGATGCGTAATACCCTACGTCCTGGCGAGAGTGCTTTATGTAGTGGGTTACAAGGGAGTTCTCTAGTGCTGAAGATATAGAGAGTTGGGTGGATGGCTAGGTAGCGAGTGATTGATCGATCTGAAGGGGTGCCCCCCTAGGCCTTATATACTTGACCGTGGGGCATTACATGAAGATATGATAACAACGTGTGCCTAAGAAATAGTGAACCAACTGAGTCTATCCCCCTATAATTCGGCCGACCCATCCTCGCTTGGTTCCGTTGTATGGGGGCTCCTGCACGGGGAGGTCGGGTCACTGTTGTGATCACTGCTCTAATTTGTTGGGCCATCTGGGCTCGCGCCGGTCCGGCCTAATGTCCATCCGCTCCACTGGTCGTTCCTCCTCAGGCCCACGAGGGGATGACCTTACGAATTATGGGGCCCTTGGGCCTTTCGTGAGGTCTTTTATCCTTCTAGTGGACCCGAGGGATATCTGTCCCCCACAAGCCCCCGATCTTTGGGTTGATTTTGAAATAATTGGCCCAAAGATCCTAGGTCCAGCTTGCGGTCTTAGATTTTAACAGGGAATGCTTTGGAGATAAGCCTGCCGGGCCACTGCTTCTGAAATCTGAGTGATCCGGTAAAAACAATTTTTTACTGTCTTATGCTTTTATCACTTGAAATTTGGTGTTCTGTCTCAGATTCATGCTTCGGAGGTCAGCATTTTGTATCGTAGGACTTTGAACTTCATTGGGTGCACCGAAGGTGCACCCAATGGGTGTAGCCCTCGAGCTTCAAGTGGATTTTTGCAGATAATCCACTCGAAGGTCTTCACTTCAAGTATTATCAGAAATCACTTTTATCTTCCACTTGTGCTTTTTCAGAGGTCAGCCTTGTTTTGATCTTTCCTTACGCTTTAGTGGTTAGCATTTTGCTTCTTTGGGGATGATGATTCATTGGGTGCACCCAATGGGTGTAGCCCCCGAGCTTCGAGTGGATTTTTGAAAATAATCCACTCGAAGGTCTTCATTTCATGCCTTTTTCCGGGAATCATCCTTCCCTTTTGCCGAATGCCTTAGAGATCAGCATTATATTATTAACACTATGCTTTAGAGGTCAGCATACATTTTTGTCTTTGAGGCCGAGTACGCGATCTGTCCATATCTTGCTAGGTCTTGCAATTTATTTGATCTGCGGCTGATTAGACGTTCGATAGATGGCCCTTTGCTAGTCTTCATGTCACTTCGTGCTTTGATGCTTCTGTCGATTAGACTTGTACCTCACCGGCTATATTTAGCTTTCCTTTGATCCTTGCTGATATCTTTCTTCTGTCTTGAAGTATTCATTGCATATACTATACGGATGTGACAGTTTTGGAAAATATACTGATAATTCCTGGGCGTCCCCCCAATGGGTGTAGGCAAGGGACGGCTTTGTACGCTGAGCGTTTATCAAACTGCTTCTAAGTAGTAACTTGATGTGACCGTGGGTGTAATCATATCGTCCGCGCAGTTGATTTGAGTCCCAATGGGTGTCGTGTTACGTGAAACGGCGTCAGCCGCCTGACATGTCTTCAGACGGTTTGAATTGCATATTGAATTTTTGCGACTGTTCGGCGGCCGTGGTAGGAGGTGAGCGGTTGCCTTCTTCTTCTATAAATAGTGTTATTGCTTCTCCGGCATTTTCACATCTCTTACTGCTGCTTGCTATTTACTCTCCTCTTCTTCCTTCCATTTCCACCATGGGCGAGAGCAAGAAACGTAGCAGTTCTTCGCATCATTCCGGTGACAAGCGTAAGCACGAGCTGACTCCTCCCTCGGAGGACTTCGGTGACTCGAAGTACTCGGAGGAGGAGTTCTCCTCCGAGTCCGAGGGTTCTCCGGCTCCCGCCTCTCCCCCGGTGTCGTCTGATGATTCAGACGACTCCTAGGGGATTGCCGTGGAGGTCTGGACCTACATCCAGGCCATCGAGCGCGTCGGGCTCGAGGGCTCGGATGAGTCGGAATGCTCCTCGGACGAGGAGGACTCCTCGGACTAGTCCGAGGAGGGCAGCGGCGACGATGGCGGTGACGGTGACGACGACGAAGGCGACGGTGATGGCGGCGGCGTCAGCGGCAAGGGCGGTGACGGCAGCAGCAGGGGTGACAGCGGCGGTGGTGGCAACGGCAGCAAGGGTGGCAGCAGGGGCAGCAGCAAGGGCAGCAACAAGGCCAGTGGCTAGACGCCACTGGTTTTAAATGTTAGTATATATTAGAAGTAGTATAATGAAATAATGTAGTAGTAGTTAGTAGTATAGAGTAGTGAAGTATGATGTAATGGTAGGGAGGTCATCAGCTCATAATGAATTGATTTATAAGTTCGGTAATGCTTCCCTTATAATGAAGAATGATTTCGCCCCACTTCTATGCGCGTTATTTTGCTTTCTTGTCACTCGTCGATCTCATTAATGCTGGCAATGTCGGTGCTTTTTGAAGTAATGGTCGAGTGATAGCGGGCCACGTCGGTGTTTTAGAAGTAACGACCGAGCGACTGATGGCGACATCGGCGTTTTAGAGGTAACAACCGAGCGATAACGGGCCACGCCGGCCGCTTTGGAAACAATGGCCGGGTGAAGTCTGGTAACGTCAGCGTTTTTAGAAATAACAGTTGAGTTTAAAATGGGCTGCATCGGCCGTTTTGGAAATAACGGCCGAGTGATGATGTGGCACGCCCGCGTTTTAGAAATAACGGCCGGGTGATGACATGGCATGCCTGCGTTTTAGAGATAACGACCGGGTGATGACATGGCATGTCCACATTTTGGAAGTGGCGCCTGGCCCGGGAAAACCCCATATGTATTGCACGCCTCCACATTCCGTGCCCTAGTTCTTGCTTTTCTGCATCCAGGCCTTATCTGCTCTCTTGCAATACTACTTCCGCTCCACTCGCCAGCAAGGTTGAGATGGCGCCCAAGCAGAAAGCTTCGAGTTCGTCCGTTGCAGTCATTCCCCCCATCGATCCCAACAGTCAGTTGCCTTTCGCAGGTAACCATATGTCTGTTGTCTCTGAATCCGACCTTCTCCATCTCGTATCCATCGGAGTTCTTCCTCCGAAGGAGCTCTGCCCTTGGCGGATCTGCCATGGGGTCACTGTTCCAACAGAAGACACCCACGAATCTGTCATTTACGTTCCTTTTCTTATCCGCGGCCTTGCTCTTCCCATTTCTCCTTTCTTCCGCGGTCTCCTTGATTTCTATCGCTTGAATCTGACCCATCTGAATCCCAATTCCATTCTGCAAGTTTCTATTTTTGTTCATTTATGCGAAGCCTTCCTTGGGGTTTTGCCTCACTTTGGCCTCTAGAAGTATTTGTACCACTGTCGGCCTAGGATGGCCGGAGGACACCACCAACTGGTGGGGGCGCGAGCTTGGAGATGCGCCGTGGGAGGAAGACTGACTACCTTGACATCCCACTCAAGGACAGCATCAAGGGATGGCGCCTAGAATGGTTCATCGTGGAGAATCATGGGAATTCCCTCCCCCCACGGTCAGGGAGATAGCCGGATGTTCGCACTCCAAGCTGGACCGAATCCCCCATAGACCAGGAGGTGGCTGAAGCAGGGGCTCTGCTAGCTAAAGTTGGATTGTTGAAAGAAAGGGGTCTGACTGCAGAAGCTGTGGTCGCTGACTTTGTTTTGAAGAACATTCAGCCGCTGAAAGACAGAGCATATCCGACTTATCTGTACTGAGGCCTGGCTGATTCAACCCGGGTAACCAATAGAAGAATTCCTGCCGCGGACTTGGTGAGTCGGCTCGAGATGATACTCAGAGGCAAGGTGTCAAACATCGGCGCTCCTGTTGCGTACTCAGCCTGGAATCTGCCTCCTTCCAAGGCCTTTACCAGTTTTGTGTCGAATCCTCCTGCCGGTGATAGCGGTTTGGGCCTTAGAGTGCGACCCTCTCTCGAAGAAGTTAATGCTTTGGTTGCCTCACTGGAAGAAATTCCTGACAACGAGAGGCAGGTTCATTTTGAGGTGCCTTTGAATCCCAGTGATGCAGAGATAAGTGCCATGCTGGATATGTTAGCTGAAGATTCCTTTGATGCAGCCCCTGCTGAAACACCAGTGGTAGCGCCCCTCCTAGAAGCTAGCAAAGCTTTGGATATTCAGAGGTCTGACAGTATTCACCCGAAGCGCCCTCGCCAAGCCAATCAGCCCACTTCTCCTACTAAGGGGCAGAAAAAGAAGAAGAGACGTCTTCGTCGAGTGTCTAGCTTGGATCAGGATGCCGGTCCTTCTGTTCCTGCTGCTGAGGAAGTGCCAGTGCCTGCCTTTGCTGAAGCTGAAACCAATGGTCGTGATCTGACCGCTGCTGACCCCAATGGGTGTGATCCTGCTGAAGTTGACCCCAATGGGTGTACTGTCCGTGTTGTTGATGAAGATGATGAAGAAGAGGATGAAATCCCTCTAATTCAGAAGAACAGCCGGCGTTACATAGCTAGTGAGGAAAGTAGTGGTGTTCCTTCTCCTGCTTTGTCTGCCCTTATTGGTCTGCAAGAATTATCTCTGATGAACTTCGATCAGACTCTTGAAGACATGGTTCCAGAAGATCTGTTGTTAGAGCCGACAGATGGTGGCGCGATGGATGTTTGTGCTGATGTGCCCGATGCTGGGTTGGGGTCATCCTGGGTAGCGTCCTGCGCCTCATCGACCTTAGAGCGCGGTCTTGAGGGTCAGGAGGCTGGTCTAGATTGCACTGCTCCCACGGAAGTGACTGAGGGTCCTTCAGCCTTAGAGGTGGCTGTTGCAGAGAGCTCGGCCCTCAAGGATGGTGCTGGCGCTTACCCAGCCCCCGAGGGTGTTGCCGGAGATGATCTGGCTCGGATGGGTAGCGCGAGCTGTGACCCAGCCCCCGAGGGTGTCTGAGTGGGTTCTCCCTCCCACATTTCCATGGATGTTCACGTAGGGTCTTCTCCTCCACATTCTAGTTGCATGGCGATAGCCCAAGCCTTGGGTCAAGGAGTCGCTTTAGAGGCCAGCGCACCTGATGACAGAGTTCTGGCTTCTGCTGATGACACTGAATTGGTTCCCACTGATGCATTGCGGGTTGTTCCGGTTGGTGATCCTTCGTCAAGCCATCAATTGACTTCCCACGACTTGGGGGTTCCCTCATTCTTCTCCAACCTCCAGGTATTTTGGTTTCTTCTGGTCTGACTTTACCCTAGGCAGATAATTGTTCTCATGCTTGTCTGTTTTTAATGCTAGGAGTTGGTTGATGAGATGACCAGTCGGCTGTTGGGGACTTGTTCTCAAATGCTTCGGATCAAGAACAAGGCAACATAAAAAGTGTTAAATGATAAGGTCCTTCGTCCTCTGAAACATTATTTCCCTTCGGGATATAATGTATTTCGGACGAAGGTCACAAACAACATACCTTCGTAAGTACAATAAACGATGATGAAGAACTTATATGTAACATAAGAAGTAATATAAACATTAAATATTATCACAACGTCATTTCTATTTTATTATCATAGAAAAATAGAAATGATTTCAGATTACAAGTGTACCTTCGGATTGCAGGAAGGCCAAAGTATAAGGATGACGCAAAAGCAAATGCCAAGTCCGCGTGAACAGTACGGGAGTACTATTCATCTATTTATAGGCGTGGGACGCAGCCCATGTAAAATTACATTCATGCCCATTACATTTGCTAATGACTTATGGGAGTCTAGCAAGGCCTAAGTAGTCTTTTTATCTTTAAGTCGGTTCCCCTTTCTGCTATTGCGACGAAGCTTTCTTGCGCATAGCTTCGGCTGTGCACCATCCTTCGTACAGCATGGTAATCAGCCCGTCCTTCATCTCAATCCCCCTTCGTCTGGCTTAGGCTTCGTCCTAACTGTACTCCATGTTTCCAAAAATACCTGTTCATATAATTCACTTGGAAAACATTGTCAAATCTTGTTTTTGAGGACCTTCGGAGGACGAAGGCCCCCAACAGTAGCCCCTCGCAATATTAATTTGTTAGCGATAAATTCAGATTGCGATTTGGACGAAGGCCTCAAGCCGAAGGTCCGAAAAAACACCTTCCCTTCGCTAGAATAGCAACATTCACTGACAAGCGGGGTCTTTCAATTTTCAACGCACTGATAGTATAAATAAGATCATTCCGCAAACTCATCTGGTACGCTCTCTTGCCATCTGCTCCCGCTTACTGAATTTTTAGCTCTTGCGCACTAAGATTTGCTGATCTTTTAGTTTTGAAGCTTCGGCTTTGAAGACAGTTTTTTAGTGTTTCCGAAGATGTCTGAAGGTAAGAAGGCTGCTGCTGAGATGAAGCTGAGTCTTGACGAAGAGAAGAATTTAGGGTTTCTTATAGCGATGGCGAAGACCAATACGGAAAAAATCACCAAGGAGATTCTGGAAGGTTTGTCTGAAGACACTGGCGACAGTGACAGTTATGATGTGGACAGTGGTGGTGAAGACTCCGAAGATCGCCCCTGGCGACCAAGCCATTCAGTCTTTGGCAAGTCAGGTATCAAGGAAAATCATCTTGTCAACATGAGGGGAAGATACTTCCGGGATTTATCCATTGTGAGGGTCGATGAAGGAGAGAAAACTTGCCCGACCCCTGAAGAAAATGAAGTTGTAGTGTTCCGAAGCTTTTTGAAAGCTGGACTGCGATTTCCCCTGAGCAGCTTCGTCGTAGAAGTGCTGAAAATGTTTGAAATCTATCTTCATCAACTTACCCCCGAAGCAATTATAAGGCTGAATATCTTCGTGTGGGCCGTGAGAAGCCAAGGTCTGGAACCTGATGCGAAAAGTTTCTGCAACATACACGAGTTATCATACGAGACAAAACCCTGGGGTAAGGAACAGTATCACAATAATTTTGGCTGCTACAGTTTCGTTTCTCGGTCTGGGTCAAGCTGTCCCGTGCCAACATTTCGGAAGAGATGGCCCGGCGACTGGATGACGGAATGGTTCTATGTGAAAAATGACCTGAAAGCACGGGAAGATGTTAAAGGTATAATTATGCGCCCTATTTGGCAGAGTTTCGGCCTGCGAAAGCCGAAGGTTGAGATGAATGAAGCTGCCGGAGAATGCCAGAGAGCCTTCGGAGTTATTTGTTCTTTTATTGGAACGAGAGATTTGGTACAAGAACATATTGCCTTCAGAGTATGGCCGCTCGCGGAGAAATGGGAAATGCTGCAAGAAACCATGAAGGAGGCCGACGAAGGTGGACTTATCAGGCTGAAGTATACTTTCAAGTTCGGGGATAAATTCATTGAGCCAGATGATGACTGGTTAAAGAGTATTGAAAATTTAAGTGATGGACTGCTTGGGGCTTACTCGAAGGCTGAAGATACTGCACTGTCAGCAGCCTTCGGAGGCCAAAAAAAGAAAAGGCTGAACCGGGTGTTTGATGCAATCGAGTTCGTCTACCCTGACTATCGTTATCCCATTCAAGGGCAGAAAAGAAAAAACACATCCTCTGCGAAAGAAGAAGCTGCAACTGCTCCTAGCGAGCCAGAACCGAAAATAAAGAGGATAAAGGTCCTCACACATCGGCCACGCCATATTGAACCAGCTTCGGTGCCTGAGTTCACCGGAGAAACTTCTTCGGCCACCGAAGCTGAACAGCCAACCTTGCCGCCAGAAATCGCAGAGATGGCCGAAGCGCCATCCACAGAAAAAATGGAAGAAGCGAAAAAACCGACTGAGGAAAAAACATCAGAAGTTTTGAGTCCTGTAGCAAATGTTGAGACACTAAAAAATCAAAAGGTGTCAGCAGTGACTCCGAAAAGAAAGAGAATGGCTAATGTGCTAGATGTTCTGGAAACAATCAAATCTTCAAGCACCCCTCCGAAGAAGACTGTTGTCATTCCCGAAGCGAAAACTGAAATTTCTGATACTAAAGCTCCAGAGCAAGAAACTGAAGCCGAAGCTGGATCCTCAGAGGCCACGAAGATAAAATCCTTGGAAACCGAGGAAGAAAAAATAACAGAGCCAACTTTTGTTGAAGAAATTGGTGTCATTGCCCCCGAAGCATCCCCCAAAGTCCTTGATTACATGGTTCGTCATGCTTCGGGGAAACAATTATCAGGAAAAGAAAAACAAGAGGCCCAGTTTTACGCCCAAAAACTGAAGTATCCAAAGGGGGCGTTAATATTCAATGGCAGTGGAGAAGAAGACTTTTTGTATTGTCTCCCTGACAGCAAGGAGATTTCTGTCTGTCGGGAGATGAGCAAAAGCTTCGGATTCCCAACACTAGAAGATGGGCTCTCGGTGCTGTCGAAGAACGATCTGGCCGACAGCCTGGCATATAATAGCTTAAAGGTGCAACAAATGGGATCTTTGTATTTTTTGTTGAGACCAAAATTTTTCGTTTGCTTAAATCTATTGACGCACACATATTTTTCTTTGCAGGGCCTGATACTTAGCAATGCCCTCAGGGCCCAGAAAGATGCTGAAGACGAAGGGTGTGCTATAGCCCTGAGCAACCTTCGTTCCGAAGTAATTGAACTGAGGAACGAAGGTCTCGAAAAAGATAAAATATTACATTCATTAATAAATAGAATAAAAGAAGACGAAGCTACTTTTAAAGGTCAAGCTAAAGCTCAGAAGCGCGAAATTGAAGATCTTCGAAAACAACTAGCCAGAGCCAAAGAGGAACGCATGCTTGAAAAGACGAAGCGAGAACTCAGCGACCAATGGGCAAATCATTTAGAGGGAACTGTTGAAGAGCTTCGTTCATCTAAGAAAAGATGTTATAACAAATCTATAGAGTGTGTTAAGAAGTTGAAAGCTAGCTTCGCCAGCATCGGCGCATTCTCGAGCGAAGAAAACTTTACAAGAGGCAACCCCGAAGGTCCCATCGAATGGATCGATCACGAAGCTGAAGCCTTCGAGGAAATTTTAAATAGCCGTGGAGATATATGTGCTTTCTCGGGTGCCAGAGGAATTGCCACCATTTTAGAGAAAAAAGGCTGCGAGCATGTAAAGGTTTTAGCGCAATCCGAGGCTGCTTTGTCCTTCGAAGATGCAAGAGACCCTTCGGCCGAAGCTAGCATGGTTGGTGGAAAATTTTTTACCGATGTCTAGGGATAATGGTGGCCGAGAAATGGCTCGAGAAATTATCCAGAAAAGCGAGAAGGGCATTCACGACGCTAGAGAAGTAGCTAAGGCTGCTGACAAAAGCTCAGAGCCCGAAGGGCAAATAGGTATTAGCTAATGGTTTTTATTGTGTTGTAATTTTTGGTTTTAAACTTCGTTCGCAATTTGTAATAGCAATGTGGCCGTATCCTGTTCTCCTTCAGATCCTACTAAAGCGTCTCCGGGCCCTCACCCAAAAGGAGACGAGGAAATTAAAAAGATGGCTGAAGCTATCATGGATGAAGTTGTTAACCGGCTCCTGAACGAAGCTGCAGAAGTTGTTTTGAGAGAAGATTAAGCACTATTGTAAAAACTTCTGAAATGAAATATGTGTAACATTTTGTAACCCTGTAATATATTTGCTTTTAATGTTTCGATTCTTTACGATGCATGAAACTTTACGTACGTACCGTTTTTGAGCCTTCGGCGAAAAAACACCTTCCCTTCTTTTCATGCTTCGTGAAGATAGAAAAACTTTTATGCATCGCAATGTCCATAGCGCTCTGATGAAGAATATCCAAACTTCGTGAAAACATTTCCCGAAGCTATATTCCGAAGATCACTATTGTATCCCCTTAGCACGATTTTCACATTCTCAAAGCATCCTTCCGAAGGTCGATACTGTGTTCCCTTCTTTTGTCATATGCAACATGATGTATGATGCTTATGCTATGCAAAATGATGTGATGATGTTATGTTATGCAGATGACATTTGTTCGGAAGATACACACATATCCCCTTAAAACACACAATCTTTTTGTATCAGCGCTGACTTTTCGCTGTAAGCTCTGCATTCCCTTAGGAACGACTTTGGAGCTTCTTCGCCCTTTACTTAGGCGGTATCAGCGTTGACTTTTCGCTGTAAGCTCTGCATTCCCTTAGGAACGACTTTGGAGCTTCTTCGCCTTTTACTTAGGCGGTATCAGCGTTGACTTTTCGCTGTAAGCTCTGCATTCCCTTAGGAACGACTTTGGAGCAGAAAACTTACACTGCGTTCCCTTTGGAACGGCTTTTTGTGACTTCGAAGGATTTTTGATAATTCGAAGGTCCTCCTTGTTATCGCAAATTTTTAAGCTTCAGCAACTTAAGCCTGTGGAGAAAATATATTTTCCTTTTGACAAACAACGAAACTATTACATGAAAGATGTCCTTTATTACACAGAAAATAGAACTGAATGGAAAAGACTGCTATCAAGGTAGGATATTTGTCAATAGATGTGCTTCGACTCTGGCACAGTGCTATTGACTGTGCGAGCTTCGGATTGTTCTCTGAAGTCCCTTTGGTGTGGAGCATATTGGCTCCCTTCTGGCTGTTGGCCTTGTTGCAGCGGTGGTGGAGGCGGAGGCTATTGCCAGGAGGCTTGAGGTTGACTCGCCGAAGCAACAGAAACTGCAGGGTGGTTGCCTATGTATTCTGGGATGTAAGGCGGATGATACGGAGCAGTATGCATGACCTGCTTCGGCTGAGCTTGTTGTGCTGCAGCTTCGGCTATCTCCTTTTGCTTCTGGATGGTAACGTGGCACATCCTGGTGGTATGGCCCTTGTTTTCACCACAGAACAAACAAAATATTCTCCTTGGTTGATCTCCAAATCTTCCGCCGAAGCCCCTGGCGCCTCTGCCTCTTGGAGCTGGTGGGCGGAAGAAGCTTTGCTGTTGCCCCGAAGCCTGTGAGGAGCTCTGCGGCCTGTGCTGCTGACTCCCCTTATCATCATTTTGAGTAGAGTTGTGGATTGACCTGACATGCCTCGGATAGAATCTTCCTCCGAAGCCCCTGGTCATTTCAGAAAACCTGAAAGCCTCCTCCCTTCTCTGGCGAAAATCATTGTCTGCACGAATATACTCGTCCATCTTCTGGAGCAGCTTCTCTAAAGTTTGAGGAGGCTTCCTAGCAAAGTACTGAGCTGAAGGTCCAGGCCGAAGTCCCTTGATCATGGCCTCAATGACAATTTCGTTGGGCACCGTTGGTGCCTGCGCCCTCAAACGCAAGAACCTTCTGACATACGCTTGAAGGTATTCTTCGTGATCCTGTGTGCACTGGAACAGGGCCTGAGCAGTGACCGGCTTCGTCTGAAACCCTTGGAAGCTGGTTAACAACATGTCCTTCAGTTTTTGCCATGAAGTGATCGTTCCTGGTCGAAGGGAGGAATACCAGGTTTGAGCAACGCTCCTGACAGCCATAACAAAAGACTTTGCCATGACTGCAGCATTGCCACCATACGAAGATACTGTTGCTTCATAGCTCATCAAAAATTGCTTCGGGTCTAAATGGCCATCGAATATGGGAAGTTGTGGCGGCTTGTAGGACGGGGGCCAAGGTGTAGCCTGCAGCTCAGCGGACAGAGGAGAAGCATCATCGAAAACAAAATTTCCATGATGGAAATTGTCATACCAGTCATCTTCGTTGAAGAAACCCTCCTGATGAAGGTCTTTTTGTTGAGGCCTTCGGTTCTGCTCATCGTGAGTGAGATGGCGAACCTCTTCAGAAGCTTCGTCTATCTGCCTTTGCAGTTCAGCTAGCCTGGCCATCTTTTCCTTCTTCCTCTGCACCTGTTGATGAAGCATCTCCATATCTCTGATCTCTTGATCTAGCTCATCCTCTTGAGGCGTCGGGCTGACAGCCTTCCTCTTCTGGCTTCGGGCCTCCCGAAGAGGGAGAGTCTCCTGATTGGGGTCCAGCGGTTGCAGGGCTGCAGCCCCAGTTGCTGAAACTTTCTTCGGCGCCATAGCGAAGGTTGTTAAATGTTGCTGATTGTTCAAAAACTCAGAGTGGAAGTGAGTTCACCGGAGGTGGGCGCCAATGTTGGGGACTTGTTCTCAAATGCTTCGGATCAAGAACAAGGCAACATAAAAAGTGTTAAATGATAAGGTCCTTCGTCCTCTGAAACATTATTTCCCTTCGGGATATAATGTATTTCGGACGAAGGTCACAAACAACATACCTTCGTAAGTACAATAAACGATGATGAAGAACTTATATGTAACATAAGAAGTAATATAAACATTAAATATTATCACAACGTCATTTCTATTTTATTATCATAGAAAAATAGAAATGATTTCAGATTACAAGTGTACCTTCGGATTGCAGGAAGGCCAAAGTATAAGGATGACGCAAAAGCAAATGCCAAGTCCGCGTGAACAGTACGGGAGTACTATTCATCTATTTATAGGCGTGGGACGCAGCCCATGTAAAATTACATTCATGCCCATTACATTTGCTAATGACTTATGGGAGTCTATCAAGGCCTAAGTAGTCTTTTTATCTTTAAGTCGGTTCCCCTTTCTGCTATTGCGACGAAGCTTTCTTGCGCATAGCTTCGGCTGTGCACCATCCTTCGTACAGCATGGTAATCAGCCTGTCCTTCATCTCAATCCCCCTTTGTCTGGCTTAGGCTTCGTCCTGACTGTACTCCATGTTTCCAAAAATACCTGTTCATATAATTCACTTGGAAAACATTGTCAAATCTTGTTTTTGAGGACCTTCGGAGGACGAAGGCCCCCAACATCGGCTGAGGTTGCAGGGTGCCTCTGTCCCAGAAGGAGCTTTGTCTCTAGCGCATTGGAATCTAGTGCTGCTTCAGCGGCGTGTATCTGATTTGGAGGTGGCAAATGCCGATCAGTGCTCTTTTGCTTCCTTTTTTGGCTACTTGATCAATCTGCTTTTTAGCTGAACACCCTTGCTTAACTGTTTTTTGATAGATATGACTCGGCAGTATTCTGATCTTAAGGAAAAGTATTCTCAAGGTTAGACTGAACTGGCCCGGGTTTCTGCTCCTCTGAATGATGTTAACACGCTGAACTCCACTCTCAATGCTCAACTTGACTCTGAAAAGGTAGCTACTGAATCAAACTTTTGGCTGCCCTTATCTGCTATGTTCTTAATGTTTACTTGACGTTGGAGAAATTGATTCTCGACTGCAGAGGAAAAGTGTGCTCTTGCTACTTCTCACGACAATCTTGACAAGTTATACCGCGACGCCAGTAACTCGCTGACCATCTTAGAGAGAAGTCATCGTTTCACCATGGATGACTTGAATAATCATCGTTATAAGCTGCAGGAGTCCTTGGATGACGTGATTCGCCTCAGGCAATTGGTGTCGAGCAAGGATACTATCATCAAGGATCTGCGTTCTTCCAAGAAGTCAGTCGTTTAGGAGCTAGAAGCTGCTCGGTTGGCTGTCAAGGTTGCTGAAGATACTTCTACTACTCTGAGGGCCCAGCGCGACAGAGCTATGGATAAAGCCATTCGTGCAGGACGGATCTTGATGAGGAGGCCTGGCGTGGTTGTTCCTGACGACATAGTGGCAGATGTGAACGTCGCTCCTGATTCCTCAAGTCGCCCCTCTTCGTCGGTTGCTCCTGAGAAGAACATTGCCAAATAGAAAACAATGTATGCTTTAAACACGTGGTTAGTGTGCTTGGATGCTTCGTTAGAAAACGTTTCCTAGTACTGAATGCCGTTATTGCTTTCCCGTTGTCAGTACTTATAATCGTAAAAGTAAATGCAGTACGATGGTTTTGAAATTTATTCGTGGAGCATAGAGGTCGCATTCGGATGAGTAGTTGCAAACGTGCTGGTGTTGGACTAAGTAGGCGTGAGGGTATCGAGCCGATTTAAGTCGTTAACGACTTCGACTGATCGTCCCGTTAGTAGGGTATAGTGATCACCCCGAATTAAGTAAGCGTGGGCATGTCGCACCGCCTTAAGTCCTTGCCGACTTAAGCCGATTGCTCTGTTGGTAGGGTATAGTGGTCACCCCAAGTTAGGTAAGTGTGAGCATGTTGCACCGTCTTAAGTCGTTGCCGACTTAAGCCGATTGCTCTGTTAGCAGGGTATAGTGGTCACCCTGAGTTAGGTAAGCGCGAGCATGTTGTGCCGTCTTAAGTCGTTGCCGACTTAAGCCGATTGCTCTGTTGGTAGGGTATAGTGGTCACCCCGAGTTAAGTAAGCGTGAGCATGTTGCACCGTCTTAAGTCGTTGCCGACTTAAGCCGATTGCTCCGTTAGCAGGGTATAGTGGTCACCCCGAGTTAAGTAAGCGTGAGCATGTTGCACCGTCTTAAGTCGTTGCCGACTCAAGCCGATTGCTCCGTTAGCAGGGTATAGTGGTCACCCCGAGTTAGGTAAGTGCGAGCATGTTGCACCGTCTTAAGTCGTTGCCGACTCAAGCCGATTGCTCCGTTAGCAGGGTATAGTGGTCATCCCGAGTTAGGCGAGTACGCAGATTGACAGTTAAACAATTCGAGTGCCTTTGAAGTCTTTTTATTGATGATACATTTCTCAGCTTACAGAGTACATTGTCATCCCGATAGCCTTTGAGATATAGCTAGGGGTAAAACTTTCTAAGATGCTCTATATTCCATGAATTCCCAATTTCCGTGCCGTCTATCTGAGTGAGACGATATGATCCGGGCCGAGTGACTTCTGCTACTATGAACGGTCCTTCCCATATTGGTGACAATTTGTGCCGTCCTTCCCCCGTTAGAATTCGGCGGAGGACGAGGTCTCCCGCTGCAAAGGATCGATGTCGTATGGCCTTTTCATGGTAGCGCCTCAGAGTTTGTTGATATCGGGCTGATTGGATTACCGTGTTCAGTCGTTCTTCTTCGAGTACATCAACGTCTTCCAGCCTAGTAGCTTCAGCTTCTGCTATGCTCTCAAAGATCAACCTTGGTGCCCCAAACTTGAGATCGGCAGGTAGCACTGCCTCCGAACCGTAAACCATAAAGAAGGGGGTATTTCCATGAAGAGCTCGGCTAGGTTGAGTTCTCAGGCTCCAAACCACATATGGCAGCTCTCTGATCCACTTTCCTGCGAACTTCTCATTCTTGTCGAAGACTTTCTTTCTGAGTGCTTCTAATATCATCCCGTTGGCTCTTACTACTTGCCCGTTGGCTCTTGGGTGCGCCACCGAGGCATATTTGATCTGAATGCTCTTTTGCTCGCAGAAATCGAAGAACTCTAAACTGGTGAAGTTGGATCCCAGGTCAGTTATGATGCTATTCGGTATCCCGAACCTGAATATTATGTCTTGTATGAATTCCACTGCCTTAGCTGAAGTTAGAGAAGCAATGGGTTTGAACTCTATCCATTTAGTGAATTTGTCGATAGCAACCAGTACATGAGTGTATCCTCCTTGAGCTTTCTTAAAAGGTCCAATCATATCCAATCCCCAGCACGCGAACGTCCAAGTTACGGGTATAGTCTGCAGCTGCTGTGCTGGTAGATGCTGCTGTTTTGACAAGTACTAGTAGGCTTCGCACCTCTGGACTAACTCGGCTGCATCACTCTTTGCTGTTGGCCAGTGGAAACTCAACCTAAAGACCTTCCTAACCTAGAGTTGTTGGGGGCTTGTTCTCAAATGCTAAGAATTAAGAACAAGGCAACATAGAAAATGTTAAGTGTTAAAGTCCTTCGTCCTCCACCTCATTATATCCTTTCGGGATATAAAGAATTTCGGACGAAGGTTACGAAGGACGTACCTTCGTAAGCATAATAACGAGGGACGAAGTATTCATATAAATCATGAGGTATAAAATAAACATTTAAATGTTATCATAGAATCATTTCCATTTTTCTTAATATGAACGAATATAAATGATTTCAAATTACAAATGTACCTTCGGTCCTGAGGAAGGCGAAAATACAAGTGTGATGCGAAGGCAAATGACAGGTTCGCGTGAACAGTACAGGGGTACTGTTCATCTATTTATAGACACAGGTCACAGCCTGTGACAAATTACAATTATGCCCCTTACAAAAGTTCACAACATTGACTCAGACCTCTATGGATAAAAAGGTCATTCTATCTCTATGTCGGTTTATAACGCCGAAGCTCCATAAAAAGGAACCTTCGGCCATCTCCTGGGGACGACTTCAGCCGAAGCTGCTTCTTCGTGTAAGACCTTCGGCGCACCGAAGCATGGCCCCAACAGTAGCCCCTTTCGCGGTGCTAGATCGTTTTTCGTAACGAGCTTGACCCGTGAAAAAAGCCTCTTCAGCTTCGGGAAGCCGAAGGTCCAAAAAACACCTTCCCTGAGCTCGTTGCGGAGAAACGATCCGGCTTCCGAGCGCGTGCCAGGCCCACCTTGCAGAGTTACTGTTTGATCTTTGCGGTCCACTGCACAGCGAGTACAAGCGACTGCCCGCTTGGTGTAAAAATCCTGCCGCTTCGCCTTCTTACCTGCAGCACTATATAAACAGACGGGTAGGTGTGAAGTTACCACAGCATTCATTGCTATTTGCGCTGTTTTGCTGCCAAAATTTTTAACTATAGCCGAAGCTTGACTCTCAGAATCGAACGAAGGTCCATCTCGACGTCTGCTTCGTCAGAAAGAAAAGCTTCAGGAGAAAAGAAAAAAGAAAAAAGTATCTAACTTCCCCAAACTCAGAATCAAATGGCTAGAGTGCGATCTACTGCCAGAGTTGCACGTGAAGGAGACGAACCCGAAGGTTCGAATACTGTGCCCATCTCCGAAGCGATGCAGCGTTCCGGACTGGTGACTGCGGAAGAAATGCCCGCTGCTGAAGCAAATCCCGACAGCTACCGAAGGAGAAGAAGAGAACATTGAAGGGACTGATCCCGAAGATGACTATTGTATTGCCATGCCCAGCAAGCCCAGTCACTTGGACTTCGGGAAATCAACTGTTTCAAAGGCTGATCTTTCCAAGATGGTGAAAGCAGGTTATTTCAATGAAAATCAGAAGAAGCTACTCCGCTTCGGGGGAGAAGAAACCACCCCGAAGCCAGAGAAGGACGAGATTGTCATCTTCAAGAGCTTTTTAAAGGCTGGGCTGAGATTCCCTCTTCACGAGATTATTGCGGAGGTACTGAAGAGGTTTGGTATCTACCTTCACCAGTTAACTCCTAACGCTATCGTTAGGCTTAGCGTTTATATTTGGGCCCTCCGAAGCCAAGCAGTGGAGCCATTTGCCGACAGTTTCTGTCGAGTTCATGAGTTACATTATCAAACAAAGGCCAGAAAAGATGGGCTACATGATAACTTCGGCTGCTACAATTTTGCCTACCGAAAAACCGCAAAGTTTCCTGTAATCAGCTACCGAAGCAAGTGGCCGGCAGGCTGGAAATCAGAATGGTTCTATGTCAAGGTTGATGACGACAAAGAGAAGCTTGTACAAAGTCCACTGGAGCTGATCTTCGGAGAAACCCGACCCCGCTGCAACATGACACCAGAGGGTCAAACACAACAGGCAATGGATGAATTCAGAATTATTGCAGAACATATCAGTACCAGGGATCTGGTTCAAGAATTCTTGGCATTCAGAGTCTTCCCTACTCTGAAAGAATGGGAAATGCCAAAGTTAAAGGGGGAGAAGAAGGAGGGGGAACTTGTCCGGCTTCCTTATCACTTCAAATTCAAGAAATACTTTAAGAAGCCCTGCCAAGAGTGGCTGGACACAGTTGAGGTGATGTGTAATGAAATTCTGGGGAATTATTCCAAAAAAGAAGATCAACTAATGACAGCAGCCTTCGGCACCCGTCTGAAGCGAAGGCTGAACCGAGTGCTTGATGCCCTGGACTTTGAGTACCCTGACTATGAACGACTGAGCAAGGGTGCTGAGGGCCAAAAAAGAAAAAGAGTGGCCGAAGCTTTGAACAAGGATGAAGAAAAACCAGCGAAAGAGAAGAAAATTCCCAAGAAGAGAAAAATATCAACTCCAAAGCGAAAATTATCCGATGAAGAGGGGTCCCCCGCACCACCTTCTGCCAGCGACGTGGAGGAAATTTTAAAGCTAATGACTGAACCCATGCCCACGAAGCTAAGTCCATTAGGGCTCCAACTGACGAAGCTTTTTCGAAAGGTGGAAGAGCCGGAACAAACGAAGATAACCAAACCAAAGCGGCAAAGAATTATTGCAGTGACTGAAGTTATCGACAAGACGCCGCCGAGGGCGTCAATTCAGAAAACACCAGCTGTCGAAGGCACCACAAACGTCGAAGTCGCACCTTCGGAGGTCGCGGCTACCGAAGCCGCTACAGCCGAAGATGTAAACTTAGAAACTACCATTGAGGACATCGACAAAATTTTACAAGACATGGCTGCCGAAGAAGCTGCCACTGCTGCTGAAAAAACCATGGCCACAGTGCCTGGGAAAGGGAAAGAAATAGCCGAAGACACTTTGGACGACGAAGCCTACTCATTTCAAAATTTAGTTGGGCAAAAACTGACGAAGGCCGAAATAGAAGAGCTCAAGGAATATGCCAAATCTTGCGGATACAAGCCAGGAGCTCTTCTATTTGGAGGCATTGATGATGAAAAATTGGGCTGCATTCGTGATCAGGCTGGGGCTAAGGTCATCGGTACTCTATCAAAGAGTATTGGTTTTCCGAAGCTAGAGACAGATATCAGCCGCTACCGACGACAACATATCGTCGGCAGCTTATTTTATTCCAATTTCAAGGTAAACAACCTTTTCTCTGGTTTTTATTGCTTTTAATAATGAAAATGTTACCAACGAAAGTTGTTTCTGTACAGAGCATGCTACTGAGCAAAGCTCTGAAGATGCAGCAAGATTTGGAGGACAAAAAACACGAAGCTATAATTCAAAATTTAGAGAGCAAGATAAAAGAACAATCAGCTATCATTGAAAAGAAAGACTTCGAGCTGCAATCAACCGAAGGCTTGCTGGCAGAGACTGAGGCTAAGGTATCAGAATTGAATTCGAAGCTTATCGGTCAATCAAAACAATTTGAACAGGAGAAGCTAGAGCTTAATTCGAAACTTGAAGCCGAAGTCCAGACCAACTCAGACTTGAAGAAATCATTAACAAGCCTTCAAGACAAGTGCTTGAAATTTAGCAACAACTGTATTGAACGATTAAAAAAGATATTTTACTCTGTTGGAGCCAGCAGCGGGAAGTTTAACCCTTTAGCGGAAAATTTACCACAAGCCTTTGATCATATTGAAGCTGAAATTGAAGAACTTGACGAAGTTATAGCCGGGCACAGTGACTTCTGTGCCTGGGTAGCTTCTCGGGGTACCGCTGCAGCGTTCCTGAAGGCCGGCTGCGAGCATGGAAAAATCGTCAACAGGCCCAACTTCACCCTGTCTCCATCAATTTTGGACGATATTCCTGACCTCGCCCGAAGCATCTCGAATAGATTTATAAAAATGATATGGACAAAAGGCGGGCGAGAGAAGGCTGGAGACGAAGCTCGAAGTCATCTTGATCCAGTAAGAAATCATACTTTGTACGTACCTTCTCCTTCACGCTTGATTTTTACTCGCGGTACCTTGATTCATGTAGGATGACGAAGGTGAAGATGATGCTTAAGATATGTCGCCGAAGCTGTCGCCGAAGCTGAAGCTTAATGAAGATCAGTAGAAGTATACTATAGGAAAAAACTCAGGATACTTTTGTAACAACTTTTGTAAATACAATTAAACTGTTCTCAAGGAACTTTGTACATACCTTGTAATATATTCTTACCCTTCTACTGAGGCGCTTTGATGTGGACGAAATCAGTATTTTGAGCCGAAGGCGAAAAAACACCTTCCCTTCTTTTCGTACACAACGAAGCATAGAAGACCAGTTCTTCTTTTTGCCGAAGCTTTTCTTTTTTATACATAACGAATCATAAAAGACCATTTCTTCTTTTTGCCGAAGCTTTTCTTTTTTGTACATAACGAATCATAAAAGACCACTTCTTCTTTTTGCCGAAGCTTTTCTTTTTTGTACATAACGAATCATAAAAGACCACTTCTTCTTTTTGCCGAAGCAACCACTTTGGTACATAAATGCTATGAATGAATGCTTATGCATGCAAATGCCATGATGTAATGTAATGTGCGAATGAATGTCCAAAACATATGTCCGAAGCCACACTCTCAGCCATTATTTCTTTAGAACCAACCACACATCAGCTCTGCATTCCCTTAGGAACGACTTTGGAGCTTCTTCGCCTTTTACTTAGGCGGTATAAGCTCTGCATTCCCTTAGGAACGTCTTTGGAGCTTCTTCGCCTTTTACTTAGGCGGTATAAGCTCTGCATTCCCTTAGGAACGTCTTTGGAGCTTCTTCGCCTTTTACTTTTGGCGGAATCAGCGTTGACTTTTCGCTGTGAGCTCTGCATCCCCTTAGGGACGTCTTTGGAGCTTCTTCTCTTTTTCAGTTTCGGCACTCGATGGTGCGTTCTCAGCTTTTACATTTACATTCTTTGGGGGATTTTGCTCTTATAAAACTAAAAAAGGAAATTACATATGATGGCCCCATTAAAAACCTTTCTCCCCCTTTAGAAAGGAAAAGGGTGCCATGAAAAAGAAAAAGAAAAACATAAAAAGTTACATCAAGTTATACATAATATCTCCGAAGCTCATCTGCATTCCAAGATCTTGGAATTTCGTTGCCATCCATGTCCTTTAATCTGTACGAACCAGGCCTTGACGAAGATGCTACTAAGAAAGGCCCTTCCCATTTCAATTGTAACTTGCCCACTGTATCTGGGTTGGCCACTCTCCGAAGCACCAAGTGTCCCGGCTCAATATTTTTTAGCCGGACCTTTCTATCTCGCCATTTAACTGTTTCAGCCTGGTATTTATTGATATTTTCCACAACTTGAAGTCTGATCCCTTCTAAAGCATCTTTTTCCACAAGACAATCATCTTCAGGGCTTGATTCTGCCGAAGCTACTACTCTTATTGATCCAGCTTTGGCTTCTTCCGGAGTTATTGCTTCGTCACCGAATAATAACTTAAATGGGGTAAAGCCTGTAGACCTTGATGTTGTTGTATTGTGGCTCCACACCACTTTGGTTAACTGATCTGGCCACTTTCCCCTGGGTTGATTGAAGATTAACTTCATTATTCCTGTCATTATAATGCCGTTGGCCCTTTCAACGAGCCCATTCGACTCCGGATGCCTGACTGATGCAAAATGGATCTTCGTTCCAATTTGATCACAGAAATTTCTGAAAGCTTCGGAGTCGAACTGCGTTCCATTATCTACAGTGATGGCCTTCGGTACTCCGAAGCGACAGACAATGTTCTGCCAGAAAAACTTTTGGACAGTGGCCGAAGTTATTGTGGATAATGGCTTCGCCTCAATCCACTTGGAAAAATATTCCACAGCCACTATAACATATTTTAGATTCCCTTGAGCCGGTGGTAATGGACCCAGCAAGTCAAGGCCCCACCTTTGCAATGGCCAGATGGGCTGTATCAGCTGTGTCAAAGACGAAGGTTGCTTTTGATCTCTTGCACATTTCTGACAACCTTCGCACCTTTGAACTAACTCCGCTGCATCCGAAGCTGCCTTCGGCCAATAAAACCCTTGGCGGAAAACTTTTCCAAGTAACGGCCTAGATCCGATGTGGGATCCACACAGGCCTGCATGTATTTCTTTCATTAACTCTATACCTTCGGTTCTGGACAGGCACTTGAGCAGCGGGGCACAAACTCCATGCTTGTATAACTCCCCTTCTATCATGACATACGGACGAGCTCTTGCCTCTATCCTTTTATTATAAGCTTCGTCATCTGATAGGAAGTTACCCTGAAGGTAAGAGATTATTTCAGTTCTCCAATCTTCGCTGTAAACAGGAGAAATGTTGAGGACTGCTCTTTCAAGGAGCTCCACCGAAGGTGCCTTTATTGTTTCGAAGAAGACATCCGAAGGTAACGGCAGCCCCTGTGCTGCAGACTTTGCTAGTAAATCAGCATGCTCATTTTGTCCTCGAGGGATATTCTTGACAGAAAATCCTTCGAAGGAGGCCTCGATCCTTCGGACCGTGTCTAGGTATTTTTCAAGCTTCGGATCTTTAGCCTTGCAACTTTTGTCAATATGACCCGAAACAACCTGGGAATCAGTCTTAAGAATCGCCCTTCTGATTCCTATTGCCTTTAATTTCCGAAGGCCCAGGAGCAGGGCTTCGTACTCAGTAATATTATTTGTGCAGCTGAAGTCAAGTCTTGCTGCATAACAAGTTTTAACCTTGGATGGTGAGACCAACACAGCAGCTGCACCTGCTCCGAAGGTTCCCCAAGAGCCATCACAAAACACTGTCCACACTTCGGCATCTTTATTTGCTTCTTCATCCTGAGCCCCTGGCGTCCAGTCGGCAATGAAATCTGCCAATGCTTGAGACTGGATCGAGGATCTATGCACATAATCAATGTAAAATTCATTGAGCTCTGCAGCCCATTTTCCAATCCGTCCAGTAGCTTCTCTATTTCTCATGATATCCTTCAACGGCTGCGAAGAAGGAACAATAATATTGTATGCCTGAAAATAATGCCGAAGCTTCCTGGATGCCATTAAAACGGCATATAATACCTTCTCCAGCTCTGTATAATTTTTCTTTGATATACTAAGGACTTCAGATACGAAATATACTGGGACCTGCTTCTTGACTTGTCCATCAAACTTCTCCTGGACAAGTGCCGCACTTACTGCTGAGTGCGAAGCTGCCACATATAACAACAGAGGAGCCCCTGGCGTTGGTGGAGTTAATGTTGTTAGATCTATTAAGTATTGCTTCAGCTCTTCGAAGGCTTTTTGTTGACTTGGGCCCCATTGAAAGACTTCGGCTGACTTCAGCACCTCGAAGAATGGTAAGTTTCTTTCTGCTGATTTGGATATAAATCTGTTGAGAGATGCCAGCCTTCCTGTCAATCTTTGGGCCCCCTTTCTTGTGGTTGGTGGCTCCATTCGAAGTATAGCTTCGATTTTATTTGGATTAACTTCGATTCCCTTTGTTGAAACCAAGCATCCAAGAAATTTACCCTTCTTCACTCCGAAGACACATTTTTCTGGATTCAGCTTCAGACGAGCTTGTCTGAAGCTGGCGAAGGTCTCCTGCAGATCAGTAATATGATTTTCCTGCTTCGTGCTTTTTACAATAATGTCATCAACATAGGTCAACACATTTCTGCCTATCTGAGACTGGAGAACCTTCGCAGTCATTCTGCTAAAACTCCCTCCAGCATTCTTGAGCCCCTCAGGCATCCGAAGATAGCAATATGTGCCACTTGGGGTTATGAAGCTAGTCTTCGGCTCATCTTCCTTCTTCATCCAGATTTGATGATAGCCTGAGTAGCAGTCCAGGAGACTCATGAGCTCTGAAGAAGCTGCTGCATCAACTAAAGAGTCTATCCTTGGCAGCGGGAATTCATCCTTCGGACAAGCCTTGTTGAGATCTGTGAAATCGATACACATTCTCCACTTGCCATTGGCCTTCTTCACCATAACAGTGTTAGCTAGCCACTCTGGATACTTCACTTCTCGGATAACTCCTGCACTGAGGAGTCTTTTTACTTCATTGCGAGCCCCTTCAGCCTTGTCATCCGACATCTTCCGAAGTCTCTGCTTTCGGGGTCTGAAGGATGGGTCAACATTGAGCGAATGTTCAATAACATCCCGATTTACTCCACAGAGATCATTAGCTGACCATGCAAAAACATCTTTGTTGTTGAATAAAAACCTTATCAAGGTTTTCTCCTGGTCTTCAGATAATTGCGAACCCAACAGCACCTTCTGCTCTGCTATGTCCTCACACAATAGCATGGGCTTCGGCTGATCTGCTGAAGCTGCTTTCTCCCTTCTGAATTTGTACTGTTCACAAGCTTCAGCTCCATCTATGTTATGGATTGCCTTGGAGTCAGTCCAGCTTCCTTCGGCCCTTCTAGCAGCTTCCTGGCTTCCATGAATAGCTATAGGCCCTTGGTCCGAAGGTATCTTCATGCAGAGATAAGCTGGGTGAAGAATTGCTTCGAAGGCATTAAGAGTACCGCGACCAATGATAGCATTGTAAGGATACTCCATGTCAACAATATCAAACACAATTTGCTCAGTCCTTGTGTTGTTAACAAATCCGAAGGTTACCGGCATGGTAATCTTCCCAAGTGCTACAATCTGCCGCCCTCCGAAGCCACAAAGAGGGTGCGTAGCATCATGAATCTTGTCTTCAGGCTCCTGCATTTGTCTGAAGGCCTTAGCAAATATAATATCAGCTGCACTGCCTGTATCAACTAGGACATTGTGGACCAGAAATCCTTTGATCACGCAAGAGATGACCATGGCATCATTGTGAGGATAATCCTTAAGCTGAAGGTCTTCCTGAGAGAAGGTAATTGGAATGTGGGACCATTTTGACTTGATGAAGGGTCCCTGCACTCCAACATGCTGCACCCTTCTCTGAGCCTCCTTCTTCTGCTTCTTGTTAGCCGGCTCTGAGCAAGAACCGCCTGTTATCGGGAGCACCAGCTTCGAAGCCGAAGCAGCTCCAGCTTGATTGTTGAACGAAGCCTTCAGCTCAGAAAAGTGGAAGTGAGTTCACCGGAGGTGGGCGCCAATGTTGGGGGCTTGTTCTCAAATGCTAAGAATTAAGAACAAGGCAACATAGAAAATGTTAAGTGTTAAAGTCCTTCGTCCTCCACCTCATTATATCCTTTCGGGATATAAAGAATTTCGGACGAAGGTTACGAAGGACGTACCTTCGTAAGCATAATAACGAGGGACGAAGTATTCATATAAATCATGAGGTATAAAATAAACATTTAAATGTTATCATAGAATCATTTCCATTTTTCTTAATATGAACGAATATAAATGATTTCAAATTACAAATGTACCTTCGGTCCTGAGGAAGGCGAAAATACAAGTGTGATGCGAAGGCAAATGACAGGTTCGCGTGAACAGTACAGGGGTACTGTTCATCTATTTATAGACACAGGTCACAGCCTGTGACGAATTACAATTATGCCCCTTACAAAAGTTCACAACATTGACTCAGACCTCTATGGATAAAAAGGTCATTCTATCTCTATGTCGGTTTGTAACGCCGAAGCTCCATAAAAAGGAACCTTCGGCCATCTCCTGGGGACGACTTCAGCCGAAGCTGCTTCTTCGTGTAAGACCTTTGGCGCACCGAAGCATGGCCCCAACAAGAGTCCTGGATGCTGCGTGTACTCCACATTGCCCAGCATGGACCTCATCCAGAAGTTGCTTTCCAGTAGCTGAGAGAATGCATTTCATGAGGACTCCTGATGCGCCCCTTCTGTATAGTGTTTCCCCAACGAGTGTATAGTGAGCTGACTGTCTTGCGATGCGTTCGGCTGCATTCTTGTCATCTGGTTCCTCCTCATTCTTTATATATTTGATGATCGGCCCCCTCCAGTCATCAGAATCTGACTCTGGTTGGATCAGAGTATTACATTCCTCTGCCCGATCTAGTGAAATGCTTGGGTGTAATATTTCTTGAACAAAAACTCCAGGCGGGACTTGAGTTCGACTGGATCCTAGCTTGGACAATACATCAGCTGTCGTGTTTCGATCCCTCTCCACATGGTGAAATTCTAGACCTTCAAATTATTCTTCTAGTTTCCGGACAATAGTGCAGTATTTTCCCATGGAATCGTTCGAACAATCCCATTCTTTATTTATCTGACTTATGACCACCAGAAAATCTCCGTATACCATCAGTTTTTTGATGCCCAGTGATATGACAATGTTCAGTCCATGAATCAGAGCTTCGTATTCTGCTGCATTGTTAGAGGCTGGAAATAATAACTGAAGGGCATATCTGAGGTGTTCACCTCTAGGTGCAGTAAAGAGGATCCCTGCGCCTGCTCCCTGTAGCTTTAACGAGCCATCGAAATACATTCGCCATACTTCTGCGGTTTCTGGGTTATCCGGTACCTATTGTTCGGTCCACTCTGATACGAAATCAACCAGTGCTTGAGTTTTGATGGCAGTGCGAGGTCGAAATTCAATGCCATGAGATCCCAGCTCACAGGCCCACTTGGCTATTCTCCTGATGGCTTCTTTGTTTTGAAGAATATCTCCTATCGGAAATCCAATGACTACTATGACTTTGTGGTCGTCGAAGTAGTGACGGAGCTTGCGTGCAGTTAGAAGTACTGCATATAATAGCTTCTGAACTTGAGGGTATTTCTTCTTCGAGGGACCTAGAACTTCACTGATGAAATAAACAGGATGTTGTACTGGATATGCATGTCCCTCTTCTGCTCGCTCGACTACCAACGCGGTGCTTACCACGTGAGTCATGCAAGAGATATATAACAGCAGATCTTCAGCTGGTTGAGTCGGCGTGGCTCGACGCGGTGGTTTCAGCACTGGTGGTGTTGTCAAGAACTTTTTCAACGCATCTAGAGCTTCCTGTGCTTCTAAAGTCCACTAAAATTTGTCCACCTTCTTGAGCAACTTATAAAATGGTAAGCCTTTTTCTCTTAGCCTGGATATAAATCTGCTCAGAGCTGCCATACATCTGGTGAGTCTTTGCACTTTCTTTTGTGATCGTGGTGCTTCCATCTTCATGATGGCCTTAATCTTTTCTGGATTGGCTTCAATTCCTCGGTGACTGATAATAAACCTGAGCAACTTTCCTGCTGGTACTCCGAAAACACATTTTTCGGGATTAAGCTTCCATCTATATCGCCGTAGGCTGTTTAAGACCAGCTGTAAATCCTCAATGAAGTTTTCTGAATTCTCTGTCTTGATCACCACGTCATCCACGTGAGCTTCCACACGCTTGCCCCAGTGATCGGCTAAGCATGTCTGAATAGCCCTCTGATAAGTCGCTCCAGCGTTTTTGAGTCCAAACGGCATGGAGGTATAGCAGAAGGCTCCGAACGGGGAGATGAACGCTGTTTTTTATTCGTCTTCTTTTTCCAAACTAATCTGATGATATCCAGAGTAGCAATCCAAGAAAGACAACACGGAACATCCGGCGGTTGAGTCCACCACCTGGTCTATCATAGGGAGCCCGAAGGGATCCTTCGGACAGTGTTTGTTGAGATCTGTATAGTCGACGCACATGCGCCAATCCACTTTATTCTTTTTGAGTACAAGAACAGGGTTGGCTAACCACTCGGGATGTAACACCTCTCTAATAAATCCAGCCACGACCAAGTGAGCCAGCTCAGCACGGATGGCTTCTCTCTTGTCGGGCGTAAAGCGACGTAATTTTTGCCGAATCGGCCTCGCCTGGGGGTAGACCTTCAATTTGTGCTCGGCCAGTTCCCTCGGGACTCCCGGCATATCCGCAGGTTGCCATGCGAATACGTCTCGGTTATCTTGCAGGAACTGGACGAGCGCGCCTTCCTATTTGTCATCCAGGCTGGAGCTGATGATGGCGGTTTTGCGTTCATCAGCGAACCCGAGGTTGATCCTTTTGGTTTCTTCAGTCGACCGCATTGAGGTTGCGGCTTGAGCTTCATTCATGGGTACCGCAAGGTCTTCCTTAGGCTTTGAGTTTGCCTGCATAGAAGAAGTCGCCGATGGTTTGGTGGTGAGGGCCGCCTGAATGGCCACTCGGAAACATTCTGCGGCGCCTTGGAAGTCAGTGCGCACAGTCATGATCCCTTGTGGTCCTAGCATCTTCAATATCATATATGTATAATGTGGAATGGCCATGAACTTCGCTAGTCCAGGCCTCCCAATGATGGCGTTGTACCCGCAGTCGAAATTCGCCACCTCGAACCTCAGGTACTTGGTCCTATAGTTCTTCGGAGTTCCGAAGGTGACCGACATGTAGATGTGGCCCAGCGGATATTCTCCTTCGATCGGCACGATGCCGAAGAAGGGTGTGTCCGACTCGTGGAGCTCTTTGAGGTGAACTCCCAAGCCTTGGAGTGTCCGGGGGAAGGTGACATTGATGCTGCTTCCCCCATCCACTAATACCTTCTTTACCCTGCTCTCTCGGATCATTGGATCGATGAGAAGCGGGTATTTGCCTGGGTGGTCGAAGTTGAACCACTGATCTGCCCGGGTGAAGGTGATCGGGTGCTCAGACCATCGGTATGGGGCGGGAGGACTGGTAGCGGCCACCAGTATCTGACGATCGTTGAGCTTTTGTTGTCTCTTGTTCTCCTGCGACCCATGTCCGCTGAAGATGACATTGACCTCTCTGTCGACGCGCGGGAAGGCTCCACCTCCTCCCTCTTTCTGCTGCTGGGGTTGTCGCGGTTCTCCTGGCTCTCCTTGCAGCGGGGGAGGAGGTAGGGATTGGAAGGGTCGGCCATGCCCAACAGAATGCTTGAAGTCTCTGCAGTTCCGAAGAGTGTGGCACATGTCCTTGTGGTATGGGCACTGGGCGTCGAGGATGTCGTCCAGCGTGCGTTCGCCTCTGCGAGGTCCTCCTTGGGCGCGAGAGGCAGGTGGTCCAGCGGCGAGGACTTCTTCGCGAGGCCTCTTCTCCCAACGCTTGTCGGGCTGCTGGTTCGTGTCGTGTCGCGGTGCCGCTGGTGCTGGCTTCGCTGCTCCGATGAGGTCCTGAGCTCGCTCGTCGGCGGTGATGTAGAGGTCGGCTTCCCGGAACAGTTGCTCGGAGGTAGTCGGCGCCTTCTGCAATATGGTTCGGATGAAGGCCGAGTCATTGGATCCCCTGTAGAAGTCCTCGATCACTACTGCCTCCGCGACCTCAGGGATACGATTTCTCATGGTCTGGAATCTTTTGAGGTACGACCGAAGAGTTTCGTCCCCTCGGCGCTTGATGGATTTGAGGCCCCACGGTTGCGCCGGTTTGTCGGAGAGAGACTGAAAGTTGGCGATGAAGCGCCGACTGAAGTCGCTCCAGTCGTCGATGCAGTGTCGGGGTAGGTGTCATAGCCATTGCAGCGCGTCTTGCCCGAGGACGATAGGCAAGTATGCGGTCATCACTTCCTCGGTTGCCCTGGCAACTCGGGCAGCGGTGGTGTAGACGGCCAGCCAGCCTCCAGGATCCTGCTTAGGTTCATATTTGTCGACGTTGGATACCTTATAGTTAGGGGGCCATTGAATGGCCCTGAGGCATGGAGTAAGTGCCGATACTCCACACGTGTCCTCCTGTTGTCGATGATGTTGTCTGTCCCGGGGAGGGGAGTGGTCGTCGTGGTGCCTCGACCGTCCCCAGGTGGTGCCACCAGTTGAAGCCATGGCCGACTCGGTCCTGGCAGCCTGACTCCATGCTGGGATGCCGTGATCCTGGTCGTACTCTTCCCGGCGACGGATCTCGTTCTCATGTCGTCGTTCGCGCGAAGCGTTGATGGAGCTCCGTGCGTCCCACCGACTGTTGATGGCGTGTCGTAGATCGTTCGGCGGGTGAGCGAGGGGTAGAAGATGATTGGCTGCATGAGTGAACAGCCACCGATAGCCCTCGGTGTCGGGAGTCCGGGGGAGGCCATCAGCTATCCGAGCCAACACTCCACCGACTTCACTCGGCGTGTTCATGGCTCGGGCGAAGTCGGGGTTCAAATTGTGTCCGAAGAGTGGATTTTCCCGACGTAGTCTTGTTTCCTACTCAGCCTGTCCTTGAGCCCATCGACGATCGCGTTGTCGGGAGTTCCTTCTTTCCCTAAAGACACGTTCTTCCGGAGTTTCTCCCATCTCCGAGACCTCATCTCGCGACACGGGTTGCACCGGGTCTCGCTCCTCGGCCTCGTGATGTCGCCGGATATTTCGACGTCGGTTCCTTCGTCGGCAGGATTCCCGCTGAGGAGGTTCCCCTCTGGGCACAGTTGGTTCATCGTCGGAGATGGGGGGCGATTCCACTCTCCCGATGAAGAGGACGTCGGGGTAGAATGGAGTAGCTGTCGCGACGATCTTCTTTCTGCTCTCCTTTGAGGACGAAGGCACAGAAAGAACAGCTTGCCGCCTCTCGGTCTCATTCGTTTCTTTCTTCCTCATGATCCATGTCCATTCTTCCATCGAAGAGGTGGACAGCGGAGTTCTCCGGGTTGACGAACCCTAGGCTCCTAGTTTGATGAAGGTGATCTTTTCTTAGAGCACTGGAGGTTGCGCCTTTTCCTGCTTTGCCCCGATTTTCTTGGAGATCTTTGAGGAAGACTTTCTCTCCGACGGATCCGCGATGCGATGCAGAGTTCCCTCCTCATCCGCTATAGATGAGATAGTTCCAAAGTAGAACATGGACCCGGGGCGGAGGATTATCTTGTGCAGGAAGGTGACGGCCATTGAGCTAGCTTGGATCGACGATGCACCCCCTACCTAGCGCGCCAGCTGTCGGTGTTTTGGGTCCGACCGCGCACCCGGGGTTACCCCTCAAGGTGCTTTTAGGAGTAGGATGGCATTATCGACTGTAGCTCGATGGTTCATGCTGAGTGCACGAGAAACAGTGGTTTATAGGTTCGGGCCGCTTTGAGATGCGTAATACCCTACGTCCTGGCGAGAGTGCTCTATGTAGTGGGTTACAAGGGAGTTCTCTAGTGCTGAAGACATAGAGAGTTGGGTGGATGGCTAGGTAGCGAGTGATTGATCGATCTGAAGGGGTGCCCCCTAGGCCTTATATACTTGACCGTGGGGCATTACAAGAAGATATGATAACAACGTGTGCCTAAGAAATAGTGAACCAACTGAGTCTATCCCCCTATAATTCGGTCGACCCATCCTCACTTGGTTTCGTTCTACGAGGGCTCCTGCGCGGGGAGGTCGGGTCACTGTTGTGATCACTGCTCGAATTTGTTGGGCCGTTTGGGCTCGCGCCGGTCCGGCCTAATGTCCATCCGCTCCACTGGTCGTTCCTCCCCAGGCCCACGAGGGGATGACCTTACGAATTATGGGGCCCTTGGGCCTTTCGTGAGGTCTTTTATCCTTCTAGTGGACCTGGGGGATATCTGTCCCCCACAGGCGGCGAAGGGCGGTGGCGAAACGTAGGGTGAGTGAGTTGTCGCGAAGTGATAGGTGTCATCGTGGTGAAGTGGAGGGTGGTCATCTTCATGTGGACGGGACTGCCAAACGGGAACTGTTGTCCTCGCCGGCTGGGGCGAGTGTAGGTGAGGGTGAGCTGCGAAATCTTTTTGAGGGTGAGGAATTGAGGATAATGCTGTTCAACTACAGGGAGATGGGTATCATCCCGAAGGTTGAGCCATTGTAATGTGTGATGCCCTCGCTGTGTGTATGTAACTATGATTTGTATGATGAGGCTGCGTGCCTTCGTTGATCCGGCCGCGCCCTTAGGCGGCTTGTGTTCGGGTGCTTTTGTGGAAGTCTTCGATTTTGCGCGTTTGTTGAGTTAGTCCGGCTGCACCCGTAGGCATCTTTTGCGCGGAGTCTTTTGGAGAAGACCTCGACTTTACGCACTTGTGCTATTCCGGCTGCACCCGTAGGCGGCTTTTGCACGGGTAGTCCGGCTGCACCCTTAGGCGACTTTTGCACGGAGAGTCTTTTGGAGAAGACTTCGATTTTGCGCACTTATTGTGCTAGTCCGGCTGCACCCGTAGGCGACTTTTGCACAGAGAGTGTTTTGTAGAAGACTTCGATTTTGCGCACTTATTTTGCTAGTCCGGACTCCACCCGTAGGCGACTTTTGCGCGGAGTGTCGCACGCGACGGTAGTCAGCGCTGCCCCTCGCGGTGACTTCGATGTGGTCGAATGCCGAAGACCGTCGATGCGGTCTTTTTCGACATTGGCTTAGTTTTTTGCGAGGGATTTTTGCGTGTATATTACATGGCTCCGCCTCATTAAAAACCTCACCCCCTGGGAGGAAAAGAGTGCGGGCCTGAATAAGACTGTTTGGTGAATTACAAGGGCAGTGTTGGCCCTGAGTATTCAAACAAAAAATTTACGTAGATTGTCAATATTCCAGGAATGCTCTAAGTCTTCGCCGGATGGCGTTGTGAGCCTGTACGCGTTGGGGGACGCCTTTGTCTTGACGATGAAGGGACCCTCCCACTTTGGCTCCAGCTTGCCCCATGACTCTGTCCGAGTTGTTCGGATGAGTATGAGGTCCCCTTCGTTGAATTCTCTCGGGACGACTGTGTGGTCGCGCCATGCTTTTGTTTGAGCTTGGTATTTGTTGAGGGCCTGCAGGGCGAAGACACGGTCTCCGTCGATGAGATCCTTGGAAGTTGGTTCATCTACGTCGGGGATGGCTGAAGTGCTTGTCCGTGGCGACCCATGTTTGATTTCCTGCGTGGTCATGGTCGATCCGTATAGCAGGCGAAAAGGAGTGAACCCAGTTGCGCGGCACTCGGTCGTGTTCAGCGCCCAGACTGCTTCAGGTAGCAGGTCGGCCCATTTGCCCTTCTTGTCGTCGAGAAGCATTTTCTTGATGGCCGTGAAAATTTTTCTGTTGGCGCGCTCCACGACGCCGTTGGATTGTGGGTGATATACTGAGGCGAAGGCAAGCTTGGTGCTTATTGAGAAGCAGAAGTCTTTGAAGTCCTGGCTGTCAAATTGTTTGACGTTGTCAACTGTGAGCTCGGACGAGACTCCGAATCGGCAAACAATGTTTTGTCAAAAGAATTTCTGGGCGGTCTTTGATGTTATTGTGGATACTGCCCTCGCCTCGATTCACTTGGTAAAATACTCGACGGTGACGAAGGCGAACTTGAGGTTCCCCTGGGCCGTGGGTAATGGCCCGACAATGTCCAAGCCCCAGCGCTGAAGGGGCCACGTGTGGGCGATCAGCTTTGTGAATTGCGACGGGTTGCCCGAGCGGGGGGAAAAGTTTTGGCAGGCTTCGCACGATCTCGTGATTCGATTCGCGGCGCAGAATATGGCGGGCCAGTAGAAGCCTTGATAGATCACCTTGGCAGCGAGGGCCCTGGGCCCCGCGTGAGAGCTGCAAGTCCCGCTGTGGACTTCACGCAGGATTTGGACGCCTTCGGTCTCGGTGACACATTTAAGCATGGGTTGGCTGACCCCCTTCTTGTAAAGCTGGCCTTCAATGAGTGCGAAGTCCCGACTTCGGTGTTTGAGGCGCTTGGCCTCGTTGATATCGCTTGGATGGTAATATCCCTGCAGGAACAGGGTTATTGGTGCCCACCAGTCTTCGATCATGATGAGGTTGACTATGCGGTGGCCCTCGGTGTCGTTGGTTATTTGGAGGCCCTCTAGGCTACGGACGGCTGGCGTGCCGATGACATGGTAGAATACGTCGAAGGGCAGGGCCTCGCCTCTGGCGGCTGCCTTGGCCAATGCGTCGGCCTCCTCATTCTTGGCTCGGTCCACGTGCTGCAAGGTAAAGCCCTTGAATTGTCTCTCGAGACTGCGGACAGCCGCGAGATACTGCATAAGTGCGGGGTCCTTTGCTGCGTAATATTTCTCGACTTGGCCGACAACCACTTTGGAGTCTGTTCTGATTATGCAGGTAGTGACGCCAAGTGCCCTTAGCTTGTGAAGGCCGAGGATGACACTTCATACTCTGCTACATTATTGGTGCACCTGTCAGACTCCAAAGCAAAGCTGAGGCGTGCTGCATATCTGTGCTTGACCCCTGTGGGTGACGTGATGACTGCAGCTGCGCCTGCCCCCGCATGGCACCATGCGCCGTCACAGTGGATGGTCCACACCTTCTCTGCAGTCGTGTCCGGCTGCGCTGCTGGCCCTGTCCAGTCGACGATGAAATCTGCCAGGACTTGTGACTTGATGGCAGTCTTGGGTTTGAAGGTGATATGGTAGCCGGAGAGCTCGACTGCCCATTTGGAGATCCGGACATATGCCTCCGGATTTCTAAATAATTCACCGAGTCCCCTGTCCGAGGTGACCCACACCTTGAACGCTTCAAAATAATGGCGCAACTTGCGCGAAGCCATAACGACTGCGTAGGCGATTTTTTCCAGTTCCGTCATGTTGCATTTGGATGTCGTGAGTACTTCGGAGACGTAATAAACTGGACATTGTCTAGGTCGTGCCCTCTCTGTCCTGCTCTTGAACCAGCGCTGCGCTGACCGCGTGCGGCGAAGCTGCGACGTAGAGCAACAGGGGTAGCGAGGGGTTGGGGCTTATAAGAGTCGCTAGCTCTGACAGGTGCTGCTTTAGTGATGCGAAGGCCGCCGCTTGCTCTGATCCCCATGCGAAGTCCTTTGCGCCGCGTAGCGTTTTGAGGAAAGGTAGGCTTCGCTCTTCGGACTTGGAAATGAATCGGTTGAGGGCGACCAATCTGCCTGTCAGGTGTTGTACGTCTCTGGCCGAATGCGGTGGCGTCATGTTGATAATAGCCTGGATCTTGGTCGGGTTGGCTTCGATCCCGCGGTGCGACACCAAGTAGCCCAGTATCTTCCCCTGGCGAACGCCGAAGACACACTTTTTGGGGTTTAGGCGAAGTCATGCGTCCCGCATGTTCGCAAATGTTTCTGCGAGGTCTGCTATATGGTCCTCTTTGCTTTTGCTGGCGACGATGATATCGTCCACATATGTAAACATGTTCCTGCCGACTTGGCTTTCGAGCACTGTCTTGGTGAGGCGAGAGAATGTGGACTCAGCGTTCTTGAGTCCCTCTGGCATTCTGATGAAGCAATACGTGTTGAAGGGTGTTATGAAACTGGTGCTGGCCTTGTCTTCCTCCTTCATATATATTTGGTGATAGCCGGAGAAGCAATCAAGGAGTGACATGACTTCGCACCCGGCCGCACTATCGACGATCTTGTCGATTCGAGGCAGCGGGAAATTATCCTTGGGGCAGGCCTTGTTGAGGCTGGTGAAATCAATGCACATCCGCCACTTGCCGCTCTTCTTTTGCACCATGACTACGTTGGCGAGCCACGTAGGGTAGGCGGCAGGCTCAATGAAGTTGGCCTCAAGCAGGTGGTGTACCTCGGCTTTTGCGGCTTCGGTCTTCTCATCAGACATCTTGCGCATCCTCTGCTTCTTCGGCCTCACCGAAGGGTCGATGCCCAAGCTGTGCTCGATGATAGTGCGACTGACTCCGACCAGGTCGAGGGTGGACTAGGCGAAGACGTCCTTATTTTTGGACAGACAGGAGAGGAGTCTCTCCTCGTCATGCGAAGTAAGGTCTTTGCTTATGATGACCGTTTGCTTGGACGTTGCCTGGTCAAGGGGAACTGTCTTGGTCCCATCGTTGCTCTATAGCTGTGCCTTCTTGTGCTCTTTGGCTGTTGGGCTGGTAGCCTCGGGGACCTCACGCTGCGCCGTGAGGTAGTGTATGTTCCTTTACCCTAGAACGAAGTCTCTTTCTATGTTGCGCGCGGCCTGCTGGTTGCCGTAGACTGTGATCGCGCCTTGCGGACCTGGGATCTTCATGCACAGGTAAAGTCCATGAATGGCTGCCTCAAACTTGTTGATGGAGCCCCAACCCATTATGGCGTTGTACGGGTACACCATGTCGATGATGTCAAAAGTGACTTGCTCACTTCGTGCAATGGGTGCTATACCAAAGGAGAGGGTTAGCTCTATTTTGCCGACAGGAAAGGTGCCCTTGCCGCCGAAGCCATACAGTGGGTTGTCTGAAGGTTTAAGCAAGCTGTGGTTGATGCCCATGCAGTCGAAGGCGTGGAGAAAAATGATATCTGCCTAGCTGCCGTTGTCAACTAAGACTTTGTGCAGGTCCCAGCCTGCCACGCTGCAGTTGATGACCATGGCGTCGATGTGGGGTGCGCTGCGCAGGTCGACGTCTCTGGCGTCGAAGGTCAATGGCACATGGGACCACTTTGTCTGCACGACTGGACCGGTGATGGCGACGTGGTTGATGCTGCAGTAGTGGTCCCTCTTCTGTCGCTTCGTGTCAAACTCGACGCTGGACCCCCCAGTGATCATGTGAATGACTCCGCGATACGGCTGATCAGCGAAGTCTTCTTGTTTTGGTGCTTAGGGGTGGTTTGGGTGGTGGATGTTTTGCTATTGCGGGTGTGGAGGTGGGAGTGGGGGAGGTACGATTTGTACCTCCTGGTGGTGTTGGTATGAGTGGTTAGGTGGATGTTGAGCGGGGCCGTGGTTGTATGGTTGTGGGAGTTGTTGATATGTATGCGCGACAACTCTTGGGTTGTCGGCTGGTTGCGCCCGAGACATCCTATCCCTGGTGGCCTTCGTTTCCGGGCAGTCCCTTGTTGGGTGCGCACAGTCTTCGCCGTGAAACAAGCAGTAAAATCTGCGTGGCTGCTGCGCCCGTCCTCGGCCCCGACCACGAGTTCCATTGCCTCGGACCTAGGGGGATAATCTTGGCGGCGAGGGGCCTCACCAGCAGGGTTCTGGTTGGCGATGTTATGCACCTGCTGTTGACTGCGGTTGTCCCGACTGGAGTCTGACTGCGAAGGTCTTGTCCACGTTCGGCTGGACTGTGGAGGGTCCTTGGGTTTCCTCTAGGACTCAACTTTGCGCTGGTGGAGCTCTTCGGATCTGGCATATTTTTCGAACAACTGATAGAGCTCTTGGAGGTTCTTGGGTGGATCCCTGATGCAGTGGCTGTAAAGGACGCCAGCCCGAAGGCCACTGATGGCGTAGTGAATGGCGATTTGGTCATCAACAGAAGGCAGTTGTGACTTGAGGGTCAGAAACTTGCGGTAGTACTCCCGCAGAGTTTCTCTCTCCAGCTGCTTGCAGAGTGACAGTTCGGCCAAGGCATCGGTGTCTGGGCGGTACCCCTGGAAGTTGAGCAGGAATTTGTCCCGGAGACTTCTCTAGGAGTCGATAGACAGCGGGGGCAACCTGTTGTACCAGGTCAGGGCCGGGCCTTCGAGGGCAATGATGGAGGACTTGGCCATCGTGGAGTCGTCCCCTCCGAACAATGCGACAACGACCTGGTAGCTCATGATATACTGTGCTGGGTCGGTGCTGCCGTTGTACTTGGGGTAGGCCCCTGCCCTAAAATTGGCTGGCCATGGTGACACTTGCAGGTGCGGCGCTAGGGGACTCCGCTCATCGAGGTAGTTGACGCCTTGAAATGCTGCGGCGTGTGGGAAGACTGGTCCGCGCTGAGGGATGAGAAGATCTCCGATTGGCGCGCATTGTTGGAGGGGCAGGCCGTGCTGCAGATCATGTTGGCCTTCGCGCTGCATGAGCGCAATTTCTTGTTCAAGCTCCTGAGCCCTCTGCTCCTCGTCTCGAATCATCTGGCGCACCTTGGCCTGTGCGGAAACACATTGGCGCTTGGCCTCGAGGATCTCTTTCTGCCTCTGGAGGTTGCGGTTCTTGATGCGCAAGGCCCACAGCAGTAGCTGTTCCTCTGCTGAAACGCTGATGACTTCGCCATCCTCAGTGGCGTCCTCGCCCTCTAGTGGAGCAAAGCCTGGGGGAGGTTGCGGTTGTCCTCCAGAGTTGCAGGTGCGGAGGGTGCCTTCGGGTGTAGGTTGGTCATTGTGCTGTCTCTTGATGAGTGCGTCGTCTTCGTAGGCTTCTTGGTGGGTGGTGTCGACAAGGGCCTTGCCCTTTTTCTCGGCCAGCAGCGCTGCCTTCGCTGCTTCGTCAACGGATGGGGCTGCCTTCGAGTTAGCTCTCTTGGGTGCCATCGCGGGTGGTTTTTTCGTAGCACGAACGGTGGGCGCCAAATGTTGGAACTTGCTCTCCTAGGCAAGTTGATCCAACGGGGGAGTGAAAGCAACGTAAACAAGGTTCTTAGCTCGAGATGGCAATAGCTCTGTTAATCAAGCCTCTTAAGGGCACTGTAGGGGGGTATTTATAGGTGCCTGAGTGCCTAACGCCTTGGAGTAAGGACGCATGTGCCCTCAGGCGCCTAGGCTACCCCCGGAATATTCCCATAAAGTGGGGTTACAGACTGTCATTACAGAACAGCAATCACAAATCGGGCCCGTAACATGCTGCAGCCACGTGGGACCTGTTACAATGGGCCGAATTCTTCGTGGGCCTTCGTGTTCGACGACGATGCGGGACATGGGCAACCTCGTCGTAGGCCTTCGTCTTGCAGCGTAGTGGACGAAGGGTGGAACCCGCCGGTCGTTTCGCCTCCGTTGGTACAACGAGATTGGCAAAGGCATCGAGCGAAGGGTAGCATCTTTGCCTTCGCCCCAACAAATGCCAATCACATTCGGCTACGTGCACAACACCAGAACTGAACAAGTTGTGTTTGACATTGTAGACATGGATTATCCTTACAATGCAATCATTGATAGAGGAACATTGAATGCCTTCAAAGCAATACTTCACCCAGTGTACTTGTGCATGAAAATACCATCAGATCAAGGCCCAATTGTTGTACATGGAAGCCAAGAGGCTGCTAGAGGAGCCGAAGGAAATTGGACAGATTCTAGGGCCATTCACAACATAGACGAAGCTAAAGCTCACTAGCAGCACAAATACATAAGAGACAAAGCAGCTTCGGCGGACCAGCCAAAGTCCATGCTTTTGTGTGACATAGCCGAACAAAAAGTGTTGTTTGGATCCCAGTTATCTGAGGAACAAGAAAAGGCTTTATCAAAGTTCTTATTCAACAATAGAGATGTCTTTGCTTGGTTAGCCAATGATCTATGTGGTGTCAACAGAGATGTCATCGAGCATTATCTCAATGTAGATCCAACAACCATCAGACCAAGGAAGCAGAAGTTTCGGAAGATGTCGGATGACAAAGCCGAAGGTGCAAGAAATGAAGTAAAAAGACTCCTAAGGCCTGGAGTAATTAGAGAGGTGACATATCCAGAATGGCTAGCCAATACTGTAATGGTAAAAAAAGGTCAATAAAAAGTGGAGAATGTGTATTGATTTCACATATCTCAACAAGGCATGCCCGAAGGATGAGTTTACTTTGCCAAGAATAGACTCCCTTATAGATGCGGCAGCCACTTCGGAGCTCATGAGCCTACTGGACTGCTACTCGAGCTACCATCAGATCTGGATGAAGAAGGAAAATGAGCCTAAGACAAGCTTCATAACCCCCAGTGGAACTTATTGCTATCTTCGGATGCATGAGGGGCACAAGAACGCTGGAGGAAGCTTCAGCAGAATGACATCCAAGGTTCTATGTACTCAAATTGGCAGGAATGTCTTGACATATGTTGATGACATCATCGTCAAGAGTATGAAGCAAGAAATCACATTGCTGATTTGCAAGAAACATTTGCCAACTTCAGGAAGGCTGGCCTTAAGCTGAACCCAGAAAAATGTGTCTTCAGAGTAAAGAAGGGAAAATTCCTTGGCTACCTAGTATCAACAAAGGGGATCAAAGCTAACACAAGCAAGATAGAAGCTATACTTCATATGGAGCCGCTGAAGCTAAGAAAGGGTGCCTAGAGATTGACAGGCAGACTGGCATCATTGAATAGATTTATCTCAAGATTCACAGAGAGGAATCTACCGTTCTTTAAAGTGCTAAAGTCAACCGAAGTCTTTCAATGGGGACCAATTCAGCAAAAGGCCTTTGAAGATTTGAAGCAATATCTTATACAATTAATAACCATAACTCCACCTTCATTAGGAGCTCCACTGTTATTGTATGTAGCGGCCTCTCATGCAGCAGTCAGTGCAACACTAGTTCAAGAAAAGCAAGATGGGCAGACGAAGAGACAAGTCCTAGTCTACTTCATCTTCGAAGTATTAAGTCCATCAAAAAGAAACTACATAGAGTTGGAGAAGATACTATATGTTGTATTGATGGCCTCCAGGAAGCTTCAACATTATTTCCAGTCTTACCATATAATAGTACCTTTGTCCCAACCCTTAAAAGATATCATAAGAAATAGAGAAGCCACAAGAAGGGTTGGCAAATGGGCCGCAGAGTTGAATGAATTCACTATTGATTTTGTACATCAATCTTCGGTTCAATCTCAAGCACTGACAAACTTCATTGCTGATTGGATGCCAGGGGCTCACGAAGAAGGACATTTGATAGATGACGAAGCTTGGACAATGTTATGTGATGGCTCGTGGGGAACTTTCGGCGCAGGTGCAGCGGCTATTTTAATTTCACCATCAAAAATAAGAACCTGCTATGCAGCCACGCTGGAATTCAAGTGCACAAACAACATTGCAGAATACGAAGCAGTCTTGTTGGGGCTTCGAAAGCTTAAGGTCATGGGAATAAGAAGAGCAATACTTAAATCTGACTCCCAAGTATTCATAGGTCAGGTTGACAAAAGCATCAAGGCAAGGGATCCGAAGCTTAAAAAATATCTTGCACAGTCCGAAGGATGGAAGCCTCCCTTAAAGGATTTTTAGTGAAAAATATCCCAAGAGGGGATAATGAACAAGCAGGCTTGCTAGCCAAATCAACGGCACAGGGGCTCCCACTCCCCTAGAAGTGTTCTTTGAAACTCTTAAAGCATCTTCGGTTGAACTCATGGAAAGGGTTGTGCTTACAATCTCGTCTGTGCATAGCGACGACTGGAGAACAGAAATTGTTTCCTTCCTCTAGGGCAATTACCCTTTAGATGATGAAGCTTACATAAAAAGGATGCATGCAAGAACAAGGCCATATATGATCATAGAAGGGGAATTGTTTAAGCAAGGAGTATGCTCCCCATTGCTAAAATGTAAGAATTGATGAAAGAAATACACTCATGAATATGTGGAGCTCACATCAGATCCAGGCCACTCCTGTAACACCCGGATTTTAGGGATCCAAAACCCAGGCGTAAACATAATCACCAGGTGTGCTGGGACCAAGTCTCACACATATGATGAATCATGGCACAGGATCGAATGTCACATCTTTATATATAACAGGAGTTCTATACAAAATAAATAATTACATTATAAGGAGACAACGGTCCAGCAACCCAAAGTTGACTGGGAGACGACGACCTAGACCTCTCACGAACACATCGCAGCATCCTCCAAGCGCCTCATCCAGTGGTACCTGTTCTTGACCTGTGGTGTGTGTGAGACAGCAAGAGTGAGCTCACATACGTTCATCGCTCAACAAGTTGTGGGGAATAATGTGCATGAACTCGCCAAAGGCGGGAGCTCATGTGAAGTGTAAGGCTTACCAAAGAAGATGGTTAGAGCTGAGCATTGCTTTTAAAGTTGGTCAAAATTTTATTAGCAATTACTAAGTATAAGTAAATACCAACCCAATTAAGTAATAGAACAAAAGTAACAACAACTTCACCTGCGATGCAATGCATATGACAAATTGAATTTAGTTCCATAAATTAATCATGTGAGTGTCCGAGCTGCTCATGACCGTGAGCACGGCTAGTATACCAGTTTCACACTCTGCAGAGGTTGCGCATCTTTACCCACAAGTCGTGTATCCCATGTCGCCAGGGTTTGCAAAGCCCTTAGACACTTCCGAGGTGAATGGCTAGGGATCCACTACGAGGCCTTTACAAAGTTCCACTAGCTTCTGAAAACCCGCTACAGTTTATAGGAAGATCCAGTGCAGGAATCCCTTGCAGGACCGCCATCGCAGCAAAATCCTCCCGAGGGCCTCCCTACACTGACCACTCCCCTACTGCCCTTGCCCCTTTCGGGTAAGGTAGTCTTCCACTAGCTTTCCTAATTAATCAGCCAAGGGCGTCCCATTCCACCCTCGTGGTAGCACTGTTTTCCCGGGTGGTTCTCCATGTTCCAATTAACATAATGATCTTAACATGAACCATAAATAACAACTGATAACAAAAGTATAATCATGAATGGTGTATCTCCATACCCAAAACCACATATAGCACTAGCAAGTACTACCCAGAAAGTTCAGTGGTAAACAAGGTATAAAGATAGACAATCTAGGGTAACCTATTGGGTCCCATCAAAATTAACCTATGCAGATCATTATGATTAATTAGAACATGAGTAGGTGAAAAGAAGTGATCAAGGGCACAACTTGCCTGGGCCTTGAGATTCCAGGTACCAGGATGATCTTCAGGTGACTCGTGACCTCACTGCTAGTCGTAGTAATACAAACAAACAGTGTAGGCAAAATTTAACATCACACCAAACAAGTAATCAAAATACATAATAATAATCTACACATTGAAATAAGATTCTAGGAACAGAAATCATTAATTTTGGAGTTATAGATTTTAAGTTATGGATTTTCTAATGTTTTATGTGTTTAATACAAAATTAAGTATTAGATAAATTTAAATGAGCCTTTCATGCCAAAACAGAGGCACAAAATGATGAAGAATATTATTACAAAATTTTAGAAACTGGAATGGTTCAATTTGGAGCTAAAATGAATTTTCTATGAATTATCTAAGTTCTAGCAATTATTTTTGTATTAAAAATCTAATTTCTAATTCATTTAATCACTTTAATACTGCGCTGGACTGGGCCATAAAAACCAGAGAGGTCAGGGGCCCCGGTGCAAAAGTTCTTAAGACACAAACGACCTACCAGTTGGACGGCGGGTTGATTATGTGAAAACCGAGGGGCTCTTTTGCAAAAGAACCAGAGCGAAGAGGTATGCTCAGTTTCAGGCCGTTGGATCAACGGTGGGTGGCACGGATTAGACATGACTTTAATCAGAACGGTATGCAATCAGTGTCGTCCGATCAACTTTCTACGCTCTAGATTTTAAAATACTACTATCAATCCTGTCCACACGATGAGCGATCTACGGTCATGGCGTACACAGCCGAAGGGGTATTTCTTAGATCTAATCCTAGCCGCAGCTACCCGATCTGACGATGGAGAACACTTCTCCCAGCACCGACGGATGAGCGCGGCGGCGCGGGCGAGTCCGCGGCGGACGCCATCACCGGACCTAAGCGAGGAGCTTCCTCCAGTGGTCATCATCAAATCGAAACTAAGATACACGTTGCTGAGACTACGACGAGCAGGTTTAGGGCATTCTTACCCATAGTTAGGACGTCGAGGTACCCCGACCACGGGCGGGGGCGGATCCATGGCGGCCCACGAACGACGGCGAGGAATTAGAAGCGCTCCAACTCCCAATCGAGAACGACGATAAGCCACACAGGTTAGAAAGACACCGGTGATCACCTCCATGGTCTCTGCAAGGCATCTGCTCCCTTCATCCTTGGATTCAACTGCGACGGCTTCCTTTCCCTCTCTCCTCAATTTCTCTGCTTGTCGCCATGGCTCATGTCGCAGGTTTTCCTCTCGTGATGAACCGTGGTGGAGTTGGCCAAGGGTGGTCCTAGATTTATAGCGGCAAGGACGGAGTCCGCGCAGTGGCGCACGACCGGGCAACGCCGAATTCGTCGTGGTTTGTTGCAGCGGCCAACAGAACTTGGGGTGGGAGATGGACCTGACGACTAGGGCCCACAATACAGCGAGAGGGTAGAATCTGGCGGGTGGGGCCCGAGTGTCTATGTCCGCGCGCGTGGTCACAAGGTAGATGGGCCGCGCGGCAGTGAAGGGATGGTTGGGCCGAAAAGGGATCCGAGGCCCAGGTAAGTTTCTTCCCTTTTTTTCTTTTTATTTTCTGTTTTATTTCATTTTTGTTTTCAATTTCCAATTCTGAATTTTGAATCCTTTTAGGAATTTTCACCTTTGGGTAAAATTTACAAACTCAAATCCCATTATAGAAGTAATATATCTTATTATATATATTTTTATTATTCATTTCACTCACATAGTATTGTTTCCTTCTTCTCTTTGTCTTAAATTCTAAAATTCCTTTTAACCCTTAAATTCCACTTTGGGTTTTAATATATTTCTAGTCACTTTATTTTTATGTTGTCACAAAATGCACAACAAATAAAGTCCAGCATGATGCACATTTTATTAAGGATTTATCCACTTTATCTATGCCTACTAATAGTTATCATGAATGAAAAGGTACCACACATGAAGATTTATTTCTTTCTCTTACTTTTCAAAGTTGGGTATTACAAATCCTACCCCCCTTAAAAATAATCTCGTCCCCGAGATTTGTAAGAAAAGGGAATACAAAAGGATTGGTTTGCAATTTAGCTTTTAATTTCTAAATCAAGGGTCTCTCTTTTTATTATTAGTAAGTGATAGGAGAGCATGGATATTATATGTATGTCCACATTATTATGTAGGATAGAAGATGTCTTTAGGGCATATATAGGTTTGGGTAAGGAAGAGTAGGATAAGAAAAGACTCCATCCAAGATTTGTGTATCTTGATTCATCTGATGATCTAGCTTGATCTTCGAAGGCTTGAGTTGATACTTATCCTTCTTTGACGTGGTTGGTCTTCTTTGGTCTTTTTTCTTGGAGTTGCCATCCGATTTAAGGACATATGGTTAAGATAGTTGTCGGTGCTTGGGATGGGTAGGCCCAACAAGGTTTGATGTCAGGTGGTGGTTGATAGATTATGCAATCCATTAAGACTCTATTGATTGGGTAAGTTATGTAACTTGTTATATAGATCGAGTTGTTGTGTATGGCCAAGTTGATATAAGTCTTCAAATTAGGCTTAAGTGATTTAGGAGTATGACCTTATCCTTTCTACCAGCATTAAGTAACTCACACTAGATTAGACCATATTAAGTTAGGTATGATCTAGATTAGACTAGTTTAAGTTAGATAGATTTATCAGGGTAAAATATATCTTGTTAGGATATGTTAGAATCTTTTGAGATGGGATGGGGTATATGGTGTAGGTAGGTCAGAAGCTCTATTAGGTTAATTACAGAGGGATTATGCAACTATCGGATGGGTAAGGTAGTTGCATATGTATATGGTCAAGTTAATCTAGGGCATCAATTTAGCTTAAATCATTTTTATAGGAGTGAGGTCTAATCCATTTCACTAGTACTATCTAACATGTTTGATAAGCCACTTTAGATTAGATCATATTAGGTTAGATGAGATCTAAATTAGATTGGTATGACTAGATTAAACTAGTTAAGATTAGCTAGATCTACCAGGGTAGGATAAATATTATTAGGATATGATAGAATCTTTTAAGATAGGATGGATTATATGATATAGGTAGGCCATTGTTCAAGGATGAGTTGGTGTAAAACATTAATTTAGGTTACGATATGTTTGTAGAGACAGTGTCTAACCAAATTATCTGACCTGTTAATAACACACTTTAGATTGGGTCATATTTAGATTAGATAGAATCTGGATTAGGTTGGATATAACTAGATTAGACTAGATAATATCTAATTACTTTGGATTAGATCTTGGTTGTTACTAGGGTGAGGTGAATATGCTTATTAGGACAAGATGAATCCATAAAGATAAGATAGAATCTTTTGTGACCAGTTTAATCTATTAGGATAAGGATAAAATCTTTTCGAGATAAGATGAGTATCTTTTAAGATGAAATGGATCTATTAAGATAAGGGAGTGTCTTTTAAGATAAGAAGAACTTCTACGAAATAAATACCTTTTAGTGGAGGATAATCTAAGTTGTTTAGTTATCTTATGAATTTCTATTTATGCCTATACGTATATGCAGATGTAATTGAGGACATTACTCCACAACTCATCACACTCAATCAAAGATCCAAATCAGACAAGTATCATAAGAACAAACATTCAAGTGCATGGATAAAAATAGTTTTGTTTTTTTTGTTCCTAAGATTAGGTCTCCTATTCCTAAAGTCACTTTAGGCACAGGATTTCAAAGTGTGAAATCCACTTTTGTCTTTTAGAAAGAAAAGATAAGAATAATCAGAGTAAAGCGGAAATAGATGAGAAAAAGATTAAGATAAGTTTAGAAAAATTAGAGTGGCAAAGGTAAGTAGAAAATGGTTGTCCAGTTCTATCTAGGTTTCGTCCTACAGTCAACATTCCTCTGATACCACTTCTGTAACACCCGGATTTTAGGGATCCAAAACCCGGGCGTAAACATAATCACCAGGTGTGCTGGGACCAAGTCTCACACATATGATGAATCATGGCACAGGATCGAATGTCACATCTTTATATATAACAGGAGTTCTATACAAAATAAATAATTACATTATAAGGAGACAACGGTCCAGCAACCCAAAGTTGACTGGGAGACGACGACCTAGACCTCTCACGAACACATCGCAGCATCCTCCAAGCGCCTCATCCAGTGGTACCTGTTCTTGACCTGTGGTGTGTGTGAGACAGCAAGAGTGAGCTCACATACGTTCATCGCTCAACAAGTTGTGGGGAATAATGTGCATGAACTCGCCAAAGGCGGGAGCTCATGTGAAGTGTAAGGCTTACCAAAGAAGATGGTTAGAGCTGAGCATTGCTTTTAAAGTTGGTCAAAATTTTATTAGCAATTACTAAGTATAAGTAAATACCAACCCAATTAAGTAATAGAACAAAAGTAACAACAACTTCACCTGCGATGCAATGCATATGACAAATTGAATTTAGTTCCATAAATTAATCATGTGAGTGTCCGAGCTGCTCATGACCGTGAGCACGGCTAGTATACCAGTTTCACACTCTGCAGAGGTTGCGCATCTTTACCCACAAGTCGTGTATCCCATGTCGCCAGGGTTTGCAAAGCCCTTAGACACTTCTGAGGTGAATGGCTAGGGATCCACTACGAGGCCTTTACAAAGTTCCACTAGCTTCCGAAAACCCGCTACAGTTTATAGGAAGATGCAGTGCAGGAATCCCTTGCAGGACCGCCATCGCAGCAAAATCCTCCCGAGGGCCTCCCTACACTGACCACTCCCCTACTGCCCTTGCCCCTTTCGGGTAAGGTAGTCTTCCACTAGCTTTCCTAATTAATCAGCCAAGGGCGTCCCATTCCACCCTCGTGGTAGCACTGTTTTCCCGGGTGGTTCTCCATGTTCCAATTAACATAATGATCTTAACATGAACCATAAATAACAACTGATAACAAAAGTATAATCATGAATGGTGTATCTCCATACCCAAAACCACATATAGCACTAGCAAGTACTACCCAGAAAGTTCAGTGGTAAACAAGGTATAAAGATAGACAATCTAGGGTAACCTATTGGGTCCCATCAAAATTAACCTATGCAGATCATTATGATTAATTAGAACATGAGTAGGTGAAAAGAAGTGATCAAGGGCACAACTTGCCTGGGCCTTGAGATTCCAGGTACCAGGATGATCTTCAGGTGACTCGTGACCTCACTGCTAGTCGTAGTAATACAAACAAACAGTGTAGGCAAAATTTAACATCACACCAAACAAGTAATCAAAATACATAATAATAATCTACACATTGAAATAAGATTCTAGGAACAGAAATCATTAATTTTGGAGTTATAGATTTTAAGTTATGGATTTTCTAATGTTTTATGTGTTTAATACAAAATTAAGTATTAGATAAATTTAAATGAGCCTTTCATGCCAAAACAGAGGCACAAAATGATGAAGAATATTATTACAAAATTTTAGAAACTGGAATGGTTCAATTTGGAGCTAAAATGAATTTTCTATGAATTATCTAAGTTCTAGCAATTATTTTTGTATTAAAAATCTAATTTCTAATTCATTTAATCACTTTAATACTGCGCTGGACTGGGCCATAAAAACCAGAGAGGTCAGGGGCCCCGGTGCAAAAGTTCTTAAGACACAAACGACCTACCAGTTGGACGGCGGGTTGATTATGTGAAAACCGAGGGGCTCTTTTGCAAAAGAACCAGAGCGAAGAGGTATGCTCAGTTTCAGGCCGTTGGATCAACGGTGGGTGGCACGGATTAGACATGACTTTAATCAGAACGGTATGCAATCAGTGTCGTCCGATCAACTTTCTACGCTCTAGATTTTAAAATACTACTATCAATCCTGTCCACACGATGAGCGATCTACGGTCATGGCGTACACAGCCGAAGGGGTATTTCTTAGATCTAATCCTAGCCGCAGCTACCCGATCTGACGATGGAGAACACTTCTCCCAGCACCGACGGATGAGCGCGGCGGCGCGGGCGAGTCCGCGGCGGACGCCATCACCGGACCTAAGCGAGGAGCTTCCTCCAGTGGTCATCATCAAATCGAAACTAAGATACACGTTGCTGAGACTACGACGAGCAGGTTTAGGGCATTCTTACCCATAGTTAGGACGTCGAGGTACCCCGACCACGGGCGGGGGCGGATCCATGGCGGCCCACGAACGACGGCGAGGAATTAGAAGCGCTCCAACTCCCAATCGAGAACGACGATAAGCCACACAGGTTAGAAAGACACCGGTGATCACCTCCATGGTCTCTGCAAGGCATCTGCTCCCTTCATCCTTGGATTCAACTGCAACGGCTTCCTTTCCCTCTCTCCTCAATTTCTCTGCTTGTCGCCATGGCTCATGTCGCAGGTTTTCCTCTCGTGATGAACCGTGGTGGAGTTGGCCAAGGGTGGTCCTAGATTTATAGCGGCAAGGACGGAGTCCGCGCAGTGGCGCACGACCGGGCAACGCCGAATTCGTCGCGGTTTGTTGCAGCGGCCAACAGAACTTTGGGTGGGAGATGGACCTGACGACTAGGGCCCACGATACAGCGAGAGGGTAGAATCTGGCGGGTGGGGCCCGAGTGTCTGTGTCCGCGCGCGTGGTCACAAGGTAGATGGGCCGCGCGGCAGTGAAGGGATGGTTGGGCCGAAAAGGGATCCGAGGCCCAGGTAAGTTTCTTCCCTTTTTTTCTTTTTATTTTCTGTTTTATTTCATTTTTGTTTTCAATTTCCAATTCTGAATTTTGAATCCTTTTAGGAATTTTCACCTTTGGGTAAAATTTACAAACTCAAATCCCATTATAGAAGTAATATATCTTATTATATATATTTTTATTATTCATTTCACTCACATAGTATTGTTTCCTTCTTCTCTTTGTCTTAAATTCTAAAATTCCTTTTAACCCTTAAATTCCACTTTGGGTTTTAATATATTTCTAGTCACTTTATTTTTATGTTGTCACAAAATGCACAACAAATAAAGTCCAGCATGATGCACATTTTATTAAGGATTTATCCACTTTATCTATGCCTACTAATAGTTATCATGAATGAAAAGGTACCACACATGAAGATTTATTTCTTTCTCTTACTTTTCAAAGTTGGGTATTACAACTCCTTGGCAAAGTATTTAGACAAATTTTCTACTGGTCGAAGGCTTCTTCAGATGCAGCAGACCTAGTGTAGAAATGTGAGAATTGCCAGAAGTGTGCCAAGGACCAGAAGCAACCTTCATCTCTAACATAATTAATTCAGCCCACTTGGCCATTGCAGAGATGGGGACTAGATATACTGGGACCACCACCACCAGCCCAAGGGAATCTGAGATATGTTGTAGTAGCAGTGGAGTATTTCTCAAAATGGATTGAAGCTAAACCACTAGCTACAATAACTTCAGCCATAGTCCAAAAGTTTTTCTGGCAAAATATCATTTGCCGGTTTGGGGTGCCGAAGGCCATCACAATTGATAATGTAGCACAGTTTGACTCCGAAGCATTTAAAACATTCGGTGATCAGACTGGAACAAAGATACACTTCGCTTCAGTAAGACATCCAGAATCCAACGACTTAGTAGAGCGAGCAAATGGGATCGTTATCACAGAAATAATGAGATCAATCTTTAATCTGTCAAAGGGAAAGTGGCCAGATGAATTGGTAAAGATGGTGTGGAATCATAATATCGTCGTTTCAAGATCAACGAGCTTTACCCCGTTTAAACTTCTGTTTGGCAATGAAGTAATAACTCCATAAGAAGCAAAGACAGGATCAATAAGGACTCTAGCTTCGGTAGATGAAGACACTTGCAAAGTGTCAAAAGACTCTATAGAAGGGGTCAGGCTTCAGGAAATAGATCATATTAATAAATACCAAGAAGAAATAGCAAAGTGGTGGGACAGGAAAGTTAGATTAAAGAACATTAAGCTAGGACATTTGGTGCTTCGAAGAATAGCTAACCCAGAAACAGTGGGAAAGCTACAGCTCAAGTGGGAGGGCCCCAACATCTTTGTCAAGACCACGGTCATACAAATTAAAAGACATGGATTGGAATGATATTCCAAGGTCTTGAAATGCAGATGAGCTTCAAAGATACTATGTGTAACAATCATGCAACTTTTCTTTTCCTATGGTACCCTTTTTTTCCTTTCAAGAGGGGAGAAAGGTTTTAACGGGGCCATAGGTTGTAATTTTCATTTTCTCTTCGTGGCCCTATTCAATACAAGGGCAAATTTCCCCCATATGTAAAATGTAAAGATCTGAGATTACACCATCGAGTGTAAAAATATGAAGAAGCTCCAAAGTCGTTCCTACGGGGATGCAGAGCTAAGATACCACCTAATAAAGGTGAAGAAGCTCCAAAGTCATTCCTACGGGGATGCAGAGCTAAGATACCACCTAATAAAGGTGAAGAAGCTCCAAAGTCATTCCTGAGGGGATTGAGAGCTAAAATACCACCAATTGAAGGTGAAGAGACTCCAAAGTCGTTCCTAAGGGGATGCAGAGTATGTGTGCATGTTTGTGTAAATTTTGTTATCTTCGGCATGCACTTGCATATTACATCATGTCATACTTCGCATTCATCCATTCATTAGACATTTCTAGCTTCAACGCATCATGGCACTTCGCATGAGCAACTAACGAGAAGTCTAAAATGCTTCGTTGTGAACGAAAATAAGGGAAGGTATTTTTCGCCTTCGGCTCAAAAAATGGTAACTCTGGTTTCATCCACAACAAAGCAAGTAACAGCAGAAGAAAAGTAATATTGCAAGGTAGTCATAAATGTTTACATAGATATTACATTCTTCGTCAATTTTTTGCTAGATATAATGTTTTTCATTTACAAAAAAGAGCTCTAGGAGCATCTTTCAGGACTATTTGCAAAATTACAAGATAGCCTCTGAGCATTCTTTAGGACTATTGGGATAAGCTTCGGTTCATCAATCTTCATCAGCCTCGCCCTATAAATAACAATGTGTCAAAAAGATATTATGGAATATAATGTGATAAACGCGAAGAAGCATGAAAGCAGGAGAATCTTCATACCTTGTCAATTAGTGCCCGAGCTTCGTCTCTAGCAACTTCCTGACCACCCTTTGTCCAGATTGAGTGATAAATCTGTTGCCTACGCTTCTAGCCTCAGCCAGGATATTGTCCTAGTCTGATGCTGAAAGGTCGAAGGTTGGTTTATTGACAGTTTTTAGGTGGTTGCATCCAGCCTTGGCAAAAACGTGGTCGTTCCATGGGCAGCCACTAGTGCATAGAAGTCACCATGGCCAACTATGACTTCATCAAGATCTTCAATATCTTTTCCAATCCATTCAAGTGTCGCTGGAATATCTTTGGCAGAATGATTGACTTCCTCGGATGTAGCCCCAACAGAGTTAAAAATGCTCTTTAACCGAGAGGAACACTAGGTTGTGAAGCCGAAACATCTATCTCGAAGTGTTTTCACTATTTCGCTAAGTTTAAACTTCTTTTCGGCTTCAGCTTTGACTTTCAGGTTTAAAGCTTTGGATTCATGGTTGAACCGACTGGTGCTATCTTGCAAAGTTGTTTTTGTTCTTTCTAGCTCTTTGTTCAACCTTTCAATTCTCGCGTCTTGATCTGAAATTTGAATGCTTTGTTTCTCGCATCAAAGAAGAGCTTCAGCGAGAGAGCCTTCGGTAATACTGAGTAGAGAGCCTTTTTCCTTCAAAGAATTTTCAAGATTTTCAATCTTTTTCTCCAAATCATTGATGATAAACTCATTCTTCTTATCTTCATTCTCTTGTGTAATTTCAAAGCTATACTCAAAAGTAGACTCCGTGGCAAGGACAAAGTTGCATTAGGTTTTCATTCTCAAAACAATAAAGCTAATTGGATGAAGGAGGAACAACAGAAAATCATACCTTAAAATTTGAGTAAAACAAGCTGCCGATTATATGTTGTTTTCTATAATTGCTAATGTCCCTTTTAAGCTTCTGAAATCCAATACTATTTGCCAAGGTGTTCACAATTTTTGCTCCGGCGCGATTGGGGTTGCATCCCAAGATTTCTTCGTCTACGCCGCCTAAGAGAACGGATCGAGGCTGGTAACCGCCAGATACAGCAAATTCTTTTAACTCTGATATGTCCTCTTCGGAAAGCTGTTAGCCTCCCAGGTGCCATAAGTCGAAGCTTCTGTTTTCCGAAGAGGCTTCTTCTGTTTTCTTCCCTTTTGATGCCGAAGATTCAGGTGCAATCGCCCCCTCGGTATTCCTCCCAGGCTCCACACGAGCAATAATTCTGTCAATCTCTAAGAAGGTTGTCCTGAGAGGACCACCACTACTTTCAGCCTATTGAGGCGCTTCAGTAACTTCATTAGCGACAGAGGGGGCAATCCTCTTTTGAAATGTTAGTGGGGGGTATCAAGAACGGCCCTCATCACAGTCATCATACGACGCTTCTTCTAGTCATTTCCCCCACCGGGTGCCGAAGGACCGTTTCCTGTTTCTACTTCGGCAACTTCCCTAGCATCATTTTTCTTTGGCTGTAATAAGCTTATTAGCTCCGATCCTAGAGAACTTAGCATGGCAAAAGGCAAGGGTTCATTAATTACCTCTAAGATTTCTGTTACGCTAATGGAAGATGTCGAAGGAGTTTCGACAGAGTGCTTCGGTGGAGAAGACTTTGCTTCTTCATCATGGCTCGACTCCACAATTTTCCATTTCTTAGGTACTGAAGGTTTCGGTGACATCTTAGAAATTTCAGTTTCTTCATAAACCTTCAGTCTTTTTGATAGCCTTTTCTTTTTATCCTTCTCGATGGATTTTATTGCTTGTCTTTTCAGGATACTTACAACAATTTTCTTCTTTACTCCCCCGGCCTCTTCGTTAAGTTATCATAATCTGGATATTCGAAGCCGAGGGCATCCATCACTCGATTTAACCTTCATTTCTCCCATGTGCCGAATGCAACAATGATCAACTGGTCTTCCTTCTTAGTATAGTTCCCAAGGATTTCATTGCACATTATTTCAATAACTTCCAACCATTCGGCAAAAGGACCGCTGAAGGCTTTTTGAAATTTAAAGAGGTATGGCAGTCTTACAAGTTCAAAAAAATTTCCTTCATCTTTTCTCTTTGGCATTCCCCACCCACCTAATGCGAGAAAAGTTTTGTTGGCTAGATATTCTTGCACTAAGTCCTGAGTACTGATGTGCTCGGTCACAACTCTGAATTCCACTTCGGCCAACTGGCATGGGGAACCGATTTGCATGTTTCACAGTGGCCTTGTCATGCCGAAGCTTAACTTCAAGGGACTTATCACCATGCTCATAAGTTTCTTCCTTCTCTTCTCATAAGCCTTTACATAAAACCACTCGTTTGTCTAGCCAGTAGGCCGCTTGGTGTGGTACCCAATCACAGGAGCCTTCATGTCTTTTTGGTAGGCAAAGTTGTAGCATTCAAAGTTTTTGTGCAGACCATCTGCTCTCGCCTTGGTCTGGTAGTGGAGTTCATGGACTCTGCAGAATCCTTCAGCATTGGCACTTTTTCCCAGGCTTCAGAGAGCCCATATGTAAATGCTGAGCCTGACTATAGCGTTTGGTGTCAGCTGATGAAGATATATCTCAAATCTTTTTAATACTTCACCAATCATCTCGTACAACGGGAAACGAAGCCCAACACAGAAGAAGCTTTTGAAAACCACCACATCATCATCCTTCGACTTTAGAACTATTTCATCACCTGCTAACCTTATCGAGTCATCATCGTTCTTTCCGAAATAACCAAGCTTCTTCATTAAAACTAAGTCATCTGGTTTCACGTTGATCTACCAAACTCAATATGGTTGGGCTTGCTTGGACTCAGGATACCATCATCTTCTTTTTCATCACTTCTAGCTTCGGCAATAACGTTTTTAGCTTTGGCATTAGCACTGTCCTTCTCGAGAAAAGGTCCTTCTTCCTCTTGATCAACCAACCCAGAGCGCTTCATAACTTCTAAAATTGGAGCTGTTTCAGTGGCCTCAGTCTCTCCACCCTTGTTTGTCACTCTAGCAGTATACCTAATTCTAGCCATTTTAGTTCTTGAGACGAAGCTAACATTCAAATGTTTTGAACGTTTGTTCGAAGCCTAGTTAACAAATGCACAGATAGCTTTGGTTTCAGTAAAAAATTCAGCAGCACTACGATGCAATAGCAATGAATGTTGTGGTAACTTCATACCAACCCATATGTTTATATAGTCCTATAGGTGAAGAAGGCGAACCGCCGCGTCACTCATATTGACTGATCGGTGGACCGATATAGGCCGTAACTCTTTATTCGTTTTTAAATAACAAGCTCAAGGAAGGTGTTTATGGACCTTCGTCATTCAGAAGCCTTCGTGTGTGTAAGGCCCAAAATGTGTATAAGAAAAAAAATAAATATATAAAGAAATGAAATAGTAAATCCAGATATCTCAAATTATACTTGAGTATTGAAATTTGAGGACTCAATTTTGAAAACCAAGAATTATTTTAGAAAGGGAGTAATAGAAAATTTTTCTATTAAACTAAATGACTATTCATTTCATTAAATGATGCACTATAAGCATTTTATACTTATGAATATGAGGCAAAACATTTTAATAAAGAGTCGTAAATTAAACTTGGGACCTCAAAGTATAAAAGAGAATAAAATAGAAAATAGAAAAGGGAAAAATACTACACCAAAATAAAGAGAATAAGATATTTAATCGAATAAAAGCCTCCCATAATGGAGTACTCAATGGGTATGTTTAAATGGGTATAAATTTATAGTTAAATTTGAATTCAAATTTAGATTTACAAAATGAATAAAAGAGAAACCAAAAAAAGAAAAGAATAAAAAAATAAGAAAGAAACCCTGCCTGGGCCGAGTGTCCCCATTCCGGGCCACCTCCGCTTTATAACTGCGCGGCCCATCTTCACTCCTAGGCACGCATGTGTGTGACATTGCCCGTGGGCCCCGCTTGGTGGCGCTGATGACCCTGCCCTAACAGCCGGGCCCGCCGGTGTTGGGGCGAAGGCGAAGACGCCACCCTTCGCTCGATGCCTTCGCCGACCTCGCTGCACCAACGAAGGCAGGACGACGGGCAGACCTACCCTTCGTCCCACACGTCGCCGGACGAAGACTTGTGACGAGGTCGTCTCATCTTGCGACCTCGCTCAACATGGAGGCCCACGTGTGATCCGGCCCATTGTAACAGGCCCTGCATGGCCGCTGCGCATTACGGGCCTAATTTGTAAAGGTCTCCCTGTAATTACGGTCTGTAACCCTGCTTTATGGGAATATTCCGGGGATAACCTAGGTGCCTGAGGGCACATGCGTCCTTAACACTGGACGCTAGGCACTCAGATACCTATAAATACCCCCGCACAGTGCCCTTGTGAGGCTAGGTTAACATAGCTATTGCCATCTCGTGTTGTAGCCCCGTTTACACCACTTTTACTCCCTTGTTGGATCAACTCACTCAGGAGAGCGAGTACCAACATTTGGCGCCCACCGTTCGTGCTATGAAAACACCACCCGTGATGGCACCCAAGAGAACCTCGTCGAAGGCTGACAAAGCCGCGAAGGCGGCACTGCTGGACGAGAAAAAGGGCAAGGCCCTCGTCGACAACACTCTCCAAGAGCCCTGCGAAGACGACACAAACAGCAAGAAGCAACGCAACGAACAACCCACTACCGAAGGTAGCCTCCGCACCTGCAGCTCCAGGGGACCACAGCAGCCTCCCCCAGGCTTCGCTCCACCAGAGGGCACGAACGCCACCGAGGACGGCGAAGTCATCGGCGTTTCGGCCGAAGAGTAGCTACAGCTGCGCGCCCTGCGCATCAAGAACCGCAACCTCCAAAAGCAAAAAGAGATCCTCGAGGCCAAGCGCCAACGTGTGTCCGCACAAGCCAAGGTGCGACAGATGATATGCGACGAAGAGCAGAAGGCACAGGAGCTCGAGCAAGAGATCGCGCTCATGCAGAGCGAGGGCCAACTCGACACGCATCACGGCCCACCCCACCAACAGCGCGCACAAATCGAAGACCTGTTCATCCCTCAGCACGGACACACCATCCCTCGCACCACAGCTTTCCAAGGCGTCAACTACCTTGATGAGCAAAGTCCCCTGGCACCTCACCTGCAAGTGACACCGTGGCCCGCCAACTTCAGGGCAGGGACCTATCCCAAGTACAACGGCAGCACTGATCCAGCGCAGTACATCATGAGCTATCAAGTCGCCGTTGCATCATGAGCTATCAAGTTCCTGACCCTCAAGTCACAACTGCCTTCGGTCGATGACCAGATCTCCATCCACTACACCATCAGTGGCCTTCGGGCCGGTGTCCTCTACAGCCATTGCATCAGGAACCCGCCCAGGAACCTCCAGGAGCTGTATCAGCTGTTCGAGAAATATGCTAGATCCGAAGAGCTCCACCAGCGCAAAGTCGAGTCTCAGAGGAAGCCCAAAGACCCTCCGCAGTCCAGCCGCACTTGGACGAGGCCCTCGCAGACAGACTCCGGCCGGGACGGCCGCAATCAGCAGCAGGTGCACAACATCGCCAACCAGCCCCCCGCTGGTGAGGCCCCTCGCCGCCAGGAGTATCCCCCCCAGGACCGAGGAAATGGAACTCACGGTCGAGGACGGGGGCGTGCGCAGCAGCCACGCAGATTTTACTACCTGTTCCACGGCGAAGACTGCGCGCACCCCACAAAGGACTGCCCAGAGACGAAGGCCACCAGAGACAGAATGGCACGGGCACAACTAGCCGACAACCTTAGAATTGTCGCGCACACATACCAGCAACCTCCTCAGCCATACAACCACGGCCCCACTCCGCCTCCGCTGCACCACGCATACCAACACCACCAGGAGGTACAAATCGTACCTCCCCCACCCCCACCCCCACACCATCAACAGCAAAACGTCCACCACCCCAACCACCCCCAAGCACCAAAGCAAGAGGACTTCGCCGATCAACCGTATCGTGGAATCATCCATATGATTACCTAGGGGTCCAGCACCAACTTCGACACAAAGCGGCAAAAGAGGGACCACTACCGCAGCATCAACCACGTCACCGTCACCGGCCCGGTCGTGCAGACAAAGTGGTCCCACGTGCCATTGACCTTCGACGCCCGAGACATCGATCTGCGCAGCGCCCCCCACATCGACGCCATGGTCATCAACTGCAGCGTGGCAGGCTGGGACTTGCACAAAGTCTTGGTCGACAATGGCAGCCAGGCGGACGTCATCTTCCTCCATGCCTTCGATCGCATGGGCATAAGCCACAGCCTGCTCAAGCCCTCGGACAACCCCCTGTACAGCTTCGGCGGCAAGGGCACCTTTCCCAGTCGGCAAAATAGAGTTGCCCCTCTCCTTCGGTGTAGCACCCAATGCCCGAAGTGAGCAGATCACGTTCAACATCGTCGACATGGTGTACCCGTACAACGCCATAATGGGCCGGGGCTCCATCAATAAGTTTGAGGCAGCTATCCACGGACTTTACCTGTGCATGAAGATCCCAGGTCCGCAAGGCGCCATTACAGTTTACGGCAACCAGCAGGTTGCGCGTAACATAGAAAGAGACTTCATCCCCGGACAAAGAAACGTACACTGCCTCACGGCCCAACGCAAAGTCCCCAAGTTTGCCAATCCAACCGCCAAGGGGCATGAAAAGGCACAACTGCAGAGCAACGACGGGACCAAGACTGTCCCCCTCAACCAGGCAACGCCCCAGCAGATGGTTACCATCAGCGAAGACCTCACTTCGCACGACGAAGAGCACCTCCTCTGCTGTCTATCCAAGAATAAGGACGTCTTCGCCTGGTCCGCCCTCGACCTGGTCGGAGTCAGTCGCTCCATCATCGAGCACGGCTTAGGAATTGACCCTTCGGTGAGGCCAAAGAAACAACGACTGTGAAAGATGTCTGACGAAAAGACAGAAGCAGCCAAGGCCGAGTTGCATCGCCTGCTCGAAGCCAAGTTCATCGAGCCGATCGCCTACCCCACATGGCTCGCCAATGTGGTGATGGTGCAGAAAAAGAGCGGCAAATGGCGGATGTGCATAGACTTCACCAGCCTTAACAAGGCCTGCCCCAAGGACAATTTTCCGCTGCCCCGAATCGACAAAATCGTTGATAGCGCAGCCGGGTGCGAAGTCATGTCACTCCTCGACTGCTTCTCCGGCTACCACCAAATATATATGAAGGAGGAGGACAAGGCAAGCACCAGCTTCATAACACCCTTCGGCACGTATTGTTTCATCAGAATGCCGGAGGGACTCAAGAATGCCGGGTCCACATTCTCTTGACTCACCAAAACGGTGCTCGAGAGCCAGATCGACAGAAATATCTTCACATATGTGGACGACATCGTCGTTGCCAGCAGAAGCAAGGCAGACCACCTGGCCGACCTCGTCGAAACGTTCACGAGCATGCGAGCCGCACGACTTCGCCTCAACCCTGAGAAGTGCGTTTTCGGAGTCCGCCAGGGAAAAATCTTGGGCTACCTGGTATCACACCGTGGAATTGAGGCCAATCCAACCAAAATCCAGGCAATCATCAATATGACGCCCCCGTAGTCAGCCAGAGAAGTGCAACGACTGACAGGCAGGATGGCCGCCCTCAATAGATTTATCTCCAAGTCCGTGGAGCAGAGTCTCCCGTTCCTCAAAACACTCCACGGCGCAAAAGACTTCGCATGGGGGCCAGAGCAGGCGGCGCCCTTCGCTTCACTAAAACAGTACTTGTTGGAGCTGGCGATTCTTACGAGCCCCGACCCTTCGCTACCCCTATTGCTCTATGTCGCGGCTTTGCCACATGCGGTCAGCGCAGCACTGGTTCAAGAGCAGACCAGAGAGGGCACAACCAAGTAGCGTCCAGTTTATTACGTCTCTGAAGTGCTCACAACATCAAAATGCAACATGACGGAGCTGGAAAAGATCGCCTATGCAGTCGTGATGGCCTCACGCAAACTGCGCCATTATTTCGAGGCATTCAAGGTCCGGGTTACCTCAGACAAAGGACTCGGCGAGTTGTTTAGAAACCCAGAGGCGTCAGTACGGATTGCCAAGTGGGCAGCCGAACTCTCCGGCTATCACATCACATTCGAACCCAGGACAGCCATCAAGTCGCAAGTCCTGGCAGACTTCGTCGTAGACTGGACTGGACCAATAACGCAACCGGAGCCGTTCGCAGAAAAAGTGTGGACAATCCATTGTGACGGCGCATGGTGCCATGCGGGGGCAGGCGCCGCTGCAGTCATTACGTCGCCCACCGGGATTAAGGACAAATACGCAGCGCGCCTCAACTTTGCTTTGGAGTCTGATAGGTGCACCAACAACATAGAAGAATACGAGGCTGTCATCCTCGGCCTTCGCAAGCTAAGGGCACTCGGTGTCACCACCTGCATCATTAGAACAGACTCAAAGGTAGTCGCCGGCCAGGTCGAGAAAGATTATGCAGCGAAGGACCCCGCACTCATGCAGTACCTCGCGGCCATCCGCAGCCCCGAAAGACAATTCAAGGGTTTCACGTTGCACCACGTGGACCGAGCCAAGAATGAGGAGGCCGATGCACTAGCCAAGGCAGCCGCCAGGGGCGAGGCCTTAACCTCCGACGTATTCTACCACGTCATCGGCAGGCCAGCCATCCACAGCCCTGAAGGGCTCCAAATAACCAATGACAGCGAGGGCCACAGCATAGTCAACCTCATCATGACCGAAGACTAGCGGGCACCAATAACCCGGTACCTGCAGGGGTACTATCATCCAACCGACAACAATGAGGCCAAGCGCCTCAAACACCAAAGCCGGGACTTCGCACTGATCGAGGGCCAACTTTACAAGAAGGGGGTCAGTCAACCGATGCTTAAGTGCGTCATCGAGACCGAAGGCGTCCAAATTCTGTGCGAAGTCCACAGCGGGACTTGCGGTTCCCACGCAGGGCCTAGGGCCCTAGCGGCAAAGGTGATTCGCCAAGGTTTCTACTGGCCCGCCATGATTTGCGCCGCAAATCGGGTCGTGAGATCCTGCGAAGCCTGTCAGAAATTTTCCCCATGCTCGGGACGCCCTTCGCAGTTCATGAAGCTAATCGCCCACACGTGGCCCCTTCAGCACTGGGGCCTGGACATTGTCGGGCCCCTGCCCACGGCTCAGGGGAACCTCAAGTTCACCTTCGTCGTTGTTGAATACTTCACCAAATGGATTGAAGCGAGGGCAGTATCCACTATAACATCAAAGACAGCCCAGAAATTCTTCTGGCAAAATATTGTTTGCCGCTTTGGAGTCCCGTTGGAGCTCACGGTCGACAACGGCAAGCAGTTCGACAACCAAGACTTCAAAGATTTCTGCTTCTCCATCGGCACCAACCTTGCCTTCGCCTCCGTGTACCATCCCCAATCCAACGGAGTCGTGGAGCGTGCCAACGGCAAAATTTTCACAGCCGTCAAGAAAATGCTCCTCGACGACAAAAAAGGCAAGTGGCCCGACCTGTTACCCGAAGTGGTTTGGGCGCTGAACACAACTGAGTGCAGGGCGACTGGGTTCACCCCCTTCCGCCTTCTATACGGACCGGAAGCTATGACTCCGCAAGAAATAAAGCATGGGTCGCCTCGGACAGCCGCGTCGGCCGTCCCCGACATAGACGAGCCGACTTCGAAGGACCTCATCGATGGAGACCGCGTCTTCGCCCTACAGGCTCTGGACAAATACCAAGCCCAGACAAAAGCATGGCACGACCACACAGTCATCCCAAGGGAGTTCAACGAAGGAGACCTCGTGCTCGTCCGGATAGCTCGGACAGAGTCCCGGGGCAAGTTGGAGCCGAAGTGGGAGGGCCCTTTCATCGTCAAGACGAAGGAGTCCCCTAGTGTGTACAGACTCACAACTCCATCCGGCGAAGACTTGGAACATTCTTGGAACATTGATAATCTTCGAAAATTTTTTGTTTAACTCCTCAGGGCCATTTAGCCCTTGTAATCCGTAGAACAGTTTTTCAGCCGGCCCGCACTCTTTTCCTCCCGGGGGGTGAGGTTTTTAACGAGGCGGAGCCATGTAATATACACGCGAAAAATCCCCCGCAAAAACTACGTCGAAAAGACCAATTAAACGGTCTTCGGCATTTGACCGACACAAAAGTCACCGCGAGGGGCAGCGATGGCCACCCTCGCGTGCGACAGTCCGTGGCACAACAAGTGCGCAAATTCGAAGTCTTCTCAAAAAGACTATCCATGCAAAAGTCGCCCAAGGGTGCAGCCGGACTAGCACAACAAGTGCGCAAATTCGAAGACTTCTCAAAAAGACTATCCGTGAAAAAGTCGCCCAAGGGTGCAGCCGGACTAGCACAACAAGTGCGTAAAATCGAAGCCTTCTCAAAAAGACTATACGTGCAAATGTCGCCTAAGGGTGCAGCCGGACTAGCGCAACAAGTGCGAAAAATCGAAGTCTTCCTCAAAAAGACTTTCCGTGCAAAAGTCGCCTAAGGATGCAGCCGGACTAGCGCAACAAGTGCGAAAAATCGAAGTCTTCCTCAAAAGACTACCCGTACTAAACCCTACACCAAACTGTCTGCGCAAAGACTGACTACAGGCGCGCCGGACCGACATAATAAACATACTAGACCAAGCGCACAACGCCTTTACAAGCATAGCGGGATGCGTGCAGGCGCATAACCTCATCATACAAATTATAGTTACATATGTACAGCGAGGGCATCACACCTAACATCAGTTCAACCTTCGGAATAATTCCCATCTCCCTATAGTTAAATAGCATTATCCTAAGCTCCTCACCCTCAAAAAGACTTCGCAACTCCTCCTCACCTACACTCGCAACGTCCGGCAAGGACAACAATTCCTGCTTGCCAGGCCTGTCCACACGAAGCTCACTCACTCTACGCTTCGCAACCGCCCTTCACCGCCTGCGCCCAGCGCTTGGACCAGGCACAACTTCAGCATCCGCAGCACGCGGCGAAGCCTCCACCGCTGCCACATCCAAGGCCGCAAAGTAATCCAAGTCCTCATTCGACGACCCCTCCGTCCACTCAACCGAACTCCCAGAGTCACCAAAATCAGAAAACTTAGAAGCAGACTCATCCGATTTATTCCCAGCATCCACGGTCGAAGCCGCCAAAAAATTAGCAGTGGTGGTTGCGTGCGCAGGCCCAAAACCTTGAACCTGCGCAGCAACCAAGGTTCAGCAACATATACAAAATTCCCTAACTACCCACACCCACAAAGCCACCTGCGAAGGCAAAGCCGCCGTGGGGTCCTCCGCTGCCGGCTCCGTCGCCGTCTTCGGGTGATCCTCAGCCCTCGGCACTGCGGTTGGCGATGAGCCACCACCGGACACAGTAGCCACAGGGGCAGCGAGGGAGCCTTCGACGGTTTTCGGGGGCGGTGCCACCGGGCTCGACTCCGCTTCAGGCCGCGCGCTATTCAACGCTCCGAAGTCCTCCACTTTCTCATCACGCGCCGCCTGCAACACAGCACACCGATTCAGCAAGCCCACGTATAACCCACATCCAACAACACTAGACAAAAGATAAACATTACCTGATCCCTTGCCCGATCGGACCGCTCCCACACCACCTCCCGACCGTGGGGGCCCCACATCCGGTCAAAGAGGGCTCCCGCGGATTCCTTCACCAAGGGTCCTCGACCTTGTAAATTTCGCGCTCGAAATCCTCATCAGATCGGTCGAAGACCTCATAGTGGCTGCACCCTTCGCGGGACAGCGCGTTCATCGCCCCTTCGCAGGTGACCAGGGAGGCAAAGGACATAAATCCCTCCACAATGGTCGGGAGCGCCAACAACTCCTCTTGCAGCCACTCGAGGCAGCGAAGGCCTGACTCTCGGTCGGGCACTTCGAAGTCAGCGGTCCGCGCACCCAGCTCGCGGTATGAGTCCATGAGCTGTTTGCGCGTCCGCTCAACTTCCGAGCGCATCGAGGCCTCGGCCCTCTCCATGCGGGCCTGCAGAGCGTTGAACCACGTCTCCCATTCCTCGGCGCGCTGGCTGGCGAGACTACCCTCCGCCCACGCCAGATTGGCCTCCGCCTGCACCAACTGCGCCTTGGCGAGGGCCTGATTAGCCTCCCTCCTCTCCTCCGCCAGCTGGCGCCGGAGGTCAGTCCTCTCACCCTCCAGCGCGGCCACCTTCTCCGTCAGCTTGCAGCACTTGCTATCGGTGGCCGACTTTTCCCGGACAGCGTCAGCATGCTGCGCCCGAAGTCTCTCGACTTCGGCAGACACAGCTGCCGTAAGGGCCCCCGATGCCACGCGGTCAGCGAAGTCAGCCGCCTAAAAGACAAACATAAGTCCACAATCCCAACAAAAACGGCAAAAACCGAAGTCTAGCCCAACCACCTGACTCAGCCGCTGCGACGCCTCCCTCAGCCGGCGGGACATAGTGCCCGCTTCGTCTTTGACGGCGGTGAGCGCCAAAATCTCACCGCCAGCGCTGAGAGCGCTACCCTTCGCCCCAGGCACCGTGGCAGACACCATGGTCGCCACCGTAGGCGGAACAACAACAAGTTGCCCGTCGCCCGATCCTGTAAAGTATCAACAGTCAAAAAAACTCGGGCCAGCGACTTACCAGTGAGATAATCATCCACACTAATATCAGTGCCGAAATCGGCAACGCGCTTCACCGGCGAAGCCAAGTCTCGGGCCTTCGTGGCTCCTGCCGAGGCAGACTTGGCTACGCCGGCGCCGGCTGCCTTCACGACATCCGGCACCTTACTAGACCCAGGGGCGGCCGACTTTGCCGCCAGCGTCGGCTGGCTACCGCCGGAGGCGGCAGCCTTCGTAGTCCCCCGCGCCCTCTTTGGCCTAGCCTCGGGCAGCCTGATGACCGCCCGACGCTTTTGCGCAGCCTCCTGACGATCCTTGTCCATCACTGCCGATACAACAGCAGCAATATTCCGTCCATAAGGAAGCACTCTCAAGTCACGAACCATGCGAGATGTAAAAAAGTCTTCGCCGGCCGCACGGGGGACAGGAACGTTCTTAGGCCACCAACCCCCGGTAACCTTCAGCATCCACGCCAAAGACTCTCGGAGCTCGGGCGAAGACATCCTTCCCCCGGGGGCCGCGCATGTCCCCATCAACTCCACAGCAAAACTATCGGAGACCCCCAGTCCTCCCATCACAGTACCTAGCTTCCTCTTCTTAGTGGATGGGGTGGCCGCCGGCGCGGGGTCGTCTTCAGTCTCCACCGCCGGTTTCTTCCTGCGGCGATCGACATCGTCTTGCCCGGGATAACCGCCATACGGCAGACGGTTCAACTCGAAGACCCTATTCAAGCGATCGTTGGATCCGCGTATATCCCAACTATGCTGGCCCTCCGTCTTTGGCACGTAGCGACCAATTATCCGCGCCGCCCCATCCTCCGCCTCACACACGAATGCGGCGGGATCTCGGCCATGCAAATCCAGTGCGAAGGTGGGACTCCGCACCAGCATCCCGCCACGGGAAGGCATCTGGCGAGGGCATACTTCGCCCAGCGCCCAGCCATGCACCAAGGGCCACACCCCATACGCAACAAACTCCTCAACCAGATCGCGCCCGCTACTCAGGCGGCCATGCACCGCAGGGCCCTTTCGTCAGCATCCTTATCCTCTACTTCAAACCGCGGGTATGCTGAATAATAATGCGAACACATCTCGGCCACAGGGAGCCCTGGATGGTCTTCGATTGTGTCTTCGGCAACATAGAACCAGAATTCCCACCAGTTGCCCCATTTATTGCGGGCACAGGGAACCAACTCAACGACCTCCATCGAAGTCTTGCCCGTCTTCGACGTAAACGTGCAAGATCCAAATTGAGCAATCTTATTTCCGATTTTCCTTTTCTGCCAGTGCAGACAATAATACTTCACGAAGACTTCGACCGAGGGCTGCCGACCATACGAAGTCGTTGCCCAGACATATTTCGCTAGAGCCACCATGGCATTTGGCGTCAGCTGGTGGACCTGGACTTTGAACCTACGTAGGACTTCTCCCACAAATCGATGTGCGGGCAGACGAAGGCCAGCAGCGAAAAAAGCCTCGAACACAACCAACTCACCTTCTGGCTCGGGGACCTCCTCCGTCCTCGGGACACGTGCCACTCCGCCGCCGAAATAACCAAGCTGTTGCATGTCTTGCACGCGGACCGAGGACATCCACGACACGCCGAACTCCACTGTGTCACCGTTGCGCAACTCCTCCGCCGCCACATTGCTCAGCGTCTCCCGGACGACGCGCCGGCCGGCGGTGTAGCGGCAGCAGAAGAGGAAGAGGACGACATCGCTACGTACCGTCGGCGGCGGCGGGCGGTCTGCTTCACACGGGCCAGATCTCCAACGAGCAAGAGCAAGGAGGGCAGACGAGCAGCGAGCGGTTTGAAAAGGCGACTAGGGATTTCGCGGAGCGCGGAAAGATAAAGTTCAAAACGCGCCGCCCCCACCCCCTTTTATACACAGAGCGCGGCGCTTCGGGAAACCCGCAATCCAACAGTACGACGTCAATCAACGGTCATGCCAAAAACCCCCGTGGAACCACTTCGAGCGAGGGCAGCGTCTCCACCATCTAGCGATGTTTTCGGCACCAGATGACTTAGTCGAACTGGTCCCTCGGAGGGCAAATGTTGGGGCGAAGGCGAAGACGCCACCCTTCGCTCGATGCCTTCGCCGACCTTGCTGCACCAACGAAGGCAAGACGACGGGCAGACCTACCCTTCGTCCCACACGTCGCTGGACAAAGACTTATGACGAGGTCGTCTCATCTTGCGACCTCGCTCAACATGGAGGCCCACGTGTGATCCGGTCCATTGTAACAGGCCCTGCGTGGCCGCTGCGCATTACGAGTCTAATTTGTAAAGGTCTCCCTATAATTACGGTCTATAACCCTGCTTTATGGGAATATTCCGGGGATAACCTAGGTGCCTGAGGGCACATGCGTCCTTAACACTGGACGCTGGGCACTCAGATACCTATAAATACCCCCACACAGTGCCCTTATGAGGCTAGGTTAACAGAGCTATTGCCATCTCGTGTTGTAGCCCCGTTTACACCACTTTTACTCCCATGTTGGATCAACTCACTCAGGAGAGCGAGTACCAACAGCCGGTCAATCCGTCTTACCAGGGAACCTCGCGACTCAGTTAGCCTCGTGGGGCCCGCATGTCGGGAGCTTCTTCCTTCCCCATCCTTTTTCGGATCCATCACGTCGGGCCATGCCCAGAAAAGGGGATCCTGCCGCCGGAGTTCTCGGGCGGGTCGTTCCAATTGTCGCTAATCCCGCGCCGTCCACTCACGTCATGAACTCCGATTATATAAGCGAAGCGCTCGCTCCCTTGACCAACCCGTTTTGTACCACCATCGGGAAAACACCATAACTTGAGAAGAGAGTGCCATCGCCACTGATTTCTGTGTTCGTCGTTGTTTGGGTACGGGAGAATGTAACCGGGTGTTCGCCATGATGCATCGCATGCGCCAGTGGCATCAATTTGCGTGGAGGCATCAGCGGTCCGTGGGGAATCGCTCGCCGGAGGTTGAATTTCCGTCGTGGCCGTGCCCCCTCGTCGACGGAGCTCTGCTGGGCGCCATCTATGGTGAGAACCTTCTTCGCGCGTTCACCCTTGCCCCTGCATCGTGTAGCTTCCCTTAGGTTGGAATTCGGTTTGCCTGGGGCATCGTGTGGCCAGCTTGGTAATGGAGAGCGGGCAGCTCGTGCTCCGTCGTTGGGAGCCACCGAGAGGAAGACGATATGGTAGCTGTCGATCTCGTAGGTAACGACTTGGATTAGATCCGGGTTGTAAAGGAATACGACCGTTGGATCTTGCATCGACGGTGTTGATTAGACTAAGTATACCGATTCGGGGTATCTCGCCTGGGGTGTTAGATCGGGATCCGAGGGCTACGACGGGATCTCGGCTTCATTAAATCCTTACCGTTGGATTTAGATCCAACAGTAAGGATTTAATGATCGCATACCGCTTCATTTTTATGTCGATCTAATCTGGGCCGCCAGATCTGGATCCTGCGGCCTAGGTCCGTAGATACCCTTTCGGCCATATCATCTTGCAGTCGGTCCCCTGCGTTTTCTGGAAACTAACCCGCGGTCCAGTTCTGGATTTACTGAGTCTTGGGATTCTTACCTCGATGCCCCTACGTTACTGTTTAATTGAGGCGCAGTCCAAAATCATTGGAAAATTCAGAAATTCAATTAGAAAATGATTTTTAGTGTTAAAATAATTCTAGAAATTTATTTAATTCATAGAAAATCCATTATAGCTCCAAATTAATTTATTCCAGTTCCTATAATTTTGTAATATTATTGTTTATCAGTTAGTGTCTCTGTTTTGACATGAAATCCACATTAAAATTGATTTCCTAGTTAATCTTATACCAAGTACATGACAACTTCGGAAATTCATAACTTCTCCATTTTAACTCCGAATTGACTCGTTCAAGTTGCGTTAGTCTCGTATAAATATTTACTATGCAATAACAACATTTATTATACCATGTCTCATTATTTTATAATTAGATCTCTATTTAACTTATGTTGGTTAGTCTTGTTAATCTGCTAAAATATGATCTATGGTCAATTTATAATTTCGATTAAAGTTGAATTAATTACTACTATAGGTTACCTTTTCTCTGGGATTATAAAATAAACACAGAACCTGGTGTTAATCATGTAATCACATCATAACTTGATGACCACGACTCCGATCTTAGTAGTTCTCGATCCCACGATCTCGTAGTAACACGTAGATTATTATTATTCAGTTTGTACTTATGTTTGGTGTGATGTTAATTTTATCCATACCATGTTTGTTTGTATTGCTATGACTAGCATGAGGTCACGAGGATATAAATAATCACCCTGGTAACTTGAATCTCAAGTGCTAGGCAAGTTGTGACCTTGACCACTTTTGTTACCCAATAATATTCTTTATTATCGTCATTCAATGCATAGGTTCAATTTTGATGGGACCCAATAGGTCATGCTAGTGTGTTTATCCATTTTACCTTATTTACCCCTAAATCGCTTGAGTAGTTTTGCTATTGCTTTACATGGTTTTGGTTTAATATTTCATTATATCCATGTTCCAATTATTCTGTTATTTTATTTATGTTCATGTCAAGATCATTATATTATTTTAATTGGAATATAGAGCTTAACTTGAGAAACACGTGCCACCACAGGGGTGGAATGGGATGCCCTTGGTTGACTAATTAGGAAAGCTAGTGGAAGACTACCTTACCCGAAAGGGGCAAGGGCAGTAGGGGAGTTGCATGTAGGGAGGTTCTCGGGTTAATTTTGCTGCGATGGCGGTCAGACAAGGGATTCTTGCAAGTGCTCTTCCCATAACTGTAGCGGGTTTTCGGAACCTAGTGGAACTTTGTAAAGGCCTCGTAGTGGATCCCTATCCATTCACCTCGGTAGTGTCTAAGGGTCTAGCTAACCCTGGCGACATGGGATACACGACTTGTGGGTACAGGGTACAACCTCTGCAGAGTGTAAAACTGCTATACTAGCCGATCTCACGGTCATGAGCAGATGAGGACTCTAACATGATTAAATTATGGAACTGAAACTTAATTTGTCATATGCATTGCATGGGATTTATTATTAATTTTGTTCTATTATTATTTATTATGGTTTGGTATTTACTTACATTTAGTAACTGCTAATAAAATTTGACCAACTTATTTAAAGCAATGCTCAACTTTAACCATATTGTTGATCAGCCTTACACATCACATGAACTCCCACCTTTGGTGAGTTCATGCACACTGGTTTCCCCACAACTTGTTGAGCTATGATCATGTGTGAGCTCACCCTTGCTGTCTCACACCCCCCACAGGAGAAGAACATGTGGTTCAAGAGGAGCCACACAACGAGGAGTTTGATTCGATCTCGGTGGTGTCTCCCAGTTGACTTTATGGTGCCAAGGATGGATTTTAGTTTGATCTATATTTATATTTTATTTTGAAAGACTTCCGCTATGTAATAAGTACTCCGATTATATTGTGACAATTATCTCTATACACTCTGTTATTATATATGTTGTCTTGTTTAGCGCATGTATGAGATGCACTCGGCTTTGTCCCTTAAATCCGGGTGTGACAGAAGTGGTATTAGAGGAATGTTGACTGTAGGACGAAACCTAGATAGAAAATGAACATAACCATTACCTACTTACCTTACTCTGATTCTTTCTATACTTATCTTGATCCTGTTTCACCTTCTACTGTTCTACTCTGATTAACGTTACCTTTGCTACTCTGAATCTTTTCTAAACTTGTCTTAATCTTTTCTCATCTATTTCCGCTTTACTCTGATTATTCTTACCTGTTCTTTCTAAAAGACAAATGTGGATTTCACACTTTGAAATCCTGTACCTAAAGTGACATTTAGGAATAGGAGACCTACTCTTAGGAACAAAAACAAAACTATTTTTATAGGTATCTATACGCTTGAGTGTTTGTTCTTATGATATCTGACCAATTTGGATCTTTGATTGAGTGTGATTAGTTGTGAAGTAATGTCCACAATTACATCTGCATGTACGTATAGGTATAAATATAAATAAATAGGATTCATGAAATAACTAAATGAAAGGGAATTAGGCTTACACCTATTTCCTAAAATGATTTTGGTGGTTGAATTGCCCAACACAAATAATCGGACTAACTAGTTTGCTCTAGTTTATAAGTTCTACAGGTGCCAAAGGTTCACAATAAGCCAATAAAAAGACCAAGAAAAGGGTTCAACAAAAAGAGCAAGGGATAACCGAATTGTGCCCTGGTCTGGCACACCGGACTGTCCGGTGTGCCACCGGACAATGTCCGGTGCACCAGGGGACTCCAAGCTGAACTTCGCACCTTCGGGAAAACTCAGAGGCGCCGCGCTATAATTCACCAGACTGTCCGGTGTACACCGGACAGTGTCCGGTGCTCCAAGGAGATGCAACTCTGAACTCGCCAGCTTCAGGAATCCGCTCCGCTATAATTCACCGGACATGTCCGGTGCACACCGGACTGTCCGGTGTAACGGCGGAGCAACGGCTAGTCCGCGCCAACGGTCACCTGCTACAGCATTTAATGCGCGCCAGCGCGCGCAGAGGAGCAGAGCACGCGCGGGTGGCACACCAGACAGCCTACAGGGCATGTCCGGTGCACCACTGGACAGCCAGGCGGGCCCACACGTCAGAGCTCCAACGGTCGAACCCTAACGGCCGGGTGACGTGGCTGGCGCACCGGACAGTGTCCGGTGGCGCACCGGACTGTCCGGTGCGCCCATCGACAGCAGCCTTCCCCAAACGGCTAGTTTGGTGGTTGGGATTATAAATACCCCCAACCACCCCTCATTCAAGTCATCCAAGTTTTCCACCTTCCAACCACTTACAAGAGCTCTAGCATTCAATTCTAGACACACCCAAATGATCAAATCCTCTCCAATTCCACACAAGGCTTTAGTGATTAGTGAGAGAGATTTGTTGTGTTCTTTTGAGCTCTTGCGCTTGGATTGCTTCTTTCTTTCATTCTTTCTTGCGATCAACTCAATTGTAAACGAGGCAAGAGACACCAATTGTGTGGTGGTCCTTACGGGAAAGTTTGATTCCCGTTTGATTGAGAGAAGAAGCTCACTCGGTCCAAGGGACCGTTTGAGAGAGGGAAAGGGTTGAAAGAGACCCGGTCTTTGTGACCACCTCAATAGGGAGTAGGTTTGCAAGAACTGAACCTCGGTAAAACAAATCATCGTGTCTCACTCCTTATTTGCTCATGATTTGTTTTGCGCCCTCTCTCTCGGACTCATTTCTATTTCTAACGCTAACCCGGCTTGTAGTTGTGTTTATGTTGTTAAATTTCAGATTCGCCCTATTCACCCCCCCTCTAGGTGACTTTCAATTGGTATCAAAGCCCGGTGCTTCATTAGAGCCTAACCGCTCGAAGTGATGTCGAGAGATCACGCCAAGAAGGAGATGGAGACCGGCGACAAGCCCACTACAAGCCACGGGGAGACTTCATCGGAAGAGTCCCGCAACAAGAGGAAGGAGAGGAAAGACTCCTCCAACAAAGGGAAGGGGAAGGAGAAGAAATCCACTTCCCACAAGTCACATCGGAGAGGTGATAAGCACAAGAGGATGAGGAAAGTGGTCTACTACGAGACCGACTCTTCATCACCATCGACCTCCGGCTCCGACGCGCCGTCCGTTACTTCTAAGCGCCATGAGCACAAGAAGTTTAGTAAGATCCCCCTATGCTACCCTCGCATTTCTAAACATTCACCTTTACTTTCCGTCCCATTAGGCAAACCACCAACGTTTGATGGTGAAGATTATGCTAGGTGGAGTGATATGATGCGATATCACCTAACCTCACTCCACAAAAGTATATGGGATGTTGTTGAGTTTGGTGTACAGGTACCATCCGTAGGGGATGAAGATTATGATGAGGACGAAGTGGCCCAAATCGAGCACTTCAACTCACAAGCCACCACTATACTCATCACCTCTCTAAGTCAAGAGGAGTATAATAAGGTGCAAGGGTTGAAGAGTGCTAAGGAAATTTGGGACGTGCTAAAGACCGCGCACGAAGGAGATGAGGTGACCAAGATCACCAAGCGGCAAACGATCGAGGGGGAGCTCGGTTGCTTCCGTCTTCGCCAAGGGGAGGAGCCACAAGACATGTACAACCGGCTCAAAACCTTGGTGAATCAAGTGCGCAACCTCGGGAGCAAAAAATGGGATGACCACGAAGTGGTTAAGGTTATTCTTAGATCACTTGTTTTCCTTAACCCTACTCAAGTTCAATTAATTCGTGGTAATCCTAGATATACACAAATAACCCCCGAGGAAGTTATAGGTAATTTTGTGAGCTTTGAGTTGATGATCAAAGGCTCAAAGAAGATCAACGAGCTTGATGGCCCCTCCACGTCCGAAGCACAACCGGTCGCATTCAAGGCGACGAAAGAAAAGAAGGAGGAATCTACTCCAAGTCGAACACCCATCGATGCCTCCAAGCTCGACAACGAGGAGATGGCGCTCATCATCAAGAGCTTCCGTCAAATCCTCAAGCAAAGGAGGGGGAAAGATTACAAGCCCCGCTCCAAGAGAGTTTGCTACAAGTGTGGTAAGCCCGGTCACTTTATAGCAAAATGTCCTATTTCAAGTGACAGTGACAAGGGCAACGACAAGAAGGGGAGAAGAAAGGAGAAAAAGAAGTACTACAAGAAGAAGGGCGGCGATGCCCATGTTTGCCGGGAGTGGGACTCCGACGAGAGCTCCACCGACTCCTCCTCCGACGAGGACGCCGCCAACATCGCCGTCACCAAGGGACTTCTCTTCCCCAACGTCGGCCACAAGTGCCTCATGGCCAAGGACCGCAAAAGGAAGAAGGTAAAATCAAGATCCTCCACTAAATATGAAACCTCTAGTGATGAGGATAATGCTAACAATGAGGAGGATAACTTGCGCATTCTTTTTGCCAACCTAAACATGCAACAAAAGGAAAAATTAAATGAATTGATTAGTGCCATCCATGAAAAGGATGATCTCTTGGACTCCCAAGAGGACTTCCTAATCAAGAAAAATAAAAAGCATGTTAAGGTTAAGAATGCTTACGCTCTAGAGGTTGAAAAATGTGAAAAATTATCTAGTGAGCTAAGCACATGCCATGACACTATTGCCAACCTTAGAAATGAAAATGCCAAATTAATTGCTAAGGTTGATTCTCATGTTTGTAATGTTTCAATTCCCAATCTTAGAGATGATAATGTTGATTTGCATGCTAAGATTAAAGAATTGAATGATTCTCTTGCTAGCCTTAGGGTTGAAAATGAAAAATTGCTTGCTAAGGCTAAAGATTTTGATGATTGCAATGTTACTATTTCCAACCTTATAAGTGAAAATGATATATTACATGCTAAGGTTGTAGAATTAAAATCTTGCAAACCCTCTACATCTACCATTGAGAATGTTTCTATTTGCACTAGATGTAGAGATATTGATATTGATGCTATTAATGATCATATGGCGTTAATTAAACGACAAAATGATCATATAGCTAAACTAGATGCTAAAATTGCCGAGCACGAATTTGAGAATAAAAAATTTAAATTTGCTCGTAGTATGCTTAATAGTGGGAGACGCCCTGGCATTAAGGATGGCATTGGCTTCCAAAAGGGGGACAATGTCAAAATTAATGCTCCTCCTAAAAGATTGTCTAATTTTGTTAAGGGCAAGGCTCCCATGCCTCAGGATAACGAGGGTTACATTTTGTACCCTGCCGATTATCCCGAGAGCAAAATTAGGAGAATTCATTCTAGGAAGTCTCACTCTGGCTCTAACCATGCTTTTATGTATAAGGGTGAGACATCTAGCTCTAGGCAACCAACCCGTGCTAAGTTGCCTAAGAAGAAAACTCCTAGTGCATCAAATGATCATGACATTTCATTCAAAACTTTTGATGCATCTTATGTTTTGACTAACAAATCCGGCAAGGTAGTTGCCAAGGTTGTTTGGGGCAAACACAAGGGTTCCAAAACTTGTGTTTGGGTACCCAAAGTTCTTGTTTCTAATGCCAAAGGACCCAAAACCGTTTGGGTACCTAAAGTCAAGAATTAAATTTGTTTTGTAGGTTTATGCATCTGGGGGCTCAAGTTGGATAATCGACAGCGGGTGCACAAACCACATGACAGGGGAGAAGAAGATGTTCTCCTCCTACGAGAAAAACCAAGATCCCCAACGAGCTATCACATTCGGGGATGGAAACCAAGGTTTGGTCAAAGGTTTGGGTAAAATAGCTATATCTCCTGACCATTCCATTTCCAATGTTTTTCTTGTTGATTCATTAGATTACAATTTGCTTTATGTTTCCCAATTATGTCAAATGGGCTACAACTGTCTATTTACTGATGTAGGTGTCACTGTCTTTAGAAGAAGTGATGATTCAATAGCATTTAAGGGAGTGTTAGAGGGTCAGCTATACTTGGTAGATTTTGATAGAGCTGAACTCAACACTTGCTTAATTGCAAAGACTAACATGGGTTGGCTCTGGCACCGCCGACTAGCCCATGTTGGAATGAAGAATCTTCATAAGCTTCTAAAGGGAGAGCATGTTTTAGGATTAACAAATGTTCACTTTGAGAAAGACAGAATTTGTAGCGCATGCCAAGCTGGGAAGCAAGTTGGTGTTCATCATCCACACAAGAACATCATGACAACTGACAGGCCACTGGAGCTCCTACACATGGATTTATTCGGCCCGATCGCTTACATAAGCATCGGCGGGAGTAAGTACTGTCTAGTTATTGTGGATGCTTATTCTCGCTTCAATTGGGTATTCTTTTTGCAGGAAAAATCACAAACCCAAGAAACCTTAAAGGGATTCTTGAGATGGGCTCAAAATGAGTTCGGCTTAAGGATCAAGAAAATAAGAAGCGACAACGAGACGGAGTTCAAAAATTCACAAATTGAAGGCTTCCTTGAGGAAGAGGGCATCAAGCATGAGTTCTCTTCTCCCTACACCCCACAACAAAATGGTGTAGTGGAGAGGAAGAATCGAACTCTATTGGACATGGCAAGAACCATGCTTGATGAGTATAAGACACCGGATCGGTTTTAGGCCGAGGCGGTTAACACCGCTTGCTACGCCATCAACCGGTTATATCTACACCGAATCCTCAAGAAGACATCATACGAACTCCTAACCGGTAAAAAGCCCAACATTTCATATTTTAGAGTCTTTGGTAGCAAATGCTTTATTCTTATTAAAAGAGGTAGAAAATCTAAATTTGCTCCTAAGACAGTAGAAGGCTTTTTACTAGGATACGATTCAAACACAAGGGCATATAGAGTCTTTAACAAGTCCTCCGGACTAGTTGAAGTTTCTTGTGACGTTGTGTTTGATGAAACTAACAGCTCTCAAGTAGAGCAAGTTGATCTTGATGAGATAGGTAATGAAGAGGCTCTGTGCATCGCGCTAAGGAACATGTCCATTGGGGATGTGTGTCCTAAGGAATCCGAAGAGCCTCCAAATGCACAGGATCAACCATCCTCCTCCACGCAAGCATCTCCACCGACTCAAAATGAGGACGAGGCTCAAGTTGATGAAGGAGAAAATCAAATTGATGAGCCACCTCAAGATGACGGCAGCGATCAAGGGGGAGATGCAAATGATCAAGACAAGGAGGATGAAGAACCAAGGCTGCCACACCCAAGAGTCCACCAAGCAATTCAACGAGATCACCCCGTCGACACCATCCTCGGCGACATTCATAAGGGGGTAACCACTAGATCTCATGTTGCACATTTTTGTGAGCATTACTCTTTTGTTTCCTCTATTGAGCCACACAGGGTAGAGGAAGCACTCCAAGATTCGGATTGGGTGATGGCGATGCAAGAGGAGCTCAACAATTTCACTAGGAACGAGGTATGGCATTTAGTTCCACGTCCTAATCAAAATGTTGTAGGAACCAAATGGGTCTTCCGCAACAAGCAAGATGAGCATGGTGTGGTGACAAGGAACAAAGCTCGACTTGTGGCCAAGGGATACTCCCAAGTCGAAGGTTTGGATTTTGGTGAAACCTATGCACCCATAGCTAGGCTTGAGTCCATTCTTATATTATTAGCCTATGCTACTTACCATGGCTTCAAGCTTTATCAAATGGACGTGAAGAGTGCCTTCCTCAATGGACCAATCAAGGAAGAGGTCTATGTTGAGCAACCTCCCGGCTTTGAAGATAGTGAGTACCCTAATCATGTCTATAGGCTCTCTAAGGCGCTTTATGGGCTCAAGCAAGCCCCAAGAGCATGGTATGAATGCCTTAGAGATTTCCTTATTGCTAATGGCTTCAAAGTCGTCAAGGCCGATCCTACTTTATTTACTAAGACTCTTGCAAATGATTTGTTCGTATGCCAAATTTATGTTGATGATATTATATTTGGGTCTACTAACGAATCTACATGTGAGGAATTTAGTAGGATCATGACACAGAAATTCGAGATGTCAATGATGGGGGAGTTGAAGTATTTCTTAGGATTTCAAGTGAAGCAACTCCAAGAGGGCACATTCATTAGCCAAACAAAGTATACTCAAGACATTCTAAACAAGTTTGGAATGAAGGATGCCAAGCCCATCAAGACTCCCATGGGAACCAATGGGCATCTCGACCTCGACACGAGAGGTAAATCTGTCAATCAAAAGGTATATCGGTCGATGATAGGTTCATTACTCTATTTATGTGCATCTCGACCGGATATTATGCTTTCCGTATGCATGTGTGCAAGATTCCAATCCGACCCTAAGGAATCTCACCTTACGGCCATAAAACGAATCTTGAGATATTTGGCTTATACTCCTAAGTTTGGGCTTTGGTACCCTCGGGGATCCACTTTTGATTTAATTGGTTATTCGGATGCCGATTGGGCGGGGTGTAAGATTAATAGAAAGAGCACATCGGGGACTTGCCAGTTCTTGGGAAGGTCCTTGGTGTCTTGGGCTTCAAAGAAGCAAAATTCTGTCGCTCTTTCTACCGCCGAAGCCGAGTACATTGCCGCAGGCCACTGTTGCGCGCAATTGCTTTGGATGAGGCAAACCCTGCGGGACTATGGTTACAAATTAACCAAAGTTCCTCTTCTATGTGATAATGAGAGTGCAATCCGCATGGCGGATAATCCCGTTGAGCATAGCCGCACTAAACACATAGCCATTCGGTATCATTTTCTTAGGGATCACCAACAAAAGGGGGATATCGAGATTGCATACATTAATACTAAAGATCAATTAGCCGATATCTTTACCAAGCCACTAGATGAACAAACTTTTACCAAACTTAGGCATCAGCTAAATATTCTCGATTCTAGGAATTTCTTTTGATATCTTGCACACTTAGCTCATAAATATACCTTTGATCATGTCTCTTTTATATATGCTATGACTAATGTGTTGTCAAGTGAATTTCAAACCAAGTCATAGGTGTATTGAAAGGGAATTGGAGTCTTCGGCGAAGACAAAGGCTTCCACTCCACTCCATCACTCTTCCTTCGCCGTCGCTCTGAGCAATTCTCTGTCTTTGGTATAATCTTCACTCATATGTTTTATTTGCCAAAGGGGAGAAAGTAGTAAGTACATGGCTTCTATCTCACTCAAAGTATCCGTTTTTGGCGATTCATGCCAAAGGGGGAGAAAGTATGAGCCCAAAGCAAAAGGACCGCACCACCACCCTAATTTTAAAACTAATGATTTTCAATTGGAAAATTTTAAATTGGTATCTTATTGTGTTCAAAAGGGGGAGAAAGTAGTATTTTCAAAATTGATATCTTAAAACCCTCTTGAACACTAAGAGGAGAATTTATTGAGGGGGAGTTTTGTTTAGTCAAAGGAAAAGCATTTGAAACAAGGGGAGAAAATTTCAAAACTTGAAAATGCTTCGCAAAATCTTATTCATTTATCTTTGACTATTTTGCAAAAGGACTTTGAAAAGGATTTACAAAAACAACTTGCAAAAACAAAACTTGTGGTGCAAGCGTGGTCCAAAATGTTAAAAATAAAGAAACAATCCATGCATATCTAGTAAGTAATATTTATTGGCTCAACTCTAAGCAACCTTTGCACTTACATTTCGCAAACTAGTTCAAATTATGCACTTCTATATTTGCTTTGGTTTGTGTTGGCATCAATCACCAAAAAGGGGAGACTGAAAGGGAATTAGGCTTACACCTATTTCCTAAAATGATTTTGGTGGTTGAATTGCCCAACACAAATAATCGGACTAACTAGTTTGCTCTAGTTTATAAGTTCTACAAGTGTCAAAGGTTCACAATAAGCCAATAAAAAGACCAAGAAAAGGGTTCAACAAAAAGAGCAAGGGATAACCGAAGTGTGCCCTGGTCTGGCACATCGGACAGTGTCCGGTGCACCAGGGGACTCCAAGCTAAACTTCGCACCTTCGGGAAAACTCAAAGGCGCCGTGCTATAATTCACCGGACTGTCCGGTGTACACCGTACAGTGTCCGGTGCTCAAAGGAGATGCGACTCTGAACTCGCCAGCTTCGGGAATCCGCTCCGCTATAATTCACCGGACATGTCCGGTGCACACCGGACTGTCCGGTGTAACGGCGGAGCAACGGCTAGTCCACGCCAACGGTCACCTGCTACAACATTTAATGCGCGCCAACGCGCGCAGAGGAGCAGAGCACGCGCGGCTGGCACACCGGACAGCCTACAGGGCATGTCTGGTGCACCACTGGACAGCCAGGCGGGCCCACGCATCAGAGGTCCAACGGTCGAACCCTAACGGCCGGGTGACGTGGCTGGCGCTACGGACAGTGTCCGGTGGCGCACCGGACCGTCCGTTGCGCCCGTCGACAACAGCCTTCACCAAACGGCTAGTTTGGTGGTTGGGATTATAAATACCCCCAACCACCCCTCATTCAAGTCATCCAAGTTTTCCACCTTCCAACCACTTACAAGAGCTCTAGCATTCAATTCTAGACACACCCAAGTGATCAAATCCTCTCCAATTCCACACAAGGCTTTAGTGATTAGTGAGAGAGATTTGTTGTGTTCTTTTGAGCTCTTGCGCTTGGATTGCTTCTTTATTTCATTCTTTCTTGCGATCAACTCAATTGTAACTGAGGCAAGAGACACCAATTGTGTGGTGGTCCTTGCGGGAAAGTTTGATTCCCGTTTGATTGAGAGAAGAAGCTCACTCGGTCCAAGGGACCGTTTGAGAGAGGGAAAGGGTTGAAAGAGACCCGGTCTTTGTGACCACCTCAACGGGGAGTAGGTTTGCAAGAACCGAACCTCGGTAAAACAAATCATCGTGTCTCACTCCTTATTTGCTCACGATTTGTTTTGCGCCCACCCTCTCGGACTCCTTTCTATTTCTAACGCTAACCCGGCTTGTAGTTGTGTTTAAGTTGTTAAATTTCAGATTCGCCCTATTCACCCCCCTCTAGGCGACTTTCACTAAACAACCTAGATTATCCTCCATTAAAGTGTATCTATTTTAAATGGGCCCTTCTTACCTTAAAAGATTCTCCCTTACCTTATTGGTTCTCTCTAATCCTTAAAGATTCTTTCTTATCTTAATAGACCCATCTTATCTCGAAAAGGTTCTATCCTATCCCAATAGATCTAACTAATCTTAAAAGATTCTATCTTATTCTTAGAGACTCATCTTGTCCTAATGAGCATACTTATCCCCAACCACTTTACGTATCTCATAATAGTGTAACAAACATGATCTATTCCAAATAAATTAAGTAGATCTTATCTAAGCTAATCTGATTACACCAATTTAATTCTGATCCCATCTAATCTAGTCAGATCTAATCTAATGGACAAACATGTTAGATAATACTGGTAAAATAAGATTGGATCGTACTTTGACAAAGATGTTTTAATCTAAATTGGAGTTTTAGTCCAACCTGGCCATATGCAACTACCTTAACCATCCGATAGTTGCATAACCCCTCTATTTTAACCGACAGAGATTCTGACCTACCTACACCATAGAGTCCATCTTATCTCAAAAGATTCTAGCATATCCTAATAATATATATTCTACCCTGGCAGCTCTACCTAAACTAATATGGTCTAATCTATGTTACAAGTATTAACTGAACCATACTCCTATGAATGGGTCTTAAGCTTAAATTGGAGTCTTAGACCAACTTGTCTGTGACGGAACCTCCCAAGTAATTAGGCCCACCTACAGTTGTCCTTGTCCAACGGACTTCAGACATCCTTGTAGGTGCCCCTGAACTACTTGATAAGTTCGGTATCTTTCCTTACCTCACCAGGAACGTTTCGCCCGTCTTGCAGACATTACAGAACATCGGAGATAACGAAATGTGGAAGCGAATTACATAAACTTACATTTATTTCAAAAGCAAGCTCGAGTTATTTTATTACAGACCAGACTAAAAGTGAGTGCTGAGTAGTAATATTATACAAACCAAGGGAGGCACAAACATCTCCCGATAAGTTATAAGCAAAATATCCTATGTGGAGGACCGAGTCCTTCCGCACTTCAGTCTTGTTTTTCTTCTTTGGGAACCACCTTGGCACAGAAGCAGCAAAAGTCTGCTACTTCCTCACCTAAAAACAACGAAGGGATAAACCCTGAGTATGGAATTACTCAGCAAGTCTTACCCGACTAAAGAAAATACTCTCAAGGGTATGCTGGTTATGTGGGAGTCAAGGAAAGGCTTTTCAATATACAAAGACTCTGTTTTGCAGAAATGCTTACTAAAGTGGATCCTTAAAAATCCAATTTTATTTGTCAAGTTAAGTAAAATTACCTGTACTAGAGTTCTTTCTACCCTAGTTCAATCACTGGTCCTGCACTAGCCAATTTCTTAACAAAAGCCCATCATCTTTAGTGGAATGCTACGTGTAGGGCAGTGACCAAGTCTTCATAACCGCGAAGGTACGGCGATCCGAATCGATTATACTCAGCTGAGGATCTCCAATCACACGACATATGTAGCACTTAACCCTTGCATATGTCAACCCGCCACCGGGGTTCTTAAGACCGGATCAGGTTCACGCAAACCGAGAGCACAGATACACCACCGTCCAGCCTCTTGCCACGGAGGGTACATGCTACTCTCGCCACCGCTCCACGCCCATTTCGTGTTATCTTATTCCGGCCATAGTCTGCCCGAGGCAAGGCTTACCCATGACGAGGCATGTGACCAGTTAAAGGGTCCTCGATCATCAAGCCTACATCGACAAGGTCCTTAATCGACTCAGACGGAGACACTACACCGAAGCTCCCTTCTCGTGCAAGTCACCCGCCCGGTCTCAGTTTAATCATTTCTACCCAAAAACTTGGTACCTGACAGAGGTACATCTTTTCCGACGTTGAATCCATCATGGCCATGATGGATTCACCATCAAGTTTATTTTCGAAAACATCCCACCCACTTTTGCCACAACATCTTTTGTAAAAACAAAACCTTTTGTTTTTCTAAAGCAAGGCTAAGCATCAAAAATCTTTTGTAAAACGGGTGATCAAGGAAGGTAATCAAATTCAAGGAAGGTAATGCAGGAATTGTTTTATCGATCAACTCCTATCACCTAATGCAGCAATCAAGTGAAAAAGATTTTAAAAACATCAAGGAGGGTGGCAAATGCACCGGGGCTTGCCTTTGTTATCAGGTGAGTCCTGCTCGGATCCACAAATATCGAAATAAAAGCAATTGCCTGTTTGAGGATCTGAGGATGGTGGTATCCCTTCTTCAGAGACTTCTTCTTCTTCTTCGTGCTCTAACATAACCATATATATGCATAAGAATGGATGCCATGGGATGCTCATGAGGATGCGAAGATAATATAAACTTATTATCTAAGTCTTGAGTACAACTTTCCTCCACGGAGTTCCGGAAACTTAGGGTTTCCAGAGTCGGTAAAGGAGTTCATAGGGCAGGGGGGTGTTTTGGGGGTTTGGTGATCAAACAAGGTCCAAATCAATTCAAACTCTACCCAAGGCTTCTAAATATTGGTTTAAGTGCCCAAAAAAAGTTTGAGCATTTTTGGGATTACCATTTATCTTTTAAAAATCCAGAATCACTTCTTTAAGCTATTTTAAATGCCCTAAAATTCCTTATTTATCCTAAAAATCATGAAACTATTTTTATTAAATTCTAGAGAAAATAAGGAACCTAGGAAAATTGGTTTCATAATTTTAGGATTTTTCTATAATTTTTAACAGATTTCCAAATTCTTTCGGAAAAAGAAAAAGGAAAGGAGGTGAATAGTGTTGGGCCAAAACTAGCCTGAGTGGCCCAAACCCACGCAGAAGTGCGCGCGCCCGCGCCCGCGCGATGGCGGCTTTGCAGAACGACCCTCGCGCTTCTGGGTAACTGAGAACAGATCATTTCACTGTTTAACCAAGTCACTGACCATTACAAAAAGGCCCCTGTGTTTCTATCAATTCGCAACTGGAAGTCCCCGACGGTGCTCGCGCACCGCCGCGCTCCGGCGAGCAATCAGACCGGCCGAACAGGGCCATGACCGGCACTCCCGAGCGGTGGACACCAAATCGGAGCTAGCCTGAGCATTTCCCCTAACCTAATTGCACAAACGACCAACTATTGAGCTCCGGCCACGGTGACCGAGAGAATGGCGGACGGATGAGTGCGTTCCCGTCGATTCATGGCGGTCTAACTCGATTCAATGGTTCGGTAAGCATCAAGAGGAAGCAAGGACGTTGAAACAAGGGAACCGAGGGTGAGATCGGACCTGAATCGGGCTGACCACGGCGAGCTTAGTTCTACGGTGGCGGAGACTGGAATTGGGGGAAACTTGAAATTAGAGCTCACGGTGGCAGGACTGGGGCTGATACTGGACGATGAGGTACGTGATGAAGTTATGCAGCTAGAGGAGGGCTCAATTTATAGGCGGAGCAAGCGGTGGCCGCGAATTTGGACTAGACACACGGTGGTCGGAGATGAAGAAGAAGTACTGGCCGTGGTGAATACGTGTCTACCGCCGTGGCAACCTCCCCGTCGACGATAGGACGGGTATAGGGAGTCATGGCGACGCGGTGGAAAGTTAAAGCCACGCGGCGCAAGGCTAGGAGGCGGCGGTCACCGGCGTTCTTATCGATCTCCGCCGTGGTGACGCATGTACGGTGGCCGAACTTGTTTATGGCCGGAGTTATCCACGGCGAGGACATTTACGTGATCCAAAGTGTTATCCAGCCAAGCCGAGCTCAGATCACGGCAACCGCAGCACAAATCGCGGCGGAGGGAGCCGTCGGCGGTGAGGACAGCCGCGCTGGCGGTCTGATCCGGTGGGCACTGTACCATCAGGAGCACTTATTCAGAGAACCTGACAGCCAGAGTTGAGGGTCGATTTTCTTCCAAATTTCTGTGGCAACACAAACCAAACTCTGCAGCAAAGTTATAGATCTACTAACCAGCTACAAGTTTGTCATAGATGCCATGGGCAGATTCATGCTGGATCATAGAGGAATCTTTGCTCAAAGTCTCTGTGGTTACACTGTTTCTCTAAAAATTCAGACTCAGTGACCTGACAGTCCAACTTTGGCTGGGTTTTTCTCCAAATTTCTCATAAGACCATGGCTTGAATCCTTAAACAAAGTTGTTCTCCTATAATTGGGCTACAATTTTGATGTGGTGACCTAGTGCAAAAACCCTATATTCTGAAAGATACAAGGCTCCAAAGTTGAGCCAATATCACTGAAATCCAGACTTAACCCCAAAAGGGTTAAGTGGGGCACTTTTGCACTTAAGTCCAAATTTCAATTTTTGGATTGCAAATTCTCATATAAGTGACCCAAATAACTCAAGATACTTATTTAACTTGATTTTTGCACTTTAGTCCAAAAGTGGACTAATTTTGCACTTAGGTCCCTAGGGTTTGGTTTTAGGGTTTTCCAGGGTTCTGATTAGGGTTTTTAGTATCCCAAGGGTATAAATGTGATTCAACTTGGTTTTTGGGGATATTTTATGACTTTTCCCAAAAGCCTTTAGGTTTCCTCAACTTAGGTTAAGTTTTACCCCTTTAATCACTATTTAGGGTTAAGTCCTTTAACCAGGGTCCTATTTGTAAAACATTAAAACAATACAACTTGTTCGAAATTTTTGCCTAGTGAATGCACTCTAGGTGTGTCAAACATATGCAATGCCAATGCTTATGATGTCATGCTCAAGTTTTAGTTATAGTAACACCAGGGGTGTTACATCCTTCCCCCCATAAAAGAATCTCGTCCCGAGATTTAAAGACCTAGGGTGAGTAATGGAAAAGGAAATGTGTCACATTTTTATTTCCTTATTTCTGGTACAAGGCAGGGGTGGTGTGGGGGTTCATTCCTTTATTACACAGCTATACAGACTTTACAACTTACAAGAGGCTAGAAAGCCTGGGAAATTTTTATCTAAAAAGTCTTGGGTTTCCCATGTAGCCTCATCTTCCGAATGCTGGTTCCACTGTATCTTATAAAACTTGAGAGTCTTTCTCCGGGTAACCCTGTCCTTTTGATCCAGAACTCGAATGGGATGTTCCGAGTATGTTAAATCTGGTTCCAGGACAACATCAGTCACTTCAACGGTTCGATCGGGAACCCGAAGACACTTCTTCAATTGTGACACGTGGAACACATTATGCACAGCAGACAATGTTTCGGGTAGTTGGAGTCGGTACGCCACTGGTCCACATTGCTCAAGTACCAGGATTGGACCAATGTACCTGGGTGCAAGTTTTCCTTTAACCCCAAAACGCGATACGCCTTTCATTGGTGAGACCTTCAGGTAAACATAGTCTCCTTCCAGAAAATATAAGGGCATTCGTCGTGTGTCTGCATAACTCTTCTGACGAGCTTGTGCCTTCTTCATATTATAAATAATTTTCTGAACCTTATCCTCAGCCTCTTTCACCATATCAGGCCTAAAGAAGCATCTTTCTCCAGGTTCAGACCAATTTAGCGGAGTTCGACACCGTCGCCCATATAAAGCTTCAAAAGGTGCCATCTTGATACTTTCCTGATAACTGTTATTGTATGAAAACTCCGCTAAGGGCAAACATCCATCCTATTTTTGCGAGAAGTCCAGAACACATGCCCGCAGCATATCCTCGAGTATCTGATTCACTCTCTCAGTCTGTCCACTGGTTTGAGGATGATAGGCCGAACTGTGGAGTAACTTAGTACCCAAGGATTTATGAAGTTCTTCCCAAAATTTGGATATGAACTGAGGTCCACGATCCGACACGATGGTCTTTGGAACACCATGCAAACTGAGAATACGGGCAATGTATAACTCCGCATAGGTAATGACGGGATATTTTACTTTGACAGGGAGGAAGTGGGCGATCTTTGTGAGTCGATCAATGATAACCCAAATAGAGTCATACCCTTTTGCGGTTTTGGGCAATCCCACAATAAAGTCCATGCTAATGTCTTCCCATTTCCATGTTGGGATTGGCAAAGATTGCAATGGACCAGCAGTTTTCATGTGTATGGCTTTGACACGTCTGCAAGTGTCACACTTAGCCACATAGCGTGCAATTTCAATCTTCATCTTCGTCCACCAGTAGTGTTGCTTTAAATCTTGGTACATCTTAGTGCTTCCCGGATGAATAGAATAGCGACTAAGATGCGCTTCATCTAAGATTTGCTGGCGGAGTTCTTCACTCTTCGGCACTACTATGCGGTTGTTAAACCATAACACACCTTGATCGTCTTCCTTGAAACATTTGGCTGTTCCAGCCCTTATCTTCTCTCGTATGTGCTTCATGCCCAGATTATCCTTTTGAGCATCAATTATCCTTTGCAAAATGGTTGACTCAAGCTTTAGTTGGTTCAGAGTCCCTTGCTGGATTATCCCCAGGTTTAACTTCTCCATTTCTTGACATAAAGTGTTTTCGGAGGTCTTTGCCATAAGACAGTGGCAGGAAGTCTTACGACTCAATGCATCTGCCACCACATTAGCCTTGCCTGGGTGATAATGGATCTCCAGCTCATAGTCTTTAATGAGCTCAAGCCATCGTCTTTGCCTCATATTTAACTCTGACTGGGTAAATATATACTTCAAACTTTTATGATATGTATATATGTGACAGATATTTCCCAGCAGATATTAACGCCATATTTTCAGGGCATGAACCACAGCAGCTAGCTCTAGATCATGTGTTGGATAATGCTCTTCATGTCGGCGTAACTGCCTTGAAGCATATGCAATTACTCGGCCCTCTTGCATCAGTACACAGCCGAGTCCACTGCCTGATGCATCACAATATACATCAAAAGGCTTAGTGATGTCCGGTTGAGCCAAAACCGGAGCAGTGGTTAATAGTGTCTTCAATTGCTCAAAGGCTTCATTACATTTAGAAGACCAATTGAACTTAATATCATTCTTCAATAAACTTGTGAGTGGCTTCACAAGCTTAGAAAAATCTGGTATGAATCTGCGATAATATCCCGCTAGTCCAAGAAAACTCCGGACTTGGTGAACAGTTGTTGGAGGTTTCCATTCCAGAATATCTTTGACCTTGCTAGGATCTACCGCAATTCCTTTAGCTGATAACACGTGCCCCAAAAATTGAATTTCCTCCAGCCAGAACGCGCACTTGCTGAACTTGGCATACAGCTGATGTTCCCTTAGGCGCGTCAATACAATCCGTAGATGCTGAGCATGCTCCTCTTCATTTTTAGAGTATATCAAAATATCGTCGATGAAGACCACCACGAACTTGTCCAACTCGGGCATGAACACCGAGTTCATCAAATAGGTGAAGTGGGCAGGAGCATTTGTGAGCCCGAAAGACATTACCAAGTATTCAAACAATCCATACCGCGTAGTAAATGCGGTCTTCGGTATATCCTCGGGCCGAATGCGGATTTGATGATAGCCCGACCTGAGATCAATTTTAGAAAATACCCTCGCCCCAGTCAGTTGATCAAATAAGATGTCGATCCTTGGAAGAGGGTACTTATTCTTGATGGTAACCTCATTCAGGGGCCGATAGTCCACGCACATGCGCAAGGTTTGATCCTTCTTCTTAACGAAAATGGCGGGACAACCCCATGGGGACGAGCTTGGCCGGATAAATCCCTTATTCAATAGGTCTTGTAATTGAATCTTCAATTCCGCCAACTCATTAGGGGCATACGGTACGACCTTCGAGAGATGGGAGCCGTACCGGGCTTTAACTCAATTACAAATTCTACATCTCTTTCAGGGGGCAGTCCAGGCAAATCTTCCGGAAATACATCTGGAAACTCACATACTACCGGAATGTTCTTGATCTCCGGTACAATGGCTTCAAATATTCTACCAGAAGCTTTGGCTGGATTGGTTTTGGGGAGAGACAAAAGAATTTCTTCTTGATTATAGCTCAACCTGACGGTTCTGAGTTCAGTGTTGAGAATTGCCTTGTGTTGGGTTAACCAATTCATACCCAAAATTACATCTATATCCTGGCCTTTTAGAACAATCATGTTAGCAGGAAAGTTCCGTCCGGCCATTGTTACTGGCACTTCATAGGCCACTTCTCTAGTAAAAATGTGTCCCCCAGGTGAATGAATTTTAAATCCCTCTTTTGATTCATGACATGCAATGTGATGTTGCTCCACAAATTTTTTGCTAATGAAGGTATGCGAAGCACCAGAATCAAAAAGAATAATTGCAGGGTGACTGGCCACGGGAAACGTACCCATCATCACCGGCTCTCCCTCCGGTGTAGTGGCCACCTGAGTGTAGTATACACGCCCCGTTTTCTTGGTATTTTTCCCCACAGCATTTCCCTTGGGCTGAGCAGACTTCCCAGTTCCTTGCTGAGCATTGGATTGATTTTGCTTGGGGTACGGGCAGTCCTTGATGAAATGTCCCGACTTGCCGCAGTTGAAACACCCAGTTGAAGAGCTGGGCAAGGCAGGGAATCGAGTGCCTGGGGCACCCGGCTAATTTGGGGAAGTGGAAGTATTGTTGGGGCGGATAATAATGGGTTGTTTGAAAGGGAATGCTGGTGGACGAGAAAAAGTATGGTTTTGGCTAGAAGGCCGGATGACGAACCGTTGCCTCTTCGCCTGGCCCTGATTAGGCCTCTCACCACTGAATCCCTTATTCTTCCCAGAACTTGCGTATTTTGCCTCCACAGATAAGGCTGTACTGACAGACTTTCCATATGTGAGATCAATACATGTGGCCATCTTTCGCTGCAACCGGTCATTTACACCTCTCATAAAACAGTTCCTTTTCTTCAAATCAGTATTCACCTGATCAATGGCATACTGCGACAGGTGATTAAACTTGTTAAGGTACTGATTGATGGTGTCTCCTCCTTGTTTCAGCTTCATGAATTCCTCTTGTTTCATATGCAGCACTCCTTCAGGAATGTAGTGCTCGCGGAAGGCTGCTTTAAATTCGTTCCATGTGATTTGATGGTTGTCAGGTTGGATAGCCACAAAGTTTCCCCACCAAGTACTGGCAGGGCCACGGAGCTGCTGCGCCGCGAACAATGGCTTCTGCGTTTCAGAACAACGAAGAAGACCAAACTTCTGTTCAATAACTCGTATCCACTCGTCAGCTTCGAGCGGATCTTCTGCTTTGATGAATAGAGGTGGACGAGTTTCGGAGAAGTCCAGATAAGTAGTTTCACGGGGACCTTGCTGAAAACCTCTTCCTGCTTGTTGCTGGAACTGCTGCTGACCCGCCATTTCCCTAAGGAAGCGGGTATTGTCGGCGGTGGCATTCACCAAGGCAGCAATTGCCTCGGCTAGCGTGGGTGGAACCGGAGGTGGATTTGGGGTGACATCCCGACCCCCAGATGTTTCGGCTGCGTCCTGTCCGCGAGTCCTGGTCGGCATCTGAGGCAAAAACATTTGAATAAACATAATATGCCAAAGAGACCTTCCATTTTACATTACTATAAAGAGTAATGATACAGACTCGACACTACATAACAGGATACATTACCCATTTTACAAAAGTTCAACCTATTATACAACAGTACACCCTACAATACACTACTCTACTTTTATTACACCATTAGTCCTGCTTTCCGTTGCTTTTGGCGGCTTCATTGTCAGGTGTGGGAGTCCAGACGTCAACCAACCTCAAAGAAGGAGGGGTTCAAAAAGGTCTAACTCCCCACCCAGCGCGCGTCCCGCAACGTGAGAGGGTCCGGCTTCCGCCTCAGCAGAGTGTGCAGGCTCACTAGGGTGTAATTGTGAGTATAGCACATGGACTTCTTCATGCAATGTATTGCAGTAGACCTGCAGGTTGTCGACAGCTGAGCTAAGTTCTTTAATTCGGGCCTGAGCCCTTGCTTCCCTAGCACATGCCAACATATGAGACTGTACAGCCCAGTCAAGTGCTAAGTCTCGATCAGCAAGCTGATCCTGCAGGTGACGGATGTCCCTTCTTAGTTCATTGATTCTATCTCCGTCTGCGATCCAAATATTGGTCCTGTGTTGCAGCGTTGCTTGAAGTCGTCTTACTTCGGCTTCCAGGTCTCCTATAGGGTCATTACTTCCGCTGCTACTGCTTTCGTGTCGAGGGGCTAGTTGATGCCGGGGTACTCCAATTGGTCCCGTTGACTTACGTGCCGTTAGCCTTGTGCGTGGCGGCATCTTTCTAAGGGGGAAAATTTATTAGCATAATTCTTAGCATGATGCATGAATAAGTACAGAATCAACCTTGGTCGATTCAACCTTCTATACATTGCACTCTTCCTATCTGGTCTTTAAGATGAACTCTTCAGAATACTTAGGTAAGAAGAGAAAAGAATCTTTAGGTAAGACTTTTGAAAATCTTTTTGAAGATGCCTTATAATATCTGCAAAGAAGGGCTACGCTCCGATACCAGCTGTGACGGAACCTCCCAAGTAATTAGGCCCACCTACAGTTGTCCTTGTCCAACGGACTTCAGACATCCTTGTAGGTGCCCCTGAACTACTTGATAAGTTCGGTATCTTTCCTTACCTCACCAGGAACGTTTCGCCCGTCTTGCAGACATTACAGAACATCGGAGATAACGAAATGCGGAAGCGAATTACATAAACTTACATTTATTTCAAAAGCAAGCTCGAGTTATTTTATTACAGACCAGACTAAAAGTGAGTGCTGAGTAGTAATATTATACAAACCAAGGGAGGCACAAACATCTCCCGATAAGTTATAAGCAAAATATCCTATGTGGAGGACCGAGTCCTTCCGCACTTCAGTCTTGTTTTTCTTCTTTGGGAACCACCTTGGCACAGAAGCAGCAAAAGTCTGCTACTTCCTCACCTAAAAACAACGAAGGGATAAACCCTGAGTATGGAATTACTCAGCAAGTCTTACCCGACTAAAGAAAATACTCTCAAGGGTATGCTGGTTATGTGGGAGTCAAGGAAAGGCTTTTCAATATACAAAGACTCTGTTTTACAGAAATGCTTACTAAAGTGGATCCTTAAAAATCCAATTTTATTTGTCAAGTTAAGTAAAATTACCTGTACTAGAGTTCTTTCTACCCTAGTTCAATCACTGGTCCTGCACTAGCCAATTTCTTAACAAAAGCCCATCATCTTTAGTGGAATGCTACGTGTAGGGCAGTGACCAAGTCTTCATAACCGCGAAGGTACGGCGATCCGAATCGATTATACTCAGCTGAGGATCTCCAATCACACGACATATGTAGCACTTAACCCTTGCATATGTCAACCCGCCACCGGGGTTCTTAAGACCGGATCAGGTTCACGCAAACCGAGAGCACAGATACACCACCGTCCAGCCTCTTGCCACGGAGGGTACACGCTACTCTCGCCACCGCTCCACGCCCATTTCGTGTTATCTTATTCTGGCCTTAGTCTGCCCGAGGCAAGCCTTACCCATGACGAGGCATGTGACCAGTTAAAGGGTCCTCGATCATCAAGCCTACATCGACAAGGTCCTTAATCGACTCAGACGGAGACACTACACCGAAGCTCCCTTCTCGTGCAAGTCACCCGCCCGGTCTCAGTTTAATCATTTCTACCCAAAAACTTGGTACCTGACAGAGGTACATCTTTTCCGACGTTGAATCCATCATGGCCATGATGGATTCACCATCAAGTTTATTCTCGAAAACATCCCACCCACTTTTGCCACAACATCTTTTGTAAAAACAAAACCTTTTGTTTTTCTAAAGCAAGGCTAAGCATCAAAAATCTTTTGTAAAACGGGTGATCAAGGAAGGTAATCAAATTCAAGGAAGGTAATGCAGGAATTGTTTTATCGATCAACTCCTATCACCTAATGCAGCAATCAAGTGAAAAAGATTTTAAAAACATCAAGGAGGGTGGCAAATGCACCGGGGCTTGCCTTTGTTATCAGGTGAGTCCTGCTCGGATCCACAAATATCGAAATAAAAGCAATTGCCTGTTTGAGGATCTGAGGATGGTGGTATCCCTTCTTCAGAGACTTCTTCTTCTTCTTCGTGCTCTAACATAACCATATATATGCATAAGAATGGATGCCATGGGATGCTCATGAGGATGCGAAGATAATATAAACTTATTATCTAAGTCTTGAGTACAACTTTCCTTCACGGAGTTCCGGAAACTTAGGGTTTCCAGAGTCGGTAAAGGAGTTCATAGGGCAGGGGGGGTGTTTTGGGGGTTTGGTGATCAAACAACGTCCAAATCAATTCAAACTCTACCCAAGGCTTCTAAATATTGGTTTAAGTGCCCATAAAAATTTTGAGCATTTTTGGGATTACCATTTATCTTTTAAAAATCCAGAATCACTTCTTTAAGCTATTTTAAATGCCCTAAAATTCCTTATTTATCCTAAAAATCATGAAACTATTTTTATTAAATTCTAGAGAAAATAAGGAACCTAGGAAAATTGGTTTCATAATTTTAGGATTTTTCTATAATTTTTAACAGATTTCCAAAGTCTTTCGGAAAAAGAAAAAGGAAAGGAGGTGAATAGTGTTGGGCCAAAACTGGCCTGAGTGGCCCAAACCCACGCAGAAGTGCGTGCGCCCGCACCCGCGCGATGGCGGCTTTGCAGAATGACCCTCGCGCTTCTGGGTAACTGAGAACAGATCATTTCACTGTTTAACCAAGTCACTGACCATTACAAAAAGGCCCCTGCGTTTCTATCAATTCGCAACTGGAAGTCCCCGACGGTGCTCGCGCACCGCCGCGCTCCGGCGAGCAATCAGACCGGCCGAACGGGGCCATGACCGGCACTCCCGAGCGGTGGACACCAAATCGGAGCTAGCCTAAGCATTTCCCCTAACCTAATTGCACGAACAACCAACTATTGAGCTCCGGCCACGGTGACCGAGAGAATGGCGGACGGATGAGTGCGTTCCCGTCGATTCATGGCGGTCTAACTCGATTCAATGGTTCGGTAAGCATCAAGAGGAAGCAAGGACGTTGAAACAAGGGAACCGAGGGTGAGATCGGACCTGAATCGGGCTGACCACGGCGAGCTTAGTTCTACGGTGGCGGAGACTGGAATTGGGGGAAACTTGAAATTAGAGCTCACGGTGGCAGGACTGGGGCTGATACTGGACGATGAGGTACGTGATGAAGTTATGCAGCTAGAGGAGGGCTCAATTTATAGGCGGAGCAAGCGGTGGCCGCGAATTTGGACGAGACACACGGTGGTCGGAGATGAAGAAGTACTGGCCGTGGTGAATACGTGTCTACCGCCGTGGCAACCTCCCCGTCGACGATGGGACGGGTATAGGGAGTCATGGCGACGCGGTGGAAAGTTAAAGCCACGCGGCGGAAGGCTAGGAGGCGGCGGTCACCGGCGTTCTTATCGATCTCCGCCGTGGTGACGCATGTACGGTGGCCGAACTTGTTTATGGCCGGAGTTATCCACGGCGAGGACATTTACGTGATCCAAAGTGTTATCCAGCCAAGCCGAGCTCAGATCACGGCAACCGCAGCACGAATCGCGGCGGAGGGAGCCGTCGGCGGTGAGGACAGCCGCGCTGGCGGTCTGATCCGGTGGGCACTGTACCATCAGGAGCACTTATTCAGAGAACCTGACAGCCAGAGTTGAGGGTCGATTTTCTTCCAAATTTCTGTGGCAACACAAACCAAACTCTGCAGCAAAGTTATAGATCTACTAACCAGCTACAAGTTTGTCATAGATGCCATGGGCAGATTCATGCTGGATCATAGAGGAATCTTTGCTCAAAGTCTCTGTGGTTACACTGTTTCTCTAAAAATTCAGACTCAGTGACCTGACAGTCCAACTTTGGCTGGGTTTTTCTCCAAATTTCTCATAAGACCATGGCTTGAATCCTTAAACAAAGTTGTTCTCCTATAATTGGGCTACAATTTTGATGTGGGGACCTAGTGCAAAAACCCTATATTCTGAAAGATACAAGGCTCCAAAGTTGAGCCAATATCACTGAAATCCAGACTTAACACCAAAAGGGTTAAGTGGGGCACTTTTGCACTTAAGTCCAAATTTCAATTTTTGGATTGCAAATTCTCATATAAGTGACCCAAATAACTCAAGATACTTATTTAACTTGATTTTTGCACTTTAGTCCAAAAGTGGACTAATTTTGCACTTAGGTCCCTAGGGTTTGGTTTTAGGGTTTTCCAGGGTTCTGATTAGGGTTTTTAGTATCCCAAGGGTATAAATGTGATTCAACTTGGTTTTTGGGGATATTTTATGACTTTTTCCCAAAAGCCTTTAGGTTTCCTCAACTTAGGTTAAGTTTTACCCCTTTAATCACTATTTAGGGTTAAGTCCTTTAACAAGGGTCCTATTTGTAAAACATTAAAACAATACAACTTGTTTGAAATTTTTGCCTAGTGAATGCACTCTAGGTGTGTCAAACATATGCAATGCCAATGCTTATGATGTCATGCTCAAGTTTTAGTTATAGTAACACCAGGGGTGTTACATTGTCCATGAAATCACGATCTAGTCTATGTTATAAGTTGCCCGACCCATTTATCTCTAAAGCAAAGTAAAACTCTGCTCAATCTACCTACCATGTGTACCCGCAATTGTTATCCCAACTCGGATAATGGCATCTAACACCACGACTGATGATCCCTAAATCAGACCCAAGAAGAAGGTTAACCTCGACAATGAAGAATATGAGTAGAAACATACCTTCAGACGAATCAAGATCCACCACCAGGAGAAAAAGTGTCCCTCACTTAACTTCCTTTTACCTCCAAATCTTCTCTACACTCACCTAATATCTAAAGCCTGGTGTACCCTTGTATTCTATGCCACACCTGTTAATGGCATGGAAATTTTAGGTGTATAAAAATATATACTAACTGGAAGTTCCACTGAGATAAAAAAAAGAATATACTAGAATTTCATAAAGATAAAGTTAGCTGGATATGCTCAACTAAATGTTTATTCATAATAGGATTATGGAATCTAGTGTGATCTAATCCAATGTGGTCTGCTTAAAGAGATTAGTGGTACTTGGACCCTTCTAGCCAAGTGTTAACTTAGCATATAAGATTAACTCAACCATGAGCTATCCCAACCCATAGAGTCATGATGAATTGCATAATCTGACTATCACCACATAACATCAAACAAGATTTTGACTGACACCATGTAAGTCTATCTCACCCATATCTATCTCATTTTGACAGATTCTATCCTACCTTTGGAAATTCACCTTATATGACTAGTTACCCCGATTAGGTCACAAAACAAAGATTAAGCCCTACTAAAGAATCTTCAAATCATAACCAGCTACTAGCCTATTCATTCTGCTTACAAATACTTTCGATTGCAAAACTATCCTACCATATGATTCTAACTCTCATGGTCAAGACCAGGAAGGGAAGATTATGAGGCAACAACAAACAGAAATGAATCCTCTAGATCCTCCACCGGTTGGAATCGATCAAGTGGTTGCCACCCAGATGATGGTAATACAACAAATGGCAAACATGGTTACTGAACTACAAAATCAGATAAGACAAGAACACGAGGAAATACGTTAGGACCGGCTGGAGATACATCAAGAAATAAGACAAACAAAGATGCAAAGACAACGACAACAACAACCTCCACCACCACCACCAGCTCCACCAAGCTACATAAACATATATATAGATTACTACTATTTGTAAGATCTAAGTGTTACTTTAGTTAATAGATGGTATGATACTATTTTAAGAGAATTAATAAGGTCTAATTGACCGTATGTGTTGCTAATAAAATTATGCATCATGCTGATATTTTGTTTGTGCATATGTTCTGAGGTAACATGGTTATACACCCTTTCCTTACAAATCTCGAGGACGAGATTTCTGTTAAGGGGGTAGGATTTGTAAGGCCCAAAATGTGTATAAGAAAAAAATAAATATATGAAGAAATGAAATAGTAAATCCAGATATCTCAAATTATACTTGAGTATTGAAATTTGAGAACTCAATTTTGAAAACCAAGAATTATTTTAGAAAGGGAGTAATAGAAAAATTTTCTATTCAACTAAATGACTATTCATTTCATTAAATGATGCACTATAGGCATTTTATACTTATGAATATGAGGCGAAACATTTTAATAAAGAGTCATAAATTAAACTTGGGACCTCAAAGTATAAAAGAAAATAAAATAGAAAATAGAAAAGGGAAAAATACTACACCAAAATAAAGAGAATAAGATATTTAATTAAATAAAAGCCTCCCATACTGGAGTACTCAATGGGTATGTTTAAATGGGTATAAATTTATAATTAAATTTGAATTCAAATTTAGATTTACAAAATGAATAAAAGAGAAACCAAAAAAAGAAAAGAATAAAAAAATTAGAAAGAAACCCTGCCTGGGCCGAGTGTCCCCATTCTGGCCCACCTCCCCTTTATAACCGCGCGACCCATCTTCACTCCCAGGCGTGCGTGTGTGCGACGCTGCCCTCGGGCCCCGCTTGGTGGCGCTGATGACCCTGCCCTGGCAGCCGGGCCTGCCAGTCAGTCCGTCTTACCGAGGAACCTCGCGACTCAGTCAGCCTCCGGACTCAGTCGCCTACGTGTGGGGCCCGCATGTCGGGAGCTTCATCCTTCCCCATCCTTTTTGGATCCATCGCGTCGGGTCATGACCAGAAAAGGGGATCCCGCCGCCAAAGTTCTTGGGAGGGTCATTCCAATTGCCGCTAATCCCGCGTCGTCCACTCACGTCATGAACTCCGACTATATAAGCGAAGCGCTCGCTCCCTTGACCATCCCCTTTTGTACCGCCATTAAGAAAACACCATAACTTGAGAAGAGAGTGCCGCCGCCACTGATTTCTGTGTTCGTCGCCGTTCGGGTACGGGAGAATGTAACCGGGTGTTCGCTATGATGCATCGCATGCGCCAGTGGCATCAATTCGCGTGGAGGCATCGCGGTCCGTGGGGAATCGCTCGCCGGAGGTTGGATTTCCGCCGTTGTCGTGCCCCCTCGTCGACGGAGCTCTGCTGGTCGCCATCTATGGTGAGAACCTTCTTCGCGCGTTCACCCTTGCCCTTGCATCGTGTAGCTTCCGTTAGGTTGGAATTCGGTTCGCCTGGGGCACAGTATTGCCAGCTCGGTAATGGAGAGCCGCCGCGGGCAGCTCGTGCTCCGTCGTTGGGAGACACCGAGAGGAAGACGATACGGTAGCCGTCGATGTCATAGGTAATGGCTCGGATTAGATCCAGGTTGTAAAGGAATACGACCGTTGGATCTCGCACTGAATGTGTTGATTAGACTAAGTATACCGATTCGGGGTATCTCGCCTAGAGCGTTAGATCGGGATCCGAGGGCTACGGCGAAATCTCGACTTCATTAAATCCTTACCGTTGGATTTAGATCCAAGGACCGTGATCGCATATCGCTTCATTTTAATGTCGATCTAATACGGGCCGCCAGATCTAGATCCTGCGGCCTAGGTCCGTAAATACCCCTTCGGCCATGTCATCCTGCAGTCAGGCCCCTGCGTTTTCTGGAAACTAACACGCGGTCCAGTTCTGGATTTACTGAGTCTTGGGATTCTTACCTCAATGCCCCTACGTTTCTGTTTAATTGAGGCGCAGTCTAGAATCATAGGAAAATTCAGAAATTCAATTAGAAAATGATTTTTATTGTTAAAATAATTCTAGAAATTTATTTATATCATAGAAAATCCATTTTAGCTCCAAATTAATTCGTTCCAGTTCCTATAATTTTGTAATATTACTGTTTATCAATTAGTGTCTCTATTTTGACATGAAATCCACATTAAAATTGATTTCCTAGTTAATCTTATACCAAGTACATGACAACTTCGGAAATTCATAACTTCTCTATTTTAACTCCGAATTGACTCGTTCAAGTTGCGTTAGTCTCGTATAAATATTTACTATGCAATAACAACATTTATTATACCTTGTCTCATTATTTTATAATTAGATCTTTATGTAACTTATGTTGGTTAGTCTTGTTAATCTGCTTATCATTATAATCTACTAAAATATGATCTATGGTCAATTTATAATTTAGATTAAAGTTGAATTAATCACTACTATAGGTTATCTTTTCTCTGGGATTATAAAATAAACACAAAACCTGGTCTTAATCATGTAATCACATCATAACTTGATGACCACGACTCCGATCTTAGTAGTTTTCGATCCCGCGATCTCGTAGCAACACATAGATTATTATTATTCAGTTTGTACTTATGTTTGGTGTGATGTTAATTTTATCCATACCATGTTTGTTTGTATTGCTACGACTAGCTTGAGGTCACGAGGATCTGAAGAATCACCCTGGTAACTGGAATCTCAAGTTCCAGGCAAGTTGTGCCCTTGACCACTTTTGTTACCCAATAATATTCTTTATTATCGTCATTCAATGCGTAGGTTCAATTTTGATGGGACCCAATAGGTCACCCTAGTCTGTTTATCCATTTTACCTTGTTTACCCCTGAATCACTTGGGTAGTTTTGCTATTTCTTTATATGGTTTTGAGTTAATATTTCATTATATCCATGTTCCAATTATTCTGTTATTTTATTTATGTTCATGTCAAGATCATTATATTATTTTAATTAGAACATGGAGCTTAACTTGAGAAACACGTGCTACCATAAGGGTGGAATGGGACGCCCTTGGCTGATTAATTAGGAAAGCTAGTGGAAGACTACCTTACCCGAAAGGGGCAAGGGCAGTAGGGGAGTTGCATGCAGGGATGTTCTCGGGTTGATTTTGCTGCGATGGCGGTCAGACGAGGGATTCTTCCAAGTGCTCTTCCCATAAACTGTAGCGGGTTTTTGGAAGCTAGTGGAACTTTGTAAAGGCCTCGTAGTGGATCCCTAGCCATTCACCTCGGTAGTGTCTAAGGGTCTAGCTAACCCTGGTGACATGGGATACACGACTTGCGGGTACAGGGTACAACCTCTGCAGAGTGTAAAACTGGTATACTAGCCGAGCTCACGGTCATGAGCAGCTGGGGACTCTCGCATGATTAAATTATGGAACTTAAACTCAATTTGTCATATACATTGCATGGGATTTATTATTAATTTTGTTCTATTATTATTTATTATTGTTTGGTATTTACTTACTGTCGGCGTTTCGAGACCGGGGGGTCCCTAAGCCGACGAGTGAGTGTGCTGCGTGCCCCAGCCCAGATGGGTCGAGCGCGTGGGCGAGCGCGAACGGGGAAAAGCGAGGTGGCCGGAGACGGGCGTGAGAGAGGTGGAAATCCCGCAGCATTCGTGTTCGTCCCGCGCCCAGGTCGGGTGCGCTTGCAGTAGGGGGTTACAAGCGTCCACGCGGGTGAGGGAAGCGAGCGGCCCCAAGAGAGCGCCTGCCCCGTCCTCGTCCCCGCGCGGCCAACCTTCTCTAAGAAGGCCCTGATCCTTCCTTTTATAGGCGTAAGGAGAGGATCCAGGTGTACAATGGGCGTGTAGCAGAGTGCTACGTGTTCAGCGGGGGAGAGCTAGCGCCCTAAGTACATGCCAATGTGGCAGCCGGAGAGATCTTAGCACCCAGCTGGTGTGGTGTCGTGGCTGTCGGAGGAGCAACGGAGCCTGGCGGAGGGACAGCTGTCGGAGCGGTTGGGTCCTTGCTGACGTCCCCCCGCTTCCGTAAGGGAGCTGAGAGCCGCCATCGTCACGGGGCTAGCGGGGCGCCATCATTGCCTATCTGGCGGAGCTAGCCAGATGGGACACCGGTCTTGTTCTCTGCGGCCCGAGTCGGCTCGGGGTAGGGTGATGATGGCGCTTCCTGTTGACGTGGCGGGCTTGTGCCCTAGGTCGGGCGACGTGGAGGCTCCTCCGAAGCCGAGGTCGAGTCTGTCTTTCATGGCCGAGGCCGAGGCCCGAGCCCGAGCTCCTGGGTCGGGTGAGGCAGAGGCCGTTCGGCAGAGGCCAGGGCGGAATCCGACCCCTGGGGTCGGGCGAAGCGGAGTTCGTCGTCTTCTGGGGCCTAGCCCGAGTCCGAGCCCTGGGTCGGGCGGAGCGGAGTTCGCCGTCTTCTGGGGCCTTAGCCCGAGTCCGAGCCCTGGGTCGGGCGGAGCGGAGTTCGCCGTCTTTCAGGGGCCTTAGCCCGAGTCCGAGCCCTGGGTCGGGCGGAGCGGAGTTCGCCGTCTTCCGGGGCCTTAGCCCAAGTCCGAGCCCTGGGTCGGGCAGAGCGGAGTTCGCCGTCTTCTGGGGCCTAGCCCGAGTCCGAGCCCTGGGTCGGGCGGAGCGGAGTTCGCCGTCTTCCTGGGCCTTAGCCCGAGTCCGAGCCCTGGGTCGGGCGGAGCGGAGTTCGCCGTCTTCCGGGGCCTTAGCCCGAGTCCGAGCCCTGGGTCGGGCGGAGCGGAGTTCGCCGTCTTCTTGGGCCTAGCCCGAGTCCGAGCCCTGGGTCGGGCGGAGCGGAGTTCGCCGTCTTCCGGGGCCTTAGCCCGAGTCCGAGCCCTGGGTCGGGCGGAGCTTCCTATGGCGCCTTTGGCAAGGCCTGGCTGCCTGTCAGTCTCACTCTGTCAAGTGGCACTGCAGTCGGAATGGCGCAGGCGGCGCTGTCCTTCTGTCAGACCGGTCAGTGGAGCGGCGAAGTGACGGCGGTCACTTCGGCTCTGCTGGGGGGCGCGTGTCAGGATAAAGGTGTCAGACTACCTTTGCGTTAAATGCTCCTGCGACTCGGTCGGTCGGCGCGGCGATTTAGTCAGGGTTGCTTCTTAGCGAAGGCAAGGCCTCGGGCGAGCCGGAGATGTGTCTGCCGTTAAAAGGGGGCCTCGGGCGAGACGGAAACCCCTCGGGTCGGCTGCCCTTGCCCGAGGCTAAGCTCGGGCGAGGCGTGATCGAGTCGCTCGTATGGACTGATCCCTGACTTAATCGCACCCATCAGGCCTCTGCAGCTTTATGCTGATGGGGGTTACCAGCTGAGAATTAGGCGTCTTGAGGGTACCCCTAATTATGGTCCCCGACAGTAGCCCCCGAGCCTCGAAGGGAGTGTTAGCACTTGCTTGGAGGCTTTCGTCGCACTTTTTTGCAAGGGGACCAGCCTTTCTCGGTTGCATTTTGTTCCGGTGGGTGCGCGCGAGCGCACCCGCCGGGTGTAGCCCCCGAGGCCTCGGAGGAGTGGTTTCACTCCTTCGAGGTCTTAATGCCTTGCGTAATGCTTCGGCTGGTCTGGTGGTTCCCTCATGCGAACTGGCCGTAGCCCGGGTGCACGGTCGGGGCCCAAGTTCTCGGGCTGGTATGTTGACGCTGTCAACGGTTCGGTCGGAGCCGGGTTTGCGAGAGCAGCCCCCGAGCCTCCGCACAGGGCGAGAGGGCGATCAGGGACAGACTCGGCTTTTTTACATACGCCCCTACGTCGCCTTTCCGCAAGGAGGAGGGGGGAGAGCGCCATGTTACCCTCGATGGGCACCGAACATGGTGTCTCCGGTGAGCTGCAAGCGGGTAATCCGAGTGGACGTCCGTGCCCCGTTCGTTGGGGGTCGGCTAGGGGCCCAGAGGCACGCCCAAAAGTACCTGCGGGTGATCTGCCAGACCCGGTCCCCTGGCGACGGGGTCCGAGGGCTCGATGCCTCCCTTCGATGGGATTCCGTTACAAGATCGCTCCCGCTGGTCTCGGAAATGTCCTAGGGTACCTCGGGAGCGCAGCCCGAGCCTCGGTTATGTATCGAACGTACCCCTGGTCATCCCTCGCTCGGTGTCTGAGGCGGCTGTGAACCCTTCGGGGGCCAGCCTTCGAACCCCTGATCAGTAATGGGCACGGAGCCCGAGTAGCCTGAGGCGGCCGTGGAACCCTTCGGGGGGCCGGCCTTCGAACCTCTGACTAGTAGTGGGTGTAGGGCCCACGCGACCTGAGGCGGCTGTTGAACCCTTCGGGGGGCTAGCCTTCGAACCCCTGATCAGTAAGGAGGCTCGGAGCCTAGTTCCTTCACGGGGAAGGATCCCTTTCGGGGTATCCCCCTTTCCCGGTCCCTGTCGCAAGAGATAGAGAAAGAGGAAAAAGGGAAAAGGATACGAAACCGAACGACGCGGCGTACCTTTTTTGGCGCGGTTGTTCCGGCGAAGGCGAAGCGTCGCCCGCTGCGCCTGCCAGAAGCGCCGCCTGTCCAGCCGTGGAGTTAATGCGACGGGGCGAGTAGTTGGCGGGGCTGCCGTTGCGCGTGCGCGAGCCGTTCGAGGAACGGCCGTTTCGCTTCGTGTTTTTGAATCCCGCGTCCGGTCCGGGCGGAACGTTGGAACCGTCTTCGCCTTGGTCTTTATATACCCCGGAGAGGGCCCGGTGACGGTTCTTTGCTCCGCTTCCTGCCTCTTCCTTTAGGCTTTCGCAACCCGAGAAACTTTAGCCAGAGAAGAGGAATACGCCCTTCCTGCCCCATGCGCCGCCACCCCTTCCGTTTTGGTGATGGCTGATCGGGTGACCATAATCTCCCCGCGCGACCCGTGGCCCTTTTCCACGGTGACGGCGAGAGATTTGGAGGAGCTGGTCAGCGAGGGTTTGCTTCGCCCTCTCACCGATGAGCAGCGGCCAGAATGGATTCCTCCCACGGGCGGAGTCGCTCCATCCCCACAGCCGGGGTACGTCGTGAGCTTCGTCTCCTTCCACGAGCGGGGATTTGGTGTGCCGACGAGCCACTTTATGTGGGCCATCCTGTTCCACTATGGGGTGGCGTTGCATAACCTCACCCCCAACTCCATCTCGCAGGCCGCTATCTTCGTAGCGGTGTGCGAAGGGTATTTGGGGATCGCCCCCCATTGGGATTTGTGGACTCATCTCTTCTTCGCCGAGCTTTTTGCCTTGCCGACGGGGGAGAGGAAGGTCCGTGCAGCGGTGCGGGCCGGCGGCTGCACCCTCTTGTTGAGGCAGTCGCGGGCGTCGCAGTACATCCCTGCCGTCCTCGTGTCCTCGAACAAGGGGTGGCAGCGCCGGTGGTTCTACCTCCGGAATGACAGTGAGTTGCTCCCGCCGTTCTCCCAGCGGGTAGTCACCGCCGCCACCGACGCCTGGCGCCATGGGACTCCGCACGAGAGACAGAAGAACCTCGAACCCCTTCTCCAGGCCCTGAAGGCGTTGCGGGAGGGAGGACTCACCGCTGCGGGAGTGGTTGCCGCCATCCACCGCCGGAGAGTGCTTCCCTTGGCGGAGCGGCGGCTGCCGCTTTGGGAGATGACCCCGGAGGCTGACTGGGAGGGGTCACGAATGTCCCTTGATCCTCTTCCCTTCGACGCCCTCCAATGGCGGGTGTCGACCGCGATGGGGAAGCCGGACCCCCACGCCTTCTCCCAGCTTCGGATGCGCCCCGACCAGGGGTGCGTGACTCTGGTGAGTGTTCGCTCCTTCCTTCTTCATACACCGGGTTGCTCCTGGTTCTTACGATTGGGTTTCTTTCCCCCCTTCTTTAGGAGGTGGGGTGGCACAAGCCCTCCCTGCCACGGGTCCCGGAGGACGCGGTGGACCGGGCAGCGCGGCGGGCCGCCGCGGAGGAGGAGAAGAAGAAGAAGGACACGGAGAAGGCTCGGGCCCGCGAGCGGAGGCGGGCTCGGGACACCTTGGAGAAGCGCCGTCGCCAGCAGGAGAGGGAAGGACTCCCAAGGGAGCCGTCGCCGGAGACACCCGATGATGATGATGGCGACGGTGATGAGGAGGAGGACGACATGGCCGCCCGTCTTGGCCTCAGCCCCGACTTGGGGTGTGGCCAGGAGCCGTCGAGCCAGCCCCCAAGCGGGCCGACACCGTTAGTCCCTGGAGTTGGGGCGTCGGGGTCCCGGCCCGAGGCACGGGGGCGACCCGAGAGGTCACCTGACCCCTCGGTTGGAGGAGCTGAGGTGGCTGCGGAGGGCCAGGTCAGGGCGTCTGCTCCCCAGGGGCTGCCGCTCGTACCAGCAGCGCATGGGGGTGACCCTCAAGTCATCACGACCGTGCCCGGGCCATCTGCTCCCCGGGCGTCCAAAGCAAGGGTGGCGCCGATGTTGCCGGCGAAGCGGACCTCGGCGGCTGTTTCGGGAGCCGGGATCCAAGAAACCTCCCCCCAGGTGCGGTGGATCATGGCCCGAAGTGGGTAAGTACCTCGGAATATCTTCGTCTTGGCTTCCCATTCATAGGTCTCGGCCATGATTTTCCCTTTCTCTTTTTTTTTTCTTTTTTATTCAGCAAGCGAAGCCATGGCCAGACCGACCTGGCACCCCAGAAGGCCCTTAAGACGGCGTCGGTCTGGGCGGCCAGCACCGCCCCGGGCCTTGTCGTTCAGCCGACCCTTTCGCAGGGCGTTTCACCGCAGGGGGCTCGGGCGTCGCCTGTCTCTGGGGAGCAAGTTCCCGAGGCGGGCTCTTCTGCCGAGGCGGCCATCGTGATAGGGGAGGCGGCTGGCACCGACGTGGTCCCGAGCCCGCCTGCCGTGCCGGCCACGCTGGCGCCTGCCACCACCGAAGTCGCCGCTGTCCCAGTCGGAGAGCGACTGGTTGCTGCCAGCGTCGGGATGGCTGATGCGTCGGTGCCCAGTGCCTCGGAAGAGGTGGGCGTGGACGCGCAATCCGTCCAGCCGGGCGGCAGCCTCGTCGCTGTGCGGCGGAGCCCCGAGGCCTGGCGCCAGTTGCTCCGATTCCGGACCCGCGAGGCCTCGGACCCTGTCTTCGTTCTCGACGATGAACAGGAAGACCAGTCCTGGGATGAGCTCCGCGAGCGTGCTGAAGCGACGGTGGGGTCGCTCCGGTCGTCGCTGGAGGTTCTCTGCAGGGACGTCCCCAAAGTCCTCCAGGTAACGGTTTCAGGCATACCTTTTCCTTTCGGTGGGCGAGGCGTTCGTCGTGACGCCCTGTTTCCCTCCCCTAGGATCTGACGGATCGGAGCGCCGCCAAGTCGTCGTTCATCCGCCGCGAGGTCGATGTCTGGGGCTCGCTGCGATCCCTGAGGACCTCGCTCGCCGGGGCTACCGCGTGCCTTTCTCAGCAGGATGCCAAGATAGCGGACCTCCAGTTGCTCTGCGCTGATCTGAGAGCCGAGGCAGCAGCAGCGCGCGCGGAGGCGCAACGACAGCGGTCGGAGTTCGTCCAGGTCGTCGAGGAGCGGGACCAATCTCGGGGTCGGGCTGCCGAGGCCGAAAGCTGGGCTGAGACCCTTGCGGCCGACCTGGCCGCAGCCCAAGTCGCGGCCTCGGAGCAGCGTGCCCGAGCCGGAGGTATGCCTTGGCCGTCCCTGGTTCTTGTTCTTGTCTGTTTCTTCTGCTTGTGCTTGAGGTCTTTCTTCTGGTTGTTCGCAGAGCTCGAGTCCGCCCTTGACGAGTCCGCCAAGGCGCTCGCCGAGGCGCTTGCCGGAGCTGCCGAGCAGAGGGAGGCCGACCTCACGGCCATGTCCGAGGCCGTCTCGGACGTTTATCGGATCCTTGGCCTCGGCGACATCCCCTCAGGAAGCTCCCCTCAAAGCCGCCTTCAAGCCTTGGGTGATTATGCGCGCGGCAAAGTCCGCGAGGCGCTACACCATGGCGTCAGGCGGGCCTTCGTCGTGCTCGCTTCCCATTATGTTGTGGACCTGGAACGGGTCAGTGAGGGGTATTGTCTTCCTGATGAAGTCGAAGCTGCCCTGGCAGAAGTTCAGCGGCTCGACGCAGTCGCCGCGGGTCCGAGCGCGGCGCTGGCGACCACCTTTGAGGCGGAGATCCTTCCTCCTGCGCCGTCGCCGGAAGCCGAGGTGGACCTTACCGACGGCGGGGGCGGAACTGAGGGCGCGGCTCCTTCCCAAGGCGGCACCTGACTCTTGTTGGAACAGTTTCTGTTGGATGTGCGCCATGCCGCGGCCGCCGAGGCCTGAACACTTTGTTTTTCTTGCATGAAGTCGCACTCTCCTTTCTTTCAATTCGCGCGTCCGGCCTAGCTCGTCAATAATAGGGTGACTTCCCGAGTTGGGTCATTTTTCGTGGCAGGTGATGAGTGAGGTGTCCCTAACCCGGAGGTATAGGGGTTCCTCGGCTCAATCGGCCTCGCCACTTACATGTACCCACGTTTGCCCCTCGGGACCCTGCTTCTGACATAGCCGGGAGAACGCCAAAGCCCCTTTTTGATCGAAAATTTTTGATGCGGAAAAGTACACCCACTCTCGACACGGAGGGGCGCAGCCCCCGGGCGTCATCCGCGCAGAGGCCATTTGACGGGTCGGGCTCCTGCCCGAATATCCGGCGAGTGCTCGGCGACATCCCTCGGTATGCCGGGCATGTCCGAGGGACTTCACGCAAAGACGTCGGCGTTTGCACGGAGAAAGTCGACGAGCACTGCTTCCTATTTGGGGTCGAGCCCGGAATCGGTCCGGGTCTGCTTGGAGGTGTCGCCACTGGGGTCGAGAGGGACGGCCTTAACCATCTCCGCTGGCTCGAAGTTGCCGGCATGTCGCTTCACGTCTGGCACCTCTCTGGAGAGGTTCTCCAGGTCGGCGATGAGGGCCTCGGACTCGGCGAGGGCCTCGGCGTACTCCACGCACTCCACGTCGCATTCGAACGCGTGTTTGTACGTGGGGCCGACGGTGATGACCCCGTTGGGGCCCGGCATCTTGAGCTTCAGGTAGGTGTAGTTGGGGATGGCCATGAACTTCGCGTAGCATGGCCTCCCCAATACCGCGTGGTAGGTTCCTCAGAACCCGACCACCTCGAACGTCAAAATCTCCCTTCGGAAGTTGGAGGGCGTTCCGAAGCAGACAGGAAGGTCGAGCCGTCCGAGGGGCTGGACGCGCTTCCCAGGAATGATCCCGTGGAAGGGCGCAGCGCCTGCTCAGACGGAGGACAGATCGACGCGCAGGAGCCTGAGGGTCTCGGCGTAGATGATGTTGAGGCAGCTGCCCCCATCCATCAGGACCTTGGTGAGCCTGACGTCGCCGATGATGGGGTCGACGACGGGCGGGTATTTCCCCGGGCTCGGCACGTGGTCGAGGTGGTCAGCTTGGTCGAAAGTGATGGGCTTGTCGGACCAGTCTAGGTAGACTGGAGCCACCACCTTCACCGAGCAGACCTCCCGACGCTCTCGCTTGCGATGCCGAGCCGAGGCATTCGCCGCATGCCCTCCGTAGATCATGAAGCAGTCGCGGACCTCGGGGAACTCTCCTGCTTGGTGATCTTCCTTTTTGTCGTCGTAGCGGGCCCTGCCACCCTCTGCGGGTGGCCCGGCCTTGTGGAAGTGGCGCCGAAGCATGACGCACTCCTCGAGGGTGTGCTTGACGGGCCCCTGATGGTAGGGGCACGGCTCCTTGAGCATCTTGTCGAAGAGGTCAGCACCTCCGGGGGGCTTCCGAGGGTTCTTGTACTCGGCGGCGGCGACAAGTCCGCGTTGGCGGCATCGCGTTTCGCTTGCGACTTCTTCTTGCCTTTCTTCTTGGCGCCGCGCGGAGTAGACGCCTCGGGAGCCTCTTCCGACGGGCGGCCCTGGGGCTGCTTGTCCTTTCGGAAGATGGCCTCGACCGCCTCCTGGCCAGAGGTGAACTTGGTGGCGATGTCCATCAGCTCGCTCGCCCTGGTGGGGGTCTTGCGACCCAACTTGCTCACCAGGTCGCGGCAGGTGGTGCCGGCAAGGAACGCGCCGATGACATCTGAGTCGGTGATGTTGGGCAGCTCGGTGCGCTGCTTCGAGAATCGCCGGATGTAGTCCCGAAGAGACTCTCCCGGCTGTTGCCGGCAGCTTCGGAGGTCCCAAGAATTCCCAGGGCGCACTTACGTGCCCTGGAAATTGCCGGCGAAGGCTTGGACCAAATCATCCCAGTTGGAGATCTGCCCCGGAGGCAGGTGCTCCAACCAGGCGCAAGCAGTGTTGGAGAGGAACAGGGGGAGGTTACGGATGATGAGGTTGTCGTCGTCCATTCCACCCAGTTGGTAGGCCAGGCGGTAGTCTGCGAGCCACAATTCCGGCCTCGTTTCCCCCGAGTACTTTGTGATAGTAGTCGGGGGTCGGAACCGGGCCAGAAACGGCGCCCGCCGGATGGCCCGGCTGAAGGCCTGTGGACCGGGTGGTTCGGGCGAGGGACTCCGATCCTCCCCGCTGTCGTAGCGTCCCCCACGCCTGGGGTGGTAGCCTCGGCGCACCCTTTCGCCGAGGTGGGCCTGACGGTCGCGACGATGGTGCTCGTTGCCGAGGTGGCCCGGGGCCGCAGGCGCGGTGTTGCGCGTGCGCCCGATGTAGACCGAGGCTTCCCGCATGAATCGGGAAGTCGCGGCATGAGGTTCCGAGGGGTACCCCTGCCTTCGGGAGGCAGAGCTCTCGGCCCGCCGGGCCGCAGCGCCTTCCAAGAGATTCTTGAGCTCTCCCTGGATTCGCTGACCCTCAGTGGTTGATGGTTCTGGCATCGCGCGGAGGAGCATCGCTGCGGCTGCCAGGTTCTGACCGACCCCGCTGGATGCGGGTGGCGGCCTGTCCCTGACATCGTTGGCGACGCGGTGCTGGAAACCCTGGGGCAGGTGACGTATTTCTCCGGCCGGGGGTTGGCCCGCCCATACCTGCCCGACGTCTCGGCGGATCGACTCGAGCGCTCCTGCTCCCTCGTCGAGCCTGGCCTGTGCCCCGCGGACTTGCTCGAGCTGTGGGTCGTGACCCCCCGCCAGAACGGGGACCACAGCTAGCTCCCGCGGGATGTCGGCGCGAGGCACCGACCTAGGGAGATCACCGCCCTCCGGCATGCCGAGATGGTTGCCTTCGGAGGGATCCCCTAGCTCGACGTGGAAACATTCGCGGTTTGGGCCGCGGACCTTGTCAGTCAAGGCTGCGGCTGCCGTCGGAACAGTCGGAGAGGCAGTAGTCACATGCGGTCATAAAGTCCCGCATGGCACTGGGGTTGCCAAATCCAGAGAAATCCCAACAGACGCTGGGATCGTCATCTTCCTCGGACCCAGAGGGCCCGTAGGTCGAGACGTCCGTCAATCGGTCCCAAGGTGACCGCATACGAAACCCCAGAGGGGTTGCACTCGCCTCAACGTGAGCGCCCGCCAAAGCGAGGTCGCTAGGCGGGTTGAGGCCGAGTCGAAATGACGTAGGATGGGAATCAGTCGGTACCTTTTGGTCGACGAGGAGCGACATAGTCACATCGGGGACTGATTGCGCCGTCGTCTTGGGTACGAGGGCGACGTCTTGCAGGCCATCCGCGAGCGTGCTGGCGTCGTCCACTTGCTCGGGATTGGCGTGTCGCGGGGGGACGGCGCTCGTCTTCGTCTCAAACGCGAGATCGACGCCCGATGCGCCCTCCGTTGGGGCGTTGGGGACGTCGATTCGCTCGACAGCCGACGGAGCGCGGCCTCCTGCTCGGCCTTGGTTGCCCCGCCTCCTCCTCCGATGGCGGGGGAGAGGACGGGGCGAGCTCGAATGTTGTTCTTCCACCACGCGGGGAAGACGTCGTCGATTCCGCCACCAGCGGGCGGGCTGTCGGCCGCCATTGTCGTCGTCGCGCGGCGGTGGAAGGAGTATCATGTCGTAGCTGCCGTCGAGAGACACGAACTCGAGACACCCGAAACAGAGCACCGTCCCGGGTTGGAGAGGTCGTTGGAGACTACCCATCTGGAGCTTGACGGGAAACTGCTCGTCAACACGCAGCAGGCCCCTACCTGGCGCGCCAACTGTCGGCGTTTCGAGACCGGGGGGTCCCTAAGCCGACGAGTGAGTGTGCCGCGTGCCACAGCCCAGATGGGTCGAGCGCGTGGGCGAGCGCGAAGGGGGGAAAGCGAGGTGGCCGGAGATGGGCGTGAGAGAGGTGGAAATCCCGCGGCCTTCGTGTTCGTCCCGCGCCCAGGTCGGGTGCGCTTGCAGTAGGGGGTTACAAGCGTCCACGCGGGTGAGGGAAGCGAGCGGCCCCAAGAGAGCGCCTGTCCCGTCCTCGTCCCCGTGCGGCCAACCTTCTCTAAGAAGGCCCTAGTCCTTCCTTTTATAGGCGTAAGGAGAGGATCCAGGTGTACAATGGGGGTGTAGCAGAGTGCTACGTGTCCAGCGGGGGAGAGCTAGCACCCTAAGTACATGCCAATGTGGCAGCCGGAGAGATCTTGGCACCCAGCTGGTGTGGTGTCGTGGCTGTCGGAGGAGCAACGGAGCCTGGCGGAGGGACAGCTGTCGGAGCGGTTGGGTCCTTGCTGACGTCCCCCCGCTTCCGTAAGGGAGCTGAGAGCCGCCATCGTCACGGGGCTAGCGGGGCGCCATCATTGCCTATCTGGCGGAGCTAGCCAGATGGGACACCGGTCTTGTTCTCTGCGGCCCGAGTCGGCTCGGGGTAGGGTGATGATGGCGCTTCCTGTTGACGTGGCGGGCTTGTGCCCTAGGTCGGGCGACGTGGAGGCTCCTCCAAAGCCGAGGTCGAGTCTGTCTTTCATGGCCGAGGCCGAGCCCGAGCTCCTGGGTCGGGCGAGGCGGAGGCCGTTCGGTAGAGGCCAGGGCGGAATCCGAACCCTGGGGTCGGGCAAAGCGGAGTTCGTCATCTTCTGGGGCCTTGCCCGAGTCCGAGCCCTGGGTCGGGCGGAGCAGAGTTCGCCGTCTTCCGGGGCCTTAGCCCGAGTCCGAGCCCTGGGTCGGGCGGAGCGGAGTTCGCCGTCTTCCGGGGCCTTAGCCCGAGTCCGAGCCCTGGGTCGGGCGGAGCGGAGTTCGCCGTCTTCCGGGGCCTTAGCCCGAGTCCGAGCTCTGGGTCGGGCAGAGCGGAGTTCACCGTCTTCTAGGGCCTAGCCCGAGTCCGAGCCCTGGGTCGGGCGGAGCGGAGTTCGCCGTCTTCCGGGGCCTTAGCCCGAGTCCGAGCCCTGGGTCGGGCGGAGCGGAGTTCGCCGTCTTCCGGGGCCTTAGCCCGAGTCCGAGCCCTGGGTCGGGCGGAGCGGAGTTCGCCGTCTTCTTGGGCCTAGCCCGAGTCCGAGCCCTGGGTCGGGCGGAGCGGAGTTCGCCGTCTTCCGGGGCCTTAGCCCGAGTCCGAGCCCTGGGTCGGGCGGAGCTTCCTATGGCGCCTTTGGCAAGGCCTGGCTACCTGTCAGTCTCACTCTGTCAAGTGGCACTGCAGTCGGAATGGCGCAGGCGGCGCTGTCCTTCTGTCAGACCGGTCAGTGGAGCGGCGAAGTGACGGCGGTCACTTCGGCTCTGCCGGGGGGGCGCGTGTCAGGATAAAGGTGTCATGCTACCTTTGCGTTAAATGCTCCTGCGACTCGGTCGGTCGGCGCGGCGATTTAGTCAGGGTTGCTTCTTAGCGAAGGCAAGGCCTCGGGCGAGCTGGAGATGTGTCTGCCGTTAAAAGGGGGCCTCGGGCGAGACGGAAACCCCTCGGGGTCGGCTGCCCTTGCCCGAGGCTAAGCTCGGGCGAGGCGTGATCGAGTCGCTCGTATGGACTGATCCCTGACTTAATCGCACCCATCAGGCCTCTGCAGCTTTATGCTGATGGGGGTTACCAGCTGAGAATCAGGCGTCTTGAGGGTACCCCTAATTATGGTCCCCGACACTTACATTTAGTAACTACTAATAAAATTTGACCAACTTATTAAAAGCAATGCTCATCTTTAACCCTATTGTTGATCAGCCTTACACATCCATGAACTTCCACATTTGGTGAGTTCATGCACACTGGTTTCCCCACAACTTGTTGAGCTATGATCATGTGTGAGCTCACCCTTGCTGTCTCACACCCCCCACAGGAGAAGAACATGTGGTTCAAGAGAAGCCACACAACGAGGAGTTCGATTCAATCTAAGTGGCGTCTCTCTATACACTATGTTATTATATATGTTGTCTTCTTTGGCGCATGTATGAGATGCACCTGGCTTTGCCCCTTAAATTCGGGTGTGATAGTGTGTTTCGTGGATCGAGCTCATTATGAAAAAATGACCTAGCACCGCGAAGGTGCTACTGTTGGGGGTCTCCTTCTCTGCCGAAGGTCCTCAGGATGAAGGAATTGTTTGCAACTAAAGAGACTGAGCGCCGAAACTGCTTTAAGCATGCATAAAACGCCAAAGAGTCAGAGCTTCGGCTCAAGATGGTCTCGAAGCTTATACGTGACATTGAGTCAGCATGGAAAAGACTTGTTTATCCTTGATATTTGTATTAGATTAATGTGAAGATATCAGGTTCATAATTGTATTTTTTCTTGGGCTGCGTCCCTTTCCTACAAATAGATGAACATTACCCCCGTACTGTTCACGCTGGATTGGAGAAGTTGTATTCACACTTTTACCTTCGAGCAAGCCAAAGGTACAAATGTAATACACATTTTGTATCACTTTACGAATACACAATATATATGATAATATTGTTTTGACATGCAATATGAAATGAGTAATTATTATAATGTTGTATTGTAATATGATATCTATGAATAATGAAGACTTCTTCTTGACCTTCGTCCGAGACACATTATCCCTAGAAGAGGATAATGCTTTGAACGACGAAGGTCCTTAACGTTTAACATTTGTGCTGCCTTGTTTTTGATTCACAGGAATCAAAAGCAAGTAAATAGCAGAGCCATGCCTATATGTACGTGAACCTATAGGGTCACACACTTAAGGGGAAGGAAGCCTAACTCGGATTAGATTCGAAATAAGACAACACTTTAGGGTTACTGATGGGCTTTAGAGTCAGAAGCCCACTAGAATGCCTGTATAATGAGGGGCAATGGTGTGGTTAAGTGAACCCTAATTAGCCACCAGTAAACGAGCAGTTGCCCGTCTCTCACCCTTGCCTAGCCGCTGTCGCAAACCTAGCAGTTCGGTACGCGATGCTTTCTCCCTGTACGTGTGGATACCTTAGAGGTGCTGCATCTGCACGACGCTGCTTCACGCTTTCGTCTACATCGAGACGTCTTCCGCTGCCCTACGCATCTAGTGGTAATTCCATGACCTATAACCGCAGTAGTTCTTGGTTTTATGGGGTCAAAAACTTTGTTTTGCGCTAGTGTAGCCTCCCCATAATCATTCACCAGAGTCATCAGGTGACTAGCCATTTTGGCTAACACCTGGGACACGCACCGGCGCGACGACGTGGCGGAGCAGCCTTGTTACCGGTGTGGTCGAGGACTAGCGAGACATGAGTCTTGGATGTAGGGGGCACGCACACAGTGCGATACTGATGAGGGTATGGTGGTTGAACCTCAAAAAAACACCTAGCACTACGGGCGGTGGGTTTTTGACTGAGTTTGGGCTTAAATATTGACTGTGGTGATTCCTTTGGGAACTAGTGGTGACACGTGGCGTCACAGTGAACGATGCACAAAGGTGAAGCAACTTTGTGTGGAGTGCGTGGCCGTCAGATCAAAAACCTAGGAGTTGGTCCATTTTCCCCCGGTGGAGTGGATAGACTCTACGTAAATAGGGGTAGTTTAGTCTTGCCAAATAACCCTCTATAAATCGAGAGGTAGGGCTGGTGTTATAGCTATCCTTGCAGCCACATCCCTCAACAAGTTTTCTATCTAGTTTTGCTCCTACCAGAGATACACAAATAGTTTTGAACTACATGTGCGTAGGGTGGCATGTTCCACCCACAGGTTTCGTTGAATCAAAATCTCAGTTTTGTTTCCACTCAAGTTTTCGGTTTGTTTCGCTCTTGTGTTCTTCCCTTCCGTCCTCTAGAGGTTTTGTGGAGAACCTTCGAGTTCTTATGGTATGGGAGTTGTTAGGGATTGATTTATGGGGAGATAAAATCTTTGGATCACTACATACGACTAGGTGGTGCAGTTCTTGGTAGTGATCCGAGTTGATCCCGTATTGAGTTCGTTTGAGAAAACCCCAACAAAACCCCATCACTTTCGGGATTTTGCATCTGTGCACATATGATTTGATTGATACATCACGAATATACTTCTTTCTACGTGCGCAAAATGTCTGCAAAGTTTGAGGCGATTCTGCCTCGGTTTTGGTGTTAGGCACTACGGCCCCTATGCGCGGCACTACCGCACCTTCTTCCTTGCAATTTTGACTCTGAGATTTTATAGGAAGTTGGGTTGGTTTCTGTGTAGCTGTTTGGTGTAATTTAGTCGATAATGGACTGAATATTACTGCGCTACACAATTTGTGTTCGTCTCTTGGGGTTCTTGTGAGATTTGGGAATCAAGTCACGATGTTGTTCTCATAAGAGAATTTTAGTGGCTCCCATTGACCCCCCCTCTGGATGCCTCACCAGTCTTTCACTATTCAATCACACCTCGATAGTGTGGTATTGTGCTTGGCTAGCACAATATGGTTGGGTGCAAAGTTCTTTAAACTTCTACATGACTAGTAGGTAAAAATATGTGACTCCTTCAGAGTGTACAAATGATATATCAGTCATGCTCGCGGTCAAGAGCGGCTCAGACCCTCACATGAGTAAATTATGGAACTAAACTAAACTAGGCGTGCATTGCATTATGGGATTTTATTTATGATCTATTATTTAATTGGGATGGCATTTACTTATACTTAGTAATTGCTAATAAAATTTTGACCAACTTAATTAAAAGCGGATGCTTAGTGTCAACCATATCCTTGGTAAGCCTTACACTACACTTTTTACTCCACACTTGTTGAGCGATGACCATATGGGAGCTCATGCTTGCTATAAACAATGCCCAGGTCAAGAACATGTACCGCCAAAGGAGGACTACTACTATGATGAGTTTGGAGAGGTCTAGGACGTCGTCTCCTAGTCAGCCGCACATGTGGAGAAGTTATCTTAGCTTGATTTATTTTATTTAGTTATTTTGTAAAACATTTCGTTATTTAACAAAGCTTGTGACATTGGCTACTATACAAAGAGTCGCCATATGTGTGAAACTTGATCCTGACACACATATAAGATGCATTTGGATTTATCCTTAAATCCATGTGTGATAATGCTAAGGTCATTTACTATTTTAGATGCTACTCTTATCTTCTTAGTTCATGAAAAACCCAAGTATAAAAAGGTGATTCCCTAGGAGGTACTTGGCAAGTTTATAAGCCATCTAATGATGGCCAAGGATGCCAAGTACGTCGAACTACCTAGCTAATGGGAACAACCCCTCCACCGAGTCACAAGTTGTTTCCTTCAAGGCAACAAATGAGAAGGAGGAGATCCCAAGCAAGGTAGCACAAGTTGAGGCGGTCGACCTCAGCGATTCAGGGAAGCATTGAAGGGACACAAGAACTAAGATGCATTTGTTTTTGATGCATTGAAGAAGCAAAGCGAGAGCTGAAGAGGCTACTGAACGCAAAAGGCGCATAGGTATTGTTTTTGATTTTTTGGCTTTGGTACCTGCTTTGTGGCTTCGAACTAACAGTTTATCTGCTTCAGCTGAACTATCCCCGCCACCGGAGCCGTACAATCCCCTAGCTGATCCAGAGATGAAGGAAGCATTGGATATCATAAGCATGGCAAACTCCATTATCGATGAAGTCGTCGATAAACTATTGAACAAAGTCGCAGAAAAAGTCCTTAGTGAAGAATAGATTTTATTGTAATAATATTTTGAAATGCTTGATGTATGGAACAATTGAAGGAAGATTAGGCTTTCTATTGTAACAAAACTATGTAATATTTGATGTATGTAATATTGAATCAAATATGTAAGTTGTTGTATTTATTTCTTTGCGATGCATGAAACATACGCACATACCGTTTCTTGAGCTTTCGGCGAAAAAACACCTTCCCTTCTTTTCATGCTTCGTAAAGAAGGAAACCCCTTCTAGGGCAGATCTGATAGAATTGTCACCCGAAGCTTGCTTCGTGCCTTAGCACATTTTCATTCAATCGAAGTACTTCCAAAGATTTGCTTCGTATTCAATCCTTCTGTTGATGCGAAATGATGTATGATGTGATGCTTTGCTAAATGATGCGATGATATGATGCAATATGATGATGCTTTAACACCCACACTTACGCCCACACTCGTACACGGAAGACTCTGCATCCCCTTAGGAACGTCTTTTGAGTCTAAGCTCCGCATCCCCTTAGGAACGACTTTTGAGCTTCTTCACCTTCTATTTCGGTGGTATAAGTTCTGCATCCCCTTAGGAACGACTTTTGAACTTCTTCGCCTTATATTTCGGTGGTATTTGGCTCTGCATTCCCTTTGGAATGACTTTTGAGCAGAAAACTTACGCTGCACTCCCTTAGGAACGACTTTTTTGTAACTTCGTCAATTTTGGCTTTGCATTCCCTTAGGAACGACTTTTCAGCAGAAAACTTACGCTGCGCTCCCTTAAGAACGACTTTTTGTAACTTCGTCAATTTTCGGCTCTGCATTCCCTTAGGAACGACTTTTGAACTTCAAAATTTACTTCGCTCGCTTAAGAGCCATCTTTCGAGCTTCGTAAATATGAGGAAGATATATTTCATTCTGATGCAAGAAGAACTATTACAAGAAATTAAAACTATTCATTACTTGTTTCTCATTACAGAAAATAAAATGGCATGAAAGATAAAAATATTTTACAAGTAGGATATTCCTCAGTATATGTGCTTCGATTCTGGTACAGTGCTGTTGAATGTACGAGCTTCGGACTCCTCCCTAAAGTCACGTTGCTATTGTGGGTGCTGGCGCCCTTCTGACTGCTGGCTTTGGGTATGAGTAGGTGGCAATGGGGGTGGCATTGGAAGATGGGGCTAGGAAGCTTGTGAATGACTTGCCAAAGCAACAGAAGCTATAGGTGGATTACCCACGTATTCTGGTATGTAGGGAGAGTAGCACGAAGCAGTATGTAAAACCTGCTTCGGCTGATTCTGCCAGGCTTCTGCTTCGGTAATTTCTTTTTGCTTCTGAATGGTGACTTGGCACGTTCTTCTAGTGTGGCCCTTGTCTTCACCACAGAACAAGCAATAGATTTTCTTGGGCTGATCCCCATATCTTCCTCCGAAGCCCCTGCCGCCTCTGCCCCTTGGAGCTGGTGGCCTGAAGAAGCTTTGCTGCTGCCCTGAAGGCTGTGAGCTTTGCTGTGGCCTCTAAAGCTGGCTTCCTCTGTCATCATTCAGACTGGAGTTGTGGATTAATCTGACATGCCTAGGGTGGATTCATCCTCCGAAGCCCCTAGTCATCTCAAAAAACCTATAGGCCTCTTCCCTTCTTTGGCGGAAATCATTATCGGACCGGATGTACTCATCCATTTTCTGAAGCAGCTTCTCCAGAGTCTGAGGGGTTTTCCTAGCGAAGTATTGAGTCGTAGGTCCTAGCCGAAGACCCTTGATCTTGGCCTCAATGACGATTTCATTGGGCACTGTAGGTGCTTGTGCTCTCAGACCAAGAACCTTTGGACATACGCCTGAAGGTACTCCTGATGGTCTTGTGTGCACTGGAACAAGGCCTGAGCAGTGACTGGCTTCGTATGAAACCCTTGGAAACTGGTGAACAACATGTCTTTAAGCTTCTGCCATGACGTGATTGTCCCTGACCGGAGAGAAGAATACCATGTCTGGGCCACACTTCGGACTGCCATGACGAAGGACTTTGCCATGACAGCGGCGTTGCCTCCATATGAGCTTGTTGCCTCATAGCTCATCAAGAATTGCTTTGGGTCCGAGTGCCCATCGTACATGGGCAACTAGGGTGGCTTGTAGGATTGTGGCCATGGAATAGCCTGCAATTCTGCTACCAGGGGAGAAGCATCATCAAAAGTAAAGTTACCATGATGAAAGTCATCGTACCATTCATCTTCGTTGAATGAGCCCTCTTGACGAAGCTCCCTGTGCTGAGGCCTTTGGTCCTGGTCATCTTGAGTGAGATGACACATTTCTTCAGCGGCCTCATCGATCTTCTTCTGAAGATCGGCGAGACGAAGCATCTTCTCCTTTTTCCTTTGGACCTGTTGATGAATGGCTTCGAGGTCCATGATCTCTTGGTCCAACTCTTCCTCCAGAGGTGTCGAACTAGTAGCTTTCCTTTTCTGGCTTCTAGCTTTGCGCCATGAATCTTGGTTGACGTCCAGTGGTTGCAGTGCAGCCCCTAGCCCTGAAGACTTCTTCGGAGGCATGACGAAGGTCACAGCTTTGTCGAAGGTGGTCAAATGAGTTCACTGGTGGTGGGCGCCAATGTTGGGGACTTGTTCTCAAATGCTATGATTTAAGAACAAGGCAACACAAAATGTTAATAAATAAAGGCCTTCGTCCTTCGAAACATTATCTCCCTTAGGATATAATGATCTTCAGACGAAGGTCATGAAGGACGTATGTTGGGGGCCTTCGTTTTCCGAAGATCCTCAAAAACATGATTTAACATTGTTTCTGGAGTATAATACATGAGCAGGTACCTTCGGACTCGGATCAGAGCCACAGTATGAAGAAGCACAAAGAATACGAAGGTTGGCGCAGAGCCAAAGCTATGCGCAGGGTAGCTTCGGCAAGACAGCAGAAAGGGAAACCGACTTAAAAGGGAAAAGGCTATTTAGACCTCGATGGATCACTATAGAATCATTAGCAAGTGTAAAGGGCATGAGTGTAATTTTACATGGGCTACGTCCCGTGCCTATAAATAGATGAACAGTGCTCCTGTACTGTTCACGCTGACTTGGCATTTGCTTTTGCGTCACGCTTGTACTTTTACATTCTTTCAAGCCGAAGGTACATTTGTAATTTGATATCATTTCTATTTTTCCATAATAATAAAATAGAAATGAGCTGATAATAATACATAGTTGTTTATGTTATTTTTCATATTTCATATGGTTCCCTCTTCATTATTATATGTTATGCTTATGAAGGTATGTCCTTCATAACCTTTGTCCGAAAATCATTATATCCTAAGGGAAATAATGCTTCGAAGGACAAAGGACTTTAACGTTTAATATTCTCTGTGTTGCCTTGTTCTTAACTCATAGCATTTGAGAACAAGTGACCAACATTGGCGCCCACCTCTGGTGAACTCTTTTCGACCACCTTCGGCAAGCACTGACCTTCGTCATGCCACCGAAGAAAGCTTCAGCGACAGGGGCTGCCGCTCTGTAGCCGCTGGACCCGAACGAGGAGACCCTTTCTCTTCGAGAGGCTCGAAGCCAGAAGAGGAAGGCCACTAGTCCAACACCCCAGGAGGACGAGTTGGACCAAGAAATTAGGAACATGGAGATGCTTCATCAACAAGTACAAAGGAAAAAGGAGAAGATGGCTCGACTAGCCGACCTTCAGAGGCAGATTGACGAAGCCACTGAAGAAGTACGCCATCTAGCTCAAGATGAGCAAGAATGAAGGCCCCAACATAGGGAGTTTCACCAAGAGGGCTTCTTCAACGAGGATGAATGGTATGAGGATTTCCATCATGGAAATTTTGCTTTTGATGATGCTTCTCCTCTATCAGTAGAACTGCAGGCTACACCTTGGCCCCCGTCTTACAAGCCACCCCAGCTCCCCATGTATGACGGGCACTTAGATCCGAAGCAGTTTTTAATGAGCTACGAAGCAACCATATCTTCTTATGGAGGCAATACCGCAGTCATGGCAAAATCTTTTGTCATGGCAGTCAAGAATGTTGCGCAAACCTGGTACTCCTCTCTTCGGCCAGGAACAATCACATCATGGCAGAAGCTGAAGGACATGCTGATCACCAGTTTCCAAGGGTTTCAGATGAAGCCGGTCACTGCTCAAGCTTTGTTCTAGTATACGCAAGATCACGAAGAATACCTCCAGGCATATGTCCGAAGGTTCTTGCATCTGAGAGCACAAGCGCCAACAGTGCTGAATGAAATTGTCATTGAGGCCATGATCAAGGGGCTTAGGCCAGGACCTACGGCCCAATACTTCGCCAGGAAACCCCCTCAGACCCTGGAGAAATTGCTTCAAAAGATGGATGAATACATCCGCGCTGATAATGACTTTCGTCAAAGAAGGGAGGAAGCCTACAGGTTCTCCGAGATGACCAGGGGCTTCGGAGGGAGAATCCACCAAAGGCACGTCAGATCAATCCACTCCACCCAGAATGACGACAAAGGAAGTCAGCAACAGAGGCCACAATATTCCTCGCAAGCTTCGGGGCAGCAACAAAGCTATCTTCGGCCACCAGCTCCAAGGGGCAGAGGCGCCAGGGGCTTCGAAGGAAGCTTTGGGGACTAGCCCAGGAAAATTTATTGCCTATTCTGCGGTGAGGACAAGGGCCATACTACAAGGATGTGCCATGTCACCATTCAGAAACAGAAGGAAATAGCAGAAGCTGCATCTCAGCAGAACCAGCCGAAGCAGGTCATGCATACTGCTTCGTATCACTCACCTTACATACCAGAGTATGTAGGTAACCATCCTACAGCGTCTGTTGCTTCGGCTAGTCAGCCACAGGCGTCCTGGCCACAGCCTCCACCTCCGCCACCACTACAACCAGCATATTCACGTGGCCAACAGCCAGAAGGGAGTCAACAGACCCATCATCAGAGAGACTTCAGGGAGGAGTCTGAAGCTCGCACAGTCAACAGTACTGTGCCAGAGTCGAAGCATATCTACTAAGAGATATCCTACCCCTGAATCAGTTTTTACATTCATTGTCATTTTCTCTTTTACTAAGGAACAAAGCCTAGTTTTCTTGTCGTTTTCAATTTCTTGTAATAACTTCATTTTTGTCATAGTGAAAATATATCTTATTCACAGACTTACGGAGTTCAATAAGTCGCCGAAGCACAAAAAGTCGTTTTTAAGAGTCGCAAGTATCTCTGAAGTTACAAAACGTCGTTCTATGGAATGCAGCGTAAGTTTGCCAAAGCTATAAAAAGTCGTTCCTAAAGGAGCGTAGCGTAAGTTTTCTGCTCAAAAGTCGTTCCAAAGGGAATGCAGAGCTTACAGCGAAAAGCCAACGCTGATTCCGCCGAAATATAAGGCGAAGCACGAAAAGTCAACGCGAATACCGCCGAAATAGAAGGCGAAGAAGTTCAAAAGACGTTCCTAAGGGAATGCAGAACTTACAACGAAAAGTCAACGCTGATACACCGAAAAATAAGCGGTGAAGCCGAAAAATAAACGGCGAAGAGATTGTGTATTCTACTGAGGGGATGTGTGTTTATCTTCGGCACAAATATCATTTTGCATAGCATAACATCATCACATCATTCGCATAGCATAACATCATACATCATATTGCATCAATGGCACAAGAAAGGGATACAATGTTGACCTTCGGAGAATACTTCGAAAAAGTGAAATTGTGCTAAGGCACAAAATAAGTTTTAAAGAGATACAACTTTATCAACTCTGAAGTGGAGGAAAAAGTCTATTCTTGACAAAGCATTAATGTTTCTGCGACGATTGGAGGATTTTTTCACAAAGCATAAAAACTCTTCTTTACGAAGCATGAAAAGAAGAGAAGGTGTTTTTTCGCCGAAGGCTCAAAAACGGTATGTACAATAAAAGTGTCATGCATCGTAAAGAAATAAATTACAAAGCCATTTATACATTACATTAAAAAGTTCATGAGAACCAAATATTACAGGCATAGTCCAGTAAATGTTACATTAATATTCCAGCAATGTTTTTACAATATGCTATTCTTCTTCTTTCAAAACTTTGTCTGCAGCTTCGGTCAGCAGTTGAGTAACGACTTCGTCCAAAATAGTTTCAGCCATGCTAATAATTTCTGATGATTCTTTTGCATCTGCTTCGGCCAGTGGTTCGAAGGGCTCTAGGGGAGGAGATAGTTCGTCTGTGATAGAAAACGTAAATAAGTTCTAAGTCACAAAAATAAAACATAAAGTTAAAAGCTATTAGGCAATACCTATCCGCCTTTCGAGTTCCGTAGTCTTTTCAGCTGCCTTTGTTGCTTCTCTAGCATCATGAGTATCTTTTTCGCTTTTCTTTATAATTTCGTGGGCCATCCCTTGGCTGCCATTTTCCCAGATGTCGGTGAAAAATTTTCCACCGACTAAGCTTGCTTCGGCCGAGGGGTCTTTTGTATCTTCAATAGATAAAGCAGCTTCGGTTTGCGCCAAGGATTTCACATGTTAGCAACCAGTCTTCTCCAAGACAGCTACAATTCCCCTCGCCCCAGAGAAGGCGCAGACGTCCCCACGGCCACTCAAAACTTCCTCAAAAGCTTCGGCTTCGCTGCTGATCCATTCAATTGGGCCCTCAGGATCGCCTCTTATGAAGTTGTCCTCGCTTGAGTATGCGCCAACGTTGGTGAAGCTAGTTTTTATTTTCTTCACACAATCTATAGACTTTTCATAGCATCTTTCCTTGGCTGTGCGAAGTTCTTCAACGTTCTCCTCTAAATGATTCGTCCATTATTCGCTAATTCCTAGTTTAGCCTCTGCAACTGCGCACTTCTCTTTAGTTTCGGCCAGTTGCCTCCGAAGGTCCTCAATTTCGCATTTTTGGGCTTCAGCTTGGGTTTTGGAAGTAGCTTCATCTTCTTTTATTTTGTTCACCAATGAGTTTAATATTTTATCTTTTTCAAGACCTTCGTTCCTTAGTTCAATTACTTCGGAACGAAGGTTGTTCGAAGCTATAGTGCATCCTTCGTCTTCGGCACTTTTCTGCGCCCTGAGGGTATTGCTAAGAATAAGGCCCTACGAAAGGAGTGTTGTATTAAGTATAAGCAAATAAAAAAACTTTTGTTTTTAAGTACAAAAAGCTCATTCTCGTACCTTTAAACTATTATATGCTAAGCTGTCGGCCAATTCATCTTTTGATAGCACCAAAAGCCCGTCTTCTAGTGTCGGGAATCCAAAGCTTCTGCTCATCTCCCGGCAGACAGAAATCTCCTTGCTGTCTGGGAGACAATACAAGAAATCTTCTTCTCCGCTGCTGTTGAATATCAATGCCCCTTTGGATATTTCAGTTTCTGGGCATAATATTGAGCTTCTCGCTTTTCTTCATCAGACAACCTTTTTCTCGAAGCATGTCGTACAATATAATCGAGAGCTTCAGAAGATGCTTTGGGAGTAGGAGTGCTAGTTTTTTCAGACAGAATTTGTTCTGCAGCTTCTTTTTCCGTTTTTTCTTCTCTGGTTTCCAAGGATTTCTCCTTGGCAGGCTCTGAAGGCCCAACTTCGGTCTCGGCCTGGCTCTTTGCAGCTTCGGTTTCGGATAGTTTTGTCTCAATTTGCGTTTTTGAATCTTCGGCAGTTTTCCTTGGAGTAGAGCTTGAAGTCTTTATTGTCTCCAGCACATCTAGTACGTTGACCATTCTTTTCCTCTTGGGGTCGCTGTAAGATCTTTTTGTGCCTTCGGCACTGTCACTTCTGCCGAAGGGCTTATAACTTCTAATATCTTTGTTCTCTCGACCTTTATCTCTTCAATATTATCGGCCTTCGGCTCACCTAATTTGGCCGATGATGCCTTTGGCATTACAGCCGGCTCTTCAGTCTTCTGCGTAAGCGCAGGTTCTTTGGCTTCAGTAGCCGAAGAGGTCTCACCGCCAAATTCAGGCACTGTGGCTAGTTCAATGTAGCGCGGTCGATGAGTAAGGACCTTCACCTTTTTCCTCTTTGGTGCGGGCTTGCTTGGAGCAGCTGAAGCATCATCCTTCCCAGAAGTTAAATTTTTTCTTTTCTGCCCCCGTGACGGGTAGCGGTAGTCGGGGTACATGAACCCAATAGCGTCAAAAACCCTATTTAGTCTTTTCTTTTTCCGGCTTCTGAAGGCCGCATATAACGCATTATCTTCCGCTCTGGAGTACGGCCCAAGCAGTTCATCACTTGTAGCTTCGACACACTTCAGCCAATCGTCGTCTGGCTCGATAAATTGGTCTCCAAATCTAAAGGTATATTTCAGTCGATTCAAACCACCTTCGTGGGGGTTGCTGATGGTTTCTTTTGGCATCTCCCAGTTGACTACCAATGGCCATATCCTGTAAGCCACATGCTCTTGGACTAAGTCCCTTGTCTCGATGGAAGAACAAACTATGCCAAAGGCCCTTCGGCATCCTTCGGCTGCTTCATCAATCTCTACCTTCGGTTTCTGAAGGCCAAAGCGCTGCCAGATAGGGCGCATGATGATCTCTTTAATGTCTTCTTGTGCCTTTAAATCATTTTTCACATAGAACCATTCTTTCATCCAGTCCCCGGGACATCTCTTCTGAAAAGTTGGCACTAGGCAGCTTGAGCCAGAACGAGCAACGAAGTTGTAGCAACCGAAATTGTTATGATACTGCTCCTTACCCCAGGGCTTCGTCTCATATAAAAGTTCGTGCATACTGCAGAAACTTTTTGCACTTGGCTCCAAGCCCTGACTCCTCACGGCCCAGACGAAGATTCTCATTCTTATGATTGCTTCAGGAGTAATTTGGCGAAGGTAAACCTGATATATCTTTAAAACTTCAACCACAAATCTGCTTAAGGGGAACCGAAGCCCAGCTTTGAAAAAGCTTCGGAAGATCACGACTTCATTCTCTTCAGGAACAGGAGAAGTCCTGTCTCCATTGTCAGCCCTCACAATAGACATATCTCAAAAATATCTTCCCCTCATATTATCAAGATGACTCTGTTTAATAGTTGATTTTCCAAAAACTGTATGACTTGGTCGCCAGGGTCGATCTTCGGAGTCTTCACCCCCACTTTCCACATCATAATTGTCGCTGTCACCGGTGTCTTCAGATAAGCCTTCTAAAATCTCCCTAGTAATCTTTTCTGTATTTGTCTTTGCTATTGATTCAATAAAGCCAGCATTCTTCTCCTCAGAGAGCTTGTCCTCCTCGCTCAGCTTCGTTTCAGCAATAGCTTTCTTATCTTGAGACATCTCTTCGGAAATGATGAAAATATGCTCTTAAAGCCGAAGCTTAGAAAATCCAAATAAGCCAAGCAAGCGCTGGTAGGCAAGAGCTAAAAATTGAGCAAGCAGAGCAGATGGCAAAAAGCATACCAAATGAGCTCGTGGTGTGCTCCTATTTATACATCTAGTGCATTGCAGTATGGAGGGCCCTGCTTGTCATTGATTGTTGCTATTCTAGCAAAGGGAAGGTGTTTTTCAGACCTTCGGCTTAGGGCCTTCGTCCATATCGCAATCTGAATTCGTTATTCTAACAAATTAACCTTGCGAGGGGCTACTGTTGGGGGCCTTCGTCTTCCGAAGGTCCTCAAAAACATGATTTAACATTGTTTCTAAAGTATAATACATGAGCAGTTACCTTCGGACTCGGATCAGAGCCACAGTGTGAAGAAGCACAAATAATACGAAGGTTGACGCAGAGCCGAAGCTATGCGCAGGGAAGCTTCGGTAAGACAACAGAAAGGGAAACCGACTTAAAAGGGAAAAGGCTATTTAGACCTCGATGGATCACTATAGAATCATTAGCAAGTGTAAAGGGCATGGGTGTAATTTTACATGGGCTGCGTCCCGTGCCTATAAATAGATGAACAGTGCTCCCGTACTGTTCACGCTGATTGGCATTTGCTTTTGCGTCACGCTTGTACTTTTACCTTCTTTCAAGCCGAAGGTACATTAGTAATTTGATATCATTTCTATTTTTCCATAATAATAAAATAGAAATGAGCTGATAATAATACATAGTTGTTTATGTTATTTTTCATATTTCATATGGTTCCCTCTTCATTATTATATGTTATGCTTATGAAGGTACGTCCTTCATAACCTTCGTCCGAAAATCATTATATCCTAAGGGAAATAATGCTTCGAAGGACAAAGGACTTTAACGTTTAATATTCTCTGTGTTGCCTTGTTCTTAACTCATAGCATTTGAGAACAAGTGACCAACAACGTACCTTCATCATCTCAGTGCACAATAATAAAAGTATAAGCATATGAAATATGAAATACAACATGAATAATCATATGACATTATTAAAACATCTTTATTATATTATCATGAATAAACATAAAGAATATTCAATTACATTTGTACCTTCGGCTTGACAGAAGGTAAAAATCCGAGTGTGACGTGCAAGTGAATACAAGTCAGCGTGAACAGTACGGTGTCACTGTTCATCTATTTATAGGCACAGGACATAGCCTGTGTAAAATTACATTCATGCCCTTGACATTTACTATTGACTTAGAGATAATCTATCGAGGACTAAACAACCTTTTCCCCTTTAAGTCGGTTTCATTTTCCACCTCTAAGCCGAAGCCTTTCCACGTGTAGCTTTGGAACTGGTTTATCCTTCTCTCGAACCACGTTCTTCATATCATGTACAACTTCATCCCATGTCCGAAGGTTCCTGAACATATATTATTCTTGGAAAACATGTTAGTCGTGTTTTTGAGGACCTTCAGAAGACGAAGGCCCCCAACAATATCAAATGGATGTGAAAAGTGCATTTTTAAATGACTTAATTAACAAACTTGTATATGTTGAGCAACCCTCGGGTTTAAAGACCCTAGATATCCTAATCATGTTTATAGGTTGCCCAAGGCGCTATATGGAATAAAGCAAGCCCCAAGGGCTTGGTATGAGCACCTTCATGACTTCCTCATTGAGAAGGGCTTCAAGATCAAGGCCATGGACACTACACTATTCACCAAGAAACATAACGGTGATATTTTCTTTTGTCAAGTTTATGTTGATGATATAACCTTTGGCTTGACAAATGATTGTCATTGCAAGGAATTTAGTAAGATAATGCCAAAGGAGTTCAAGATGTCAATGATTGGTAAGCTCACATTCTTCCTCGGATTTCAAGTCAAGCAAATGAAAGAAGCGAACTTTGTCTCCCAATAAAAGTATACAAAAGACTTGTTGAAAAGATTCAAAATGGAGGAATGCAAGCCAATCAAGACACCAATGCCTACAGATGGACATCTCAACCTAGATGAGGGAGGTAACCCGGTCAATCAAACTCTCTACCATTCTATGATTGGTAGTCTATTGTATCGTGCTACATCTAGGCCCGACATCATGTTTAGTGTGTGTATGTGTGCTTGCTTTCAAGTCAATCCTAAGGAAGCCCATCTTAATGTTGTTAAAAGAATCCTTAGATACCTAAAGCGCACCCTAAGCATTGGCCTTTGGTATCCCAAAGGAGTTACTTTTGATTTAGTTGGCTATTCCAATTCGGATTATGCTGGATGCAAAATCGATAGGAAAAGTACATACGGAGGGTGCCATTTGCTTGGGAAATCACTAATTCGATGGACCTCAAAAAAGTAAAAGAGTGTTGCCTTGTCAACCGTCGAAGCGAAATACATTGTCGTGGGTGCTTGTTGTGCACAAATCCTTTATATGAAACAAACCCTTCTAGACTATGATGTAGTTCTAGAAAAGGCACCTCTTTTATGTGATAATGAGAGTGTAGTAAAACTTGCTAATAATTCTGTTCAACACTTTCGTGCCAAGCACATTGACATTTTCCATTATTTCCATAGAGATCATGTTGCTTAGGGAGATATTTTACTAGGAGTGAGGAAAGATGATCAACTAGCGGATATTTTCACAAAAGCATTAGATGAATCCCTCTTTTGCAAGTTGAGGAATGAGCTTAATATTCTTGATCTTGGCAATTTCACATGAATTTAAAATGGTGGTGTCAAAGTTGCATTGCATATTTATTTCCTTATATCGCATCTAGGACTTGTCTGACCTAGTTAAGATAACAGCCCAAAAACGTGTGAAAAAGCTTAACTCGGGCTCAAACTTGGCAAGTTCTAACTTTCTAGCTTTACTTGTGCTTAGTTGTTGTTTATTGTTCAATCATTGGTTCTTGAGATATACACTTGTTACTACACTTAAGGGGCTATTTACAATGCAATTCATTCATGAAACCCATCGTGTAACTCTCAAATGCAAATTCTCTCCATTTGCCTATTTCGCTAAAAACTACATAGCCTGTGGAAAAAATACTTTGAAAATATGAGAAATATGTGAGGGTGCCAATACATGTGCCAATAGGTGTTATTTTGTGTGCTTATAAGTTGGGATTTGGTTTGGTGTGCAATTCTGAAAAGATTTTCAAAATTTTCTCTGTTCGGCCACACTGGTGGATCACCGAACAGTCCTATGTGCACTGGACGTTGTATTGTACACTGTCCGGTGTTTGGATTTGGTTTCAGTTTTGCACCACCTCTATGTAGGTTGTTCGGTGTCACGGGACAATGTCCTATTGGCTGTCTAGTGTGCCCATAACCGTAGTTTCAAATTCCTTTCAAGCCTAGGCCCGCTCTCCAGTCACACATTCACTCTCCTTATTTCTCCCACGCACTCCTCCCCTCTCCTCTATGCCCCACCAGTGCACCTCACCATCGTCGCTCCTTTCCTCGGCGCCAGTTGCTCTGCTCGTTGTCGACGGTCTGCTGTCAGCATCCTCGCCTCTTGCATTGGTGAGCTTCTCACCTTTGTTTCTCTGCACTTGTCTGCTCCTTGCTCCTCTGTGATTTGATGAGTGTGTGTGGCTGCTTGCTCTCCTTGCTTGATCCTGTGCAATTCCTATGATTGTATATGTCGAGATCACTGTCCCTTTGTAGTGTGACAAAACCTCCCAAGGTATTAGGCCCACCTACAGTTGTCCTTGTCCTAAGGACCTTGGACAGCCATGTAGATGCACATAATCACTCAACAAGTTCGGTACTGTATCCTCATTTCCTCGCCCAAGAGCGCTTCACCCATCACGTAGATATTACAACCCATTGGAGGAAAGAATAGCGGAAGCATATTACAATAATTTAATTTACATTCATTCAAATATAGAGAGAGTGTTATTATTACAAAACCAGGGTGTACGAGTGCATATGTATTATTATTACACATTCGGGAGGCAAAAACCCCTCCCGCATAAAAGTATATTGTTTTTCAAGTGGGAGGCCAACATCCTTCCGTGGCTTCACTGCTAAGGTTCTTCCTTGGGCACCACCTTATAACAAAAACAGCAAAAATCTGTTGTTTCCTCACCTACAACAACATGGGTTCGAAAACCCTGAGTACGGAGTGTACTTTCGCAAGTCTTACCCGTCAAAAGAAAAGACTCTCAAGGATATGCTGGTTTGAGGGAGTCAAGGTAAGGCTGATCAAGTATCAAAGACTCTGTTTGCAGAAATGCTTACTAAAATTAGATCCTTAAAAATCTAGTTTTATTAGCATGTTAAGTTATTACCTATAACTAGAGTTCTTTCTACCCTAGTTCAAGCACTTGACCTGCACTAGCCGTCTTTTATCAACCCTTTTAGTTCATTGGAATGCTACGTCTAAGTCAGTGACCAAGTCTTCATATCCGAGAAGTAACGGTGCTCCAAATGGATTAATACTCAGCTGGGGATCTCCAATCACACGACATATGTAGCACTTAAGCCTTGCATATGTCAACTCACCAACGGGTTTCTTAAGACCAGACCGGGTTCACGCCAACCGAGAGCACGAATACACCACTGTCCAGCCTCTTGCCACGGAGGGTACACGCTACTCTCGCCATCTCTCCACTCCCATTGCGTGTTGGCCTTTCTGGTATTAGTCCGCCCGAGGCAAAGCTTACCCATGATGAGGCATGTGACCAGTTAAAAGGTCCTCGATCATCAGGCCCACATCGGTACGGTCCTTAATTGACTCAGACGGAGACACTACACCGAGACTCTCTTCTCGTGCAAGTCACCCGCCCGATCTTAGCTTTATCATTTAAACCCAAGGTTTGGTACCTGGCAGAGGTACATCTTGTCCGATGTTGAACCCATCATGGCCATGATGGATCCACCATCAAGTTTTATTTTTGGAAACATCCCTTCCACTTTGAAGCATCACCTTTTATTTTAAAACAAAGCATTTGTTTTTCTATAGCAGGGCTAAGCATCAAAAAACCTTTTAATAAAATAGGTAATCAAGAAATGGTAAACAGTTCCAAGGAAGCAAATGCAGCAATTGGTTTAGCACACAACTCCTACCACCTAATGCATCATATAAGGTGATAAAGGTTTAAAATAGCAAGGAGGTGGCAAATGCACCGGGGCTTGCCTTGTGTTGTAGGGGAGTCGGGCTCTGTCCCACAGATATCAAAATAAAAACAGTTCCCGGCAGGTGGATTTTCATTTGATGGTGCAGTCTCCTCTTCTTCAATAGTCACTTCTTCTTCGTTTTCTATACATAAACATATATAACCATGAATGCTCATGTGATGCTATGAATATGCAATTATAATAGAGATACATCAAGTTGTATCTTGAATACAACTTTCCTTCACGGTGCACCAGAGAAACTAGGGTTTTCTAGGTCAACACCCTAGTAGGGTTAGACAGTTTTACCCTAAGGAGCTAGGGTTCTGGGTTTAGGAATCAAATAATGTCCAACACATGTCAAACTTCACCCATGGGTTCTAATTATCAAATTAAGTTTATCCAAAAAGTTTTATGATTTTTGGAGTCATTAGATAATTTTAAAAATTCCGAAAGTCTAGGTTTTGGCCTTCTTAAATACTAAATAATTCTTGGTTTGAACTAAAATTCTTGGAACTATTTTTATTAAATACTATATGAATTTAGGAGTCTAGTAAAATTAGTACCATATTTTTATCATTTTTCTAGAATTTTCTATAGATTTCCAAACATAATCAGAAAAAGAAAAGGAAAAAGCTTTCAATAGTGTTGGCCTGTTGGGCCGAAACCAGCCCAACCGGCCCAGGTCTACACAGAATGAGGGCGCGCCTGCGACTGCACTGTCGACTTTGCAAAAAGGCCCTTGGTTAATCAAATAATCGGTGAAGAACCCCTAGCCACTATTCACTATCTCACTGACGATTGCACAGAGGTCCTTCGACTTCTGTTTCTTCTCCAACCCGATCCTTGGCCACGACACGCTCGTCGTCGACCACCCCTTTGCTAAAACTGGCCATGAATGGCGTTGACTGACCCAACTAAGTGTCGAACTAGCATCCCTGACCTGAGGCGAACCTAAACCATGCCTTAATCGAACAATTCCTGCCCTGGATTCTCCCACCCACGACGGCGGCAAACACCATATACAAATCAAGGTGTTCCGGTTGATTGAGCGCGGTCTAGCTCAATGGGTTGAGCCGACGAGCCATACAAGCACGTGTGGGTGCTGAAACACGGACAGGAAAATCGAGGGTAGACCTGGAGGTGGCTGGCCACGGCGTGACGTCTCACGGTGGCGCAGACAACCGGTTTGTGGGTGCTCTGGCTTCGTGACAACATGGCGCAGCAGACGGGGCCATCAATTTATAGGAGTGTTAAGCGGCGGCTCCGAATTTTGGAAATGAAAGCTAGCGGCCGGAGAGAAGGAAGATCACGGGCGGTTCAGTCGTGGAGCTTGCCGATGCAACAGCTCTTGAAATGGCAAGTCCAGGCGCGCCACGATTACTACTACGTGGTAAAGAGCTACGACGTGGTGTAACTGAGGTTGCCGGAGTACCATGTCGACACCGGCGGTCCAGCCACGTCGCGTGGCTATAGGCGCGGTTGTTAAGCTTCACCCCGTGACCAAATCCACTCCCCTTCCGATCTTTTCACCCCCCAGTACTATCCTGCCTGAGTCCTGCACGAATCACCACGATCAGCGTGAATCCTTGTGCGGAGGTCACCGACGGCGAGGGGGATGAATCTGAAGATTTTTTTAGTACTGTACCATGGCCACCACCTTCAGTCGTTCTAACAGCCAAAGTTGAGGAGCAGTTTTCTCCAATTTTTATGTGATAACCCACTAATCTTCTTGTATCAAAGTTATTGATCTATAATCCATCTTCAATTTTGCTATAGCAACCTTGATCATTCACTTATTCAATCGAGCTTGAATCAGGTCTAAAGTTCATCAAAACTTACTGTCAGATCCATTTCAAGTTTCAGTGGTGACTAACAGCCTGACTTTAAACCTATTTATCTCCCATTTCTGTACAACACTAGTGCTTAGATACTTAACAAAACTTGTACCCCTAACATAGCTTTACAAGTTTGCTATATTGATCTAGAGCAAAATCCTTAAGAATTTTGAGATATAGAGCTCCAAAGTTGACCCCATTCAACTGAATTCAGACTTAGGCTCATAGAGTTCATGGGGTACTCTTTGCAAATAGGTCCAAATTCCACTATTTAGCCTGCAAATTCTCTAATATGAAAGATATTTGGTTTGAGGTGCTCTTTTAATTTGGTATTTGCACTTCGGTCCAAAAGTGCAAAAAATTTACATCTACCCCCCTAGGGTTTCAATTAGGGTTTCTAGGGTTTGTTTTTAGAGTTTTAGGCACGCTAGGGTTTTTGTGCCACAAAAGTCCATCCACTTTGATATCTTATGAACATTTTTAATGTCTCTTGAGATTTTTACTCATATTGACTTCACTTACATCTCTAAGCCCTAATCCAGGGTTAAGTATCATATCCTAGGGTTAACCACACATCAAATTATAACATCACACTTGTTTGAAATTTTACCTAGTGAATGCATTCTAGGTGTGACAAGCGATATGAAATGTCAATGCATATGATGTTATGCTCAAGTTTTAGTGCCAGTAACACCAAGGGTGTTACATCCTTCCCCCCAGAAAAGAATCTCGTCCCAAGATTTAAGGTCCTAGGGCAAGTAATGGAAAAGGAAAGACATCACATCTTTATTTTCTTATTTATCTTAGAGGGCAGGGGTGGTATGTGGGTTTATTTCTCCTTTACATTCAATGTACATATCTTACAAGTTACATGAAGCTAAGAACCTAGGAAAATGCTTTTCCAAGAAGTCTTGCGTCTCCTAGGTAGCTTCATATTCCGTATGCTGGTTCCATTGTACTTTATAGAATTTAAGAGTCCTTTTTTGGGTAGTCCTATCCTTTTGGTCCAAAATTCGAGTAGGATGATCTGAATATGTCAAGTCTGGTTCCAAGGTAACATCCACCACATCAATGGTTCGATCAGGAATCCGAAGGCACTTCTTTAATTGAGATACATGGAACACATTGTGTACTGCAGACAGTGTTTCTTGCAGTTGGAGTCGGTAAGCCACAGGTCCGTATTGTTCAAGAATAAGAAACAGGCCAATATACCGAGGTGCCAGTTTCCCTTTTACCCTGAAACGGTTTACACCCTTCATTGGTGACACCTTCAAGTATACATAATCATTAACTTGGAAGACCAAAGGCTGTCGTCTCTTATCCGCATAATTATTTTGCTGAGCTTGTGCCTCTTTCAAGTTTTGTATGATTCATTGGACTTTTTCTTCTATCTCTTTAACCATGTCAGGCCTGAAAAACCACCTTTCTCTAGGTTCTGACCAATTTAAGGGTGTCCGACACCGTCGAACATACATTGCTTCAAATGGTGCCATCTTAATACTTTCTTGATAACTATTGTTATATGAAACTCTGCCAATGGTAAACATTCATCCCATTTTTGTGGAAATTCTAGAACACATGCCCGCAACATGTCTTCAAGTATTTGATTTACTCTCTCAGTTTGCCCACTCGTTTGAGGATGATATGCTGAAATGTGGAGCAACTTAGTACCCAGAGATTTGTGGAATTCTTCCTAGAATTTGGATACAAATTATGGTCCGCGATCCGACACTATGGTCTTTGGAATTCCGTGCAAACTGAGAATACGGGCCATATATATCTGGGCATAGGTGAGGACCGGATAGGATGTCTTGACCGGTAGAAAATGGGCTATTTTTGTAAGTCGATCAATTATAACCCAGATAGAGTCAAAACCTTTAGCCGTCCTGGGTAATCCCCCAATGAAGTCCATGCTAATGTCTTCCCATTTGCAAGTTGGGATGGGCAAAGATTGCAGTGGACCAGCAGTCTTCATATGTATTGCTTTGACACGTCTACTGGTGTCACATCTCGCCACATAGCGTGCAATCTCAATCCTCATTTTTGTCCACCAATAGTGTTGCTTTAAATCTTGATACATCTTAGTACTTCCGGGACGAATGAAATATTGGCTAAGATGAGCTTCATCCAAAATTTACTGGCGGACTCCTGCATCCTTAGGCACAACTATGCAATTATTAAACCATACTATCCCTTGATCATCCTTTCTGAAGCAATTAGCTTTGTCGGCTTCTATTTTCTCATGAATATGTTTCATACCCTTATCACTTCTTTGGGCATCAATAATCTTTTGCAGAAGAACTGACTCAAGCTTTAATTGGGTCAAAGTTCCATGTTGTATCATTCCCAAGTTTAACTTCTCTATTTCTTGACATAATGTGTTGTCAGAGGTCTTCACTGTAAGACAATGGCAGGAAGCCTTGCGACTCAGTGCATCTGCTACCACATTGGCTTTTCCTGGGTGATAATGGATTTCTAAATCGTAATCCTTAATCAGCTCAAGCCATCTTCTCTACCTCATGTTCAGTTTTGACTCGGTAAAAATATACTTCAGACTTTTATGATCTGTATACAAATGGCAGATATTTCCCAGCAGATAATGACGCCATATCTTGAGGGCATGAACAACTGTAGCTAATTCCAAGTCATGAGTTGGATAGTGCTCCTCATGCCGGCGTAACTGTCTTGAAGCATATGCTATGACTTGGCCCTCCTGCATTAAGACACAACCAAGCCCACTGACTAAAGCGTCACAATACACATCAAAAGGCTTCTCTATATCTGGTTGAGCCAATACCGGAGCAGTAGTCAATAATACCTTCAGCTGCTCGAAGGCTTCATTGCATTTTGAGGACCAGTCAAATTTTATATTATTCTTCAACAAACTTATGATTGGTTTCACAATCTTGGAGAAATCCAGAATAAATCTGCGGTAATAGCCAGCCAGCCCAAGGAAACTTTGAACTTGATGTACTGTCGTTGGTGATTTCCACTCTAGAATATCCTTGACCTTGCTGGGGTCAACCGCAATTCCTTTTGCAGACAATACATGCCCCAAAAATTGGATTTCTTCCAACCAAAATGCGCATTTGCTGAATTTAGCATACAATTGGTGCTCTCTTAGGCGCGTTAGCACGATCCGCAAATGCTTAGCATGCTCCTCTTCATTTTTGAAATAGATTAAGATGTCATTAGTGAAGACCACCACAAACTTATCCAACTCGGGCATAAACACCGAGTTCATTAAATACATGAAGTGGGCTGGAGCATTTGTCAATCCGAAGGACATAACCAAATATTCAAATAATTCATACCGCGTAGTAAATGCGGTCTTGGGTATATCTTCGGGTCGAATACGGATCTGATGACAACCCGACCTGAGGTCAATCTTGGAGAATACCCGAGCTCCAGTAAGTTGATCAAACAAGATATCGATTCGGGGAAGAGGGTACTTGTTTTTGATAATGACCTCATTAAGGGGTCTGTAGTCCATGCACATTCGAAGGGTTTGATCCTTCTTCTTGACGAAAATTGCGGGACATCCCCAAGGTGATGAACTTGGCCTAATGAATCCCTTCTCCAACAAATCTTGTAATTGAATCTTGAGTTCCGCCAATTCATTAGGTGGCATTCAATACGACCTTCTAGAAATAGGAGTCGTACCGGGCTTCAGTTCAATCACAAATTCTACATCCCTTTCAGGAGGCAACCCAGGCAAGTCTTCAGGAAAAACATCCGAGAATTCACATACTACCGGAATATCCTGGATTTTCGGTATGATAGCTTCATAGACCCATCCAAATGGTTTGGCTGGGACAGCTACAGGGATGGACAAGAGAATCTCTTCATGGCCATGGCTCAACTTGATGGTCCTTAAATTAGTGTTGAGGATAGCTTTATGCTGGGCTAACCAATCCATGCCCAGAATTACATCTATGTCTTGGCCCTTTAAAACAATCATGTTGGCGGGAAATTCCCGTTCAGCCAATGTTATTGGCACATGGAAGGCTACTTCCTTAGTAAATATTTGTCCCCCAGATGAATGGATAATAAATCCTTCCCTTGATTCAGTGCAAGGAATGCAATGCTTTTCCACAAAATTCTTGCTTATGAAAGTATGTGAAGCACCAGAATCAAAGAGAATGACTGTTGGGTAATTGGCCACAAGGAACATACCCATCATTACTGGCTCACCCTCCGGTGTAGTGGCCACTTGAGTATAATATATCCGTCCCATTTTCTTGACATTTTTGCCCGATGAAGTACTAGCTGTGTTTCCCTTTCCTTGATTGGAGCTCCTAGAGTTCTGCTGAGTGTTGAATTTGTTCTACTTCGGGTATGGACAGTCCTTTATAAAATGACCAGACTTCCCAAGTTGAAGCAGCCAGTAGAACAACTAGGGAGAGCGGGGAAACGAGTACCAGGGGCACTCGGCTGATTTGTAGAAGTGGGGGCAGTGGCAGGACGAATGAAAACAGGCTGTTTGAACGGATAGGATGGTGGACGAGGTGAAGAACGATTCTGATTAAAAGTTCGGATTACCATCCTGGTTCGCTTCTCAGGTCCCTGATTAGACCTGTCACCTCCAAATCCCTTTGATTTTCCATGGCCTGTGTTCTTGGCTTCTTCGGCCAATGTCGTGCTAACAGCTCTGCTGTAAGTAAGATCCAGGCAGGTGGCCATTTTCCGTTGCAGCCTGTCGTTGAGTCCCCTCATAAAACAATTTGTTTTCTTCAGATCAGTATTTACTTGATCGATGGCACACTAGGACAGATGATTGAACATGTTGAGATACTGCATTACAATATTTCCCCTTGTTTTAACCGGATGAATTCTTCTTGTTTCATGTGAAGCACTCCCTCTCGAACATAGTGTTCATGGAATGCTAGCTTGAATTCTTCCCAAGTGATTTGATGACCGGCTGGTTGAACTGCTACAATATTTGCCAACCAAGTACTGGCAGGCCCTCTCAGTTGTTGGGCATCAAATAATGGCTTCTGTGTCTCCATGCAACGGAGCAATCCGAACTTCTGCTCCATTACTTTTATCCACTCATCAGCTTCAAGAGGGTCTTCTGCTTTAACAAAGAGCGGAGACGCGTCTAAGAGAATTCTAGATACGAGGTTTCACGCGGTCCTTGTGGAGGAACTCTCCCGCCATGCTGCTGGAACTGATTACCCACCATCTCACGCAAGAAGCGGGTATTATCTGTAGTAGCATTGACCAAGGCAGCGATAGCCTCGGCCAGTGTCGGTGGTACATGTGGCGGATTAGGAGTATCTTCCCGACCACGGGAAGTCCCCGCACCATCATGCGCGTGAGTCCGTGATGGCATCTGAGGCAAAGAAACATTTGAAAAATATAACATGCCAACACATACCATCATATTACATTACCAAAATGTAATTATATAGACTCTAGCATACAACATGACTTTAGTACTTATTTTACATAAGTATTACATCTAACTATACTAGTCTAGTATTCATCATCCTTTGTCGCTCCATTTCCTGCCGCAGGAGACCGTTCGTCAGCAAGGTTCATGGAAGGAGGCTTAAAAAGGTCCAACTCCTCATTAGGTCTTTTGTTTGCTATTCTCGATGGTCCGGCTCCCATTGCAGTAGTGTCGGAAGGTACGTCCGGGTGCAGTCGAGCATACAGTACATGTACTTCCTCATGTAAAGTATTGCAGTATACTTGCAGACTGTCGAGGGCCACACTAAGCTCAGTCACACAAGCTCGAGCTTTTGCTTCGCGGTCCCAAGCAACTGAACGTGAGTTGACGGCCCAATCAACCGTCAAATCCCGTTCAGAAAGCTCGTCTTGCAAGCGTCTGACGTCAGCTGACAATTCAGCTACGTGTTGACTGTCCTGTGCCCACACCCTATTTCGGTGACGTAGCTCCGTTCGAAGCTGTTCCACTTTGGCTTCCAAGTCTCCGATGGGGTCGTTGCTGCCGCTGCTGCTCCCTTCATGTCTGGGGGCTAACTGATGATGAGGCACGCCAAAAGGTCCAGTGGACTTGTGTGCGGTTTTCCTCGTACGTGCCATATCTCCATAAGAGGGGAAGATTTATTAGTATAATTTTTAAACATGATGCATGCATATCCCAATGATTACGGAATCAACATTCGTTGATCCCCAACTTCCTATATATTGCTCTCTATTACCTAGTCTTAGAAGATGAGAGCTTCCAGAAAGTGGCAAGGTAAGAATGAAAGAATATTTCTAGATAAGTATTTGAAAATCCCTTTTGAAGTGCTTCATAATATCTGAAGAGATGGGCTTCGCTCCGATACTAGCTGTGGTGGAACCTCCCAAGGTATTAGGCCCACCTACATTTGTCCTTGTCCTAAGGACCTTGGATAGCCCTGTAAATGCACATAATTACTCGACAAGTTCGGTACTGTATCCTCATTTCCTCGCCCAAGAGTGCTTCACCCGTCACGTAGATATTACACACATCGGAGGAAAGGATAGCGGAAGCATATAACAATAATTTAATTTACACTTATTCAAATATAGAGAGAGTGTTATTATTACAAAATCAGGGTGTACGAGTGCATAAGTATTATTATTACAGATTCGGGAGGCAAAAACCCCTCCCGCATAAAAGTATATTGTTTTTCAAGTGGGACGCCAACATCCTTACACGGCTTCACTGCTGAGGTTCTTCCTTGGGCACCACCTTAGAACAAAAACAGCAAAAGTCTTCTATTTCCTCACCTACAACAACATGGGTTCGAAAACCCTGAGTACAGAGTGTACTTTCGCAAGTCTTACCCGTCAAAGTAAAAGGCTCTCAAGGATATGCTAGTTTGAGGGAGTCAAGGTAAGGCTAATCAAGTATCAAAGACTCTATTTGCAGAAATGCTTACTAAAAGTGGATCCTTAAAAATCTAGTTTTATTAGTATGTTAAGTTATTACCTGTAACTAGAGTTCTTTCTACCCTAGTTCAAGCACTTGACCTGCACTAGCCGTCTTTTATCAACCCTTTTAGTTCACTGGAATGCTATGTGTAAGTCAGTGACCAACTCTTCATATTCGAGAAGTAACGGCGATCCGAATCCATTAGTACCCAGCTGGGGATCTCCAATCACACGACATATGTAGCACTTAACCCTTGCATATGACAACTCGCCAACGAGTTTCTTAAGACCAGACTGGGTTCACGCCAACCGAGAGCATAGATACACCACCGTCCAGCCTCTTGTCACGGAGGGTACACACTACTCTTGCCATCTCTCCACTCATTGCGTGTTGGCATTTCTGGTATTAGTCCGCCCGAGGCAAAGCTTACCCATGATGAGGCATGTGACCAGTTTAAAGGTCCTCGATCATTAGGCCCACATCGGTATGTCCTTAATCGACTCAGACGGAGACACTACACCGAGACTCTCTTCTCGTGCAAGTCACCCTCCCGGTCTCAGCTTTATCATTTAAACCCAAGGTTTGGTACCTGGCAGAGTTACATCTTGTCCGATGTTGAACCCATCATGGCCATGATGGATCCACCATCAAGTTTTATTTTTGGAAACATCCCTTCCACTGTGAAGCATCACCTTTTAATAAAACAGGTAATCAAGAAATGGTAAACAGTTCCAAGGAAGGAAATGCAGCAATTGGTTTAGCACACAACTCCTATCACCTAATGCATCATATAAGGCGATAAAGATTTAAAACAGCAAGGAGGTGGCATATGCATCGAGGCTTGCCTTGTGTTGTATGGGAGTCGAGCTCTGTCCCATAGATATCAAAATAAAAACAGTTCCCGGCAGGTGGATTTTCATTTGATGGTGCAATCTCCTCTTCTTCAATAGTCACTTCTTCTTCGTTTTGTATACATAACCATATATAACCATGAATGCTCATGTGATGCTATGAATATGCAATTATAATAGAGATACATAAAGTTGTATCTTGAATACAACTTCCCTTCACGGTGCACCAGGGAATCTAGGGTTTTCTAGGTCAACACCCTAGTAGGGTTACACAATTTTACCCTAAGGAGCTAGGGTTTTGGGTTTGGGAATCAAACAATGTCCAACACATGTCAAACTTCACCCATGGGTTCTAATTATCAAATTAAGTTTATCCAAAAAGTTTTATGATTTTTGGAGTCATTAAATAATTTTTAAAATTCTGAAAGTCTAGGTTTTGGCCTTCTTAAATACTAAATAATTCTTGGTTTGAACTAAAATTCTTGGAACTATTTTTATTAAATACTATAGAAATTTAGGAGTCTAGTAAAATTGGTCTCATATTTTTATCATTTTTCTGGAATTTTCTATATATTTCCAAACTTAATAAGAAAAAAGAAAAGGAAAAAGCTATCAACAGTGTTGGGCCGAAACCAGCCCAGCCGGCCCAGGTCTACACAGAACGCGGGCACACCTGTGACCGTGCTGTCGACTTTGCGAAAAGGCCCTTGGTTAATCAAATAACCGGTGAAGAACCCCTAGCCACTATTCACTGTCTCACTGACGATTGCACAGAGATCCTTTGACTTCTGTTTCTTCTCCAACCCGATCCTTGCCCACAGCGCGCTCGCCATCGACCACCCCTTTGCTAAAACCGGCCATGAACGGCATCGACTGACCCAACTAAGTGTCGGACTAGCATCCCTGACCTGAGGTGAACCTAAACCATGCCTTAATCGAATCAATCCTGCCCTGGATTCTCCCACCCACGACGGCGGCAAACACCATATACAAATCAAGGTGTCCCGGTTGATTGAGCGCGGTCTAGCTCAATGGGTTGAGCCGACGAGCCATACAAGCATGCGTGGGTGCTAAAACACGGACAGGGAGAGCGAGGGCGGACCTGGAGGTGGCTGGCCACGGTGCGACGTCTCACGGTGGCGCAGACAACTGATTTGGGGGAAGAATGAAATTCTCCAGCTATGGTGGCTAATCGAAGGCGGGAGTGGGTGCTCTGGCTTCATGACAACATGGCGCAGCAGACCGGGCCATCAATTTATAGGGGAATTAAGAGGAGGCTCCGAATTTTGGAAATGAAAGCTAGCGACCGGAGAGAAGGAAGATCACTAGCGGTTCAGTCGTGGCGCTTGCCGGTGCAACGGCTCTTGAAATGGCAAGTCCAAGCGCGCCACGATTACTACTACGTGGTAAAGAGCTATGGCGTGGCGTAACTGAGGTTGCTGGAGTACCATGACGACACCGGCGGTCTGGCCACGTCGTATGGCTACAAGTGCGGTTGCTAAGCTTCACCCCGCGACCAAATCCACTCCCCTTCCGATCTTTTCACCCCCTGGTACTATCCTGCCCGAGTCTTGCACGAATCACCGCAATTAGCGTGAATCCCTGCGTGGAGGTCACTGGCAGCGAGGGTGATGAATCTGAAGATTTTTTTAGTATTGTACCATGGCCACCACCTTCAGTCGTTCTGACAGCCCAAGTTGAGGAGCAGTTTTCTCCAATTTTTATGTGATAGCCCACTAATCTTCCTATATCAAAGTTATTGATCTATAATCCATCTTCAATTTTTCTATAGCAACCTTGATCATTCACTTACTCAATCGAGCTTGAATCAGGTCTAAAGTTCATCAAAACTTACTGTCAGATCCATTTCAAGTTTCAGTGGTGACTGACAGCCCGAATTTAAACCTATTTATCTCCCATTTCTGTACAACACTAGTGCTTAGATACTTAACAAAACTTGTACCCCTAACATAGCTTTACAAGTTTTCTATATTGATATAGAGCAAAATCCTTAAGAATTTTGAGATATAGAGCTCCAAAGTTGACCCCATTCAACTGAATTCAGACTTAGGCTCATAGAGTTCATGGGGTACTTTTTGCAAATAGGTCCAAATTCCACTATTCAGCTTGCAAATTCTCCAATATGAAAGATATTTGGTTTGAGGTGCTCTTTTACTTTGGTATTTGCAATTTGGTCCAAAAGTGCACAAAATTTACATCTACCCCCCTAGGGTTTCAATTAGGGTTTCTAGGATTTGTTTTTAGGGTTTTAGGCACATTAGGGTTTTTGTGCCACAAAAGTCCATCCACTTTGATATCTTATGAACATTTTTAATGTCTCTTGAGATTTTTACTCACCTTGACTTCACTTACATCTCTAAGCCCAAATCTAGGGTTAAGTATCCTATCGTAGGGTTAACCACACATCAAATCATAACATCACACTAGTTTGAAATTTTACCTAGTGAATGCATTCAAGTTGTGACAAGCAATATGAAATGTCAATGCATATGATGTTATGCTCAAGTTTTAGTGCAAGTAACACCATGTGTGTTACATATAGGATCCCCTATCCCTTAGGGGTTTGGCCTCTTTTCAATGGTGTTTTCTCTTTTCCTTAGGTTCTTCCACTTCAAGTGTTTGACGGATTGTCCAACCCAGGAAACTATCTCCAAAACTCTTTTTGCTTACATCCTTGTGCATCCAATGTGTTGAGTGAGCTTCTCCACCAGAGTTTCCACCAAAATCATCTTCAGCCCATAGTCCACACCCTCCATGTTAGTTTCTACTCAAAATCTTAAACTAGACAGTTCTTCTCTGTACTCCTTTTGCCTCTAAACTCTTAAGTGCCCATGTCCTATGCTTCATCTTATTGCCCTTGTGATATTGTCATAAGCCAATACCTCAACCTCATATCTAGGCTCTAAAAGCAATATACACCTTGCCACAGCTAGCCTTCAAAGTCATAGCCAAGATGCTTTTCCATTTCCTATGCCCATGTACTCAACCATGTTGCCCATATGCCTTAAAGCTCCATATGTTTATCATGATCCTATGTCAAAACCTCTAAAGAATTATATTCATGTTCTTATTGTGCTCTCTCATATCTTGTGCCCAAACTCCAAATCCTTATAACCTTTTGTGTGTGTGCGTGTGTGTGTTTGTTCACATTTCATATGCTTATGACTATGTGACTAACACATGCTGACCTTTCTGTCATTACAGTTTGACAGCATGCCTGCTCGTGTAAGTCTTCCCCTACTTGATTTACCGTAAGAGACGTGTCCCATGTAGCAAAGTCTTCTTCTCTATATTCTTATCTACCGCTTTGCTGCTCTAGGCTCTTATCTTCTCTATCTTTCATGCATTATATCAATGGGCAGTGATAGTGGTCAGGGTTGTGGTCTATTGTAGAGCAGGACTTAGCTCAGTCAGTATGGTTCGAACAAAGAATGTCACTCCGGCAGGAGGAGGTGATGATCAAGATCCTCCTCCCCTTTTTCGATAGGACAAGGGCAAGACAGTCTACCTAGAGCAGCAGTGAGGCAAGAAGAAGCGCACACTTGATAGAGCTACTCGAGTAGCGATAACAGCAGCAGCAGCTAAGAGAACAGAGCAGGAAGAACAGATACAGATTGGCTAAGATCAGATTGCTTACCATGTCAGCTGATAGTCATCTCGATTACGCTCCACTCCAGCCATACTTCATCCCTCGCCACAGCCCTCTGCTCTAGCTTCCACTACCAATCCAGCCTTCGCTACTCTGGTGCCTACCACTACCTTCACTACACCCGCAACCTCCACCACACCTGCTTCCACCAATCCCTCTCCCTCCATTACTGCACCTATTCCTCCACCATGCTTTTGGGAGCATGACGAGACTGAGGTGTAGCCTTTGATCGAGGATCCTAGGCTATTTGACCTTCACAGAGCCACTTCCACCAGGGTTCGAAGTTTTAGACACGTGCCAGTGATTCTTAGTTTCCAGCGCAGCGTGACCCTACAACTAATCCTCTGTTCAACACATGGACTGAGTAGTCTTTCTATGGATCTCAATAGACTGCTCAGATCGCTTGAGGGCTCACCGACGTCTGGATATGGCAGCTCTTCGTGAGGCAGTCGACGCAGATATTGAGGGTCACATCACTTACCTACCTGATCTGTCCACCCTCTTGGATTTTGATGGTTGCTATGTTGAGTAGTGGGTCAGAGTCTTCTATGCTACAATTTGGATTGACTCTAGTGCAAGTGGGAGACTGTTAGAAATATGCCCTAGAGATGAGCATATTTCTTTGTATCCAATATATATATATATATTGCTTAATTGAATATCAATGCAAGGCACCTTGTATTGATTAGCAATTATGTGAATTGTTTGTGAGATTCTTTACTTGTATGGTTGCTCTAAATGATGTCCCTAGTCAGAGTCGATGACTACCACATGTATTAGTTGATGACTACATTTCACAAGTCATGGACATGGAGATGCTAAACTAATAATGTGGGCACATGTATGACATGAGGCTGGACCGACCCAATGTGAGATATTGTAATATAGTTCTCTTTTTGCAACATGTATAATATATCCTTAGACCTGAGATTGTCGCAGGTTCTCAAGATGTGAATTGAGTTACTTAGGGACTATGAAACGCTACTCCATAACATTGTAGTTATAAAGGTAGTTTTGGGTTTGTCAGGAAGCATGCTGTGAGGCATGGTCAGTCAAGATGGAATTTGTCCCTCACTCCTTGGGAGAGATGTCTCTAGGCCCCTCGAGTGATTGGATCAAGAAATGCATGGCTGTGCTAGTGTTAAGTGTTAACCAATGAAAGAATTCCAATTCACAGTATCGAGAAAGAGATGTGAGCTTAGAGTCAGACCAAATATCGTGAGACAAAGGTGTAACACCCTGAATTTGGGGGTATAAAATTTCTTTTATAATATCCACCAAATTCAGGTGTTACCCTCTCCATTCTTCGGTTCACTTCTCTTTTTCTGAATATTGAGGAGTTATTTTATACTATATAAGTATTAATCGTAGTATGTTCAAAACCCTAGGGGAATTATTGTGGTTGCATCACATGTTGGAGCACCTAATTTTGTATGATGTTTTGAGTTGTTGTGCCTCCATTTAAACTCATAAAGCATGTTGATTTTGAATTTAAAAGCTAGAGCTAAATTCAAAATAGAAAGAAGAGGAAATAAAGAAATAGGAAAGAAAAGGGAAAAGCCCACCCCGCAGCCTAGCCCAACCGGCCGTCCCCTCTTCCCCCCCCCCCCCCGCAAGGGCCCGCTCCGGCGCAGCCCAGCACGCTCCCCCTGTGGCCCAGCACCCTGCGGCCGCAGCCGCCCATCCAGCGCGCGCGCACGCTTCCCGCGCGGCCCACCAAGCGTGCCCCTCCCCCGGCCCGACAAGCGCGCAGGCGCGCCCCGGCCCAGGCCGCCAGGCCAAATCGACCCATCTCGCCCTTCCCTCCGCATGTGCCAGCCAGTGCAGCCGCCGCTGCAGCACGTCTTCTTCTCCAAAACACCCGATTCCCTGCGCCCATGCCGCCAAAAAACCGCCCACGCCGGTTCCTGCACCCATTCGCCCCTCTCTCCCTCCTCCTTGGCAGCGGGCGTGGCCCAGCCGCGCCAGCATCCCCGCCTAGCCACGTCGTCCATCTCCCGGAGCTCGCCACTGCCATTGTGCCGATTCGCAGCACCTCCTGCCGTCGTCGTGCTGGGGTTCGTCGTCGTGGTGAGCCTCCTCCATTCCTCTCTCCCCTCCTCCCCATGTCTCTCTCTTTTCTTCCTCGCCGAGCGCCTGCGTGTACGGCCCGCGCGGTGCTTGGCGTAGTTGTGTGCGTCCCTCGGCGCGGCCAGTGGCCTGCGCGGCTCGCCCGTGCCCGTGCCCTCGGCGCGGCCAGTGGCCTGCGCGGCTCACCCGTGCTCGTGGCCAGCCGCCGCGGCCAGCCCCAGCGTGGCGGCCCGGCGCGGCTCGCCGACACGTCCCCCGCACCCGGTCGTTGCGTGGAGGAGTTGTGCAGCATCGCCAACGGCATGCCGTCGTCGAACGTGTGTCCGCGTCGCGCCCTAGCCCGTCCGCTTATTTCACATGCTGGCACACGCGTCGTCGACTTTCACTCGCACGTGTCGTGTGCTGTTGTGCGTGTTGTTTCGCATACGCGCAACGTGTCGTCGAGGTCCCGACGACAACCGTCTAGCCCTAGACGGCGTTCGTCTACCCATAGACAACTCCTGTCTACCCCCCCGGAACAGGTTCGTCTACCCCGCGTGTTAATAACATTATTTTGTCGCGACCTAAGTTTAATTAATTATTTTGTCTGTTGATTATTAGAATAAGCAATTTAGCGAAAGCTAATTTATAGTTTTTAACCCGCGCTTTTATAAATAAATGTTAATATAAATAATGTCAACTTAAATTCATTTTATTTATCGCTTAAGTGTAAATGCGTGTCTGTTAGTGATCCTCACGTGTCGCGCGCACTGTTCGCGCTTGACGTCATGTTGTCTTCGTGTGTCACAGGCGTCTACGCGTGATAATAAATATTTGTCTCTTATAAACACTCATGTTAACGATGTTAATGCATCATGCCATATATTTTAGATAACTAACTTAAGGATTGCTCGACTAAAATTTATTGGATTAATATTCCAAATCCAATCAGATTAGATGTGTAGCGTTTATCTTGGGCTCTTATAATAAATATTAACATGGCTAATATTAATTTAACTACTTTCTATTTATTTAACATTCGTTTAGTATGAACGTGTCACCTGTTTAGTTATTCTCGTTTGTCACAGGTGCTGTTCCGCGCGCGGTGGCATGCTGCTTCGCGCGTCGTTCACGTGCTGTCCGCGCGTTGTTCTTGCGTGATGTGCTCGTGGTCGTATGCTGATTGGTGCGTCACTCGAGCTGGTCGCGCGTACTGTTCGTGTGTTGTCAGCGTGATATGTCGCGCATTGTCCGCGCGCTAAGTCGTTTGTGTCCGTGCGTCGCGCACATCGTGTTTGCACGTAGTGCGTCGTCAATTCGTCTCGCTTAGAATCGCTCATAGTCATTAAGTTACTTGCTTAACTGTCAACTATTAAAATAGTAAGTTAGTCAAAACTAAGTAGTAGTATTAATTTACATTTGATTAATATCAATCAATATAATTATGTTGAATTGGATGTTCTAATTAGTACTTGTTTAACATAAACGTGCTAACCCCTCGACCATAGCTTCGTCTATCGTGGTTCTTTTCCTCGTGTAACCATAGAGGCGCTCTTTATTTTATATTGCTCGCTTTTATAACATTTTATCTTGTATGGTGTAATGTTCTTATGCATATGTATATGTTTGTTTGCTTATGCCTGTTCGTCTTCGCTTCGCGTCGTGAATAGATTGCGATCTGTTCCAGAGCTTTGAGGAATCGATGGTCAGGCGTTGGCGACCAAGAGATCAAACTCTTCGAGTTCTACAAAGTTGAAGACCCTGAGCATCTGTTTGGTAAAGGCAAGTGTCCTCTGACCTATTATGTCCCATTTACTTTATAATTCATCAACCCGCATACCATGATCAACCTAAGGATTGACTAGCTTTGTATTTACCTTGTCCTTGATTACCTTTTGGGTTACTATGGTTAGATTCATGCTATTGATTTACTTTAATTAATGAACATGATGTGAACACTTATGATACGATGTTGTCATTATGATTATGATGTTGGACTGGTGATACTTTAGGGCGCTCGAGCAGTTTCTCCAGTGCCTCTCCGTAAGGACCTGTTCATTGGATGACCACCTAGGAAAATAGTGCAACCATGAGGGTGGTATGGGACGCCCTTAGCTAATTAATTAGAGGAACTGAGGTGTAGTTCGCTTCGCCGTCGTGCCATCAATGGGGCTCGGTGTATGCTGCTCGCTCTACTGAGGGTGGTTTGCCCCTTGGAGAGGAGTGCGGTACATTTAGAAAACCTAATGGGCGGCTACAGACTCAGGGAATCTTTGTAAAGGCTTCGTAGTGAATCCCTGGCCATTCACCTCAGGAGTGAATAAGGTTCTTGCAAGCCCGGGCTAGAGAGGGAATCACGACATGTGGGTAAAGTGTGCAACCTCTGCAGAGTGTTATGAAACTGATATATCAGTCGTGCTCGTGGTTATGAGCGGCCAAGGGATCTCCATTGATTAGGGACACATTGATCAGAGATATTTTGTTTACAGATGATGATGAGGATAATGTTGGTTTCTATTATGATTATGATTATGATTTCAGGTATTCTTTCCATTTGGAAGGAGTACTTTTGGGTTAACAACTTGGGTTAATGTTAAAACCTGGCTCTCTACTAGTAATAATTACCTGACCAACTAAAAGAAACTGCTTGACCCTAACCCCACATAAAGCTAGTCCACTTCAGCCAAACGGGACATTTGCTGAGTACGTTGATGTGTACTCACCCTTGCTTTCACAAAACACCAGGTTGCCTTTGGTGCAATCTATGCTCAGGTAAAGAATAAGGTGTCGAGGCGGATCTCCAGGAGTTCCAGGACTTCGACGAGTTCGAGGATTAGGCTAGCGACCTCCCCCAGTCAGCTGCTTCTGGTGGGTTTTGTTTATGTTGGCTACGTTTTGATTCTGTGCACTTTGATTTATATTATGTAAATGACTCTAGTCTTTAATATTATTACTTACTCTTTATTGTAATTCGAATCATTGTGCTATGATGTGTCCATTATGTAATCGATGTGTACGTGAATTTCTGATCCTGGCACGTACATGGTTCGCATTCGGTTTACCTTCAAAACCGGGTGTGACAAAAGGGAACAACATGTTGCAATGGTTCGTCTGATATGATCTTTACGTGCGCATAGGAGTTGACATGTCTTGCTAGAGGCCGCTGTCAATTATCAGGCCATCTAAGAGTACTTGGGCCATGTCTATATATATGTACGTGAACCTATAGGGTCACACACTTAAGGGGAAGGAAGCCTAACACGGATTAGATCCAAAATTAGACAGGGCTTTAGGGTTACTGATGGGCCTCGGAGTTAGAAGCCCACCAGGTCGTCTATATAATGAGGGGCAGGGGCGCAGTTAAGGTAACCCTAATTCGACACCAGTAAACGAGCAACTGCTGACCCCTCGCCCTCGCCTAGCCGCCATCGTGAACCTAGCAGTTCAGAACGCGGCGCTTCCTCCATGTATGTGTGGATACCTCGTAGGTGCTGCATCTGGAGCACTAGGACGAACCGCGCGAGCATGTGAAGGTCGACGACGACTGCACAACACTGCTCGACGCGTTCGTCTACATTGAGACGTCTTCCGCTGCTCTGCTCGTCTAGTGGTAATTCCATGATCTATAACTGCAGTAGTTTTTGGTTTTATGGGGTCAAAAATTTTGTTTTGCGCTAGTGTAGCCTCCCATAATCCATTAGTGGTATCAAAGCCAGGTTCTCCATAGTTTTAGTTCTGGATCTAGGTTCATGAGATGGATCTACTTCTTGCATGGTTTGATTAGATCAATTGGTTATAAGGGTTTGAAGTAGATTGCCTCAGTTATGACCGAAGAGATCAGTTCGTCCTTCTCTGTTTTGTGCGCAACTTGCCCCTATCGACTAGAATCACCATCGGGGCTAACTGCATGCACAACCAGTAGATTGACGTAACAGATCAATGTCATGAGTGTAATCTTCTTTGGGTCGAAAGTCTCAGATTTGGGTTGATTTGATCAATCGCATGAGATTTTCAGTGGAATTTCCATACATACAATGCATGGAATTTTGTGTGGTTTTCAGGGCGCCGCCCTGGGACCGCCGTGGCTATCTGCTGTAGTGGCAAACATATAGAAATGTGTTTGTCTAACCTATTTTTGCCGGACATCTTATGATCGGTATGGCTGTCGTGTGTATATGATGCATATTAATGAATTATTCATGACCTGCGTGTCATGACCAGGGCAATACGACTGGAGCCATATTTATTTTCCAAATTTGATGTAATGACCTACGAGTCAAAATGTGATGATCCAAAGCGTATATGTAATTTGGTTACTTGCATACGTTAGATAGGTCTTGAAGGACTCATCACCAGAAGGATGGCATACCTATATCATGGAGATGGAGATCATCATGATGGACATATTATTGGAGATGGAGATCACCATGTGACAGGAAGCCAAACCGAATCACAACTATTGTGTGAATGTCATTCTTAATGTTTTACTTGTTCATGTTGCATATATGTTCTTGTGTGCGATGATATAAGTAGGACAATCCCTCATAAATGTTTAAGCTCAAATGCCTCTCCAAACCTTGTACTATCATAGGTCTTGTACAATTGGTGGTGGGTCTATGAAATTAGGATGCCACTAGTTTTCCTTGACTAGATAGGTTTGTAATAGATACAAATTGTAGAAAGGGTTGGTTAACTTAAACAAAGTCAGCTCAACGGTTAAGGACTTTGGGGCATAAGGTTGGGAGCCGAGACATAGAGATGTCACCCAACAACAGAAGTCACATATGATATGATTAGCAAAGAGTTGCTTACCAGTTGTTGGTCACTTGTTCTCAAATCCTGTGAGTAAAAAACAACACAACACAATTGTTAATCATTAAGATACTTCGTCCTTAGAAGCATTATTTTCTTGCGGGTATAATGCTTCTCAGACGAAGGTCAAGAAGGACATACCTTCATGATATCAATACAAGGATAGGAATGCGAAGGAATAAGTATGATAATTATATCTTAATAATTCATTTATTCTTGCATTCCATAAAACATATATGAATAACAACAATGTTAATATTACATTGATACCTTCGGCTTGCTCGAAGGTGAGGATGCGAGAGAGTGAATACTATCCAGCGTGAACAGTACGGGGGTACTGTTCATCTATTTATAAGCACGGGACGCGGCCCGGGTAAAATTACATCCATGCCCTTGAACATTTGTTTACAAGCAACTCAAACTAATAAGGTCTATCTAGTCCTTTTTCCTTCTCTGCTTGGTCTGGGCCGAAGCTATTGACCTTCAGCATTCAGCATTGTTGCTTCTCCGTAGAGCCTTCATCTTGTGGGCTAAACCGAGGTTGAAGGTAGCTTTGACGAGCCTCTATATTATTTTGCCGAAGGTGTTTTTGCCTTGCAGACCTTCAACGGAGAAGAAGACCCACAACAGTAGCCCCTTCGAGGTGCTAGATCGTTTTTTCGTAACGAGCTGGATCCACGAAAAATACAAAGGCTTCGGAATGCCGAAGGTCCGAAAAACACCTTCCCTGAGCTTGTTATCGGAAACGATTAAAATATTCCGAGCGTCGAACGGTCCACCGCTCAACCAGTGTAGATGGTCTGGCGATTCGCCTTCTTCCCTTGCAGCACTATATAAGCAGATAGGTTGTTGAGGAGTTACCACAACATTGATTGCCATCGCAATGTTGTGCTGTTAAAATTTTTAACCAAAGCCGAAGCTTTTTGGATTGCGCTTTCAAAACACGCTCTTCGTCATTCGTAGTCAGCTTTGTCTTAAGGAACCGCAACATTTGAAATGGCCCGAGTAAGATCCACCGTTAGAGTGTCCCGTGAAGGAGATGATGTTGAAACAATAGAAACAGCGCCAATATCATAAATGATGAGGCAATCGGGTCTAGTCGTGCCAGAAGAAGTTGTTGCTGAAGTTGAAACTGTCGAAGCTGAGCAGAGTATAGCTGAGGACAGGAGTGATGATGAAATCGAGGAAGACAATAGCATTCTGAGCCCATCGAAACCGAGCCATATTGAATTTGGTAAATCTACTGTGTCAGCAGAGGACCTGGTTATGATGATGAAGCTAGGCTATTTTCGGGAAAATGAGAGTAAGCTTATTCGCTTTGCTAGCGAGGAAGTGGTTCCGGAGCCAAAGAAGGATGAAGTTGTTGTTTTTAAAAGCTTCTTCGGGGCAGGGCTTCGGTTTCCTCTATATGATATAATAGGAGAGGTTTTGAAGAGATTTGAAATATATCTTCATCAGCTGACACCAAATGCCATTGCCAGGCTGAGTGTTTACATATGGGCTCTCCGAAGCCAGGGCATAAGTGCCAATGCCGAAGGTTTCTGCCGAGTGCACGAGTTGCACTACTAGACGAAGGCCAGGGCGGATGGCCTTCACAAGAACTTTGGATGCTATTACTTTGCGTACTGAAAAGACACCAAGGCCCCGGTAATCGGCTATCGCACAAAGTGGCCGACCGGGTGGACAAATGAATGGTTCTATGTAAAAGCTGATGAGAAGAAAAGAGAAAAGCTCATGACTATAGTTATGAGTCCCCTGAGGTTGAGCTTCGGAATGACAAGGCCATTATGCAATATGCAGCTCGGCTCCCCATGCCAAGTGGTCGAAGTCCATTTTAGAGTGGTAGCTGCTGAGATTAGCACTAGAGACCTAGTGCAGGAATACCTGGCAAATAGAACCTTTCCAACTTCTAGCGGCTAGGGGATGCCGAAGAAGAAGGAAGGGGGAAAGAAATATGAGCTTGTTCGACTCCCCTATATATAGGTTCAAATTTTAGAAGTAATTCAAGAAACCGTGTACTGAATGGCTTGAAATGATTGAAACTATGTGTAATGAGATTCTTGGAAATTACATGAAGAAAGAGTGTAACACCCCATTGCTCCCAAAAAAAAGTGTCACCAAATACCCTTCCCACAAATTGGTAAGTATAAAAAGATAAAAACAGAAAGAAAAATTCGGCATCACCTCCCTTGAAAGTTGCAAAACGAGGAACCACAGTGTTTAAACATGATTCAAGAGAAAGGTAATCCACAGTATATAATCATGATGCAAGAGAAAAGTAAACATTCAGGAACAAAATTAATTCAACTAACCAAAACTACGACCACCATAATGACTAGAACAAATTAGACCACTTGCACACACTATTTCAAAAATAACCAACATCCTTGACCCCAAAACCCCTGATTAAAATCATTAGTAAGCAGTGGTAAAGTTGTTTAGGGGCGTAGTGATCGTTCTGCTACTTCTCTCCTTTCCCCAAGCAAGGTTCAAGTGCATGCATCAAACAATGCAAGAGTGAGATGACACATCTCAGCAAGTAAAACGATCAAGCAACAATTGGACATCGTAAAACTAACAGTGTTTTACCAACCACGGAGTTCCAACTCTCTTCTCAAATATTAAATTGCAGCAAATATATAAATTACCAAACACCCCGTTCCAAAATCACAAAGAGGAGATCCACAATATTAACATATCCATGACAGGTTCCACATTTTCCCCATGAGTGCACATGACTACAAATGGAATAATGACTTTTGCCTTCATACCTCTAAGGATATGAAGCTACATCATACCCCTCCTCGGGCAACGTACGATGCTTATTGTACCGGTACGGTCGGACCATATAATCGTGACGAAACTTCAATGCAAAGAATGATGAATGCACTATGCATGACAAACCAACATAGGGCCATCCCATTTAACATGTGTTAAATAGATACTTCCACTTCCTCAAAATAAGAATCAACACATATAACATGCTCGAACAATGCCCTCACATATGAAAATAGTATAACATGAATAACTTCAAACGACAATTTTTATAATGGAATTCGATGATAAACACAATCAATACTTTTATGAATCAAGAATAGGACACATAATTCAACCAAATGGTATAAACCATCACTATTTTTACTTGCCTTCACCGGGGATTTGAGAAAGGCACTAAGTACGATCTGGAAGTCCACCACCTGTTTTTGACACACATCTTAGTGCACAAATCCACATAACAAACTCTAATAAACAACGCCGCACCTACGCACAATTCCAACCCGTCGCGAGCGACAACTCTCCCCATCACCCACCAAACAGCAGCGGCGCTGCTTGATAATTTCATAACTTTAAAATTATAACATCAGTGATATCAACCAAAAACTCCAGAAGAATCTACATAAAATTCCCCACAAGTTTTGTATTCCAAAGATAATTAAATTCCAACATCTCGATGGCCCCAAACAGCCGACAAGGTACACTCTGCGTTCAGTTTTGAGGCAGCAATCTAGCTGAGTTCAAAATGTGATGTCTCCTAGAATATACCACCGAATCGAACGCATAAGTACTCTATGAAAATATATGAAAAAGCTCTACATGATTCTCACAGTGATTAGAGCTAATTACCTCCGCAAAAACCCTAGAAACTATCAATACTGCTGCTGTCCGCCCGCCACCAAAAATCTGGACAGCACTTCTACCAATTCGCCTAGGTGAACGGATAACCAAATGGGAGGGGCGGCTGCTGCTATGGAGAAAGGGAGAAAGAAAGGGAGAGGGGCGGCTGCAAGAGTGGAAGAGAAGAAGAGAGGGAGGGGGCGGCGACCAAAGGGGGTGGGAATGGGGGGACAGCTGCAAGAATTGGGGAGGAGGAGAGGGTCGGCTAGGGTTGGGGAGGAGAGGGGGCCTTCCAGCCATCGGATGCGAGATCAACGGCCCAAAACTTGCTCTCTCATCTGAGCTCTCGGCCCCAGCGGAAAATGCAAAATGATCTACTGTTTATCTGCGGTATGCCTCCTAAACCTCCAAACCCCAATGACACAGAACACGAAAGAAAATAGAAAAAGAAATTTAACTTCTTTTTCAGAAAACTGGGTATCACACTCTACCCCCGTAAAAAGAATTTGACCTCGAATTCTAGTGCTTCGATCAGAACGACAAAAGAAAGATCAGTGAAAACAAAAACTCACCCATAATGAATAGTTCGGGGTACTTCTGCCGCATCAGCTCCTCAAGTTCCCAAGTAGCCTCGTGCTCAGACTAATTAGTCCACAAGACCTTAACATATTTAATTGATCTCCTTCTCATGACACGTTCTGAGGACTCCAAGATACGCACCGGGCGACACTGTAGAGTCAGATCTTGCTACACAACAATCGGTTCCAACTCAATTTGATGGTCCAGATCCCGCAAAAACTTCCTCAACATAGAGACATGGAATACCGGGTGCACCCCTTCCATGGATTCCAGCAATTGCAAGCGATAAGCCAAGCTGCCAACCCGGGCCAAGATAGAGAATGGTCCAATGTATCTCGGGCTAAGCTTCCCGAAGACACCGAACCGAACAACTCCTCTAGTAGGTGATACCCTGAGAAGGACTTGATCACCCAATACATATTCCAAGTCCCACCTCCTCACATCAGCATAACTCTTATAACGGCTCTGAGCGGCCAAAATATCCTGACGAATCTTCCGAACCTTCTCAGATGTCTACTAAATCCAATCAGGACCAACTAGAGATCTCTCTCCCAAAGTCTCCTAGCACAAAGCGGAGATACACCGCCTGCCATATAAGGCCTCATATGGTGCCATCTTGATGCTAGCCTAATAGCTGTTGTTATAAGCGAACTCAGCCAAGGCGAGATGATCCTCCCAGCTACCCTTCCAAGATAGAACACAAGCACGCAACATGTCTTCCAAGGTTTGGACAGTTCGCTCTGACTGACCATCAGTCTGAGGGTGAAAAGCAACACTAAGAGAAAGCTTGGTACCCAAAGCACTATGAAGACTCTCCAAGAATTTGGATACAAATTTGGAGTCTTGATCTGAAACAATGGACTTTAGCACCCAGTGAAGTCTGATTACTTCTTTCATATACAAGGGAACCAACTCTGAAGCTGAATGTGTGGTCTTCATGGGAATAAAGTGTGCAGACTTAGTTAAGTGATCCACTACAACCCATATAGCATCCCTGCCTCGAGGAGAATGAGGTAAGCCAACCATGAAATCCATGGTGATATGCTCCCACTTCCACTCTAGAATTTCCAACGGCTTCAATAAACCTGCAGGCCTCTTATGTTCGGTCTTCACGCGCTGACACACCTCACAGGCTGCCACATACTTAGAAACGTCAACCTTCATTCTCTTCCACCAGAAGTTTTGCTTCAAATCCCTGTACATTTTGGTTTTGCCAGGGTGGATGGTATAAGGCATTTCATGAGCTTCTCTCAAGATATCCATCTTCGCCTCTGATTTCTGTGGCACACAAAGGCGGCCCCCAAGAAGAACCAAATCATTCTCATCAATGGTGAACTCACAGGGTTTACCATCGCCGACCCTCTTTCGAGCTTCCTGCAACAAACGATCCTGTTGCTGAGCCATGCGCACTCTCTCTAGAAGGGAGGATTAGATGAGCATCCGAGTCTCCTCTCTAGCGATGCCGACATAGCACAATGCAACCCCCATACGGTCCAGATCTGCAATCAAAGGCATGGCCACTTTTGGAACACCGGTCCGACTAAGGGCATCAGCCACCACATTTGCCTTCCCCGGGTGATATTGAATGGATAGATCATAATCCTTTATCAACTCAAGCCACTGACGCTGCCTCAAATTCAGCTCTTTGTGAGTGAAAATATACTTGAGACTCTTATGATCGGTGTAAATGTCGCAAGATTCACCATAGAGATAATGCCTCCACGATTTTAGGGCAAAGACAACCATGGCCAATCGAAGTCATGAGTAGGATAATTCCCCTCATGTTTCTTCAACTGCCTCGAGCCATAAGCAATCACTTTGCCTTCCTGCATCAACACACAGCCAAGGCCAATACGAGAAGCATCCATATAAACTGTGAAACACTTACCACTCTAAGGCAAGGCTAAGATAGGGGCATTCACCAACTTGTTCTTCAATGCCTGACAACTGACCTCGCAATCATCGGACCAGACGAAAAGAACACCCTTCTTCAAGAGTCTAGTCAATGGCTTAGTAATGCTGGAAAAATTTGGCAAGAAATGCCGATAATATCCGGCAAGCCCCAAGAAACTTCGGATTTCTGAGACACTAGAGGGTCTCTTCCACTCCACCACAACAATGACATTCTTGGGGTCAACCACAATTCCATGCTAATTAATCACATGACCCAGGAAAGCAACTTCAGACAGCCAAAAGGCACACTTCTTCAATTTTCCATAGAATTGATTCTTCCTGAGAGCACCCAGAACAAGGCGGAGATGCCGTTCATGCTCTTCCTCCGTTTTCGATTAAATCAGAATATCATCCAGAAACACAACCACAAAGTCATCCAAGAACTCATGCAACATCCTATTCATTGCTTCCATAAAACTAGCAGGGGCAATAGTTAAGCCAAAAGACATGACGATAAACTCAAAATGCCCATACCTGGTGCTAAAAGCTGTCTTCTCAATATCCTCCTCGTGAATCCTCAACTGATGATAACCAGAGTTTAAATCAATTTTAGAGGACATCTGGGCACCCCTCGCCGCTTCAATTCAACCTGCTCCTTTGGAGCCATCCGATACGGGGCCTTATGAATAGGCTGCGCACCCGGAATTAGTTTGATTTCAAAAGCTGCATCGCGCTCCGGTGGAATGCCTGGAAGCTCCACTGGAAACACGTCGGCATAATCACACACCACACAGATGTCCTGCACCCGCAAGGCAGCCTCACTCTCCACCACCATGGAGAAAAAGATTCCTGACTTCCTTGACCAACGATCTGGAAGTAATTGGGACAACAAGGATAGAGTGAACTTTGGAGACCTTCCCAAGAATACCAACTCCCTACCCGACGACGCCTGCAATAACACTGTCTTCCAAAAACAGGATATAATTGCGCGATACAGAGTTAACCAATCCATACCCAAGATAACATCAAATGACCCTAGGGAAATCACCACAAGATTAGCTGAAAAGACCTCATCAGCAAGAATGACGGAACAACTCTGGCAGACTGAACAACTACTAATGGAGCCATTAGCAGAACTAACCACAATTGGGTGACCCATCCTCTGCACCGAAAGACCAGCACGCGACACAAAATTCTCTGAAACAAACAAATAACTAGCGCCGGAGTCAAAGAGTGCATGGGCAACAAACGAATCAACTAAGACCGTACCTGTCACCACGTCTCCCTGCTCTCTGCCATCCGCAGAGGGTAGCACATATGCTCCAGAAACACCCATGGAAGAGGAAGCTCCCAAAGTGAAATTAATAGAAGAACCCCACGGAGTCGCAGGATGAGGCAGACACGGAGCTCCAAACTGGGATGGTACAGGAGTGGTCGGTGCAGGAGTAGGCGCGACTAGGTTCTGAGGGAAACCCTGCATAGGCACGAACTGAGGAGTCCCGGGCATATATAATTGCTGTTGAGGGGGTGGTATAGAAAATTGTGAGAGCACCTAGAGGGGGGGTGAATAGGTGATCCTGTAAAAACTTCAAACTTAAGCCACAAAAACTTGTTAAGTGTTAGCACGATTATTGCCAAGTGGCTAAGGTGAAGTCTCAACAAAACACAATACCACAAGAGATCAAGCAGAGAGGTGACACAGTGGTTTATCCCATGGTTCGGCCAAGCCAATGCTTGCCTACTCCACGTTGTGGCGTCCCAACGGACGAGGGTTGCAATCAACCCCTCTCAAGCGGTCCAAAGACCCACTTGAATACCACGGTGTTTTGTTGTTCCTTTCACTATCCCGTTTGCAAGGAATCTCCACAAATTGGAGTCTCTTGCCCTTACAATTATATGATCACAAAGAAAGCACAGAGTAAGGGAGGGAAGCAACACACACAAATCCACAGCAAAAGCGCACACACACGGCCAAGAATCGAGCTCACAAGACTATCTCAGAGTTCTCACTTAGAACAGAGCTCGAATCACTTAGAAACACAAACAAATGCGCAGAGACTTAGTGTGGATGATCAAGAATGCTCAAAGGTTGCTTGTGTGTCTCCTCCATGTGCCTAGGGGCCCCTTTTGTAGCCCCAAGGCAGCTAGGAGCCGTTGAGAGCAAATCCGGAAGGCCATCCTTGCCTTTTGTCGTCGGGGGCACCGGACAGTCCGGTGCACACCGGACACTGTCCGGTGCCCGATTTGTTTCCATATCTGGCGCTTCCGACCGTTGCAGACCGTTGGAGATCTGGGAGCCGTTGGCGCACCGGACATGTCCGGTGCACACCGGACAGTCCGATGCCGTCTTCCGACCGTTGGCTCCGCCACGTGTCCCGCGCAGATTGCGCGGCCGACCGTTGGCCCGGCCGACCGTTGGCTCACCGGACAGTCCGGTGCACACCGGACAGTCCGGTGAATTTTAGCCGTACGCCGTCGGCCAGTTTCCCGAGAGCGGCCAGTTCGCTCCGAGCCAGCCTGGCGCACCGGACACTGTCCGGTGCACACCGGACAGTCCGGTGCTCCAGACCGAGCTGGGTCTTGGCAGCACACAGCCAAGTCTTCTCTCCTCTTCTCTCTTCTTCTTCTTTCTGTTTCTAACACTTAGACAAATATATTAGTACACAAAACCAATGTACTAAGGCTTAGAAACATACCTTTACTTCATGATTTCCACCTTGTTCATCCATGTACATAAATTCACAATTAAGCACATGTGTTGGCACTCAATCACCAAAATACTTAGAAATGGCCCAAGGGCACATTTCCCTTTCAATCTCCCCCTTTTTGGTGATTTATGCCAACACAACATAAAGCAACTAGAACAAGTGCAAACTCACTTCAAATAACACTTAAATTTATTTTGAATCAATTTTGGCATATATGGATCATCTTTTGCCACCACTTGGTTTGTTTTTGCAAATTAAACTCAAATCTCTATCTCTAAGTTAAACACACATGTTGAAGCATAAAGAGAGTCATTCCAAAAGAGATTGATCAAAGATTTCAAAAACTCCCCCTTTTTCCCATAACCAATACTTCTCCCCACAAGAAGCCAACTTTTGACAAGAGAAACAACATAAGAATTTTGACAAACCAAAAACTCTATTCTACTATTTTCAAAATCTCTCAAGTGGTAGCTGATCCATTTATTGCTTTGGCCTTTATTTTCTCCCCCTTTGGCATCAAGCACCAAAACGGGATCAATGTTGGCCCTTTAACCCCATTGCCTCACCAAAATCTTCATTTAAGAGCAAATGGCAATAAGAGTTCATGAGATGGACTTGGAATAAGTTACCCCTCATCGGAGTGCAGTGGAAGTCTTTCATGGTCCAAGTCCACCTTTTCCTTTCAATTTTCCTTTGTGACTAAAACAAGCAAACTCAAACATATGGTTAGTCTCAAAGGGTCAAGTTATAACACATCTCCCCCTAAACATGTGCATCACTTTGCAACGGACTTGTGAGGTCCAGGGAGTGTTTGTACAACTTGAGCACCATGATAAGCAACAAAATGCAAAAAGGAACATGATCAAAAGCATAAATACATGTATGCTACAATTCAATCCAAGTTCCGCGAATCTAAGACATTTAGCTCACTACGCAGCCTGCAAAAGGTCTTCTCATCTAAAGGCTTGGTAAAGATATCGGCTAGCTGGTTCTCGGTGCTAACATAAAACACTTCGATATCTCCCTTTTGCTGGTGGTCTCTCAAAAAGTGATGCCGGATGTCAATGTGCTTTGTGCGGCTGTGCTCAACAGGATTTTCCGCTATTCGGATAGCACTCTCATTGTCACATAGGAGTGGGACTTTGCTCAGATTGTAGCCAAAGTCCCTGAGGGTTTGCCTCATCCAAAGTAGTTGCGCACAACACTGTCCTGCGGCAACGTACTCGGCCTCAGCGGTGGATAGGGCAACGGAGGTTTGTTTCTTAGAGTTCCATGACACCAGGGACCTTCCTAAGAATTGGCACGTCCCCGATGTACTCTTCCTATCGACCTTACATCCAGCATAGTCGGAATCTGAGTACCCAATCAAGTCAAAGTTAGACCCCTTTGGATACCAGATCCCGAAGCAAGGCGTAGCGACTAAATATCTAAGAATTCGCTTCACCGCCACCAAGTGACACTCCTTAGGATCGGATTGAAATCTAGCACACATGCATACGCTAAGCATAATATCCGGTCTACTAGCACATAAATAAAGTAAAGACCCTATCATTGACCGGTATGCTTTTTGATCAACGGACTTACCTCCTTTGTTGAGGTCGGTGTGTCCGTCGGTTCCCATCGGAGTCTTTGCGGGCTTGGCGTCCTTCATCCCAAACTGCTTTAGCAGATCTTGCGTGTACTTCGTTTGGGAGATGAAGGTGCCGTCCTTGAGTTGCTTCACTTGGAACCCAAGGAAGTAGTTCAACTCGCCCATCATCGACATCTCGAATTTCTGCGTCATCACCCTGCTAAACTCTTCACAAGACTTTTGATTAGTAGAACCAAATATTATGTCATCGACATAAATTTGGCATACAAACAAATCACCATCACATGTCTTTGTAAAAAGAGTTGGATCGGCTTTCCCAACCTTGAAAGCATTAGCAATTAAGAAATCTCTAAGGCATTCATACCATGCTCTTGGGGCTTGTTTAAGTCCATAGAGCGCCTTAGAGAGCTTACACACGTGGTCGGGGTACCGCTCATCCTCGAAGCCAGGGGGTTGCTCCACGTACACCTCCTCCTTTATTGGCCCGTTGAGGAAAGCGCTCTTCACATCCATTTGGTACAACCTGAAAGAATGGTGAGCGGCATATGCTAGCAAGATACGAATGGACTCTAGCCTAGCCACAGGAGCAAAAGTCTCCTCAAAGTCCAAACCTGCGACTTGGGCATAACCTTTTGCCACAAGTCGAGCCTTGTTCCTTGTCACCACTCCGTGCTCGTCTTGTTTGTTGCGGAACACCCACTTGGTTCCCACAACATTTTGCTTGGGACGAGGCACCAGCGTCCAAACTTCATTGCGCTTGAAGTTGTTAAGTTCCTCCTGCATGGCCAACACCCAATCCGGATCTAGCAAGGCCTCCTCTACCCTGAAAGGCTCAATAGAGGAGACAAAAGAGTAATGTTCACAAAAATTAACTAGTCGAGACCGAGTAGTTACTCCCTTGCTAATGTCACCCAGAATTTGGTCGACGGGATGATCCCTTTGAATCATCGCTCGAACTTGGGTTGGAGGTGCCGGTTGCGCTTCTTCCTCCATCACATGATCATCTTTTGCTCCCCCTTGATCACACGCCTCCTTTTGATGAACCTGTTCATCGTCTTGAGTTGGGGGTTGCGCCGATGTTGAGGAAGAAGGTTGATCACGTTCATCTTGTTCCTGTGGCCGAACGTCTCCAATCGCCATGGTTCGTATAGCGGCCGTTGGAACATCTTCTTCATCTACATCATCACAATCAACAACTTGCTCTCTTAGAGAGCCATTAGTCTCATCAAATACAACGTCGCTAGAGACTTCAACTAAACCCGACGATTTGTTGAAGACTCTATACGCCTTTGTATTTGAATCATAACCTAATAAAAACCCTTCTACAGCTTTGGGAGCAAACTTAGAATTTCTACCCTTCTTCACTAGAATGTAGCACTTGCTTCCAAATACACGAAAGTACGATACGTTGGGTTTGTTACCGGTTAGTAGCTCATACGAAGTCTTCTTGAGGAGTCGATGAAGATAGACCCTGTTGATGGCGTGGCAAGCCGTGTTCACGGCTTCCGACCAAAAGCACTCGGGGGTCTTGAACTCTCCAAGCATCGTCCTCGCCATATCGATTAGCGTCCTGTTCTTCCTCTCTACCACACCATTTTGCTGTGGTGTGTAGGGAGCGGAGAACTCGTGCTTGATCCCTTCCTCCTCAAGAAACTCCTCCACTTGAAGGTTCTTGAATTCGGACCCGTTGTCGCTCCTTATCTTCTTCACCTTGAGCTCAAACTCATTTTGAGCCCTTCTGAGGAAGCGCTTGAGGGTCCCTTGGGTTTCAGACTTATCCTGCAAAAAGAACACCCAAGTGAAGCGGGAAAAGTCATCAACAATAACTAGACCATACTTACTTCCTCCTATGCTTAGGTAGGCGACGGGTCCGAAGAGGTCCATATGCAGCAGCTCCAGAGGTCTTGACGTGGTCATCACATTCTTGCTGTGATGCGCTCCTCCCACCTGTTTACCTGCCTGACAAGCTGCACAAGGTCTATCTTTTTCGAAATGCACATTTGTTAGACCTATTACGTGTTCTCCCTTTAGAAGCTTGTGGAGGTTCTTCATCCCCACATGTGCTAAGCGGCGATGCCACAGCCAGCCCATGCAAGTCTTAGCCATTAAGCATGCATCTAGACCGGCCTCTTCTTTTGCAAAATCAACTAAGTAAAGCTTGCCGTCTAGTACACCCTTAAAAGCTAGTGAACCATCACATCTTCTAAAGACAGACACATCTACATTAGTAAAAAGACAATTATATCCCGTATTGCACAGTTGACTAACAGATAGCAAATTGTAACCAAGAGACTCAACTAAAAACACATTTGAAATTGAGTGCTCATTAGAAATTGCAATTTTACCTAACCCTTTTACCTTGCCTTGATTCCCATCACCGAATATAATTGAATCTTGGGAATCCTTATTTTTGACGTAGGAGGTGAACATCTTCTTCTCCCCCGTCATATGGTTTGTGCATCCGCTGTCGATAATCCAGCTTGAACCCCCGGATGCATAAACCTGCAAGGCCAATTTAGGCTTGGGTCTTAGGTACCCAACTCATGTTGGGTCCTGCAAGGTTAGCACAAATATCTTTAGGGACCCAAATGCAAGATTTATCTCCCTTGCATCTAGCCCCTAATTTCCTAGCAACTACCTTCTTACCCTTTCTACAAATAGCAAAGGGAGTATTGTAAGCATAATAAATGGTAGAAGGTTTGTTTACAACTTTTCTAGGAACATGAGTAAAATTTCTCCTAGACATATGCGCAACATTCCTCCTACTCATATCTCTATCATGCTTATGAGAGGAACTAGAGGTAAACATGGCATGAGAATCATAAACATGTGAATCAAAATCATTATAAGCATTTCTAGCATGTCTCCTATCATGGTATAAGAAAGCATGGTTCTTTTTAGCACTACTAGCCATAGGGGCCTTCCCTTTCTCCTTGACGAAGATGGGAGCCTTATGGCTTGTTAAGTTCTTGGCCTCTCTCTTGAAGCCAAGACCATCCTTAATTGAGGGGTGTCTACCAATCGTGTAGGCATCCCTTGCAAATTTTATTTTATCAACTTCACTTTTGCTAGTCTTAAGTTGTGCATTAAGACTAGCCAATTCATCACTTAGTTTGGAAATTGAAACTAAGTGTTCATTACAGGCATTAACATCAAAATCCTTACACCTAGTGCAAATTGTAACATTTTCAACACAGGAATTTGATTTACTAGCTACTTCTAGTTTAGCACTTAAATCATTATTAACATTTCGTAAAGAAGCAATGGTTTCATGACAAGAGGATAATTCACTAGAAAGCACCTCATTTCTTTTTACTTCTAAAGCATATGATTTTTGTGCCTCTACAAATTTATCATGTTCTTCATACAATAAATCCTCCTGCTTTTCTAAAAGCCTATCCTTTTCATTCAATGCATCAATCAATTCATTGATTTTATCTATCTTAGATCTATCTAAGCCCTTGAACAAGCATGAATAATCTATGTCATCATCATCACTAGACTCACTATCACTAGAAGAAGCATAAGTGGAGTCTTGAGTACTCACCTTCTTCTCCCTTGCCATAAGGCATGTGAGACGCTCGTTGGGGAAGAGGGAAGACTTGTTGAAGGCAGTAGCAGCGAGTCCTTCATTGTCGGAGTCGGAGGAGGAGCAATCCGAGTCCCACTCCTTTCCTAGATGCGCCTCGCCCTTTGCCTTCTTATATTGCTTCTTCTTCTCTCTTTTGTTCCCCTTTTCCTGGTCACTTTCATTATCGGGACAGTTAGCGATAAAATGACCAAGCTTACCGCATTTGAAGCATGAGCGCTTCCCCTTTGTCTTGGTCTTGCTTGGCTGCCCCTTGCGACCATTTAGCGCCGTCTTGAATCTCTTGATGATGAGAGCCATCTCTTCATCATTAAGGCCAGCCGCCTCAATCTGTGCCACCTTGCTAGGTAGCGCCTCCTTGCTTCGTGTTGCCTTGAGAGCAAGGGGTTGCGGCTCGTTGATCGGACCATTCAAGGCGTCGTCCACATACCTCGCCTCCTTGATCATCATTCGCCCGCTAACGAATTTCCCAAGAACTTCTTCGGGCGACATCTTGGTGTACCTGGGATTTTCACGTATATTGTTCACCAAGTGAGGATCAAGAACGGTAAATGACCTGAGCATTAGGCGGACGACGTCGTGGTCCGTCCATCGTGTGCTTCCGTAGCTCCTTATCTTGTTGATAAGGGTCTTGAGCCGGTTGTATGTTTGTGTCGGCTCCTCGCCCCTTATCATTGCGAACCGTCCAAGCTCGCCCTCCACCAACTCCATCTTGGTGAGTAAGGTGACGTCGTTCCCCTCATGAGAAATCTTGAGGGTGTCCCAGATTTGCTTGGCGTTATCCAAGCCGCTCACCTTATGGTATTCATCCCTGCACAAAGAAGCTAGAAGAACAGTAGTAGCTTGTGCATTCTTATGAATTTGTTCATTAATGAACATGGGACTATCCGAACTATCAAAGTGCATTCCACTCTCTACAATCTCCCATATACTAGGATGGAGAGAGAATAGGTGACTACGCATTTTGTGGCTCCAAAATCCGTAGTCCTCTCCATCAAAGTGTGGGGGCTTGCCGAGTGGAATGGAGAGTAAATGAGAATGTGAACTTTGCGGAATACGAGAGTAATCAAAGGAAAAGTTCGAATTAACCGGTTTCCTTTTCTCGTAGTCGTTGTGGTCCTCGTCCTTTTGGGAAGAAGTAGACTCGTCGCTGTCGTAGTAGACGATCTCCTTGATGCGCCTTGTCTTCTTCTTCTTCCCTTCCTTCCGTCTTTGGCCCGAGCCGGAGTCGGTAGGCTTATCGTCCTTCGGCTCGTTGACGAAGGATTCCTTCTCTTTGTCATTGATCACAATACCCTTCCCCTTAGGATCCATCTCTTCGGGCGGTTAGTCCCTTTGTGAAGAGAACGGCTCCGATACCAATTGAGAGCACCTAGAGGGGGGGGGGGTGAATAGGTGATCCTGTAAAAACTTCAAACTTAAGCCACAAAAACTTGTTAAGTGTTAGCACGATTATTGCCAAGTGGCTAAGGTGAAGTCTCAACAAAACACAATACCACAAGAGATCAAGCAGAGAGGTGACACAGTGGTTTATCCCGTGGTTCGGCCAAGCCAATGCTTGCCTACTCCACGTTGTGGCGTCCCAACGGACGAGGGTTGCAATCAACCCCTCTCAAGCGGTCCAAATACCCACTTGAATACCACGGTGTTTTGTTGTTCCTTTCACTATCCCGTTTGCAAGGAATCTCCACAAATTGGAGTCTCTTGCCCTTACAATTATATGATCACAAAGAAAGCACAGAGTAAGGGAGGGAAGCAACACACACAAATCCACAGCAAAAGCGCACACACACGGCCAAGAATCGAGCTCACAAGACTATCTCAGAGTTCTCACTTAGAACAGAGCTCGAATCACTTAGAAACACAAACAAATGCGCAGAGACTTAGTGTGGATGATCAAGAATGCTCAAAGGTTGCTTGTGTGTCTCCTCCATGCGCCTAGGGGCCCCTTTTATAGCCCCAAGGCAGCTAGGAGCCGTTGAGAGCAAATCCGGAAGGCCATCCTTGCCTTCTGTCGTCGGGGGCACCGGACAGTCCGGTGCACACCGGACACTGTCCGGTGCCCGATTTGTTTCCATATCTGGCGCTTCCGACCGTTGCAGACCGTTGGAGATCTGGGAGCCGTTGGCGCACCGGACATGTCCGGTGCACACCGGACAGTCCGGTGCCGTCTTCCGACCGTTGGCTCCGCCACGTGTCCCGCGCAGATTGCGCGGCCGACCGTTGGCCCGGCCGACCGTTGGCTCACCGGACAGTCCGGTGCACACCGGACAGTCCGGTGAATTTTAGCCGTACGCCGTCGGCCAGTTTCCCGAGAGCGGCCAGTTCGCTCCGAGCCAGCCTGGCGCACCGGACACTGTCCGGTGCACACCGGACAGTCCGGTGCTCCAGACCGAGCTAGGTCTTGGCAGCACACAGCCAAGTCTTCTCTCCTCTTCTCTCTTCTTCTTCTTTCTGTTTCTGACACTTAGACAAATATATTAGTACACAAAACCAATGTACTAAGGCTTAGAAACATACCTTTACTTCATGATTTGCACCTTGTTCATCCATGTACATAAATTCACAATTAAGCACATGTGTTGGCACTCAATCACCAAAATACTTAGAAATGGCCCAAGGGCACATTTCCCTTTCAAATTGCTGCTCAGCGCTTGACATCATGTTGACAGTGCCCTGCGAAGAGGAAGAAGTCACTGGCTCCCATTTGAGTTTCCCATTGGGATTCCTCCAGCACACACCACATCCTTGTGATCCTGGCTGCAGATAGAGCACCTACCACTCCACTGACACTCGGCACGGTGATGCGCTTCACCACAACGGAAACACACCAACCCTAGCCCGGGCTTAGGAACAGCCCGATACCTCTAAGTACTCCCTCCTGAAGTACCTGATTCAGAGGGTTTGCCACAATAGGGGGTGGTGGCACTGGTGTTGTGACTTTCCCCTCTTGTGGGCTGGACCCCCAGTGTTTCCCCTCCTCACGTCCTGGCCACGAGGCTGGTCAACACCCGAAGACTTCTGAGATTCCATGGTGTACTGACGCTGCATCTCCATGCCCAATGCCTGCTCCACCGTAGTACGAAAATCCACCAGTGAAAAGGCACCCAGAGCATGCCTGATAGAGGGTTTTGAAAGTTGCAAAACAAGGAACCATAATGTTTAAACATGATTCAAGAGAAAGGTAATCCACATTATATAATCATGATGCAAGAGAAAAGTAAACATTCAGGAACACAATTAATTCAACTAACCAAAAATACGACAACCATAATGAGTAGAACAAATTAGACCACTTGCACACACTATTTCAAAAATAACCAACATCCTTGACCCCAAAACCCTGATTAAATTCATTACTAAGCAGTGGTAAAGTTGTTTAGGGGTGTAGTTGTAAGGAAAATGGACCCCGACCATTTGGCTAATTGAGTTTTGGTATTTGATGATCAACACAATCCGTGAACTAATAAGGTTTCAAGTGTTTGTGTTTATAGTTCACAGGATGCAAGAAGTACTTGGACTAAGGAATTGAGGAAAGCAACACCTCAAAAGAAGACATTAAGAAGATTCAAGAAAAGTCCAAGAAATGAAGAAGTGCTGCATGCGGACTGTCTGTGCGTGGAGCACCGGACTGTCCGGTGCACCAGGAAACAGCAGCTCAACGGCTAGTTCCAGGTGGCACCCGGAGAGAAGACCACTGGACTATCCAGTGTGAACACCAGACTGTCCGGTGTGGAAAGCCTGCGGCGCCAACGGTCACCTGCTCTGACAGGGCAACGGCTAGGCGCACCGGACATGCTACAGTGCATTGTCTGGTGCACCACTGGACTGTCCGGTGCACCACCGGACTGTTTGGTGTGCCGCAGAGAACTGCAGCTTGTCTCCAACGGCTATTTTGGAGTTGGGGCCTATATATACTTCACCCAACCAGCCATTTGAAAGTGTGGGAGCCTAAGCAACATACCAATACACATATTGCATATTTCCAAGAGCTCAAACACCCAAGTGCTTAATAGAATCACTTGGTGATTAGCTTAGGTGCTTTGCGAAGTGCTTAGGTTAGTTAGACCGCTTTAGCGCTTGCTCTAGGTGAACCCTAGTTAGTTGAGTGCGTTTTGTAAAACCACACAACCCCTCGGCTCTTGCGCGAGCCATTGTAATTGTACCAAGTGGGGCGAGAGTCTTGCGAGACCGTGACAACCACGTTTGTGTCACGGCCGCCACCGTGTACCGGAGGGAACGAGGCCCGCGGCGTTTCGGCCGGAAGCTCGATAGTGGAGACGGCGGGGAGCGTCCAAGAGGAGCCGGAAGCGGAGCACCACTTGCGCGTGGAGAAGGCCCGCGGCTCTCTATGGAGTTACTCGACCGAGGTGCTTGGCCCTCGCGTGGGCTTCCCTTTGCGTAGGGGCACCAACGAGGATTAGTCGGGACCTTGCGCGGTTCCGGATACCTCGGTAAAAATACCGGCATCATCCACGAGAGTTTGCTTCTCTACTTTGCTCTTTAAGTTTCCGCATTTATATAAGCATTTAAGTTTCAATCTTGTATACATACTTATTTAGTGTAGATTGAAACTTAGCCATTGCGGTAGAGATAGCAACACTTAGACAAAACCTAGTTTGCACATTCTAGTTTGTTTATTTGCATAGGTTTTGCTCTAGGGATTTAATTGTGGCCTAGTTTACTAAAAGTTTTAGAAGTCCTAATTCACCCCCCCTCTTAGGCGTCACCCATATCCTTCAATTGGTATCAGAGCCTGGTTTGGCTCATTTGAAACGCTTTAGCTTCACCGCTAAAAGAGCCGACGCTTTTTAGAGGAAGGGATGGATACCTATAGGCCACCACACTTCGACGGCACTAACTTCCCATATTATAGTGCTAGAATGGCTTGTTATCTAGAGGTCGTTGATCTAGGTGCTTGGCGAGTCACTCGTGACGGGATGAAACCCCCCAAGAATCCCGAGAAACCCACCACGAGTGAGGAAAAAGAAATTCATTTAAATGCTAGAGCCAAAAATTGCTTGTATGAATGTCTTAGCAAGGATATTTTTAATCAAGTATTTACCTTGAAAACTGCTAATGAGATTTGGCTAAAATTGCATGAGCTCCATGACAGCACATCCAATGTCCGTGAGCAAAAACATTGCCTAGTCTTGAATGAGTATAATTCTTTTGCTATGAAAGATGATGAGCTTGTTAGAGATATGTATTCTCGTTTGAATCTAATTATCAATGAGCTCAACTCTATTGGCATTAATAAGCTAGGTGATGGCGGACATTGTGAGGAAGATTATCTCCCTGCTACCACAATGAAGATATGGGAGCATCATCACCATCCTTCACAACATGGAGGACTTGAGTAACATGACCCCGACCATTGTGATTGGGAAAATCGCGGCTTTTGAGATGTCACGAAAAATGTGTCGGGGAGAGGAGCCAACTTCCTCAAGGCCATATGCTTTTGCATGTGATGAAAGGAAGGGAAAAAAGAAGGCTCCCACTCCAAGTTCCTCAAGTGAAGAAGAGGACGAAGAAGAAAGTGATGATGATGAAGATAATCAACCATGCACATCATCCTCCGAGGACGAAGAAATAATCCGACGTGTCGGAAAGGTAATGGGGATGATCCGCAAGATTAATCTAATGGGTGCGCCTCTGCAGGTCGAAGATATTCTCTTTAACATCGACAGGAAAAAGCAAAAAAAGAGAGGATGCTTCGCATGTGGGGAGAAGGGCCACTTCAGGGACAGCTGTCCAACTATGGCCAAACCCAAAAAGGAGAGGAGCAAAGGCAAGGCACTAACAAGTGTTAGAACTTGGGATGACTCTTCAAGTGAAGATGAACCTCCAAGGATGCGCAGCCACCGGTCCTCATCACGCTCATCACGGTCATCACACAAATGCCTTATGGCAAGAGGTAACAAAAGCATTCCATCCTCTAGTGATGAAAGTAGTAGTGATGATGAAGGTGAGGGAAAGCCCTCCGTAGATGAGCTTTCGGAAGCCATTGAATTGTTTCAGGATGTTTTCACTAAGCAAAAAGCTCAACTTAAAACCTTGAAAAATAAGTTGATTACCTCCCAAAATGATTACAAAGGTTTGCTAGAAAAATTTGAAACTTTTGCAAACTTAAATAGTGAGCTGTCAACTAAAATTGAGCTATTAGAGTCTACTGCTCCATCCACTGCTACCAATGATGGCCTTATTAAAAAGAATAAAAAACTTAAGGCTAAGTTAGCTAGCTCCCAAAATACTATTGAAAATTTGCTAGAGAAATGGAAATTCTTAGCATACACAACAATGAGCTAACTACTAAGCTAGAAAACATTGGTAGCACCCCAGAACCATCTTTAGTTGAAATTCCTGAAAGTATTAAAAAGGATGCTTCTACTTCTTGCTTTGATTTAATTGATGATTCTAACCCATGCAACCAAGTTCTTGTTGAGAATATTGTTGTAGAAACATGTTCGGATGAGGTTGCAAAGGAAAATGAACAATTAAGGCAAGAAGTGGCTCGCCTTGGCAAGGCTTTGTATGACAAGAAAGGCAAAGCCAAACAAATCCGACCTCCACAGGATAACACCACTACGGGAGTGAACAAGCCCATGGAGGGAGAAACTATGATTTGTAGGCTATGCCACATGGAAGGCCATAAATCCTTCCAATGCAAGGGGATGACCGGGGATAAACAAAGGCAAAAGCTCAAGCAAAAGCCATCAAGCAAAATCTCCAACATCTACATCAAAAAGGTGGACAAAAAGGCTGCTACACCATATTTGATCAAGAAGAAAAAGAATGGAAAGGTGATAGCAATCAAGGCCAACAAGCAAGCCAACAAAGGAAAGGGGGCCAAACGCATCTGGGTGCCAAAGGAAATAATTTCAACCATGAAAAGCACCAAGAAGGTTTGGATCCCGAAAGGGAAGTGAGTGGACCGAAGGTCGTCAGGAAATTTGGAGACATGGCAAAGTTGGGATGTATAACATGTGATACATCAAATTGGATCAAGTTTATTGCCAAGTGGGTTAGTGAAAATTTTGGACCCAAATTTCCCACCCATGACTAAGGTAACTAGATTTATTGTATCTCTTGTTTTTAGATATGCGTATCTATTTACCTTGTATCTAGTTTACCTTTTTGCCTAGTATTACATTTCTCATTTACTTTTGTTTAAAATCATGCATATTAGGTAAATCACATGGTAGGATTGCTTGCTTTCTATTCATATATTTAAGCAAACCTACATGGTTTAAAATGTTTAGTTAAAGCACAGCACATAGCTTCTATATCACTCCATAACGAATGATACATCAATTGATAATTTTGAATTCTACAAGTTGTATCATTTAACTTATATGTGCCAAAGTTCGGATTATAGATAATTTGCCCCTCTTGATATCAAATCAAAGTGCATGTCTCCTGCAAGTATTCAAAACTTGTATGCACACTCTCAGGGGGAGATTACTCTATAATCTAATACTTTGAGACTAACACCTTTTCAAGTCTATTTCATGTGTTAGTCTCATTGTAAGGAAAATAATGTCCCCAGAGAAAGACAACAATCTTCCACTGCAAAATCTCCAAGAACTCTCATGATCGCCATTGAATTTCAATCGGTATCTTTTGAGAGTACATCTAGTATCATTTACATGTCTTCTCCAACATTTGATTAGACTATATTTCATATCATATACTTCCATGTTGCCAAAAATGCATAAGTGGTTAACTCATATTCTGTTACCTATGCATAAGGGAAGTTAGTCTTTTCAAATCATGACTTGCACCTCTATTTTTCACATGCTTTTTTCCTAAAATAGAAGATCTCTGTCATGGGGAGTATTTCTTCGTCTCTAAAGGGAGAGAAATCTTCTTTCTAAAAGAGAACACTCATTTAGGGGGAGTAATCTTTTAAGGGCAAGCTTTCTATTTACTTCCTACATGCTTTTAATGTCTTCCTTTTCAGTGGTTGATGCCAAAGGGGGAGAAGTTTAGGGACCAAAGAAATATAAAATGTACCAAACACCAAAAACCACCAAATTAAAATTTTAAAATCTCCAAATGGTTTTTCAAGTGGCTTTGGTTATTTGGTACAAAAATAGGAAGTAAGTGAATTATGGAGTTAGGGGGAGGCTTAAGTCCATAATATCACATTGTGGGGACAAACATGCATCCTTGCAAGTAGATTGCATATTTTCATTCAATTACTTGTATTATTTGCTTGCTTTGGTTGTGTTGTCATCAATCACCAAAAAGGGGGAGATTGTAAGGAAAATGGACCCCAGCCATTTGGCTAATTGAGTTTGGTGTTTGATGATCAACACAATCCGTGAACTAATAAGGTTTCAAGTGTTTGTGTTTATAGTTCACAGGATGCAAGAAGTAATTGGACTAAGGAATTGAGGAAAGCAACACCTCAAAAGAAGACATTAAGAAGATTCAAGGAAAGTCCAAGAAATGAAGAAGTGCTGCATGCGGACTGTCTGTGAGTGAAGCACCGGACTGACTGTTTGTGAGTGAAGCACCGGACTGTCCGGTGGCACACCGGACTGTCCGGTGCCCACACGCCAGACTGTCCCGTGCACCAGGGAACAGCAGCTCAACGGCTAGTTCCAGGTGGCAGCCGGAGAGAATACCACGGGACTATCCGGTGTGAACACCGGACTGTCCGGTGTGGAAAGCCTGCGGCGCCAACGGTCACCTGCTCTGACAGAGCAACGGCTAGGCGCACCGGACATGCTACAGTGCGCTGTCCGGTGCACCACTGGATTGTCCGGTGTGCCACGCAGAACTGCAGCTTTTCTCCAACGGCTATTTTGGAGTTGGGGCCTATATATACTTCACCCAACCGGCCATTTGAAGGTGTGGGAGCCCAAGCAACATACCAATACACATATTGCATATTTCCAAGAGCTCAAACACCCAAGTGCTTAATAGAATCACTCGGTGATTAGCGTAGGTGCTTTGCGAAGTGCTTAGGTTAGTTAGACCGCTTTAGCGCTTGCTCTAGGTGAACCCTAGTTAGTTGAGTGAGTTTTGTAAAACCACACAACCCCTCGGCTCTTGCGCGAGCCGTTGTAATTGTACCAAGTGGGGCGAGAGTCTTGTGAGACCGTGACAACCGCGTTTGTGTCACGGCCGTCACCGTGTACCAGAGGGAATGAGGCCCGCGGTGTTTCAGCCGGAAGCTCGATAGTGGAGACGGCGGGGAGCATCCGAGAGGAGCCGGAAGCGGAGCACCACTTGCGCGTAGAGAAGGCCCGCGGCTCTCTACGGAGTTACTTGACCGAGGTGCTTGGCCCTCGCGTGGGCTTCCCTTTGCGTAGGGGCACCAACGAGGATTAGTCGGGACCTTGCGCGGTTCCGGATACCTCGGTAAAAATACCGACGTCATCCACGAGAGTTTGCTTCTCTACTTTGCTCTTTAAGTTTCCGCATTTATATAAGCATTTAAGTTTCAATCTTGTATACATACTTATTTAGTGTAGATTGAAACTTAGCCATTGCGGTAGAGATAGCAACACTTAGACAAAACCTAGTTTGCACATTCTAGTTTGTTTATTTGCATAGGTTTTGCTCTAGGGATTTAATTGTTGCCTAGTTTAGTAAAAGTTTTAGAAGTCCTAATTCACCCCCCCCTCTTAGGCGTCACCCGTATCCTTCAGTAGTGATCGTGCTTCTACTTCCCTCCTTTCTCCAAGCAAGGTTCATGTGCCTGCATCAAACAATGCAAGAGTGAGATGACACATCTCAGTAAGTAAAATGATCAAGCAACAATTGGACAACGTAAAACGAACAGTGTTTTACCAACCACGCAGTTCCAACTCCCTTCTCAAATATTAAAGTGCAGCAAATATATAAAGTACCAAACACCCCGTTCCAAAATCACAAAGAGGGGATCCACAGTATTAACATATCTATGATAGGTTCCACATTTTCCCCATGAGTGCACATGACAACAAATGCAATAATGACTTCTGCCTTCATACCTCTAAGGATATGAAGCTGCATCATACCCCTTCTTGGGCAAAGTATGATGCTTATTGTACCGGTATGGTTGGACCATATGATCGTGACGAAACTTCAATGCAAAGAATGATGGATGCACTACGCATGACAAACCAACATAGGTCCACCCCATTTAACATGTGTTAAATAGATACTTCCACTTCCTCAAAATAAGAATCAACACATATAACATGCTCGAACAATGCCCTCGAACAATGGAATTCGATGATAAACACAATCAATACTTATATGAATCAAGAACATGACACATAATTCAACCAAATGGTATAAACCATCACTGTTTTTACTTGCCTTCACCGGGGATTTGGAAAAGGCACTAAGTACGATCCGGAAGTCCACCACCTGTTTTTGACACACATCTTAGTGCACAAATCCACATAACAAACGTTAATAAACAACACCGCACCTACGCACAATTCCAACCCGTCGCGAGCGACAACTCTCCCCATCACCCACCAAACTGTAGCGGCGCTGCTTGATAATTTCATAACTTTAAAATTATAACAGAAGTGATATTAAATAAAAACTCCAGAAGCATCTACATAAAATTCTCCACAAAGTTTTGTATTCAAAAGATAATTAAATTCTAACATCTCAATGGCCCCAAATAGCCGACAAGGTACACCCTGCGTTCCGTTTTTGGACAGCAACCTAGCTGAGTTAAAAATGCGATATCTCCTAGAATATACCATCGAATCGAACGCATAAGTACTTTATGGAAAGATATGACAAAACTCTACATTATTTTCATAGTGATTACAGCTAATTACCACCGCAAAAACCCCAGAAACTACCAATACTACTGCTGTCCGCCCACCACCAAAAATCTGGACAGCACTTCTACCAATTCGCCTAGGTGAACGGATAACCAAATGAATTGCAGCACAAATACAAAAATAACCACAAGATCACCTTGATTTCTTCCTTCTCTCCTTTCTTCTTCCTCCCACCAATTCTCCAATTGAAGGCTTGCACCAACACGAAGGAGATCCAAGCGGAGAGGGGCTGCACCTTGGAGAGGAGGAGATGGTGGGGGAGGCTAGGGTTGGGTGTGATGGGGGGCGGCTGCTGCTATGGAGAAAGGGAGAAAGAAAGGGAGAGGGGCGGCTGCAAGAGTGGAAGAAAGGAAGAGAGGGAGGGGGCGGCGGCCAAAGAGGGTGGGAAGGGGGGATGGCTGCAAGAATTGGGGAGGAGGAGAGGGGTCAGCTAGGGTTGGGGAGGAGAGGGGGCCTCCCATCCATCGAATGCGAGATCAACGGCCCAAAACTCGCTCTCTCATCTGAGCTCCCGGCCCCAGCGGAAAAATACCAAAAAGTTCTACTGTTTCGCTGAGGTATGCCTCTTAAAACTCCAAACCCCAATGACACAGAACACAAAAGAAAAGAGAAAAAGAAATTTAACTTCTTTTCAGAAAATTGGGTATCACAAAGAGGATCAATTAATGATTGTTGCCTTTGGCACCCGGCCAAAACGAAGGCTAAATCGGGTAATGGATGGCCTGAACTTCGAGTATCCGAATTATGAGAGACTTGACGGAGGGGCCAGGGGAGCGAAAAGAAAAAGAGTTGTCAGCTTTCTAAGCAGGCAAGCTGCCCGGTCCATGAAGGGGAACAAAGAGGCTCTGAAGAAAGTGAAAGCAGCATCGGAGCCGAAGGCACCAGCTCCTAAAAAAAGGAAACTTGATGAGATACCTTCTGCTGAACCGAAGGTATATGAAGCGTCGGAGAAAACTTTGAGCCCTCTGTCGCCTTCTACTGCCGAGGTGTCAGAAATTTTGAAGGTAATGACTGAATCCCCACCATTCAAGCTGATAAGTCCTTTGAGATCGGAACTGATCAACCTTTTACAGAAGAGGGAAAACCCTTTGGCTGCCGACGAAAAAGATGGGGGTCAAAAGAAGTGACGGATGATGAACATACTACAGGAGATTGAATAAACCTCGCCTCCAGCTTTGGTAGACAAGACTGCCAAATCTTAGTGACAAGATTATATCAGATGTCCGAAATTGACAAGATTATATCAGATGTGGCTATGGAAAAGGAGGTGGCCATAGAAGTGTCAGACAAGGGGAAGAAGGCTAAGAAAGTCTCATCGGAAGAAGCAGACTTCGACCTACGGCACCTGGGTCGCCAGTAGCTTTCTGAAGAAGATATGGTGGAGCTGAAGGATTTTGCTATCAACTGCGGCTACCAGCCAGGGTCCATGCTCTTTGGCAGGGTGGACGAAGAAGTTATAGGATGCATCCGTGATTGTGCTGGTGCAAAGATTATAGGCACCCTGTCAAAGAGCATCGGATTCCCGAAGCTTGAAAGGGATATCAGCTGTTACAGGCGCCAACATATTATAGGGAGCCTATTTTATTCCAATTTTAAAGTAAGTGCTTCTTCTTTTAAGTTACCCCTGATGCATCTACATTAGCTTAAATATTCTAAGTTTGGGCCTGCTTTTACAGAGTTCACTACTAAGCAAAGCTCTAAAGATGCAACAAGACAACGAAGACAGGAAACACGAAGTCATTGTCTAGGGCTTAGAGGATAAGGTCAAAGAGCTCGAAGACTCCTTGAAGCAGAAAGACAAAATGCTATGTTCAGCCGAAGGGTTCCTTGCCGAAGCACGAACTCAGAACAAGAAATTAAGCAAAGACCTGTCAAGCACTCAAGCACTTTTGGAGGAGAACTTTAATCAGTTCAAACAGGAAAACAAAGCTCTGAAAGCAAGACTTGAGGTTGAATCTGATAAAAAATCGAATCTTAGTGAGGCTCAAAAGAGAGATGCTTCAAGTTTACAAGCCGATGCACCGCCCGATTGAGGACTATTTTTAATTCAGTTGGAGCTGCATCCGAAGAAACCAGCCTATTAGCCGAAGATATACCCGGGGCGCTCGAATGTATTGAAAAGGAGGATGATGTCCTTGACAAAGTCATAACCGGCCATAGAGACTTCTGTGCGCTGGTAGCTTCTCGTGGTACAGCTGTCGCCTTCATAAAAGCCAGATGTAATCATGCGAAAGCTATCAATAGACCAAATTTTAATCTTTCATCATCGGATCTAGTTGACATTGCAACTGAAGGCCGAAGCATAGGAAATAGATTTATTACTCAAATTTGGGCTAAGGGCGGACGTGAATTGGCTGGAGACGAAGCCTGAAAGCTGCTTGATACAGTATGGAATTTTACCTTTGTTTTTTTACCTTGATCTTCCTTCGTCAAATTTCTGATTACCTTATATTTTTGCTACTCTGCAGAATGATGGCACTGAGGGTCGATAAGACGAAGTTAATTCTAAAATGTCGAAGAAGATCTTGAAGTCTCCTTTTGTAGTTATCTGTCAAAACACTTAGAAATCCTTTGTACCATATGACAAAAGGCTGTAACTGACAATGAACAAATTATTGTAAACATTTGTAAATATCCTGTATTGCAATTTTACCATTTTCTTCATGTGTGAACTGCTTTGTTGTGGATGAAACAAATGCTGTTGGCCTTTTGAGCCGAAGGCGAAAAACACCTTCCCTTCTTTTCGTTCATAATGAAGCATTTACTTATGCAACTAGGTTCCCTTTGAAAATGAAGCATCTTTCTATAGGACGAAGTTTCATTTGATACGAAGCACCTTCGAAACATTTTCTCATCGAAAACGGGATCCCCTGTTTTCCTGTTAATGTATATGATTTTATGTCATGATGATGATCCTACGGATGTCTAATGTTTGGCTTTATGGATGCAAAAGATGATGTGATGAAATGTGCAAATATATGCCAGAAACGCACCCAGACTCTGCATCCCCTTAGAACGACTTTTGCGCCTCTTCACCTTTTACTTAGGTGGTATTTAAGCTCTGCATTCCCTTGGGAACGGCTTTGGAGCTTCTTCACCTTTTACTTAGGTGGCATTTAAGCTCTGCATCCCCTTAGGAACGACTTTAGAGCTTCTTCACCTTTGATTTAGGTGGTATTTTAGCTCTGCATTCCCTTAGGAACGACTTTGGAGCTTCGTAACTTACTCTGCGTCCCTTTAGGAATGACTTTGGAGTTTCGTAACTTACTTTGCGTCCCTTTAGGAACGACTTTGTAGCTTCTTCACCTTTTAGTTGACATTTTAGCTCTACATCCCCTTAGGAATGACTTTTGAGCTGCTTCATGGCTATTTGCACTCGATGGTGTGGTCCCTGATGTTACATTTTACATGTGGGGGAATCTGGCCCTTGTATTGCTCAGGGCTAAACAAAAATATGAAAATTACAACCTATGGCCCCATTAAAAACCTTTCTCCCCACTTGAAAGGAAAAGGGTGCCATAGGAAAAAATAAGAAAATTACATAATTTACACATAATATCTTCGAAGCTCATCTGCATTCGAAGACTTTGCTATGTCATTGCCATCCATGTCTTTCAGCCTGTAAGATCCAGGTCTCGACGAAGATACCACCAAAAAGGAACCTTCCCATTTGAGTTGAAGCTTCCCCACTGTATCTGGGTTGGCCACCCTACGAAGCACCAAATGTCCTGGCTTGATATTCTTCAATTTTACCTTTCGATCACACCTTTTGATTGCTTTGGCCAGGTACTTATTGATGTGTTCTATTGCTTGCAGTCTAGTCCCTTCTATGGTGTCTTTCGTTATTTGGCAATCACCTTCATCCTCTGTCGAAGCTAAGGTTCTTATTGAACCCATTCTTGCTTCTTCCGGTGTTATTGCTTCATCACCAAACTGAAGCTTGAACGGGGTAAATCTCGTTGACCTTGACACAACAGTGTTGTGGTTCCACACAACCTTTATAAATTCGTCTGGCCACTTTCCTTTGGATTGATTGAAGATTGACTGTATTATTCCTGTTGTTATAATTCCGTTTGCTCTTTCTACCAGTCCATTTGACTTCGGATGCCTCACTGATGCGAAGTGTATTTTTGTACCAATCTGGCTACAAAAGGTTTTGAATGTTTCAGCATCGAACTGAGTTCCGTTATCAACGGTTATAGCCTTCGGCACGCCGAAGCGACAAAAAATATTTTGCCAAAAGAATTTCTGTACTATGGCCGAAGTTATTGTAGCTAAGGGCTTTGCTTCGATCCACTTAGAAAAGTACTCCACTGCCACCACAACATATTTCATAGGGATGGATCCAGATATTTATTCGGATGTCAATTTTTTGGTCTACTTTCTTTGATTATGAACAAATAACATATAGAATTTGCTATGTAAATTTATATTCTTGTTTTTAGAATTGAGGCTATTAATCTTCACAAAAAATAAACATTAAATTCATTCTATATATTTTTAAATAATTGATATAAAATTCGGATGTCTATTCGAATACGGATTCGGATGTTTTTTCACCTTTTTTGTTGTAGGGAGAAAATAATATACATAAAAAATTATATAAAAAATATTTATTTAAATACTTCATAATATTCTTAATAACATTGCCAAAAAATAGCTTTAAATTCTATGTATATCTATGCTAAAATATTAGATTTGTGATACAAGTCGGATGTTTTAGGAACATCCCTAATATTTCAAGTTGCCTTGTGCTGGTGGAAATGGACCTAACAAATCCAGGCCCCACCTTTGCAGTGGCTGTCAAACCCGGATTTAAAGGATAAAGCCAGGTGCGTCTCATATGTGCGCCAAGGAAGAACGACACATATAATAACAGAGTGCTTAGAGATAAGTGTCATAAATATCATAAATGTACTTATTACATAGCGGAAATCTTACAAATTAAATGAGAAATGTAAAGCAAACTAAATATTATTTCCCTAGCACCACAAAGCTGACTGGGAGACGCCACATAGATCAAGTCGAATTCCTCATTGTGCAGCTCCTCTTCGACCACATGCTCTTCACCTGTGGGGGGTTTATATATCCCAAGAGTGAGCTCACAAAAGATCATAGCTCAACAAGTTGTGGGGAATAATGTGCATGAACTCACCAAAGGTGGGAGTTCATGTGAAGTGTAAGGCTGATCAATAAATAAATGTTGAAGCTGAGCATTGCTTTTATAAGTTGGTCAAAATTTTATTAGCAGTTACTAAATGTAAGTGAATACCAAACCATAGTAATAGTAAAGAAAAATAATAATAAATAATCCCAATGCGATGCAAATGACAAATTGAAATTAATTCCATAAATTAATCATGTGAGTGTCTGACCCGCTCATGATCGTGAGCATGGCTAGTATACCAGTTTTACACTCTGCAGAGGTTACACATCTTTACCCACAAGTCGTGTTACCCATTTGCCATGGGGTTGATCAGACCCCATACACCTCTTCCAAGGAAACGAGGCAGGGTTCCACTATGAGGCATTTACAAAGTTCTACTAGCTTCAGAAAACCCGCTACAGTTTTTAGGAAGCTCCATTGCAGGGATCCCTCCCCTGACCGCCATCGCAGCAAAATCAATCCAAGGACCTCCCCACACTAACCACTCCCCTACTACCCGTGCCCCTATCGGGTAAAGTAGTCCTCCACTACCTTTCCTAGTTAGTCAACCAAGGGCGTCCCATACCACCCTTGTGGTAGCACTGTTTTCCCGGGTGGTTCTCCATGTTCCAATTAACATAATGATCTTGTAATGAACAGTAATAATAAACTGATAATAAAAGTGTGAACATGAATAATGTACATCTCCATACCCAAAACCACATAAAGCAATAGCATGTACTACCCAAAAACTCAATGGTAAAACAAGGTATAAAGATAGTCAATCTCGGGTAACCTATTGGGTCCCATCAAAATTAACCTATACAGATCATTATGATTAATAAGAACATGACTCGATACAAAGGAAGTGATCAAGGGTATAACTTGCCTTCAACGAGCTCCTGCTCAGCAGTCTCCACCTGCTGAAACCCTGGATCCTCTGTGGCTTGCTCGTCTACTCGCAACAATACAAACATACATAGTATAGCAAAAATTACAATCACGCCAAACAACATAGCAAAATGCATGATAATATTCTACACTGCGTAACGAGATCGTAGGAACAAGAATCACTAAATTTGGATTTACGGTTATTTAGTTATGATTTTCTGAAGTTATTTAGTACTTAGGATAGCATAACTCATGTGAATAATTTTAGTTCAAGTTTCATGGCTAAACAAAGTTACTAGGTGATAAAGAATATTAAAACAAAATTAATACCACTGGAATGAAATTAATATGAATTATACAAGTTTCTGAAATTATTTTTGTATTAAAAATCAATTTCCCTAATTATTTCTCTATTTTTATTACCCTCTGGACTACGCGTCAAATACCAAAAAGTGCAAGGGCCGATCTACAAAAATTTCATACTCAGTTTCCTACCAAAGAGAACTATGGGTTGATTCTTGAATATTTCAGGGACTCATAAGAAATAGTGCGCCCGCGAAGAGGTACGGGTGTTTCTCGGCCGTCCGGTCAACATAGACGGACCAGATTAAATCACGGATCGTGATGGGATAACCTAAGATCAAATCACAACCGTTCATCTAGATCTTACCCTCTACCGCGCGTCTTCTTCTCCTCGACTAAACCCCGGCGACCATGCCGAGTTCCACGGCGGCGCACCATGGCCTGAACACCCACAACACTCAACGGTACACGACCACTACGTATCTCAGGTGCAAAATGAAATTGAGAAGGTGGCGAACTTGGGGAGCGGGTTCTCACAGTAATTTTGGCAGTGTCCTGGTCCGCCCACGACGACCCACGGATTTGCGACGGTGGCGGTGAATTGAGCGTGCCCTGGTCATGCACCAAACCCGCTATCGCTACCCAAACGATCCAAGGACTCGGGCGGAACCTTCTGGTCGCATGCAGTGCTCCAATTCGGCACCAAGCGCGATGGATAGCATGGGGACGATGACCCGCCCGATCCGTCACCACGGATTCCGGTAGTCTCTCTCTCTCTCTCAACCCCTCTCCTTGGTGGACGCGTGCTAGGTTAAGGGATGAAAGGGACACGGCACATCCCAATTTATGCGCAGGGGGTTTGGTCAGCACGGAAGCCCGGAGTTCACGTGACGACCCGCCATCGTCGGTGAGTTTGTTGAGGGAGGTGCTGTCGACCCGGGACCACGTGCAAGAGAGAAAGACGCAAGACGTGCACGCGAGGTGAGCGGCTGGCCAGTGGGCCCCATGTGTCGTCGCCGTTGTTTGCTTCGTAAGGCACATATGGGCCGCGCGCGTGCGAGAAGAAGAGGAAGTGGGCTGAATAGGCCGAACACAGCCCAAGTGCAGGTTTTCCTCATTTTCTATTTCCTTTTCTTCTCCTTTTTATTTTTAAATTTCAAATTTGAATTCAAATTCTTGTAGTGAATTTTGTACTCAGTTTTAGATGTATGATTTGAACATGCTAGTGTGGGACTTATTTATTTATGAATTTATTTTGTATTTTATAATATCTCTTTCTCCTTTTCCATTTTTCAATTCCAAGTTCAAATTTATGTTTTAATCCAAATCTTCAACTCATTATTATATTTCCATTATTATTATTTTATTATTAAGTGCACAAACAAGCAAAGATCCAATATGGTGCTTAGAATATATTTTTATTAGTTATTTGTTGACTTAAATAAGATGTTTTCATGTTGTAATGAGTGGAATGCAAAACAATTAAGGAAGCAACTCTGCTTTCTTAGGTTTTTACAATTTGGGTATTACAAATCCTACCTTGCTTACAAAGAATCTCGTCCTCGAGATTTAGGTACAACTAGGAAAGAGGTGGGGAAAATCTACTCGTAGCTCTTCTTCTCTTTCCCAAGTAGCCTCATCTTCTCCATGGTGAATCCATTGCACTTTGCACATCTTTATCACTTTACTCCTTGTGACACAAGTCAAGGTGTCAAGAATCTTGATAGGATACTCAGTGTAAGTCAGATCATCTTGAACACTAAGATCCTCCATAGGTAGCTGCTCTTCAGGTACCCTGAGACACTACTTCAATTGAGACACATGGAAGACATCATGTACATCCGCAAGATGATCGGGTAGTTCTAGTTGATTGGCAACTTCTCCCACTCGCTTTGGATCAAGAAGGGTCCAATAATGCGAGGGGACAACTTTCCTTTAACTTTAAACCTTCGCATACCCTGGATTGGTGACACCTTCAGATACACGTGATAACCCTCCGTAAACTCTAATAGCCTCCTTCGGGTATCTGCATAGCTTTTCTGCCTTGACTGTGCAGTTCTCAAATTCTCCTTTATCAACCAGACTTGTTCTTCTGCCTCTTGTATAATTTTAGGTCCAAAGAACTGTGTTTCACCAGTTTGATCCCAATACAAAGGAGTCATGTACTTTCTGCCATATAGAGCATCGAACGGGGACATCTTCAAACTGGCATGGTAGCTATTATTGTAAGAGAACTCCGCATATGGCAAACTCTTATCCCAACTACCACCATGTTTAAGAGCACAAGCTCTTAACATATCCTTCAGTACTTGGTTGGTCCTCTCAGTCTGCCCATCAGTTTGAGGATGGTAGGTCAAACTAAAATTCAACTGTGTGTCCAAGCACTCGTGCAACTTCTGCCAAAATCGAGAAGTAAACTGTGATCCTCGATCTGACACGATCTTCTTAGGCACTCCATGTAGACAAACTATCCGGGCCATATACAACTCTGCAAGCTTGGCTCCCGTGTAATTAGTCCTCACAGGTATGAAGTGAGCCACTTTTGTCAGTCTGTCCACAATCACCCAAATAGAGTCATACCCTGTAGGAGTGCAGGGTAGACCAACAATGAAATCCATGCCAATTTCTTCCCATTTCCACTTGGGTATTTTCAATGGGTGAAGTAATCCAGCAAGTCTCTGAAGCTTGGCTTTTACCCTCTGGCAAACATCACATTCCGCCACATGTGCAGCAACATCCCTTTTCAATCCATACCACCAATACTTCTGCTTCAAGTCCTGGTACATCTGGTACTACCCGGATTGATGGAATAAGCTGAATCATGTGCTTCCTTCAATATGGTTTCACGAATACTGTTGATCTCAGGAACATAAATCTGGTTCTTGAACCATATCGTGCCATGCTCGTCTTCCGTGAAGTCTGGGCCTCTACCCTAAGTAATCAGATCCTTGATCTCTTGAATTTTAGCATCACCGATCTGACCCTTTTGTATTTCTTGCTCTAAGGTAGGCTCTACCTCTATGGTAATTCCTTCAGTATGAGCAACTATCCCCAGATTGAGCTTCTCAAAATCTTCTGCTAACTCATCGGGTAACTGGGTGACAATAGTTGTATGGACATGCTCCTTCCGACTCAAGGCATCCGCAACCAGATTCGCCTTGCCCAGATGATAATGAATTTCCAGGTCATAGTCCTTGATGAGATCCAACCATCGGCATTGCCTAAGGTTGAGATCCTTCTGAGTGAAGATGTATTTTAAGCTCTTGTGATCGGTGTAGACTCGGCACTTGGTTCCCATGATATAGTGTCTCCAAATCTTGAGAGCATGCACGACGGCTGCCAGTTCTAAGTCATGAGTGGGATAATTCAACTCATGTTTCCGCAACTTGCGAGACATGTAAGCGATGACGTGTCCTTCTTGCATTAGCACACATCCCAAGCCCTAGCGACTTTCATCACAATATATATATATATATATATATATATATATATATATATATATATATATATATCAAAATTCTTCTGTAGATCTGGCATGACCAACACTGGAGCAGCCATCAATTTAAACCTCAGTTGATTGAAACTCTCTTGGCATTCCCAGGTCCATTTAAACTCCTTGCCCTTCTCCAACAATGAGGTCATAGGTTTAGCAATCTTGGAGAACCCTTCAATGAATCGCTGGTAATAACCTGTGAGTCCCAAGGAACTCCGGACCTCTGAGACTGTACTTGGTATCTTCCAACCAACTATCGTTGTTACTTTAGCCGGATCTACAAAAATTCCTCCCTTGGAGATGATATGCCCGAGGAAATGTACTTCATCAAGCCAGAACTCACACTTGGTAAATTTGGCATAAAGCTGATTATCCCGTAACTTCTGTAGCACCATTCGTAAATGTTCCTCATGATCACTATCATTCTTGGAATATATGAAAATGACGTCGATGAATACCACAAAGAATTTATCGAGATACTCCATGAACACCTTGTTCATCAAAATCATGAAGTAGGCTGGTGCATTGGTTAAGCCAAACGACTTGACTGTGAATTCATATAGACCATATCAGGTAGAGAAAGCCGTCGTGAGAATATCAGATGGCCAAATCTTCATTTGATGGTAGCCCAACCTAAGGTCAATCTTAGAAAACACCCTAGCACCTCTCATCTGATCAAACAAGTCATCAATACGAGATAATGGGTACTTGTTCTTAATGGTGACATTGTTAAGTGATCTATAGTCCACACACATCCGTTGCGAACCATCCTTCTTCTGTACAAATAGTACTGGTGCTCCCCAAAGTGAGGAACTCGGACGAATGTACCCTGCTTCCTGCAACTCCGTTAATTGTTTCTTAAGTTCTTTTAACTCTTTCACTGACATCCTATATGGCCTTTTTTAAATGAGAGCAGTACCAGGTAAGAGATCAATGACGAATTCGACTTCCCTATCTGGTGGCATTCCTGGTAACTCTTCAGGAAAGACGTCTGGAAAGTCTCTAACAACTCGGATGTTTCTACCCACGAATTTTCCATCTACTAGAAATATGGCTAGGTCTGGTAGAGGCGGTTACAGTAATCTCAACTTCAAAGCTTTCCCCCTTAGAACTGGTAAGTTCTACGGTTCCCTTAGCATAGTGTATAACTACCTTTGCTTTCCTAAACCAGGACATCCCGAGTATCGGATCTATACTGCTTTCTTCTAGTACTATGGGTGTGGACTAGAATTCCCTTCCCATAATTGTCAGTGTTAATCTTTGTGTCATATAGTTTGCTTCAACAGGTCCTTTAGGTGTAATTACTACCATTGGTGTTTTCATGTTTTGTAGTGGTAATTCATTGGTGGTTGCAAATCGAGCAGACATAAACGAATGCGTAGCTCCAGAATCAAATAATAATGCTACTGGAATTGCATTAATGTAAAACATACCGATAGTGATGTCTGCACCGTCAGTAGTGGCCTCAACACTAACTTGATTAACCTTGGCAATGCTAAATCCCTTGCCAGGAGTCTGTTGCTTGTTCTGAGCTGGTGCACTGGAATTCCCCACCGGACAAGCATTTGCATAGTGCCCAACCTGACTGCACTTGAAGCATGTAGGGCATGTCTTCTGTCCTGTAGGCCTTGCCGGGGTGCCAGTGGGGGCAGCCTGATGAGTGTGGGGTGTCTATGGAGTCCCTGTGGTGCGTACTAAGCTAGGCGTGGTCCTCCTCCAGGACAATCTGGTGTACCCTGGGGCTGCACGTAACGAGGACGAATACTGCTGCTACCCTGCCCCTGGGCAATGGCCTTCCTCTTTAAGTCTCCTAGTTGAACACGCTTGTGTTCAATAGCTAGAGTTTTATCAAGCAGCCTCTGAAATGATGGGAAGGTATGAGCAACCAATGCATACTGTAGTGGCCCATTGATTCCTTCTGAGAAGTGCTCTTGCTTTCTCTCATCATCAGCCACCTCATCAGGAGCATATCTTGATAGCTGAATGAATTTGTCATGGTACTCGCTGACAGACATGTTGCCTTGCTTCAAGGATAGAAATTCCTTCTTTTTAAACTTCATCTGTCTAGTAGGAATGTGGTAGTTTCTGAACTGTGTGGTGAATTCCGCCCAAGTAATAGTGTCAGCATCGTCATGGGCAGCAACATAAGAATCCCACCAGTCAGCAGCAGGACCAGTCAGACGACCAGAAGCATAGAGAACCTTCTCCCAGTCGGAGCATTGAGCAATGTTTAGCATTTTCTCCACTTACTTCAACCAGTCATTGACATGCAGAGGATCTGGAGAGCTGGCGAAAATAGGAGGCTTGTGGCTCATAAATTCCCAGTGCTTGTCCCGGTGTGGAAGTGATGGTGGCGGTGGTGGCAATGGGACTTGCTACTGTTGCCCATCATCTCCTAACGCATCTCTTCTCTCTCTTGGCACATCTCTTGGCGTTCCTGCCGCATCTGTGCGTGCATATCCGCCATAGTATCAGTCATTTGTTGCATTATTCGCATCTGGGCTGCAACTGCTGGATCAGTTCTGGCTGGTGGAGGATTTGGAGGATTCAGAGGATTCATCTCGGCTTGCTGTTGTTGTTGTCTAAGTACCCTCTGGTTGAATGGATTGGGGGTAGATCAATTCCTCCTCCCTTCCTGGTATTGACCATCTAAGTTAGAAACACATGGTAAGAAAGAAAGGATTGCAGACAAGGCAAGTAATCCTGAGACATGTTACTTTGTGGGGTTTTATTAGCTAAGTAGATTAGTGTGTCACCTACTAAAGCTTATACATTACCTTATGGTGGTACATGCTAAAATGCCCAACTATACTATTTCATTCAATCAAATAAGCAAATCAGACATTTATCATCAGAACAATCAACCAACATTTTAAATAGAGAAAATAATTTTAATTTTTGTCTTTGGTCTCCTATCTCTTAAGAAGGTCATAAATGTAGGATTCCAAGGTGTGAAATCCATCTTGTCTTAGAGTAGAAAAAATAAGAGTACTCAGAGTAGAACAATAGAAGGTGAGACAGGATCAAGAAAAGTATAGAAAGAATCAGAGTAGGTAAGGGTTTTGTCCATTTCTATCTAGGTTTCATCCTGCAGTCAACATTCCTCTGATACCATTTCTGTCACACCCGGCTTTAAAGGATAAAGTTGGGTGCGTCTCATATGTGTGCCAAGGAAAAACAACACATATAATAAAAGAGTGCATAGAGATAAATGTCATAAATATCATAAATGTACTTATTACATAGCAGAAGTCTTACAAATTAAATGATAAATGTAAAGCAAACTAAATATTATTTCCCTCGTGCCACAAAGCTAAATGGGAGATGCCACCTAGATCAAGTCGAACTCCTCATTGTGCGGCTCCTCTTCGACCACCTACTCTTCACCTGTGGGGGGTTTATATATCGCAAGAGTGAGCTCACAAAAGATCATAGCTCAACAATTTGTGGGGAATAATGTGCATGAACTCACCAAAGGTGGGAGTTCATGTGAAGTGTAAGGCTAATCAATAAATAAAGGTTGAAGCTGAGCATTGCTTTTATAAGTTGGTCAAAATTTTATTAGCAGTTACTAAATGCAAGTGAATACCAAACCATAATAATAGTAAAGAAAAATAATAATAAATAATCCCAATGAGATGCAAAGGACAAATTGAATTTAATTCCATAAATTAATCATGTGAGTGTCTGAGCCGCTCATGACCGTGAGCACGGCTAGTATATCAGTTTTACACTCTGCAGAGGTTGCGCATCTTTACCCACAAGTCGTGTTACCAATTTGCCACAGGGTTTATCGGACCCCATACACCTCTACCAAGGAAGCGAGGCAGGGTTCCACTACGAGGCCTTTACAAAGTTCCACTAACTTCAGCAAACCCACTACAGTTTCTAGGAAGCTCCAGTGCAGGGATCCCTCGCGTGACCGCCATCGCAGCAAAATCAACCCAAGGACCTCCACTAGCTCCTCTCCACACTGACCACTCTCCTACTGCCCTTGCCCCTATCGGGTAAGGTAGTCCTCCACTAGCTTTCCTAGTTAGTTAGCCAAGGGCATCCCATACCACCCTTGTGGTAGCACTGTTTTCCCAGGTGATTCTCCATGTTCCAATTAACATGATGATCTTGTAATGAACAGTAATAATAAACTGATAATAAAAGTGTGAACATGAATAATGTATATCTCCATACCCAAAACCACATAAAGCAATAGCATGTACTACCAAAAACTCAGTGGTAAAACAAGGCATAAAGTTAGTCAATCTAGGGTAACCTATTGGGTCCCATGAAAATTAATCTATGCAGAAAATTATGATTAATAAGAACATGACTGGGTACAAAGGAAGTGATCAAGGGCACAACTTGCCTTCAACGAGCTCCTGCTCAGCAGTCTCCACCTCCTGAACCCCTGGATCCTCTGTGGCTTGCTCGTCTACTCGCAACAATACAAACAAACATAGTATAGCAAAAATTACCGTCATGCCGAACAACAAAAGCAGAATGCATGATAATATTCTACGCTGCGTAACGAAATCGTAGGAATAAGAATCACTTTTCCTGTGATAGCATAACTCATGTGAATAATTTTAGTTCAAGTTTCATGGCTAAACAAAGTTACTAGGTGATAAACAATATTAAAACAAAATTAATGCCACTGGAATGGGCCAATTTGGAGTTAAAATGAATTTAATATGAATTATACAAGTTTCTAGAATTATTTTGTATTAAAAATCAATTTCCCTAATTATTTCTCTACTTTTATTACCCTCTGGACTGCGTGTCAAATACCAAAAAGTGCAAGGGTCGATCTACAAACAATTTGTAGACTCAGTTTCCTACCAGAGAGGACTGCGGGTTGATTCTTGAATATTTCAGGGACTCATAAGAAATAGTGCGCCAGCGAAGAGCTACGGGTGTTTCTCGGCCGTCCAATCAACGTAGATGGACCAGATTAAATCACGCTCATCACATAACGTATCTCCCTCTGCAATCGCTCGATCGAGCATCAACGACAGGGGGCGATCAGATTCCAGCTGTTGGGACCATGCTTCGTCGCCGAAGGTCCTGTAGAGCTGCGGCTGAAGCTGCTCGTGCGTGATGACGAAGGTATCATTCGTGAAGCTTCGGGGTTATAACAATCCGAATATGAGGGGTCGAACCGACTTAAAGATAGAATGACCTTTTAGCCTGTAGGGGTGTGAGTCATTGTTGTAAGCTTTTATGAAGGGCATGATTGTAATTCCTCACAGGCTGTGTCGTGTGCCTATAAATAGTGAATAGTATTCCTTTAATGTTCACGCATTCCTGTAATTGCAAGAGCATCACTCGGGAATTATTGCTTGTCAAGGCAAAGGTATAAGCATACCTTGAACATTGTATCCAAACATTTTAGATTCAGATAGTAAATATGTGAATGGTATCATTTATCTTCAACATATTTATTTTCAATATTCTACATTTTGCATCATTTTATATTATTTTCATTACTTTCGTAATGTTATGTTTGTGACCTTCGTCCGAAGCTCATTAAACCCTCAAGGAGATAATGCTTCAGCGGACGAAGGGTATTTAATATTTAACATCTTTGTGTTGCCTTGTTCTTGATTCCTAGCATTTGAGAACAAGTCCCCAACATTGGCGCCCACCTCCGGTCAACTCACTTCCACTTTTTTGAGCTAATGGCTTCGTTCAACGATCAAGCCGGAGCTGCTTCGGCTCCGAAGCTGGTACTCCCCATAACAGGCGGTTCATGCTCAGAGCCAGCTAACAAAAAGCAGGAGGAGGCACAAAGAAGGGTACAGCATGTCGGGGTGCAAGGACCCTTCATCAAGTCAAGATGGTCTCACATTCCAATTACCTTCTCTCAAGAAGATCTTCAACTCAAGGACTACCCACACAATGATGCTATGGTTATCTCTTGTGTGATCAAAGGATTTCTGGTCCATAATGTTTTGGTTGATACAGGCAGTGCTGCAGATATTATATTTGCTAAGGCTTTTAGGCAAATGCAAGAGCCCGAAGACAAGATCCATGATGCTACGCACCCTCTTTGTGGCTTCAGAGGGCGGCAAATTGTAGCACTTGGGAAGATTACCATGTCAGTAACCTTCGGATTTGTCAACAACACAAGGACTGAGCAAATTGTGTTTGACATAGTTGACATGGAGTATCCTTACAATGCTATCATTGGTCGTGGTACTCTCAACGCCTTTGAAGCAATTCTTCATCCAGCTTACCTTTGCATGAAGATACCTTCGGACCAAGGGCCCATTGCTATTCATGGAAGTCAGGAAGCTGCCAGAAGGGCCGAAGGAAATTGGACAGATTCAAAAGCAATCCATAACATAGATGGAGTTGAAGCTTGTGAGCAGTACAAGTTCAGAAGGGAAAAAGCTGCTTCGGCTGATCAGCCGAAGTCCATGCTCTTATGTGAGGATGTAGCAGAGCAGAAGGTGCTACTGGGATCTCAATTGTCCGAAGAACAGGAGAAAACCTTGATAAGGTTTTTGTTCAACAATAAAGATGTCTTTGCTTGGTCAGCTAATGATCTTTGCGGAGTAAACAGGGATGTTATTGAACACTCCCTTAATGTTGATCCATCATTCAGACCCAGGAAGCAGAGGCTTCGGAAGATGTCTGATGATAAGGCTGAAGGTGCTCGGAATGAAGTAAAAAGACTCCTCAGTGCCGGAGTTATCAGAGAGGTAAAGTACCCAGAATGGCTGGCAAACACTATCATGGTAAAGAAGGCCAATGGTAAATGGAGGATGTGTATCGACTTCACTGATCTTAATAAGGCTTGCCTGAAGGATGAGTTTCCATTGCCAAGGATAGATTCCTTAGTTGATGCAGCAGCTTCATCAGAGCTCATGAGTCTGTTGGATTGTTATTCAGGCTATCATCAAATCTGGATGAAGAAGGAGGATGAGCCGAAGACAAGCTTCATAACCCCTAGTGGAACATATTGTTGTCTTCGGATGCCTGAAGGGCTTAAAAATGCTGGAGGAAGCTTCAGCAGAATGACAGCGAAGGTTCTCCATTCTCAGATAGGCAGAAATGTGCTAACTTATGTTGATGATATCATTGTGAAAAGCACAAAGCAAGATAATCACATTACTGATCTGCAAGAGACCTTCGCTAATTTCAGACAGGCTGGTTTAAAGCTGAATCCAGAAAAATGTGTTTTCGGAGTGAAGAAGGGGAAATTTCTTGGTTGCCTAGTTTCAACAAAAGGAATTGAGGCTAATCCAAGCAAAATCGAAGCTATCCTTCGAATGGAACCACCAAGTACAAAGAAGGGGGCTCAAAGATTGACAGGAAGATTGGCATCTCTCAACAGATTCATATCTAGATCAGCAGAGAGAAATTTGCCATTTTTCGAAGTGCTGAAGTCAGCCGAAGTTTTTCAATGGGGACCAGTCCAGCAAAAAGCCTTCGAAGAGCTGAAGCAATATTTAATAGATCTAACAACACTAACTCCACCAACGCCAGGGGCTCCTCTATTATTATATGTGGCAGCTTCGCACTCAGCGGTAAGTGCAGCACTTATTCAGGAGAAGCTGGAAGGCCAAGTCAAAAAGCAAGCCCCAATATACTTTGTATCCGAAGTTCTTAGTTTATCAAAGAAAAATTACACAGAATTGGAGAAGGTACTGTATGCTGTTCTGATGGCCTCCAGGAAGCTTCGGCATTATTTTCAAGCTTATAATATAATTGTTCCTTCTTCACAACCGTTGAAGGATATTATGAGAAACCGAGAAGCTACTGGAAGGATCGGAAAATGGGCTACAGAGCTCAATGAATTTTGTATTGATTATGTGCATAGATCTTCGATTCAGTCCCAAGCGTTGGCAGACTTCATTGCTGACTGGATGCCAGGGGCTCAGGAGGAAGAAACGAATAAGGATGCCGAAGCATGGACAATGTTTTGCGATGGGTCTTGGGGAACCTTCGGAGCAGGAGCAGCTGCTGTGTTGGTTTCACCTTCCAAAGTTAAAACTTGTTATGCGGCAAGACTTGATTTCAGTTGCACAAACAATATTGCTGAGTACGAAGCTCTGCTCTTGGGTCTCCGAAAGTTAAAGGCAATGGGAATCAGAAGGGTCATTCTTAAAACCGATTCCCAAGTTATTTCTGGTCATATTGACAAAAGCTATAAAGCAAGAGATTTGAAACTTGAAAAATATTTAGATACAGTCCGAAGGATTGAGGTTTCCTTTGAAGGATTCTCTGTTAAAAACATTCCTCGTGGAGAAAATGAATATGCTGATCTATTGGCCAAGTCAGTAGCACAGGGGCTGCCTTTACCTTCGGAAGTATTTTTCAAAACAATAAAAGCACCTTCGGTCGAGCTTCTTGAAAGAGCGGTCCTCAACATATCCCCTATCTATAGTGAAGATTGGAGAACTGAAATCATCTCTTTTCTTTAGGGTAATTTTCTTTCAGATGACGAAGCTTATAATAGGAGGATAGAAGCAAGAGCCCGACCATATGTCATTATAGAAGGGGAATTATACAAGCGTGGGGTCTGTTCCCCGTTGCTCAAGTGTTTATCCAGAGCCGAAGGCATAGAATTGATGAAAGAAATACATGCAGGCCTGTGTGGATCTCATATTGGATCTAGGCCTTTGTTGGGAAAAGTTTTTCGACAAGGATTTTATTGGCCAAAAGCAGCTTCGGATGCAGCCGAACTAGTACAAAAGTGTGAAGGTTGTCAGAAATGTGCAAGAGATCAGAAACAACCTTCGTCTTTAACTCAGTTAATACAACCCACTTGGCCGTTGCAAAGGTGGGGCCTTGATTTGTTAGGACCGCTACCACCAGCACAAGGAAATTTAAGATATGTTGTAGTGGCAGTGGAATATTTTTCTAAGTGGATCGAGGCAAAGCCTTTAGCCACAATAACTTCGGTCACTGTCCAAAAGTTTTTCTGGCAAAATATTGTTTGTCGCTTCGGAGTGCCGAAGGCCATTACTGTGGAAAATGGAACACAGTTTGACTCCGAAGTTTTTAAAGAGTTTTGTGACCAAATTGGCACGAAGATTCATTTCGCGTCAGTTCGACATCCAGAATCAAATGGATTAGTCGAAAGAGCTAATGGGATCATAATGACAGGAATAATGAAGTCAATCTTCAATCAGCCCAGGGGAAAGTGGCCAGAAGAATTAATCAAAGTGGTGTGGAGCCATAACACAACAGCGTCAAGATCAACAGGCTTTACGCCATTCAAACTATTGTTTGGTGACGAAGCAATAACCCCGGAAGAAGCCAAAGCAGGGTCAATAAGAACAATAGCTTCGGCAAAAGGCGAAAATGAAGCTGAATGCTCTGTGGAAAAGGATGCTATAGAAGGGATCAGGCTTCAGGCTATGGAAAACATCAATAAATACCAAGCCGAAACAATAAAATGGTGTGACAGAAAGGTCCGGTTGAAGAACATTAAGCCAGGACATTTGGTGCTTCGAAGAGTGGCCAACCCAGACACAGTAGGCAAACTACTGCTGAAGTGGGAAGGCCCTTTTTTGGTAGTATCTTCGTCAAGACCCGGTTCCTACAGATTGAAGGAAATGGACGGCAACGACATCCCTAGATCGTGGAATGCGGATGAGCTTCGGCGATATTATGTTTAGCCTGATGTAATTTTTTCTATTCTTTTTTGTGGCACCCTTTTCCTTTCCAAAGGGGGAGAAAGGTTTTTAATGGGGCCACTTCATGTAATTTCCCTTATTTCAATTCTATAAGAATGATATCCCCCAAAAATGTAAATGTAAATGCGAAGGAAAAAGAAAAGAATTCAGAGAGAAGCTCAAAAGTCATTCCTAAGGGAATGCAGAGCTTACAGCGAAAAGTCAACGCTGATTCCGCCGAAAGTACAAGGTGAAGAAGCTCCTAAGGGACGCTTACAGCGAAAAGTCAACGCTGATTCCGCGGAAAGTAAAAGGCGAAGAAGCTCCTAAGGGAGGCTTACAGTGAAAAGTCAACGCTGATACACCGAAAAGTAAACGGTGAAGCCGAAAAGTAATCGGCAAAAAGATTTGAATCATTCCCAAGGGGATGAAAGGCTATAATTATGGTGTTTGAATATATGTTTCGCTATTTATTTGCATGATACATTACATCATGTCATTTGCATTCATAAACATTCATTTAGACATATAGAATCATCATCACACCACACATAAAAGACAGATGCTTCGGCAATCAGGAAAAGCTTTGTAGAAAAGAGGAAGTTTTCATGCTTTGTTGTGTATGAAAAGAAGGGAAGGTGTTTTTCGCCTTCGGCTCAAAAGGAGAAGTTTCGTCCACAGCAAAGCAGAATGCACACGGATAAAGGAGACAGAATATATTACAAGGTATGTACAAATTTACATAAGTTTTTTCCATAGTGATATTACAAAGACCCCTCCAGAATTTTTTATAGGAAAGACTATTCTAGCAACTACCAAGCTTCAGCTTCGTCATACTTCAGCTTTGTCGTCCTGCATATATTAAGGAGCAGAATAAGAAAGGTGCAAATTTCAAGAAGATAAAAGTAACAAATATAAGTTTCTTACCGCCTTAAGGTGACTTCGAGCTTCGTCACCAGCCATCCTTCGCCCGCCATTTACCCAAATCTGGGTCATAAATCTATTCCCGATACTTCGGGCTAGGCTTGGGATATCGATCAAGTCTGCTGCTGACAAGCTAAAGTTTGGTCTATTCATGATTTTTCCATGAGTGCAGCCGGCCTTCAGAAAAGCGGCAGCTGTGCCTCGAGAAGCTACCAGGGCGCAGAAATCAGCATGCCCCCCAATAACTTCGTCAAGAGCATCAACCTCGCCTTCAATATGTTCCAAAGTGCTGGGCAGGTTTTCGGCTGAAGGTGAAAACTTTTCAGAGCTGGCTCCGATAGAGTGAAATACCTCCTTCAGCCGCTGCACGCATCAGCTACCGAAATTTAGACATTTCTCTTGGAGATCTTTCAATGATTCTTGCAAATTTAAATTTTTCTCGAGCGCAGTTTTAAGACTTGTTTCAAGCTTCTCTTTTTCTTGCTCATATTTTTCCGACTTTTTGAGTAGTTCATTTTTAAAACTGTCATTTTCGGCTTGGACTTCGGCCAAGGAGCCTTCCATAGACTGAATAATAAAGTCTTTCTTTTCTAAAGCACCTTCGTGTTCTTTAGCCATAATTTCAAGATCTTGAATGGCGAAGTCCTTCTTCTTCAGAACAGCTTCGTAATTTTCAACTTTTTCTTCAAAATCTTTGATGATAGCCTTGTTCTTCTCCTCTTCAAGATCTTGTTGCATTTTCAGCACTTTACTTAATAATATACTCTGCCAAAACAACTTTCGTCAGAGAAAGACATAAAAATAACAATAATAAAATAATAACAATATTTTCTACCTTAAAATTCGCGTAAAGCAGGCTGCCAGCGACATGATGTCGCTGGTATCTGCAGAGGTCTGCTTCTATCTTTGGCAAGCCAATGCTTTTTGAGAGGGTCCTAACAATTTTGGCCTCGGTACGGTTCCGAAGGCACCTTAACTTCCCTTCGTTGACCCCACCAAATAGCATAGCTCCTGATTTATATCTGCAAGATATGGCATGTTTTTTCAATTCTTCTTTTTCGGTGTCTGTTAGCTCTTGTCCAAGCAAATCTTGAAAGTTAAAATCTTCTTCCTCCGAAATTTCACCAATTTGCTCTTTCCCCTTTTCAGTTGCCATGTTCACCGCAGCCATAACAGCTTCTTCTTCAGCCATTTTTAGGAGTATATTGTCAATAACCTCAAGTGTGGTTTCCAGGTTCGACTCTTCGGTGGTCCCGGCTTTGGCCTCGGTAGCTTCGGCTTCGGCCTCAGTAACTTCGGCTTCACCGGCTTCAGCTTCAGTGGTTTTCACTCCGGTAGCTTCGGCTGTGGTGTCTTCGACTTCGGCAGTCTCTGCAAAGGCAATTTTTGACATCGTCGCCGGTGGCGGCGTCTGATGAATCATATCTGTCACTTGAATAATTCTCCGTTTTTTCGGCTTCGCAGGACTTTCTGCTGCCGAAGGTTTTTTGTCCTTCTGAAAAAACTTTGTCAGTTCCGGTGCCAGCGGACTTAGCTTGACAGGCAAAGATTCAGTCATTACCTTCAAAATTTCTTCTACTTCGGCAGCAGAAGGTGTCACAGACGTTTCCTCATCTCGGATCAATATCTCTGGTTCTGGAGACGCAGGCTTCGGAGATGCAGCTTTTCTCTTTCTTGGAACAACTGTTTTCGGTTCAAGCTTTTCTTTCTTCTTTTTGGGTTGAGCTTCGTCGTCTTTAGTTAAAGTGCTAGCCACTCGTTTTCTTTTCTGCCCTTCGGCACCCTTGTCTAATCGCTCGTAGTCAGGGTATTCAAAGCCTATAGCATCAAGCACTCTGTTCAGCCTTCGTTTCGGCCGGGTGCCGAAGGCTGCCGTCATCAATTGATCTTCTTTTTTAGAATAATTCCCAAGAATTTCAGTACTCATTACTTCGATTGTTTCGAGCCATTCTTGGCAGGGTTCTTTAAAATATTTCTTGAACTTGTAGTGGTAGGGCAGGCGGACAAGTTCCCCCTCTTTCTTCTCTTTTTCGAGCTTCGGCATAGCCCATTCCTTCATAGTTGGAAATATTTTGAACGACAGAAATTCCTGCACAAGATCTCTAGTGCCAACGTGCTCAGCAATAGTCCTGAATTCAGCCAACGCGATTTGAGTTGGACCATCTGGTGACATATTGCAGTGGGGCCTGGTCTCTCCGAAGATCAGTTCAAGCGGGCTCTGTACTAGCTTCTCCTTGTCATCGTCAACTTTGACGTAGAACCATTCCTATTTCCAGCCTGCCGGCCACTTGCTTCGGTAGCTGATCACAGGGAATTTTGTAGTCTTCCGATAGGCAAAATTATAACAACCAAAATTTTCATGTAACCCATCTTTTCTGGCCTTAGTTTGATAATGCAGCTCGTGTACCCGGCAGATACCTTCGGCAAATGGCTCCACCCCTTGGCTTCGGAGAGCCCAAATATAAACACTAAGTCTGACAATAGCATTAGGAGTTAGTTGATGAAAATAGATACCAAACTTCTTCAGCACATCGGCAATCATCCTATTCAAAGGAAATCTCAAACCAGCTTTGAGGAAGCTCTTGAAAATCACTATTTCATCTTTCTGTGGCTTCGGGGTAGTTTCTTCTCCACCGAAGCGAACCACCTTCTTCTCATCTTCGCTAAAGTAGCCCGATTTTACCATCTTCGGGAAATCAGCCTTGGAGATGGTTGACTTTCCGAAGTCCAGGTGGCTAGGCTTGCTTGGTATTGCGATATTGTGATCATCTTCAGAATCAGTCTCTTCAATATCTGCTTGTTCTGCTTCGGCAGCAGGGGTGTTCTCCGATGTCACCAACCCACTTCGCCTCATTGCATCCGAAATAGGGACAATTTCCACAGCTTCGGCTTCGTCTCCTTCGCGCTCAGCCCTAGCAGTAGAGCGCACCCTAGCCATTTAATTTTGAATATCTTGAAAATTGCTCAAAATTAATAACCTCTTTCCCGAAGCTCTTCTTCTGACGAAGCAGATGCTAAACTAGAGCTTCGTTCGAATGCGAAAGTCAAGCTTCGGCTATGGTTAAAAATTTTGGCAGCAAAACAGTGCAATAGCAATGAATGTTGTGGTAACTTTACACCTACCAGTCTGTTTATATAGTGTTGCAGGAAAGATGGTGAATCGACGGGAATTTTTACACCAAGCAAACGTTTGCTCGCATCCACTGAACGGTGGACCGCAAAAACCAGAATAGTGAACTCGCATGGTGGAATCGCTACGCGCTCGAAAACTGTATCGTTTCTCGACAACGAGCTCAGGGAAGGTGTTTTTCGGACCTTCGGCTTCCTGAAGCCTGAGAGACTTTTTTCACGGATCAAGCTCGTTACGAAAAACGATCTAGTACCGCGAAGGGGCTACTGTTGGGACCATGCTTCGTCGCCGAAGGTCCTGTAGAGCTGCGGCTGAAGCTGCTCGTGCGTGATGACGAAGGTATCATTTGTGAAGCTTCGGGGTTAGAACAATCCGAATATGAGGGGTCGAACCGACTTAAAGATAGAATGACCTTTTAGCCTGTAGGGGTGTGAGTCATTGTTGTAAGCTTTTATGAAGGGCATGATTGTAATTCCTCACAGGCTGTGTCCTGTGCCTATAAATAGTGAACAGTATTCCTTTACTGTTCACGCATTCCTGTAATTGCAAGAGCATCACTCGTGAATTATTGCTTGTCAAGGCAAAGGTATAAGCATACCTTGAACATTGTATCCAAACATTTTAGATCCAGATAGTAAATATGTGAATGGTATCATTTATCTTCAACATATTTATTTTCAATATTCTACATTTTGCATCGTTTTATATTATTTTCATTACTTTCGTAATGTTATGTTTGTGACCTTCGTCCGAAGCTCATTAAACCCTCAAGGAGATAATGCTTCAGCGGATGAAGGGTATTTAATATTTAACATCTTTGTGTTGCCTTGTTCTTGATTCCTAGCATTTGAGAACAAGTCCCCAACACCAGCCATCCGATTCCGAACCGGTGCACCGGATTTAATATCACGAAAGGGTAACCTAAGATCAAATCACAACCGTTCATCTAGATCTTACCCGCTATCGCGCATCTTCTTCCCCTCGGCTAAACCCCGGCGACCACGCCGAGTTCCACGGCGGCCAGCCATGGCCGGAATGCCCGCATCGCTCAACGGTAAACAACCACTACGTATCTCGGGTGCAAAATGAAATTAAGAAGGTGGCGAACTTGGGGAGCCAGTTCTCATAGTAATTCCGGCAGTGTCCTGGTCTGCCCACGACGACCCGAGGATTTGCGACGGTGGCAGCGAATTGGGCGCGCCCTGGTCACGCACCAAACCCGATATAGCCACCCAAACGATCCGAGCACTCGGGTGGAACCTTCTGGTCGCACGCAGTGCTCCAATTCGGTGCCGAGCGTGATGGACAGCATGGGGACGATGACCCGCCCGATCCGTCACCACGGATTTCGGCAGTATCTCTCTCTCAACCCCTCTACTTGGTGGATGCGCGCCAGGTTAAGGGATGGAAGGGACGCGGCGTAGCCCAATTTATGCGCAGGGGGTTTGGTCAGCACGGAAGCCCGGAGTTCACGTGACGACCCGCCATCGTCGGTGAGTTCGTTGGGGGAGGTGCGGCTGACCTGGGACCACGTGCCAGAGAGACAGACGCAAGGCGCGCGCGAGGTGATCGGCTGGCCAGTGGGTCCCATGTGTCGGCGCTGTTGTTTGCTTCGTAAGGCACACATGGGCCGCGCGCGCGTGCGAGAGGAAAAGGAAGTGGGCTGAATAGGCCGAACACAGCCCAAGTGCAGGTTTTCCTCATTTTCTATTTCCTTTTCTTCTCCTTTTTATTTTTAAATTTCAAATTTGAATTCAAATTCTTGTAGTGAATTTTATACTCAGTTTTAGATGTATGATTCAAACATGCCAGTGTAGGACTTATTTATTTATGAATTTATTTTGTATTTTATAATATCTCTTTCTCCTTTTTCCATTTTTCAATTCCAAGTTCAAATTTATGTTTTAATCCAAATCTTCAACTCATTATTATATTTCCATTATTATTATTTTATTATTATGTGCACAAACAAGCAAAGATACAATATGGTGCTTATAATATATTTTTATTAGTTATTTATTGATTTAAATAAGATGTTTTCATGTTGTAATGAGTGGAATGCAAAAGAATTAAGGAAGCAACTCTCCTTTCTTAGGTTTTTACAATTTGGGTATTATAGTGGCCAAGTTGGTTGTATTAGCTAGGTTAAAGACAAAGGTTGTTTCTGGTCTCTGGCACATCTGTAACGCCCTGAATTTGGCGGTAGATTTTTTTCTTCTTTTTACTCACCAAATTCAGGCGTTACTCTCTTTTCTTTTCCCGTTTCACTCCTCCTTCCCAATTTCAGAGCAATATAGCGACTGGTGTCCGTGTCATGTGTAAACAAAAACCTAAGTTGACATGGGTGTTGCATCATACCGAATCATATTTCTTTTGTCTGATGTCGTGTTTAGTCGCGTGTGTTGCTTAGTCTCGTTTTGGATTTTGTTTCGCGAATTTGATTCCGATCTGTGGTTGTGCGTGCCACGGGATTTTGACCCGTGGTGCGGCCCAGCCCAGCTCGGCCTTGGCCCACGTGCCCCTGGCGCCCTGCCCCTCTCCCATGCGTGCCCCCCCTCCCTTTCTCTCATTTGGTTTTCCTGTGCAGCAACCTCCTCTCCTCCACCTCTCTCTCTCTCCTCGTGGTGCCCTAGGTTTTGGAGACGGAGATCGCCGGATTTGGTTCCCGAGGTGAGCTCCCCTCTCCCTCTCTCTCTTCTCCTCCCCCTACCATTCTTCTTCCCCCCCCCCCCCCCGCGTGGCCCCCTGAGCGCGTCTCGCGTGGCTCCCCTGCGGCCCCCTGGCGCGCCCCCGTGTGGCCCCATGGCAGCGCTCCCCCGCGGCCCCGGCGGCGCCCCCACGCAGCCCCATAGCGGCGCTCCCCCTGTGGCCCCGGCGGTGCCCCCCGCGCGACCCCCTGGTGGCGCTCCCCCGTGGCCCCCGGCGGCGCTCCCCCCGTGGCCCCCGGCGGCGCTCCCCTCGCGGCCCCGACACGCTCCCTCGCACGCGCCCCCTGCGGCCCCCTGCGTTGCCCCGCGCGCCCCTCACGGGCCCCTGGCGGCGCCCTCGCGCGCGCCCCCGCGCGCGCCCCTGCTCGGCCCCTCCCCGGCGGCGCCCGCCCTGTCCCTGGCGTGACTCATGTGGTCTCGCGTGTCCCCGACACGGTCTCGCGCGCCCCGGCATGCGCAACGCGTTCTCCTGCGCGCAGCCCTAGTGCGCGCGGCGATCGATTTTCAGTTTAATTAGTTTTGGATTTAGTTTAATGAATGTGCTGCATCACGCGCTTCGTCGCACGACGATTCATTTTAAATTCATCTTTATTAATGAGTTGTGTTGTGCGCTTCGTCGCGCGATGATTCTTCTTAATTTAAGATTATTTAATGTGTGGCGTCGCGCGTCCAGTCGCGCGAGGTTTCGTTTTAAATTTAATTTAGATGGCGTATGCCGTTGTGCGTTTCGTCGTGCGACGCGTAACGTCTCTTTATAATTAATGCAAGTGTCTCATTGCGCGCTCCATCACGCGACGAGTCATTTATTTCTTAATTCAATTTAAGTGTTGTGTCGCGCGTTTCGCCGCGCGACAATCCTTTCAATTTACCTTTATCTATTCATAATAATTAAACATGGAACGTGACTTTACCCTATGCTTAATGCGATGACTAAGGATTGACTGGTTTTTGTTTATCTTGTCCTTGTTTACCTATTTTGGTTGGGTTATTATGGTTTAGCTTTATGCTAGTGCTTCACATTAATCAATGAACATGATGAGATTATCTATGATACGCTGTTTTCCCTTTTGATTATGATGATGGTACTTGTGGCCCTTAAGGGGACTCGAGCTATTTCTCGAGTGCCTCTCCGTAAGGACCAGTTTGTTGGATGACCGCCCGGGAAAACAGTGCAACCATGAGGGTGGAGTGGGACGCCCTTAGCTGAGTAATTAGAGGAACTAGGGTGTAGTTCGCTTTGTCGTCGTGCCGTTAATGGGGCTCGGTGTATGCAGCTCGCTCTGCCAAGGTTGGTTTGCCCCTTGGGGAGGACTGCGGTGCATTTAGGAAACCTAACGGGCGGCTACAGCCCTAGGAAATCTTTCTAAAGGCTACGTAGTGAGACCCTGCCTATTCACCTTGGTAGTGTTTAAGGGTTTGATCGGCCCAAGGCAAGAGAGAATCACGGCTTGTGGGTAAAGTGCGTAACCTCTGCAGAGTGTTATGAAACTGATATATCAGCCGTGCTCGCGGTTATGAGCAGCCAAGGGAGCTCCATTGGTTAGAGATACTTGATCAGAGATGTATGGTTTAAGGTGGTGATGATGATGATGATTTTGATTATACTTATGGTACTGGTAAGTGGTATTCTTTCCGTTTGGAAAGGGTACATCGGGTTAATAACTTGGGTTAATACTAAAACCTGGCTTTCTACTAGTAAATAATAACCTGACCAACTAAAAGCAATTGCTTGACTTAACTCCACATAAAGCTAGTCCACTACAGCCAAACGGGACATTTTGCTGAGTATGTTGATGTGTACTCACCCTTGCTTTACACACCAAACCCCCCCCCCCCAGGTTGTCCGCATTGCAACCACTGCTCATGTGAAGATGAAGTCATGAAGGAGGAGTTCCAGGAGTATGATGAGTTTTAGGCGTGGGTTAGCGGCAAACCCCCAGTCGGCTGCCTGTGTAGGCCGTGTGTGTCTACGTTTCTTTTCCGCACTTTGATTATTATTAAATACTATGTGGATGTCTCAGACATCATGATCTAATCGACTATTATACCCTCTTTTATGTCATTATTTTAGCACTGTGTGATGATGTCCAGTTATGTAACTACTGTGTACGTGAATTGCTGATCCTGGCACGTACATGGTTCGCATTCGGTTTACCTTCTAAAACCGGGTGTGACAACATCTTTGGCAATTTTCACATTTTTTAACCAAATCTGCTGCATTCGAAGCTGCCTTCGGCCAGTAAAATCCTTGTCTGAAAACCTTCCCCAGCAGAGGCCTAGACCCAATATGAGCCCCACATAATCTTGCATGTATTTCCTTCATCAATTCTTGACCTTCGGCTCTAGACAAGCACTTGAGCAATGGAGAGCAGACTCCGTGTTTGTATAACTCCCCTTCTATGATTACATGGTCTTGCTCTTGCTTCCATTCTTTTATTGTAAACTTCGTCATCTGAAAGACAATTGCCTTGGAGGAAAGATACAATCCCAGTCCTCTAATCTTCATTATGTACTGGTGAAATTGTGAGCACCACTCTTTCCATGAGCTCGACCGAAGGTGCTTTTATTGTTTCGAAAAATACTTTCGAAGGTAACGAAAGCCTCTGTGCTACTGATTTAGCTAGCAAATCTGCATGCTCGTTTTCTTCTCTCGAGATATTTTTTATAGAAAAACCTTCAAAAGAGGCTTCCATCCTTTGGACTGCATCCAGATATTTTTCTAGCTTCGGGTCTCTTGCTTTGCTGCTTTTGTCAATGTGACCTGAGATGGCCTGTGAGTCGGATTTAAGTATTGCCCTTCTTATTCTCATTGCTTTAAGCTTTCGGAGCCCCAAGAGAAGGGCTTCATACTCTAGAATATTATTTGTGCAATTAAAGTCCAATCTTGCAGCATAGCAGGTTTTGATTTTTGATGGTGAAACCAAGACAGCTATTGTTCTTGTGCCGAAGGTTCCCCAAGACCCATCACAAAATATTGTTTAGGCTTCAGCATCGGTTGTTTTCTCTTCGTCCTGAGCCCCTGGCGTCTAATCAGCAATGAAGTCTGCTAACGCTTGGGATTGGATCGAAGATCTATGAATGAAATCGATAGTGAATTTGTTCAGTTCTGCAGCCCATTTTCCATCTCTTCCTATGGTCTCTCTATTTCTCATTATGTCCTTGAGAGGTTGTGAAGAAGGTACTATGATGTGGTATGCTTGGAAATAATGCCGAAGCTTCCTAGAGGCCATTAGTACAGCATATAGTACCTTCTCTAACTGTATAATTTTTCTTTGATGCACTAAGCACTTCGGAAATGAAGTAGACTAGGACTTGTTTTCTTGTCTAGCCCTCCTGCTTCTCTTGCATCAGTGTTGCACTAACTGCAGCATGGGAAGCAGCTACATACAGCAGCAATGGAGTTCCTGACGAAGGTGGAGTTAAAGTTGTCAGCTCTATCAAATATAGTTTCAGTTCTTCGAAGGCTTTCTGCTGAGTTGGTCCCCATTAAAAGACTTCGGCTGACTTCAACATTTCGAAGAATGGCAAGTTCCTCTCTGCTGATCTTGAAATAAATCTGTTCAATGATGCCAGCCTCCCTGTCAACCTCTAGGCACCATTTCTTCCGAAGTATAGCTTCTATCTTACTTGGATTAGCTTTGATACCCTTTGTTGATACCAAGCAACCAAGAAATTTTCCTTTCTTCACTCCGAAGACACATTTCTCTGGGTTTAGTTTAAGACTGGCCTTTTCTGAAGTTAGCAAATGTTTCTTGCAAAATAGTAACATGATTTTCTTGCCTTGTGCTCTTTACTATGATATCATCAACATATGTCAGCACATTTCTGCCAATTTGAAAATGAAGGACTTTGGCAGTCATCCTGCTGAAGCTTCCTCCAGCATTCTTGAGCCCCTCAGGCATCCGAAGGTAACAATAGGTCCCACTAGGGGTTATGAAGCTTGTCTTCGGCTCATCCTCCTTCTTCATCTAGACTTGATGATATCCTGAGTAGCAGTCCAATAAGCTCATGAGCTCCGAAGTAGCTGCTGAATCCACAAGGGAATCTATTCTTGGTAGTGGGAATTCATCCTTCGGGCATGCCTTATTGAGATTTGTAAAGTCAATGCACATTCTCCATTTTCCATTAGCTTTCTTTACCATCATAGTATTAGCCAGCCACTCTGGGAATGTCACTTCTCTGATAACACCGGCACTCAGAAGTCTTTTCACTTCGTTTCGTGCACCTTCGGCTTTATCATTGGACATTTTCCGAAGCCTCTGCTTTCTTGGTCTAAAGGTCGGATCTATATTAAGTGATATCTCTATTGACACCACAGAGATCATTGGCTGACCAAGCAAAAACATCCTTGTTGTTGAACTAGAATCTCAGCAAAGTCTTCTCTTGTTCTTCAGATAATTGAGATCCCAATAGCACTTTCTGCTCGGCTATGTCTTCACACAAAAGCATGGGCTTTGGTTGATCTGCGCAATATTGCATTGTAGGGATACTCCATATCGACAATGTCAAAGACAACCTGTTCTGTCCTTGTGTTGTGAACATACCTGAACGTGATTGGCATAGTTATCTTGCTGAGCACCACGGTTTGTCTTCCTCCGAAGCCGCAAAGGGGGTGTGTTGCATCATGTATCTTGTCATCCGGCTCTTGCATTTGCCTGAAAGCCTTCACGAAGATGATATCTGTCGCACTGCCCGTGTCCATTAGGACAATGTGGACCAGAAATCCCTTGATGACACAAGATATGACCATTGCATCGTTGTGGGATAATCCTTGAGCTGAAGGTATTCCTAGGAGAAGGTGATTGGTATGTGAGACCATTATGACTTGATGAAGGGTCCTTGCACTCCAACATGATGTACCCTTCTCTGTGCTTCTTTCTTCTGCTTCTTGTTGGCTGGTTCAGAACTTGAGCCGCCGGTGATTGGGAGCACCAGCATTGTAGCCGAAGGTGCCACATCTTGGTTGACTTGCGAAGTCATTATCGCAATTGTGGAAGTGATTTCACCGGAGGTGGGTGCCAATGTTGGTCACTTGTTCTCAAATGCTGTGAGTCAAGAACAAGGCAACACAATTGTAATCATTAAGGACCTTCATCCTTCGAAGCATTATTTCTTTGCGGGTATAATGCTTCTCAGGCGAAGGTCAAGAAGGACATACCTTCATCATATCAATATAAGGATAGGAATGCGAAGGAATAAGTATGATAATTATATCTTAATAATTCATTTATTCTTGCATTCCATAAAACATATATGAATAATAAGAATGTTAATATTACATTGATACCTTCGGCTTGCTCGAAGGTGAGGATGCGAGAGAGTGAATACAATCCAGCGTGAACAGTACGAGGGTACTGTTCATCTATTTATAGGCACGGGACACAGCCTGGGTAAAATTACATCCATGCCCTTGAACATTTGTTTACAAGAAACTCAAACTAATAAGGTCTATCTAGTCCTTTTTCCTTCTCTGCTTGGTCTGGGCCAAAGCTATTGACCTTCGGCATTCTGCATTGTTGCTTCTTCGTAGAGCCTTCGTCTTGAGGGGCTAAACCGAGGCTGAAGGTAGCTTTGACGAGCCTCTGTATTATTTTGCCGAAGGTGTTTTTGCCTTGAGGACCTTCGATGGAGAAGAAGACCCCAACACCAGTCTACCTTGTCTTCTAGCGGTGATGCTAAAGCTCACTAGTAAACTTGTTAGTTGTGGGTTCTGAATCACTAAGTGTCAATCGAGGGATATTGATTTTAGTGGGAGTAGATTCTATTAAATGTTTAATATGATTTACTCTGTCATGGATATGTTTGTCTTAGTATTTTGCATTATTTTGTTGTAGATAAATGGCACCTAGCACACCAACATTTACTTTGTGATTAATTCTTGAAAAGGATAAGTTAAATGGAACAAACTACACATATTGGATCCATAACCTGAGAATTGTTCTCAAGGCTAAAAAATGAAGACGTTCTAGACACCCCACGACTAGAGGATCCTAGTGAAAATGTAACTGCTACAACTAAAACCGCTTACAAGAAAGCAATGGATGCTAATTTTGAAGTGAGTTGCCCGATGCTTGCTTGCAAGGAGCCTCAGCTGCAAGTCCAGTTTGAGACAAACCATGTGGCGTACGATATGATTGTGGCGCTAAAGGATATGTTCTAGACTCAGGTTAGGACAAAAGGTTCAATGTGTCCAAAGCCTTTCTAGAATGCAAGCTAGCAGAAGGAGCAGCAGTTGGGCCACATGTAATCAAAATGGTTGGTTAAAGTCAGAGGTTGGAGAAGCTAGGCTACCTAGTAAGCCAAGAGTTGGCTACTGACTTCATTTTGGCATCTCATTTGCCTACCTATGGGAACTTCATTACGAACTACCATATGCATGGGGCAGAGAAGGGCCTCAATGAACTATGTGGCATGCTGAAAACAGCAGAGGGTGACATAAAGAAAAGCATTGGCAGCAGCGGCCAGGTGATGGCGGTCCAAAACAAACCCAACTTTAAGAAGAAGGGTAAATCTCAAAAGAAGAAGGGCAAGGCAAAGGTTAGGGTATATGTTGGGACCATGCTTCGTCACCGAAGGTCCTGCAGAAAGAAACAGCTGTGGCTGAAGCTGCTCGTACGTGACAACGAAGGTATCATTCATGAAGCTTCGGGATTATAACATATCCGAAGATGAAGGGTCGAACCGACTTAAAGATAGAATGACCTTTTAGCCTGTAGGGGTCTGAGTCATTGTTGTAAACTTTTATGAAGGGCATGATTGTAATTCCTCACAGGTTGTGTCCTGTGCCTATAAATAGTGAACAATATTCCTTTACTGTTCACGCATTCCTGTAATTGCAAGGGCATCACTCGAGAATTATTTGTTGTCAAGGCGAAGGTATAAGCATACCTTAAACATTGTATTCAAACATTTTGGATTCAGATAATAAAATATGTGAATGATGCCATTTATCTCCAACATATTTATCTTTAATGTTCTACATTTTACATCGTTTTATATTATCTTTGTCACCTTCGTAATATTATGTTTGTGACCTTCGTCCGAGGTTCATTAAACCCTTGAGGAGATAATGCTTCAGCGGACGAAGGGTATTTGATATTTAACATCTTTGTGTTGCCTTGTTCTTGATTCATAGCATTTGAGAACAAGTCCCCAACATTGGCGCCCACCTCCGGTCAACTCACTTCCACCTTTTTTTGAGCTAATGGCTTCGTTCAACGATCAAGCTGGAGCTGCTTCGGCTCCGAAGCTGGTACTCCCTATAACAGGCGGTTCATGCTCAGAGCCAGCTAACAAGAAGCAGAAGAAGGAGGCACAAAGAAGGGTATAGCATGTCGGGGTGCAAGGACCCTTCATCAAGTCAAGATGGTCTCACATTCCAATTACCTTCTCTCAAGAAGATCTTCAACTCAAGGACTACCCACACAACGATGCTATGGTTATCTCTTGTGTGATCAAAGGATTTCTGGTCCATAATGTTTTGGTTGATACAGGCAGTGCAGTAGATATCATATTTGTTAAGGCTTTTAGACAAATGCAAGAGCCCGAAGACAAGATCCATGATGCTATGCACCCTCTTTGTGGCTTCGGAGGGCGGCAAATTGTAGCACTTGGGAAGATTACCATGCCAGTAACCTTCGGATTTGTCAACAACACAAGGACTGAGCAAATTGTGTTTGACATTGTTGACATGGAGTATCCTTACAATGCTATCATTGGTCGTGGTACTCTCAATGCCTTCGAAGCAATTCTTCATCCAGCTTACCTTTGCATGAAGATACCTTTGGACCAAGGGCCCATTGCTATTCATGGAAGTCAGGAAGCTGCTAGAAGGGCCGAAGGAAATTGGACAGATTCAAAAGCAATCCATAACATAGATGGAGCTGAAGCTTGTGAGCAGTACAAGTTCAGAAGGGAAAAAGCTGCTTCGGCTGATCAGCCGAAGCCCATGCTCTTATGTGAGGATATAGCAGAGCAGAAGGTACTATTGGGATCTCAATTGTCCGAAGAACAGGAGAAAACCTTGATAAGGTTTTTGTTCAACAATAAAGATGTCTTTGCTTGGTCAGCTAATGATCTTTGCAAAGTTAACAGGGATGTTATTGAACACTCCCTTAATGTTGATCCATCATTCAGACCCAGGAAGCAGAGGCTTCGGAAGATGTCTGATGATAAGGCTGAAGGTGCTCGGAATGAAGTGAAAAGACTCCTCAGTGCCGGAGTTATCAGAGAGGTAAAGTACCCAGAATGGCTGGCTAACACTGTTATGGTAAAGAAGGCCAATGGTAAATGGAGGATGTGTATCGACTTTACTGAACTCAATAAGGCATGTCCGAAGGATGAGTTTCCATTGCCGAGGATAGATTTTTTAGTTGATGCAGCAGCTTCATCAGAGCTCATGAGTCTGTTGGATTGTTATTCAGGCTATCATTAAATCTGGATGAAGGAGGAGGATGAGCCGAAGACCAGCTTCATAACCCCTAGTGGAACATATTGTTACCTTCGGATGCCTGAAGGGCTTAAAAATGCTGGAGGAAGCTTCAGCAGAATGACAGCGAAGGTTCTCCATTCTCAGATAGGCAGGAATGTGCTAACTTATGTTGATGATATCATTGTGAAAAGCACGAAGCAAGATAATCACATTGCTGATCTGCAGGAGACCTTCGCTAATTTTAGACAGGCTGGTTTAAAGCTGAATCTAGAAAAATGTGTCTTCAGAGTGAAGAAGGGGAAATTTCTTGGTTGTCTAGTTTCAACAAAAGGGATTGAGGCTAATCCAAACAAAATCGAAGCTATCCTTCGAATGGAACCACCAAGTACAAAGAAGGGGGCTCAAAGATTGACAGGAAGACTGGCATCTCTCAACAAATTCATATCTAGATCAGTAGAGAGAAATTTGCCATTTTTCGAAGTGCTGAAGTCAGCCGAAGTTTTTCAATGGGGACCAGTCCAGCAGAAAGCCTTCGAAGAGCTGAAGCAATATTTAATAGATCTAACAACACTAACTCCACCAACGCCAGGGGCTCCTTTGTTATTATATGTGGCAGCTTCGCACTCAGCGGTAAGTGCAGCACTTGTTCAGGAGAAGCTTGAAGGCCAAGTCAAAAAGCAGGCCCCAATATACTTTGTATTCGAAGTTCTTAGTTTATCAAAGAAAAATTATACAGAATTGGAGAAGGTACTGTATGCTGTTTTGATGGCCTCCAGGAAGCTTCGGCATTATTTTCAAGCTTATAATATAATTGTTCCTTCTTCACAACCGTTGAAGGATATTATGAGAAACCGAGAAGCTACTGGAAGGATTGGAAAATGGGCTGCAGAGCTCAATGAATTTTGTATTGATTATGTGCATAGATCTTCGATTCAGTCCCAAGCGTTGGCAGACTTCATTGCTGACTGGACGCTAGGGGCTCAGGAGGAAGAAATGAATAAAGATGCCGAAGCATGGACAGTGTTTTGCGATGGGTCTTGGGGAACCTTCGGAGCAGGAGCAGCTGCTGTGTTGGTTTCACCTTCCAAAGTTAAAACTTGTTATGCGGCAAGACTTGATTTCAGTTGCACAAACAATATTGCTGAGTACGAAGCTCTGCTCTTGGGTCTTCGGAAGTAAAAGGCAATGGGAATCATAAGGGCCATTCTTAAAACTGATTCCCCAAGTTATTTCTGGTCATATTGACAAGAGCTATAAGGCAAGAGATCCGAAGCTTGAAAAATATTTAGATACAGTCCGAAGGATTGAGGCTTCCTTTGAAGGATTCCCTGTTAAAAACATTCCTCGTGGAGAAAATGAATATGATGATCTATTAGCCAAGTCAGCAGCACAGGGGCTGCCTTTACCTTCGGAAGTATTTTTCGAAACAATAAAAGCACCTTCGGTCGAGCTTCTTGAAAGAGCGGTGCTCGACATATCCCCTGTCTATAGTGAAGATTGGAGAACTGAAATCATCTCTTTCCTTCAGGGTAATTTTCTTTCAGATGATGAAGCTTATAACAGGAGGATAGAAGCAAGAGCTCGACCATATGTCATTATAGAAGGGGAATTATACAAGCGTGGGGTCTGTTCCCCGTTGCTCAAGTGTTTATCCAGAGCCGAAGGCATAGAATTGATGAAGGAAATACATGCAGGCCTTTGTGGATCTCATATTGGATCTAGGCCTTTGTTGGGAAAAGTTTTTCGCCAAGGATTTTATTGGCCAAAAGCAGCTTCGGATGCAGCGGAACTAGTGCAAAAGTGCGAAGGTTGTCAGAAATGTGCAAGAGATCAAAAACAACCTTCGTCTCTAACTCAGTTAATACAACCCACTTGGCTGTTGCAAAGGTGGGGCCTTGATTTGTTGGGTCCACTACCACCAGCACAAGGAAATTTAAGATATGTTGTAGTGGCAGTGGAATATTTTTCTAAATGGAATGAGGCAAAGCCTTTAGCCACAATAACTTCGGTCACTGTCCAAAAGTTTTTCTGGCAAAACATTGTTTGTCGCTTCGGAGTGCCGAAGGCCATTACTGTGGACAATGGAACGCAGTTTGACTCTGAAGCTTTTAAAGAGTTGTGTGACCAAATTGGCACGAAGATCCATTTTGCGTCAGTTCGACATCCAGAATCAAATGGACTAGTCGAAAGAGCTAATGGGATCATAATGACAGGAATAATGAAGTCAATCTTCAATCAGCCCAGGGGAAAGTGGCAAGAAGAATTAATCAAAGTGGTGTGGAGCCATAACACAACAGCGTCAAGATCAACAGGCTTTATGCCATTCAAACTATTGTTTGGTGACGAAGCAATAACCCCGGAAGAAGCCAAAGTAGGATCAATAAGAACAATAGCTTCGGCAAAAGGCGAAGATGAAGCTGACTGCTCTGTGGAAAAAGATGCTATAGAGGGGATCAGGCTTCAGGCTGTGGAAAACATCAATAAATACCAAGCCGAAACAATAAAATGGCGTGATAGAAAGGTTCGGTTGAAGAACATTAAGCCAGGACATTTGGTGCTTCGAAGAGTGGCCAACCCAGACACAGTAGGCAAACTACAGCTGAAGTGGGAAGGCCCTTTTTTGGTAGTATCTTCGTCAAGACCCGGTTCCTACAGATTAAAGGATATGGACGGCAACGACATCCCTAGATCGTGGAATGCGGATGAGCTTCGGTGATATTATGTTTAGCTTGATGTAATTTTTTCTATTCTTTTTTGTGGCACCCTTTTCCTTTCCAAAGGGGGAGAAAGGTTTTTAATGGGGCTACAACATGTAATTTTCCTTATTTCAATTCTATAAGAATGATATCCCCCAAAAATGTAAATGTAAATGCAAAGGAAAAAGAAAAGAAAACAGGGAGAAGCTCAAAAGTCGTTCCTAAGGGAATGCAGAGCTTACAGCGAAAAGTCAACGCTGATTCTGCCGAAAGTAGAAGGCGAAGAAGCTCCTAAGGGACACTTACAGCGAAAAGTCAACGCTGATTCCGCTAAAAGTAAAAGGCGAAGAAGCTCCTAAGGGAGGCTTACAGCGAAAAGTCAACGCTGAGACACCGAAAAATAAACGGTGAAGCCGAAAAGTAAACGGCAGAAAGATTTGAATCATTCCCAAGGGGATGAAGGTCTATGATTATGATTTTTGAATATGTGTCCCGATATTCATCTGCACGATACATTACATCATGTCATTTGCACTCATAAACATTCATTTAGACATATAGAATCATCATCACACCACACAAAAAAGTCAGATGCTTCGGCAATGAGGAAAGACTTCGTAGAAAGAGGAAGTTTTCATGCTTCGTTGTGTACGAAAAGAAGGGAAGGTGTTTTTCGCCTTCGGCTCAAAAAGAGAAGTTTCGTCCACAGCAAAGCAGATTGCACACAGATAAAGGAGACAGAATATATTACAAGGTATGTACAAATTTACATAAGTTTTTTCCATAATGATATTACAAAGATCCCTTCATAATTTTTTGTAGGAAAGTCTATTTTAGCAACTATCAAGCTTCAGCTTCGTCATACTTCAGCTTCGTCGTCCTGCACATATTAAGGAGCAGAATAAGAAAGGTGCAAATTTCAAGGAGAAGGTAGAAGTAACAAATATAAGTTTCTTACCGGCTTAAGGTGACTTCGAGCTTCGTCACCAGCCATCCTTCGCCCGCCATTTACCCAAATCTGGGTCATAAATCTATTCCTGATGCTTCGGGCTAGGCTCGGGATATCAATCAAGTCTGCTGCTGACAAGCTAAAGTTTGGTCTATTCACAATTTTCCCATGAGTGCAGCCGGCCTTCAAAAAAGCGACAGCTGTGCCTCGAGAAGCTACCAGGGCGCAGAAATCGGCATGCCCCCCAATAACTTCGTCAAGAGCATCAACCTCGCCTTCAATATGTTCCAAGGTGCTGGGCAGATTTTTGGCTGAAGGTGAAAACTTTTCAGAGCTGGCTCCGATAGAGTGAAATACGTCCTTCAGCCGCTGCACGCATCGGCTGCCGAAATTTAGACATTTCTCTTGGAGATCTTTCAATGATTCTTGCAAATTTGAATTTTTCTCGACCTCAGTCTTGAGACTTGCTTCAAGCTTCTCTTTTTCTTGCTCATATATTTCCGACTTTTTGAGTAGTTCATTCTTTAAACTGTCATTTTCGGCTTGGACCTCGGCCAAGGAGCCTTCCATAGACTGAATAATAAAGTCTTTCTTTTCTAAAGCACCTTCGTGTTCTTTAGCCATAATTTCAAGATCTTGAATGGCGAAGTCCTTCTTCTTCAGAACAGCTTCGTAGTTTTCAACTTTTTCTTCTAAATCTTTGATGATAGCTTTGTTCTTCTCCTCTTCAAGATCTTGTTGCATTTTCAGCACTTTACTTAATAATATACTCTGCCAAAACAACCTTCATCAGAGAAAGACATAAAAAAATAACAATAATAAAATAATAATAATATTTTTACCTTAAAATTCGCGTAGAGCAGGCTGCCAGCGACATGATGTCGCTGGTACCTGCAGAGGTCTGCTTCTATCTTCGGCAAGCGAACGCTTTTGGAGAGGGTTCTAACAATTTTGGCCTCGGTACGGTTCCGAAGGCATCTTAGCTTCCCTTCGTTGACCCCACCAAATAGCATAGCCCCTGATTTATATCCGCAAGATATGGCATGTTTTTTCAACTCTTCTTTTTCGGCGTCTGTTAGCTCTTGTCCAAGCAAATCATGAAAGTTAAAATCTCCTTCCTCCGAAATTTCATCAATTTGCTCTTTCCCCTTTTCAGTTGTCGTGTTCACCGTAGCCATAACAGCTTCTTCTTCAGCCATTTTCAGGAGTATATTGTCAATAACCTCAAGTGTGGTTTCCAGGTTCGACTCTTCGGTGGTCCCGGCTTCGGCCCCGGTAGCTTCGGCTTCGGCCCCGGTAGCTTTGGCTGCGCTGGTTTCAGCTTCAGTGGTTTCCACTCTGGTAGCTTCGGCTGCGGCGCCTTCGGCTTCGGCAGTCTTGGCAAAGGCAATTTTTGACACCGTCGCCGGTGGCGGCGTCTGATGGATCACATCTGTCACTTGAATGATTCTCCATTTTTTCGGCTTCGCAGGACTTTCTGCTGCCGAAGTTTTTTTGTCCTTCTGAAAAAACTTTGTCAGTTCCGGTGCCAGCGGACTTAGCTTGACAGGCAAAGATTCAGTCATTACCTTCAAAATTTCTTCTACTTTGGCAGCAGAAGGTGTCACAGACACTTCCTCATCTCGGACCAATCTCTCTGGTTCTGGAGATGCAGGCTTCGCAGATGTAGCTTTTCTCTTTCTTGGAGCAACTACTTTCGGTTCAAGCTTTTCTTTCTTCTTTTCTGGTTGATCTTCGTCGTCTCTAGTTAAAGTGCTAGCCACTCATTTTCTTTTCTGCCCTTCGGCACCCTTGTCTAGCCGCTCGTAGTCAGGGTATTCAAAGCCTATAGCATCAAGCCCTCTGTTTAGCCTTCGTTTCGGCCGGGTGCCGAAGGCTGCTGTCATCAATTGATCTTCTTTTTTAGAATAATTCCCAAGAATTTCAGTACTCATTACTTCGATTGTTTCGAGCCATTTTTGGCAGGGTTCTTTAAAATATTTCTTGAACTTGTAGTGGTAGGGCAGGCGGACAAGTTCCCCCTCTTTCTTCTCTTTTTCGAGCTTCGGCATAGCCCATTCCTTCATAGTTGGAAATATTTTGAACGACAGAAATTCCTGCACAAGATCTCTAGTGCCAACGTGCTCAGCAATAGTCCTGAATTCAGCCAACGCGATTTGAGTTGGACCATCTGGTGACATATTGCAGTGGGGCCTGGTCTCTCCGAAGATCAGTTCAAGCGGGCTCTGTACTAGCTTCTCCTTGTCATCGTCAACTTTGACGTAGAACCATTCCAATTTCCAGCCTGCTGGCCACTTGCTTCGGTAGCTGATCACAGGAAATTTTGTAGTCTTCCGATAGGCAAAATTATAACAACCAAAATTTTCATGTAACCCATCTTTTCTGGCCTTAGTTTGATAATGTAGCTCGTGTACCCGGCAGAAACCTTCGGCAAATGGCTCCACCCCCTGGCTTCGTAGAGCCCAAATATAAACACTAAGTCTGACAATAGCATTAGGAGTTAGTTGATGAAAATAGGTACCAAACTTCTTTAGCACATCAGCAATCATCCTATTCAAAGGAAATCTCAAACCAGCTTTGAGGAAACTCTTGAAAATCACTATTTCATCTTTCTGTGGCTTCGGGGTAGTTTCTTCTCCACCGAAGCGAACCACCTTCTTCTCATCTTCGCTAAAGTAGCCCGATTTTACCATCTTTGGGAAATCAGCCTTGGAGATGGTTGACTTTCCGAAGTCCAGGTGGCTAGGCTTGCTTGGTATTGCGATATTGTGATCATCTTTAGAATCAGTCTCTTCAATATTTGCTTGTTCTGCTTCGGCAGCAGGGGCGTTCTCCGATGTCACCAACCCACTTCGCCTCATTGCTTCCGAAATAGGGACAGTTTCCGCAGCTTCGGCTTCGTCTCCTTCGCGCTCAGCCCTAGCAGTAGAGCGCACTCTGGCCATTTGATTTTAAATATCTTGAAAATTGCTCAGAAATTAATAACCTTTCTCCCGAAGCCCTTCTTCTGACGAAGCAGACGCTAAACTAGAGCTTCGTTCGAATGCGAAAGTCAAGCTTCGGCTATGGTTAAAAATTTTGGCAGCAAAATAGTGCAATAGCAATGAATGCTGTGGTAACTTCACACCTACCCGTCTGTTTATATAGTGTTGCAGGAAAGAAGGTGAATCGTCAGGATTTTTACACCAAGCAAACGGTTGCTCGCACCCGCTGAACGGTGGACCGCAAAAACCAGAATAGTGAACCCGCATGGTGGAATCGCTACGCGCTCGAAAACTGTATCGTTTCTCGACAACGAGCTCAGGAAAGGTGTTTTTCGGACCTTCGGCTTCCAAAAGCCTAAGAGACATTTTTCACGGATCAAGCTCGTTACGAAAAACGATCTAGCACCGCGAAGGGGCTACTGTTGGGACCATGCTTCGTCGCCGAAGGTCCTGTAGAAAGAAACAGCTGTGGCTGAAGCTGCTCGTACGTGACGACGAAGGTATCATTCATGAAGCTTCGAGATTATAACATATCCGAAGATGAAGGGTCGAACCGACTTAAAGATAGAATGACCTTTTAGCCTGTAGGGGTCTGAGTCATTGTTGTAAACTTTTATGAAGGGCATGATTGTAATTCCTCACAGGCTGTGTCCTGTGCCTATAAATAGTGAACAATATTCCTTTACTGTTCACGCATTCCTGTAATTGCAAGGGCATCACTCGGGAATTATTGCTTGTCAAGGCGAAGGTATAAGCATACCTTAAACATTATATTCAAACATTTTGGATTCAGATAATAAAATATGTGAATGATGCCATTTATTTCCAACATATTTATCTTTAATGTTCTACATTTTACATCGTTTTATATTATCTTTGTCACCTTCGTAATATTATGTTTGTGACCTTCGTCTGAGGTTCATTAAACCCTTGAGGAGATAATGCTTCAGCGGACGAAGGGTATTTGATATTTAACATCTTTGTGTTGCCTTGTTCTTGATTCATAGCATTTGAGAACAAGTCCCCAACAGTATACAAGCCAAACCAAAAGCCCAAGGCTGGACTAGCTGTAGATGCAGAGTGCTTTTACTGCAAAGAACTTGGTCACTGGAAGGGGAATTGCAAATAATACTTGGCCTCTATTAAGGATCACAACGGTAAGGGTACAGCCACAGCAGGTACACTTGCTATTCACATTACATGAATTTTTCTTGCTGATTCTTATATAAATTCTTGGGTATTTGATATTGGATCGGTCGCCCATATTGGCAATTCGATGCAGTGAATGATAAGAAGTAGAAGCGTGAAAAGAGGAGAAGTTGATTTCCGAGTAGGCAATAATGCAAGCGTTGCTATGTTGACCGTCGGGACGATGCAACTCCACCTTCCATCAAGGTTTATTTTGGAGTTAAATAATTGACATCTAGTTCCTAGTATGAGTCGAAACATTATGTCTCCTTCATGTTTGATGAAGGATGGTAATTCATTTGCGAGTGAAAACAATGGTTGTGTGATCTCTAAGAATGGCATGTTTGTGGCTTTTGCATCCATTATGAATGGGTTATTCATTTTAAATCTTAATGATGCAAATATCTATAATATTAGGGCTAAAAGGCCTCGGCCTAATGACTTAAGTCCTACCTACTTGTGGCACTATCGCTTGGGTCATATAAGTGAGAATCGCATGAAGAAGCTTCATTCTAATGGGCTTTTAACTTTGTTTGATTTTGAATCATATGAGACATGTGAAGCATGCCTACTTGGCAAGATGACCAAGGCACCCTTCATAGGTTTACCTAAGAGGGCATTAGATATGTTGGAACTCATACATACTGATGTGTGTGGACCAATGAGTACGATAGCTAGAGGATAATTCCAATACTTCATAACCTTCGCTAATGATTTTAGTAGATATGGATATGTCTACTTAATGAAACATAAGTCTGAATCTTTAGAAAAGTTCAAAGAGTTTCAGAATAAAGTTGAAAATCAGCGTGGCAAGAAAATTAAAGCACTACGATCTGATCGTGGAGGTGAATATTTGAGCCATGAGTTTAGCAATCATCTAAAGAGTTGTGGAATTGTTCCACATCTTATGCCGCCTGGAACACCTCAGAGGAATGGTGTGCCTGAACGACGTAATCAAACTTTATTGGATATGGTTCGGTCAATGATGAGCCAGTCGGACCTACCTTTGTCGTTTTGGTGATACGCTCTAGAAACAATAGCTTTCACACTAAATAGGGTCCATCTAAGTCCGTAGTTAAGACACCATATGAGATGTGGACTAGGAAAATCCCCCAGTTTGTCTTTTCTCAAGATTTGGGGTTGTGAGGTTTACGTCAAGTGACTGCAGTCGGATGAACTCACTCCAAAATCAGATAAGTGCATGTTTGTGGGATATCCAAAAGAAACTTTGTCATATTACTTTTACCATCGGTCAGAGGGCAAAGTGTTTGTCGCTAGGAACGATGTTTTCTTAGAGAAAGAGTTTCTCAAAAGAGAGAAAAGTAAACAAAATGTGTATCTTGAAGAAGTTCAAGATGAGCCAGTGGGACAAGATTCAACAAGTCATGCTAATGTACCAGAATAAGTTAAAACGTCTATGCAAAGAGAATCACCACCACAACCACGAAGGTCATCAAGGCTTCGTGAGGCACGAAGAGAAGTGCTATTGTTGGGCATGGGGAAGTGTTGTTGTTAGACAACGAGGAACCTGTAACATATGCAGAAGCGATGATGGACCCAGATTCCAAGAAATGACAAGTCGCCATGAGATCTGAGACAGATTCCATGGGAGAAAATTAGGTTTGGAGCTTGGTTGACCCGCCTGATGGTGTTAGACCCATAGAGTGCAAATGGATCTATAAGAAGAAGAAAGACATGGATGGAAATGTTCACATATATAAGGCTCGACTTGTTGTAAAGGGTTTTCGACAAGTTTAAGGAATAGACTATGACGAGACATTCTCTCCAATAGTGATGCTTAAATCCATTCAGATGAGGACGTATATATGATACCATTTTGCTTAATGGAAACCTAGATGTGGATGTGTATATGATACAGCCCGAGGGTTTTGTCGATCCGATCAATGCTCGAAAGATATGCAAACTTTAGAAGTCTATTTATGGGTTGAAGCAAGCATCTCGGAGTTGTAACATTCGTTTTGATGAAGTGGTCAAAGGGTTTGGTTTTCATCAGAATGAAGAAGAAGCTTGTGTTTACAAGAAAGAAAGTGGGAGCATTGTTGTATTTCTGATCTTGTATGTGGATGACATATTATTCATTGGGAATGACATTCCTATGCTAGAGACCATCAAGGCTTCACTGAAAAAGAGTTTTTCTATGAAGAACTTAAGGGAAGAAGCATAAATTTTGGGCATAAGGATCTATAGAGATAGATCGAAGGGGCTTATAGGATTAAGTCAAGATATATACGTACATTGACAAGGTGTTGAAACGGTTCAACATGGAACAGTCCAAGAAAGGGTTCTTACCTATGTCACATGGTATACACCTTAGCCAGAAGCAGTGTCCTGCGATGGCTAATGACCGAGAGCCCATGAGTAAGGTACCATACGCCTCGGCAATTGGATCAATCATGTATGCCATGATAAGTACACGCCCAGATGTTTCATACACTATAAGTGCTACGAGTAGGCACCAGGCTAATCCAGGTGAGGATCACTAGACAACGGTAAAAGGCATATTTAAGCATACTTGAGAAGGACTAAAGATATGTTCATGGTATGGGGGTAAGGAGGAGCTCATTGTAACTGGTTACATCGATGCTAGCTTCCAAATTGACCCAGACGAGTTAAAATCGCAATCAGGTTTTGTGTTCACAATAAATGGTGGTGGTGTTAGTTGGAAGAGTTCAAATTAGGAGACTGTGATTGATTCTACAACAGAAGTCGAGTACATTGCAGCTTCTGAATTTGCGAAGGAAGATGTTTGGATAAGGAAGTTCCTATTGAGCTTGGTGTGTTTCCTAATGCCTCTAGTCCATTGAACCTCTACTGTGACAACAATGGGGCTATTGCGGAAGCTAAGGAGCCAAGGAACCACCAGAAAAGCAAACACGTATTGTGGAAGTTTCCCCTTATATGGGAATTCGTAAGGCGGCGTGAGATAAATATATGCAAAATGCATACGGATTTGAATGTTGTTGATCCTTTAACAAAACCTCTTCCACAACCCAAGCATGAGGCACACATGAGATCTATGGGTATTAGATAACTTCTAGATTAACTATAGTGCAAGTGGGAGACTATTAGAAATATGCCCTAGAGATGAGCATATTTCTTTGTATCCATTATATATATATTGCTTAATTGAATATCCATGCAAGGCACCTTGTATTGATTAGCAATTATGTGAATTGTTTTTGAGATTGTTTACTTGTATGGTTACTCTAAATGATGTCCCTAGTCAGAGTCCATGACTAGCACATGTATTAGTTGATGACTACATTTCACAAGTCATGGGCATGGAGATGTTAAACTAATAATGTGGGCACATGTATGACATGAGGCTAGACCGACCCAACGTGAGATATTATAATATAGTTCTCTTTTTGCAACATGTATACTATATCCTTAGACCTGAGATTGTCACATGTTCTCAAGATGTGAATTGACTTACTTAGGGACTATCAAACGCTACTTTGTAGCAAGGTAGTTATAAAGGAAGTTTTGGGTTTGTCAGGAATTATGTTGTGAGGCATGGTCAGTCAAGATGGAATTTGTCCCTCTCTTCTTGAGAGAGATATCTCTAGGCCCCTTGAGTGATTGGATCAAGAAATGCATGGTTGTGCTAGGGTTAAGTGTTAACCAATGAAAAGATTCCAATTCACAGTATCGAGAAAGAGATGTCAGCTTAGAGCCAGACCAAATATCATGAGACAAAGGGAACAACATGTACGTAATGTTGCAATGGTTTGTTTGATATGATCTTTACGCGCGCATAGGAGTTGACATGTCTTGCTAGAGGCCGCTATCAATTATTGGGCCAAGTAAGAGTACTTGGGCCATGTCTATATGTACGTGAACCTATAGGGTCACACACATAAGGGGAAGGAAGCCTAACTCGGATCAGATCCGAAATTAGACAGGGCTTTAGGGTTATTGATGGGCCTCGAAGTTAAAAGCCCCACCTAGAACGCCTATATAATGAGGGGCAGTGGCGCGATTAAGGTAAACCTAATTCGCCACCAGTAAACGAGCAGCCGCCCGCCCCTCGCCCTCGCCTAGCCACTATCGTGAACCTAGCAGTTCGGAACGCGACACTTCCTCCCTATACGTGTGGATACCTAAGAGGTGCTGCATTTGGAGCACTTGGACGAACCGTGCAAGGACGTGAAGGTCGCCGTCAACAGCACAACGCTGCTCGACACGTTCATCTACATCGAGACGTCTTTCTGCTGCCCTACGTGTCTAGTGGTAATTCTATGATCTATAATCGCAGTAGTTTCTGGTTTTATGGGGTCGAAAATTTTGTTTTGCGCTATTGTAGCCTCCCCATAATCCGTCAGTGCTCACGTCTCAGCTCTTTTACTACCTCCGTTCACAGATGGATCAAGGCGTTCTCCAGATGACTTCACCATAGCTGCAAAGTTTCTGCATGCTTTAATGAGACAGATCCTTTTACCTCTCATGGGATATAGAGAGGCCACCACTCATATTCAGCTCTGGCTCCTAGGTGTTTTTGTTTTTCACTACGTGTTAGACGTTGTGGATTTTCTGATTTGTGAGATACGGGACACCGTATTGGACGGTCTTCGTGCTCATCAATAGCTGCCATATGCCCACGACCTTTGTCACATATTTGTGTAGCTGATCTAGCCTCCTCGGTTCTAGACAGTTCTTGGTCACTCACGTCTATTGTTAGGATCTACTGTCCATCACCTATGAGACTCATACATGAGCTCGTGCCTCGGATAGATGTTTGGAGGATCCTTTAGCCTTCGAGTGTCAGGTTGAGGATGAGGCAATCAAGCAAATTGAGGATCGAAGCCTGATTCCTTTTGGTGCAGTTGATACCTCTTCAGATTCCACTGATGATGATGATCATGGTATACCACCACCGCCTCCCCTGTGCCTCCTCGCTCACATGATAACAAAGAAGGTGGTTCCAGTGCTTCTCCCTCTCCAACAACTCCGACGATGAATCTAGCTTATAAATGATTCTTCAGCAGTTGAATCAGCAGCAGGCTCATTCGGCCACCGAGCAAGCTCGACAGGCAGCAGTTCAACAGTAGCAGTCCGAGCCGATGAAATCTATGTTTTAGACCATTCAGGACCGTCATGATGCATTTCGGCAACAGCTTCTAGCTGATAGGATAGAGCATCGGGCGTTCTGCAATGCATTCTTCAGCACATCGGTGGTCCTGTGCCTCTAGTTCAGTCGACACCTCGTCGTCCCCTTCAAACTTCAGTTGTGCTAGTGATACAGTCAGGTGCTCATACTCATTATTTTGGACTGACTGTCTCTCCTCTCTGACCTATGACTTTGGATTTTTCTACCTAGGTCATCGAAGTTGAGAGCGTTTAGATAGCAGTGCCACCATTTTGCTCAGCAGTTTCTACCCCAGCAATGGCAGTATCAGTTCTAGTGCTAGCTCCAGCACCAACACCAATTACTCAGACTCGATCGACGGATCCCTCTGAGTCAGCACCTGCTCTAGCTTCTATAGTAGATCCTGGATTAGGCTCTGACTTTGACTTAGATGCTAAGTTTGAGTTGGTCACTTGCACTCCCACTGATGCATCTGCCCCTTCTCCTCCTCCTCCTCCTTCTGACTCTAGGTTAGGGTGAACCTTTTGGTGTTTGACGCCAAAGGGGGAGAGATGAGTTGTGAGAGATAGGGGAGCTAGTTGAGAGAGACTATCTTTTGGTTGTATTATATGCCTTTTACTCTCTCTTGTGACTCTCAGCTTTTGTGCCTTAAACATAATGATATACTCTCATGATCTTTTGGTGACTTATGTGTTTCTTTCTCGCTCACTAATTTCATCTGTCATGCAAAATGTGTTCTTGAATTTCATTCTTATATTTTGAACGAAGTTTTAAGTCATGTATATGTGCTTATGTTTCTCACAATTTTTATACATGACTAGCTATTATCAACTTCATGAATATCACTGACAATCTTCAACAGTTGACAAAACTTAAAACAAAATTCTTTCACACTCTTGTAGGGTTGTCATCAATCACCAAAAAGGGGGAGATTGAAAGCATCTAGGGCTATAGTTGGTTTTAGTGATTAATGACAACGTAAGATTATTGTGACTCACGTGTGTTTTGCAGAATATATGGTAAGTTAGAACACAATGTGGGGAATTAGGCTTCAACAGGTGAAAACAACCCCACAGATGAAACTTGAAGTGACGGCTAAAAAAGGTGAACCAAAAGGTGAATTACTTCATATTCTAAGTGTCGAAGGAGATGTGGTACACTTAGATAGAGTTAGGACCTTTTATTTTATATTAGTCGTACTATAAAGAGGGGTTGTGGATGAGTAGCTTGACCAAGGCATGTCTAGTGTAGTGTCGGTGCATGCACACACATAAAACTAATGCTAGGTGTCACTCTCTAACTCACACACAAAATTGGAGTCAAAATCGTTTTTGAAAAACACGAGTTAGAATAGTTTGTAGCTTCTCTGGGAGCACCGGACTATCCGGTGGTGCATCGGACTGCCCGATGGCACTCCAGACAAACGACCTAGAGAGCTTGCAAAATTGGCTATCTGAGATGGCGCATCGAACTGTCTGGTGGTGCACCAGACTGTCCAGTGTGCATTGGTGGTGCACCAGACTGTCCGGTGTGCATTGGTGGTGCACTGATTGATCTCTAAGTGTAACAACTAGTTGTCAGAACTGTCCAGTGTGCACTGGTGGCGCATTGGTCGATCTTTGAGTGTAACAGCTAGTTGTTAGAACTAGTCATTGGTGTGTGTAAGGAAAATGGACCCTGGGCCATTTGGCTCAATAGATTTTGGTGTTTGATGATCAACATAACCTGTGGACTAATGTGTTAGCTAGTTTTTGTATTTGTAGTTCACAGGATGCAAAGAGGATTGGACTAAGGAAATGAGGATGCAATACCTCAAAAGAAGACATAAAAAGAAGCAGAGAAGTCCAAGACTCAAGAGCAAAAGAAGCCAAAAAGAATCAGTGAAGAAATCCAAAAAAGGGCAGTCAGTTAGCACCTGGTGGCACACCGGACAGTGAATAGAAACTATCTAGGGTGCACCAGATTGTCTGGTGGGACAACCAGACAGTCTGCGCAGAGGGCCCGCAGATGGGCGCTCTCTAGCTGCATCATCAAACTATCCGGTGTGCACCGGACAGTCAGGCAACGGTCAGATCCAACAGTCGACTGCTACATACTCCAACGGACGGCTGACATGGCAGGCACCGGACAGTGAACAGTGCCCAGTCCGGTGCACACAGGACTGTCCGGTGTGCCCGTCGACAAAAAGTTGTTGCTTTCTGTCCAATGGCTAGAAACGGTGTTGAGGCCTATAAATACCACCCCAATCAGCCATTTCAAGGGGTGGGTGCCCAAGAAACAACCAAGGCATATTGTAGACATTTCCAAGTGCTCATGCACCCAAGTGCTTAATAGAATCACTCGGTGATTAGCGTAGGCGCTTTGCAAAGTGCTTAGGTTAGTTAGACCACTTTAGCACTTGCTCTAGGTGAATCCTAATTAGTTGAGTGAGTTTATATAAACCACAGAACTCCTCGTCTCTTGTGTGAGCCATTGTAATTGTACCGAGTGGGGCGAGAGTCTTGCGAGACCATGACAACCGAGTTTGTGTCATGGCCGCCACCGTGTACCGGAGAGAACGAGGCCTGTGGTGTTTTCGGTTGGAAGCTCGATAGTGGAGACGGCGGGGAGTGTCCGAGAGGAGCCGGAAGCGGAGCACCACTTGCGCGTGGAGAAGGCCTGCGGCTCTCTAAGGAGTTACTCGACCGAGGTGCTTGGCCCTCGCGTGGGCTTCCCTTTGCATAGGGGCACTAACGAGGATTAGTCGGAACCTTACGTGGATCTGGATAGCTCGGTAAAAATATCGGTGTCATCCATAAGAATTTGTGTCTCTACTTTGCTCGTTTGCTTCCGCATTTATATTAAACATTTAAGTTTCAATCTTGTCTTTATACTTAGATTGTTTAGGATTGAAACTTAGCCATTGTGGTAGAGATAGCAACACTTAGACAAAACCTCGTTTGCACATTCTAGTTTGATAAATTGTATAGGTTTTGCTCTAGGGATTTATTTGTGGCCTAGTTTAGAGAAAGTTTTAGAAGTCCTAACTCACCCCCTCTTAGGCATCAATCGTTTCCTTCAATTGATATCAAAGGCCGGTTTGGCTCATTTGAAATGCTTTAGCTTCACCGCTAAAAGAGTCGACGCTTTTTAGAGAAAGGGGATGGATACCCATAGGCCACCACACTTCGACGGCACTAACTTCCCATATTTTAGTGCTAGAATGGCCTGTTACCTAGAGGTCATTGATTAGGTGTTTGGCGAGTCACTCGTGATGGGATGAAACCGCCCAAGAATCCCGATAAACCCACCACGAGTGAGGAAAAAGAAATTCATTTAAATACTAGAGTCAAAAATTGCTTGTACGAATCTCTTAGCATGGATATTTTCAATCAAGTTTTTACATTAAAAACTGCTAATGAGATTTGGCTAAAATTGCATGAGCTCCATGACGGCACATCCAATGCCCATGAGCAAAAACATTCCTAGTCTTAAATGAGTATAATTCTTTTGCTATGAAAGATAGTGAGCTTGTTAGAGACATGTATTCTCATTTGAATCTAATCATCAATGAGCTCAGTTCTATTGGCATTAATAAGCTAGGTGATGCGGACATTAAGGAAGATTATCTCCCTACTACCACAACAAAGATATGGGAGCATTGTTGTTCACTTATTCTCAAATGCTGTGAATTAAGAACAAGGCAACACAATTGTTAAAGATTAAGGACCTTCGTCCTCCGAAGCATTATCTCTTTTTGGATATAATGATCTTCAGACAAAGGTCATGAAGGACACACCTTCATCATTCATAAGAATAAGAACATAGAGATAATATATGTAATCCATTCAATCATATATGTATTTCATGATATACTGAAAGGGAAATGTGCCCTTGGGCCATTTCTAAGTATTTTGGTGATTTAGTGCTCAACACAGGTGCCTAATTGTAAAATGGAACAAGGTGCAAATCATGAAGTAAAGGTATGTTTCTAAGCCTTAGTACATTGGTTTTGTGGACTAACATGTTTGTCTAAGTGTTAGAAACAGCAAGAAGAAAAAGAGAAAAGGGGAGAGAATGACTTGGCTGTGTGCAGCCAAGTCCCTGCTCGGTCTGGAGCACCGGACTGTCCGGTGTGCACCGGACAGTGTCCGGTGCGCCAGGCCTCCTCGGCGCGAACTGGCCGCTCTCGGGAATTCGCCGACGGCGTACGGCTATAATTCACCGGACTGTCCGGTGTGCACCGGACTGTCCGGTGAGCCAACGGTCGGCCAGGGCCAACGGTCGGCCGCGCAATCCGCGCGAGACACGTGGCCGAGCCAACGGTCGGGAAGGAACACCGGACTGTCCGGTGTGCACCGGACATGTCCGGTGCGCCAACTAAGCGCAGATCTGGAGCAGCCAGCAACGGTCAGAAGTGCTGTTTTTGGAAACAAATCGGGCACCGGACAGTGTCCGGTGTGCACCGGACTGTCCGGTGCGCCACGAGACAGAAGGCAAAGATGGCCTTCCAGATTTGTTCCCAACGGCTCCTAGCTGCCTTGGGGCTATAAAAGGGACCCCTTGGCGCATGGAGGAAGTACCCAAGCATTCCTTGAGCACTCTTGATCACTCACACATCAATCTTGCGCACTTGTTTGAAATTCTAGTGATTTGAGCTCTGTTCTAGTGTGTTAGCCTCTTGAGCTCAAGTCTGGGTTTTGTGTGTGCGTATTCGCTGTGATCTTTGTGTTGTGTGTGAGTTGCTAATCCCTCCCTTACTCCGTGATTCTTTGTGAACATCTTTTGTAAGGGCGAGAGGCTCCAAGTTGTGGAGATTCCTCGCAAACGGGATTGAGATAAGAACAACAAAACACCGTGGTATTCAAGTGGGTCTTTGGACCGCTTGAGAGGGGTTGATTGCAACCCTCGTCCGTTGGGACGCCACAACGTGGAAGTAGGCAAGCATTGGCTTGGCCGAACCACGGGATAAACCACCGTGTCCCTCTGTGCTTGATTCTTGTGGTATTGTGTTTTGTTGAAGACTTCACCTTAGCCACTTGGCATTAACTGTGCTAACGCTTAACAAGTTTTTGTGGCTTAAGTTTGAAGTTTTTACAGGATCACCTATTCACCCCCCCCCCTCTAGGTGCTCTCAATTGGTATCGGAGCCGTTCTATTCACAAAGGGACTAACCGCCCGAATAGATGGATCCTAAGGGGAAGGGTATAGTGATCAACGACAAAGAGAAGGAGACCTTCGTCAACGAGCCGAAGGACGACAAGCCTACCGACTCCGGCTCGGGTCAAAGACGAAAGGATGGGAAGAAGAAGAAGACCAGGCGCATCAAGGAGATCATCTACTACGACAGCGACGAGTCTACTTCTTCCCAAAAGGATGAGGACCACAACGACTACGAGAGGAGAAAACCGGTTAATTCGAACTTTTCCTTTGATTACTCTCGTATTCCGCAAAGTTCACATTCTCATTTGCTCTCCATTCCACTTGGCAAGCCCCCACACTTTGATGGAGAGGACTACGGATTTTGGAGTCACAAAATGCGTAGTCACCTATTCTCTCTCCATCCTAGTATATGGGAGATTGTAGAGAGTGGAATGCACTTTGATAGTTCGGATAGTCCCATGTTCATTAATGAACAAATTCATAAAAATGCACAAGCTACTACTGTTCTTCTAGCTTCCTTGTGCAGGGATGAATACCATAAGGTGAGCGGCTTGGACAACGCCAAGCAAATCTGGGACACCCTCAAGATTTCTCATGAGGGGAACGACGTCACCTTACTCACCAAGATGGAGTTGGTGGAGGGCGAGCTTGGACGGTTCGCGATGATAAGGGGCGAGGAGCCAACGCAAACGTACAACCGGCTCAAGACCCTTATCAACAAGATAAGAAGCTACGGGAGCACGCGATGGACGGACCACGACGTCGTCCGCCTAATGCTCAGGTCCTTTACCGTACTTGATCCTCATCTCGTGAACAATATTCGTGAGAATCCCAGGTACACGATGATGACGCCCGAGGAAGTGCTTGGAAAATTCGTGAGCGGGCGGATGATGATCAAGGAGGCAAGATATGTCGACGACGCGTTGAACGGACCACTCCACGAGCCTCAACCCATTGCTCTAAAGGCAACGAGGAGCAAGGAGTCGCTACCTAGCAAGGTGGCGCAAGTTGAGGCGGCTGGCCTTAATGATGAAGAGATGGCTCTCATCATTAAGAGATTCAAGACGGTGCTTAAAGGTCACAAGGGACAACCAAGCAAGACCAAAGCCAAGGGGAAGCGCTCATGCTTCAAATGCGGTAAGCTTGGTCATTTCATTGCTAACTGTCCCGATAATGAAAGTGACCAGGAAAAGGGGAACAAAAGAGAGAAGAAGAAGCAATACAAGAAGGCAAAAGGCGAGGCGCATCTAGGAAAGGAGTGGGACTCGGATTGCTCCTCCTCCGACTCCGACAACGAAGGACTCGCCGCCACTGCCTTCAACAAATCGGCTCTCTTCCCCAACGAGCGTCTCACTTGCCTTATGGCAAGGGAGAAGAAGGTGAGTATTCAAGACTCCACTTATGCTTCATCTAGTGATAGTGAGTCTAGTGATGATGACATAGATTATTCTTGCTTGTTCAAGGGCTTAGATAGATCTAAGATAGAGAAAATCAATGAATTAATTAATGCATTGAATGAAAAGGATAGGCTTTTAGAAAAGCAAGAAGATTTATTGTATGATGAACATGATAAATTTGTAGAGGCACAAAAATCATATGCTTTAGAAGTGAAAAGAAATGAAATGCTTTCTAGTGAAATATCTTCCTGTCATGAAACCATTTCTACCTTAAGAAGTGTTAATATTGATTTAAGTGCTAAACTAGAAGTAGCTAGTAAATCAAATTCTTGTGTTGAACATGTTGAAATTTGTACTAGGTGTAAGGATTTTGATGTTAATGCTTGTAGTGAACACCTAGTTCTAATTTCCAAATTAAATGATGAAGTGGCTAGTCTTAATGCCCAACTTAAGACTAGCCAGAATGAAGTTGATAAAATCAAATTTGCAAGGGATGCCTACACGATTGGTAGACACCCCTCAATTAAGGATGGGCTTGGCTTCAAGAGGGAAGCCAAGAACTTAACAAGCCATAAGGCTCCCATCTTCGTCAAGGAGAAGGGGAAGGCCCCGATGGCTAGTAATACTAAAAAGAATCATGCTTTTATGTATTATGATAGGAGACATGCTAGAAATGCTTATAATCATTTTGATTCATATGCTTATGATTCTCATGCAATGTTTGCTTCTAGTTCTTCTTATAATCATGGTAGAGATATGTGTAGGAGAAATGTTGTACATATGCCTAGGAGAGATATTGCTCATGTACCTAGAAAGAATGTTATTCATGCTCCTAGGAAAGTAGTGAATGAACCTTCTACCATTTATTATGCTTGTAATGCTCCCTTTGCTATTTGTAGAAAGGGTAAGAAGGTAGTTGCTAGGAAATTAGGGGCTAGATGCAAGGGAGAAAAATCTTGCATTTGGGTCCCTAAAGATATTTGTGCTAACCTTGCAGGACCCAACATGAGTTGGGTACCTAAGACCCAAGCCTAAATTTGCCTTGCAGGTTTATGCATCCGGGGGTTCAAGCTGGATTATCGACAGCGGATGCACAAACCATATGACGGGGGAGAAGAAGATGTTCACCTCCTACGTCAAGAATAAGGATTCCCAAGATTCAATTATATTCGGTGATGGGAATCAAGGCAAGGTAAAAGGGTTAGGTAAAATTGCAATTTCTAATGAGCATTCTATTTCAAATGTATTCTTAGTGGAGAGTCTTGGATATAATTTGCTATCTGTTAGTCAATTATGTCAAATGGGATATAATTGTTTATTTACAAATGTAGATGTGTCTGTCTTTAGAAGATGTGATGGTTCACTAGCTTTTAAGGGTGTACTAGACGACAAGCTTTATTTAGTTGATTTTGCAAAAGAAGAGGCCGGTCTAGATGCATGCTTAATGGCTAAGACTTGCATGGGCTGGCTGTGGCATCGCCGCTTAGCACATGTGGGGATGAAGAATCTCCACAAACTTCTAAAGGGAGAACACGTGATAGGTCTAACCAATGTTTATTTCGAAAAAGATAGACCTTGTGCAGCTTGTCAGGCAGGTAAACAAGTTGGAGGAGCACATCACAGCAAGAATGTGATGACCACGTCAAGACCTCTGGAGCTGCTGCATATGGACCTCTTCGGACCCGTCGCCTATCTAAGCATAGGAGGAAGTAAGTATGGTTTAGTTATTGTTGATGACTTTTCCCGCTTCACTTGGGTATTCTTTTTGCAGGATAAGTCTGAAACCCAAGGGACCATCAAGCGCTTCCTCAGGAGAGCTCAAAATGAGTTTGAGCTCAAGGTGAAAAAGATAAGGAGCGACAACGGGTCCGAGTTCAAGAACCTTCAAGTGGAGGAGTTTCTTGAGGAGGAAGGGATCAAGCACGAGTTCTCCGCTCCCTACACACCACAACAAAATGGTGTGGTAGAGAGGAAGAACAGGACGCTAATTGATATGGCGAGGACAATGCTTGGAGAGTTCAAGACCCCCGAGTGCTTTTGGTCGGAAGCCGTGAACACGGCTTGCCACGCCATCAACAGGGTCTACCTTCACCGCCTCCTCAAGAAGACGTCATATGAGCTACTAACCGGTAACAAACCCAATGTATCGTACTTTCGTGTTTTTGGGAGCAAGTGCTACATTCTAGTAAAGAAGGGTAGAAATTCTAAGTTTGCTCCCAAAGCTGTAGAAGGGTTTTTATTAGGTTATGATTCAAATACAAAGGCGTATAGGGTCTTCAACAAATCATCGGGTTTGGTTGAAGTCTCTAGCGACGTTGTATTTGATGAGACTAATGGCTCTCCAAGAGAGCAAGTTGTTGATTATGATGATGTAGATGAAGAAGATGTTCCGTCGGCTGCTATACGAACCATGGCGATTGGAGACGTTCGGCCACAGGAACAGGATGAACGTAATCAACCTTCTTCCTCAACGACGGTGCATCCCTCACTTCAAGACGATGAACAGGTTCATCAAAAGGAGGCGTGTGATCAAGGGGGAGCACAAGAAGATCAAGTGATGGAGGAAGAAGCGCAACCGGCACCTCCAACCCAAGTTCGAGCGATGATTCAAAGGGATCATCCCGTCGACCAAATTTTGGGTGACATTAGCAAGGGAGTAACTACTCGATCTCGATTAGTTAATTTTTGTGAGCATTACTCTTTTGTCTCCTCTATTGAGCCTTTCAGGGTAGAGGAGGCCTTGCTAGATCCGGATTGGGTGTTGGCCATGCAGGAGGAACTCAATAACTTCAAGCGCAACGAAGTTTGGACACTGGTGCCTCGTCCCAAGCAAAATGTTGTGGGAACCAAGTGGGTGTTCCGCAACAAACAGGACGAGCACGGGGTGGTGACGAGGAACAAGGCTCGACTTGTGGCAAAAGGTTATGCCCAAGTCGCAGGTTTGGACTTTGAGGAGACTTTTGCTCCTGTGGCTAGGCTAGAGTCCATTCGTATCTTGCTAGCATATGCCGCTCACCATTCTTTCAGGTTGTACCAAATGGATGTGAAGAGCGCGTTCCTCAACGGGCCAATAAAGGAGGAGGTGTACGTGGAGCAACCCCCTGGCTTCGAGGATGAGCGGTACCCCGACCACGTGTGTAAGCTCTCTAAGGCGCTCTATGGACTTAAACAAGCCCCAAGAGCATGGTATGAATGCCTTAGAGATTTCTTACTTGCTAATGCTTTCAAGGTTGGGAAAGCCGATCCAACTCTTTTTACAAAGACATGTGATGGTGATTTGTTTGTATGCCAAATTTATGTCGATGACATAATATTTGGTTCTACTAATCAAAAGTCTTGTGAAGAGTTTAGCAGGGTGATGACGCAGAAATTCGAGATGTCGATGATGGGCGAGTTGAACTACTTCCTTGGGTTCCAAGTGAAGCAACTCAAGGACGGCACCTTCATCTCCCAAACGAAGTACACGCAAGATCTGCTGAAGCGGTTTGGGATGAAGGACGCCAAGCCCGCAAAGACTCCGATGGGAACCGACGGACACACCGACCTCAACAAAGGAGGTAAGTCCGTTGATCAAAAAGCATACCGGTCAATGATAGGATCTCTACTTTATTTATGTGCTAGTAGACCGGATATTATGCTTAGCGTATGCATGTGTGCTAGATTTCAATCCGATCCTAAGGAGTGTCACTTGGTGGCGGTGAAGCGAATTCTTAGATATTTAGTCGCTACGCCCTGCTTCGGGATCTGGTATCCAAAGGGGTCTAACTTTGACTTGATTGGGTACTCAGATTCCGACTATGCTGGATGTAAGGTCGATAGGAAGAGTACATCGGGGACGTGCCAATTCTTAGGAAGGTCCCTGGTGTCATGGAACTCTAAGAAACAAACCTCCGTTGCCCTATCCACCGCTGAGGCCGAGTACGTTGCCGCAGGACAGTGTTGTGCGCAACTACTTTGGATGAGGCAAACCCTCAGGGACTTAGGCTACAATCTGAGCAAAGTCCCACTCCTATGTGATAATGAGAGTGCTATCCGAATAGCGGAAAATCCCGTTGAGCACAGCCGCACAAAGCACATAGACATCCGGCATCACTTTTTGAGAGACCACCAGCAAAAGGGAGATATCGAAGTGTTTTATGTTAGCACCGAGAACCAGCTAGCCGATATCTTTACCAAGCCTTTAGATGAGAAGACCTTTTGCAGGCTGCGTAGTGAGCTAAATGTCTTAGATTCGCGGAACTTGGATTGAATTGTAGCATACATGTATTTATGCTTTTGATCATGTTCCCTTCTGCATTTTGTTGCTTATTATGGTGCTCAAGTTGTACAAACACTCCCTGGACCTCACAAGTCCGTTGCAATGTGATGCACATGTTTAGGGGGAGATGTGTTACAACTTGACCCTTTGAGACTAACCATATGTTTGAGTTTGCTTGTGTTAGTCACAAAGGAGAATTGAAAGGGAAAAGGTGGACTTGGACCATGAAAGACTTCCACTGCACTCCGATGAAGGGTAACTTATTCCAAGTCCATCTCATGAACTCTTATTGCCATTTGCTCTTAATTGAAGATTTTGGTGAGGCAATGGGGTTAAAGGGCCACAATTGATCCCGTTTTGGTGCTTGATGCCAAAGGGGGAGAAAATAAAGGCCAAAGCAATAAATGGATCAGCTACCACTTGAGAGATTTTGAAAATAGGGCAATAGAGTTTTTGGTTTGTCAAAATTCTTATGTTGTCTCTCTTATCAAAAGTTGGCTTCTTGTGGGGAGAAGTATTGATTATGGGAAAAAGGGGGAGTTTTTGAAATCTTGATAATGACTCTCTTTATGCTTTAACATGTGTGTTTAACTTAGAGATAGAGATTTGAGTTTGATTTGCAAAAACAAACAAAGTGGTGGCATAGAGTGATCCATATAAGTCAAAATGAATCAAAATAGATTTGAGTTATTATTTGAAGTATTTTTGTACTTGTTCAATTTGCTTTATGTTGTGTTGGCATAAATCACCAAAAAGGGGGAGATTGAAAGGGAAATGTGCCCTTGGGCCATTTCTAAGTATTTTGGTGATTTAGTGCTCAACACAGGTGCCTAATTGTAAAATGGAACAAGGTGCAAATCATGAAGTAAAGGTATGTTTCTAAGCCTTAGTACATTGGTTTTGTGGACTAACATGTTTGTCTAAGTGTTAGAAACAGCAAGAAGAAAAAGAGAAAAGGGGAGAGAATGACTTGGCTGTGTGCAGCCAAGTCCCTGCTCGGTCTGGAGCACCGGACTGTCCGGTGTGCACCGGACAGTGTCCGGTGCGCCAGGCCTCCTCGGCGCGAACTGGCCGCTCTCGGGAATTCGCCGACGGCGTACGGCTATAATTCACCGGACTGTCCGGTGTGCACCGGACTGTCCGGTGAGCCAACGGTCGGCCAGGGCCAACGGTCGGCCGCGCAATCCGCGCGAGACACGTGGCCGAGCCAACGGTCGGGAAGGAACACCGGACTGTCCGGTGTGCACCGGACATGTCCGGTGCGCCAACTAAGCGCAGATCTGGAGCAGCCAGCAACGGTCAGAAGTGCTGTTTTTGGAAACAAATCGGGCACCGGACAGTGTCCGGTGTGCACCGGACTGTCCGGTGCGCCACGAGACAGAAGGCAAAGATGGCCTTCCAGATTTGTTCCCAACGGCTCCTAGCTGCCTTGGGGCTATAAAAGGGACCCCTTGGCGCATGGAGGAAGTACCCAAGCATTCCTTGAGCACTCTTGATCACTCACACATCAATCTTGCGCACTTGTTTGAAATTCTAGTGATTTGAGCTCTGTTCTAGTGTGTTAGCCTCTTGAGCTCAAGTCTGGGTTTTGTGTGTGCGTATTCGCTGTGACCTTTGTGTTGTGTGTGAGTTGCTAATCCCTCCCTTACTCCGTGATTCTTTGTGAACATCTTTTGTAAGGGCGAGAGGCTCCAAGTTGTGGAGATTCCTCGCAAACGGGATTGAGATAAGAACAACAAAACACCGTGGTATTCAAGTGGGTCTTTGGACCGCTTGAGAGGGGTTGATTGCAACCCTCGTCCGTTGGGACGCCACAACGTGGAAGTAGGCAAGCATTGGCTTGGCCGAACCACGGGATAAACCACCGTGTCCCTCTGTGCTTGATTCTTGTGGTATTGTGTTTTGTTGAAGACTTCACCTTAGCCACTTGGCATTAACTGTGCTAACGCTTAACAAGTTTTTGTGGCTTAAGTTTGAAGTTTTTACAGGATCACCTATTCACCCCCCCCCCTCTAGGTGCTCTCATATACATATGAACATTAATAGAACTTATATTACATTGATACCTTTGGCTTGTTTCAAGGTGTTGACGCGAGAGCGATTACAATCCAGCGTGAACAGTGGTACTGTTCACCTATTTATAGGCACGGGATGCAGCCCGGGTAAAAATACATTTATGACCTTAATACTTGTTCATAATTGTAGCCTAAATCATTGGGGATTAGCTAGTCTTTTCCTCCCCGGCTCGGCATTATGCTTGATCTTCGTCACCGCTTTAAACCGAAGCTATTACTCTTAGACCATAACTTCAGCATTCATTGTTATCATTCTCGAGTTATACCTTCATCTTTAAGACCTTCGACAGAGGATAAAACTTCCATTATGAACCGAAGCTCCCTGTAATAATCAATATTATGCTAGAAGCAAATGGTTAGTCATGTTTTTAATGGACCTTCGGAAGAGGAAGGCCCCCAACAGTAGCCGCTCACAGTATTGATTTATTTCTTTGTAATAAATTCAGACTGTGATACGAACGAAGGCCTTTAGCCGAAGGTCCGAAAAAACACCTTCCCTTCGCTAGAATAGCAAATCGTTCTGAATTATGGGACCCACCGACCAGTGAAGCTCTGAGTATCATCTTACTCCCGAAGCTTTAATTAAAGTGAGAGTTTTTATTTGGGCTATGAGGAGCCAAGGGCTAGAGCCAGATGCTAGGTGCTTCTGTAATATTCATGAATTATCTTACCAAACGAAGGAAACTAGGAAGGAGCAATACCATAACAACTTCGGGTGCTACAACTTCGTGCCCCGCTTTGATGCAAGATATCACATGCCAACATTTCAGAAGAAATGGCTGACCTCTTGGATGAAATAATGGTTCTATGTGAATAATGATCTGAGTGAGAGGGAAGATGTGAGGGGCATTATTCAGCGTCCCATATGGTCACGCTTCGGCATTAGAAGGTTGTCAGTTGCAATTGGGAAAGAAGTGCAAGCGTGTTCAATGGCTTTCAGCACCATGTGCACTTACATCGGTACCAGGGATTTGGTACAAGAGCATATTGCTTATGATGTGTGGCCACTGGTGAATGACTGGGAAATGCCGAAGGAAACTGTTGTCGGCTCCAGCGAAGGTGGTCTGGTTTACTTAAGGTATACCTATCATTTCAGAAGTGAGTTTGATGAGCCGAATGACGATTGGCTTGAGGCTGTGGAGGCTACCAGTGATGAGCTGCTGGGAGCCTACACGAAGGCAGAGGACAAAGCCATGATCATTGCCTTCGGTGCTCGAGGAAAAAAGAGCCTGAACAGAGTTTTTGATGTGTTTGGGTTTATTTATCCTGACTATTGTTTTCCTTCTCGAAAACAAGGAGGGAAGAGAAAAATTGTCGCTTCGATCTCGTCCAGTGCACCGAAGCCGAAGAGAGCTAAGGTCCTGAGTCATAGGCCAAAGCTACATTCTCTAGAAAATACGGTTGTATCGCCTACGACAGAGAAGTTGAAGTTTGTTGAAAGTGCCGAAGTTATCCCCTTAACTTCGGAAACAGTTCCTGCTGTGCCAGTCGAAGTTAGTGTCGATCCCGTAAAAGAGTCGGGACCAAAGAAAACAATAGAAGAACAGCCAAAACTGCTGAGTCCACCAGCTGAGGCAGGGTTGCCGAAGCTATCAACTACTGCAACAATGACTCCTAGAAAGAGGAGAATGGCCAGCGTTTTAGATGTTGTTTTACAATCCTCTAAGTTGCCCGCTCCTGCTACTACTTAAGTTTCTGATGATAAAATTGAAGATGCAATGGAAGTAGCCGCAACAAGCACTTCTCCTGTTCATGTTGAAGTGGGGCCTTCGGGGGCTGCGCTAGTAGAGCTGGTGAAAGAAAATCTGCCAGAAAAGCCCATGTCACCTACTCCCGATGCACCTTCGCAGGGTGATTTGAGCTATATTGTTCAACATGCTTCAGGAAAGCAACTTGCCGAAACGCAACATTATGCTAAGGAGCTGAAATACCCCTATGGGTCTTTGGTATACAGAGGAGACGATGAAGATGATTTCCTTTATTGTCTGCCAGCCAGTAAGGAGATTAATGTTTGTCGTGAGATGATGGACAAAATTGGTTATTCAAAGCTTGAGCTTGGTCTGTCTGCAGTGACGAAGGACCAACTTGCAGATAGCCTCGCCTACAACAGCTTGAAGGTTTGTAAACTTTGGCTTCACATTTGGTAATTTTTGTTATGGTGAACTATTTTTGTGGTAATTCTTATCGTTATTATTTGTTCATTCTTTTTTTTTGCCAGGGTTTAATTCTAAGTAAAGCTTTAAAAGATCAAAAATATGTAGAAGATGAGAGCCACCAGATAGCAATTGGAAACCTTCGTTTGGAGGTTACAACTTTAAGAAACGAAGCTCTTGGGAAGGATAGAATCCTGCTCTCTCTGGTGGAAAGGTTAAAATCTAGTGAAGCCAGGCTTTCTAGCATTTCTGAAGCAGAGCAAAGGATGAAGGGGCTTGAAGCGAGGCAATTGAAAGATGTAAAGAGCATTACTGACTTGCAGTAATTGAAAGATGCAAAGCGCATTACTCAAGTGGAATTGCATAGATCTGAAGTTCAAAAATTAGAAAAGAAACATGCCGAAGTAATTGAAAATTTCAATGTGGAACAAACGAAACATGAGATATCTTATCTGGAACGATTAAGGGTGCAAAAAATGTTGAGGAGCTTCGCCAAGCTAAAGAGGAATGCTTCAATGTTGCTTTGGAATGTGCTAATAATTTGAAGAATAGTTTTGCTAAGGTTGGCGCATTCTCCTCGGAGCAGAACTTTATCTGTGGTGATCCTGAGGGGGTTATCCGTTGGATTAGCGGTGAAGTCGAAGCTTTTGAGGAGATTCTTAGTGATAGAGGGGACTTCTACGCCTTTGTCAACACCCACGGAGCCGTATCGGTCCTTAAGAAGGTCGGCTGCGAACATGCCAAGGCTGTGGTTCAGCCAAGGTTCTCAATTTTAGCCAACGACATTAAAAACCCTTCGGCCGAAGCCTCTACACTAAGTGGAAAGTTTTACAGCAAAGTATGGCTGAAGGGCGGCCAAGATATAGCTGACGAAGCTATCAGAAAAAACAAAAGGAGTCTCATGATGCCTTGGAAGAGAGGATGCTTCGCATGCGGGGAGAAGGGCCACTTTAGGAACAATTGTCCAACTATGGCTGAACCCACAAAAGGGAGGAGCAAGGGCAAGGCGCTTACAAGTGTCAAAACTTGGGATGACTCTTCAAGCGAAGATGAACCTCCAAGGACGCACAACCACCAATCCTCATCATGATCATCACGGTCATCACACAAGTGCCTTGTGGAAGCTGTTAAATTTTTCTAGGATGTTTGCACTAAGCAAAAGGCTCAACTTAAAACATTGAAAAATAAGTTGATTAGCTCTCAAAATGATTATAAAGGCTTGCTAAAAAAATTGAAACATTTGCAAATTTGAATTGTGAGCTATCAACTAAAATTGAGCAATTAGAGTCTAGTGCTCCATCCACAGCTACCGATGATGGCCTTATTAATGATGAAAAACTTAAGGCTAAGTTAGCTAGCTCCCAAGAAGCTATTGAAAATTTGCTAGGGAAAATGGAAATTCTTAGCATACACAATAATGAGCTAACTACAAAGCTAGAAAGCATTGGTAGCACCCTAGGGGCATCTTTAGTTGAAATTCCTGAAATTATCAAGAAAGATGCTTCTACTTCTTGATTTGATTTAATTCATGATTCTAACCCCTACAGCCAAGTTCTTGTTGAGAATATTGTTGTAGAAACATATTCGGATGAGGTTGCAAAGGAAAATGAGCAATTAAGGCAAGATGTGGCTCGCCTTGGCAAGGCTTTGTATGACAAGAAAAGCAAAGCTAAACAAATCCAACCTCCTCAGGATAACATCACTGTGGGAGTGCCTATGGAGGGCGAAATTTGTTCTAATTGAGGATCTACCGCTCTAAAAGCATTTATCACTCTAGTAGACCATGAAACATAATTAGAACAATCGGAAAGTAATATCTCAAGAGTTACCTCCTTTGTCTCCCGGGACTTCTTGTTCTTGTGGGATCTTCTACGAGCCATCACTTCGAGTTGTTAGACTCAAGATGAAGTGCCTAGCTCTGATACCAATTGAAAGTCGCCTAGAGGGGGGGTGGATAGGCGAAACCTGAAAATTAAAACTTTATCCCCCAACTAGATCCCTTGATTAGTGGTTAGAACATGATATACAAATATAGGAGTATACAAACTAAGTTCTTGCTTGAAAAGAGTATTGCTGAATAATGCGGGAGTGATAAATCAATACAACTAATAAGTTATAGAATAACAAAGCAAGAAGCCTTAGATGAGAAGAACACTAGGACAAGTTCTTTCTTGCAACGTGTTGCTTCACTAAATGGGATTTTAACTTGAAGCAACACCAAATGATATTAGCAAATAATGGTGCAAGAAAACTTAGAGCACGGGAAAACAAACAAATCACAAGCAATAAATATAATGGACACGGGTGATTTGTTTTACCGAGGTTCGGCCCTCGAAGGCCTAGTCCCCGTTGAGGAGTCCACTTAAGGATGGGTCTTTTTCAACCCTTTCCCTCTCTCCCCCGATCACACAAGGATCGGTGAGCTCTTCTTCTTCTCAAGGATCACTCTCGATCCCACAAGGACCACCACACACTTTGGTGTCTCTTGCTAGCTTTTACAAGCCTCCAACACTTTGGAGGAAGTTCGATGGGAGTCAATACTCCACGCACAAATGAACACGAAGATGTAGCGCACACTATCTCTCAATGAATCTCACAAGGCACTAGAGCTAAATCACACAAGAGGCTTTCTTTTGCTTGCTCTTGCTTTTGTGGCACTTGTGTGGGTTGTAGTGGTCTAAATCTTGTGTATAGGATGGATCAATGAATATATGTGGTTGGGAGGGCTTGAGTATGTCAACTAGATGACTTGGAATGTTGCTTGGACTCCCACACCTTGAAGTGGCCGGTTGGGGTGGTTTTTATAGCCACCAACCAAAATCTAGCCGTTGGTGAAGGTTGTCTGTCGTATGGTGCACCGGACAGTCCGGTGCACACCGGACATGTCCGGTGCGACAGCCACGTCATCCGGCTGTTGGGGTTTCGACCGTTGGAGTTCTGACTGCTGGGCCCGCCTGGATGTCCGGTGGCGCACCGGACATGTACTGTAGAGTGTCCGGTGCGCCACAACACGCATGCCTGCCTTCTACGCGCTCTGGCGCGCATTAATTGCTGTTGCAGGTGACTGTTGGCGCGAAGTAGCCGTTGCCCCGCAGTTACACCGGACAGTCCGGTGTACACCGGACATGTCCGGTGAGTTATAGCGGAGCAGCCGTTGCAGTTTCCCGAAGCTGGCGAGTTCCTGAGGCCGCTGTTCCTTGGAGCACCGGACACTGTCCGGTGTACACCGGACAGTCCGGTGAATTATAGTGGAGTTGCCTCTGGATTTTCTCGAAGACGACGAGTTTGCGCTGGAGTCCTCTGGTGCACCGAACATGTCCGGTGGCACACCGGACAGTCCAGTGCACCAGACCAGAGGTGCCTTCGGTTGTCCCTTTGCTCTTTTGTTGAACCCAATACTTGGTCTTTTGATTTGCTAAGTGTGAACCTTTGGCACCTGTATAACTTATACACTAGAGTAAACTAGTTAGTCCAATTATTTGTGTTGGGCAATTCAACCACCAAAATTAATTAGGGACTAGGTGTAAGCCTAATTCCCTTTCAATCTCCCCCTTTTTGGTGATTGATGCCAACACAAACCAAAGCAAATATATAAAAGTGCATAATTGAACTAGTTTGCATAATGTAAGTGCAAAGGTTGCTTGGAGTTGAGCCAATATAAATACTTACAAGATAGGCATGGATTGTTTCTTCATTTTTCACATTTTGGACCACGCTTGCACCACAGATTTTGTTTTTGCAAATTCTTTTGTAAATCCTTTTCAAAGTTCTTTTGCAAATAGTCAAAGGTAAATGAATAAGATTTTACGAAGCATTTTCGAGATTTGAAATTTTCTCCCCCTGTTTCAAATGCTTTTCCTTTGACTAAAACAAAACTCTCCCTCAAATAAATTCTCCTCTTAGTGTTCAAGAGGGTTTTAGGATATCAATTTTGAAAGAACTACTTTCTCCCCTTTTAGAACATAAAGAGATACCAATTTGAAATTTACCAATTGAAAATCATTAATTTTAAAATTAGGGTGGTGGTGCGGTTCTTTTGCTTTGGGCTCATACTTTCTCCCCCTTTGGCATAAATCGCCAAAAACGGATACTTTGAGTGAAATATAAGCCCTTTTCTTTTTCTCCCCCTTTGGCAAACAATTGAAATATTCAATTGAAATAGAGATATGAGTGAAGATTATACCAAAGTGAAGAACTATGCGGAATACCGGCAAAGAGTGGATAATACCGATGGAGTTGAGTGGAAGCGTCGTCTTTGCCAAATAATCCATTTCCCTTTCAATTCTATGACTAAGCATGAGAATATACTCGAAAACACATTAGTCATAGACATAAAGGATATATGATCAAAAGGATATATCAAATTAAGCATGATCATAGTTCTATATAACATAGATTGCTCCCCCTAAATATGTGCATGGAGAGGAACACATATTTTGGCCTTAAATGCCAATTGCACATAATTAGGTTAATGAGAACATTTCTATATCATACAGATTGTGAAGTGCATTGTGTCATAGTATAAGTGTGATGCTCATGACAATTTATGCACTTATGAAAGCATGTTGTAAACATTTCAAGCATTTTCCCTTAAGGATTTCAAAGAGGCTTAAGGACCATCCACCTTTGGAATAAAGGCAGCTTATCCTCGTTACAAGGTTAAGCTTTAAGCTCTTTGACAATTAAATCACTTCATCTAGTTTCAACAAAGATGCATTAAAGCATGAATGAATTTTTGAGAAGTTAAACTAGATATGAAGCAGGGATATGCATGGACATGCTTTCTCTTCCTTTTAAACAAGATATGTAAAGAGAGTATAGAAAAGGAAGATTTAGGTACATATAAATGAATGGAAGTAGTTTTACCGTTTTGTACCTTCACATAGAGATGCTCTCTTCATTGTGCTTTGTCCTTAGTGTTGGGGACTTGTTCTCAAATGCTAAGAGTTAAGAACAAGGCAACACAGAAAATGTTAGATATTAAGGTCCTTCGTCCTTCACTTCGTTATATCCCCTCAGGATATAAGGAACTTCGGACGAAGGTTACGAAGGACGCACCTTCGTAAACATAATAACGTAGGGTGAAGCATTCACATAAATCATGAGGTATAAAATGGACATTCAAATGTTAACATAGAATCATTTTCATTTCTATTAATACGAATATAAATAACAGATGTACCTTTGGTCTTGAGGAAGGCAAGAGTACAAGTCTGATGTGAAGGCAAATGACAGGTTCGCGTGAACAGTACAGTGGTACTGTTCATCTATTTATAGGCGCAGGTCGCAGCCTGTGACAAATTACAATTATGCCCCTTACAAATGTTTACAACATTGACTCTGACCTATATGAATAAAAAGGTCATTCTATCTCTATGTCGGTTTAAAACGCCGAAGCTCCATAAAAAGGGACCTTCGGCCATCTCTTGGAGACGACTCCAGCCGAAGCTGCTTCTTCGTGTGAGACCTTCGGCGCACCGAAGCACGACCCCAACAGTAGCCCCTTTCGCGGTGCTAGATCGTTTTTCGTAACGAGCTTGACCCGTGAAAAAAAAACTTCTTCAGCTTCGGGAAGCCGAAGGTCCAAAAAACACCTTCCCTGAGCTCGTTGCGGAGAAACGATCCGGCTTCCGAGTACGTGCCAGGCCCACCTTGCAGAGTTACTGTTTGATCTTTGCGGTCCACTGCTCAGCGAGTACAAGTGACCGCCCGTCTGGTGTAAAAATCTTGCCGCTTCGCCTTCTTACCTGCAGTACTATATAAACAAGCGGGTAGGTGTGAAGTTACCACAGCATTCATTGCTATTTGCACTGTTTTGCTGCCAAAATTTTCACCATAGCCGAAGCTTGACTCTCAAAATCGAACGAAGGTCCTTCTCGACGCTTGCTTCGTCAGAAAGGAGAGCTTCGGAGAATAGAAAAAAGAAAAAAGTTTTTGACTTCCCCAAATTTAGAATCACATGGCACGAGTGCGATCTACTGCCAAAGTTGCACGTGAGGGAGACGAAGCCGAAGGTTCGGACACTGTGCCCATCTCCGAAGCAATGCAGCGCTCCGGTCTAGTGACTGCGGAAGAAAGGCCTGCTGCCGAAGCCAACCCGACAACAGCCGAAGAGGAAGAAAACATTGACGGGACTGACTCCGAAGATGACTACCACATTGCTACGCCCAGCAAGCCCAGTCACCTGGATTTTGGGAAATCAACTGTTTTAAAAGCTGATCTTTCGAAGATGGTGAAAGCAGGTTATTTCAATGAAGATCAGAAGAAGCTACTCCGCTTCGGGGGAGAAGAAACCACCCCAAAGCCAGGGAAGGATGAGATTGTTATCTTCAAAAGCTTTTTAAAGGCTGGGCTGAGATTTCCTCTACACAATATTATTGCAGAGATATTGAGGAGGTTTGGTATCTTTTTTCATCAATTGACTCCTAACGCCATCGTTAGACTCAATGTTTATATCTGGGCCCTCCGAAGCCAAGCTGTGGAACCTTTTGCCGACAGCTTCTGCCGGGTTCACGAATTACACTACCAAACAAAGGCCAGAAAAGATGGACTACATGATAATTTTGGCTGCTATAATTTTGCCTACCGAAAGACAACAAAGTGCCCTGTCATCAGCTACCGAAGCAAATGGCCAGCAGGCTGGAAGTCTGAATGGTTCTACGTAAAAGTTGACGAAGACAGAGAAAAATTGGTACAAAGCCCTCTGGAATTAATCTTCGGAGAGACGAGGCCACGCTGCCGCATCGGCGATTTAAAGGGTCCTACCTGGGCCGCTCTGGGTGAATTTGAAATCATTTCAAAACATATTGGCACCAGGGATCTAGTTCAGGAATTTTTGGCATTCAGAGTTTTCCCTACTTTAAAAGAGTGGGAAATGCCGAAGCTGAAGGGAGAAAAGAAGAAGGGGGAGCTAGTCCGTCTGCCCTATCATTTTAAATTCAAAAAGTACTTTAAGAAACCCTGCAAAGAGTGGTTAGACACAGTTGAGACAATGTGCAATGAAATCTTGGGGAATTACTCCAAAAAGGAGGATCAATTAATGACAGCGGCCTTCGGCACCCGACCGAAGCGAAGGCTGAACCGAGTATTTGATGCCCTGGGCTTCGAGTACCCAGACTATGAGCAGTTGAACAAGGGTGCCGAGGGCCTCAAAAGAAAAAGAGTAACTGAAATTCTGACAAAGGATGAAGAGCAACCAGCAGCAGAGAAGAAAATCCCGAAGAAAAGGAAAATATCAAGTCCGAAACGGAAAATATCCGAAGAAGAGAGGACCCCCACACCGCCTTCTACCAGCGACGTGGAAGAAATTTTAAAGGTAATGACTGAACCTATGCCCACGAAGCTAAGTCCATTAGGGCTCCAACTGACGAAGCTTTTTCAAAAGGTGGACGAGCCGGATCAGGCGAAGATGAGCAAACCCAAACGGCAAAGAATCATTGCGGTAACTGAAGTTATCGATAAGACACCGCCAAGAGGGTCAGCTCAGAAAACAGCAGCTGCCGAAAGCACCAAGAACGTCGAAGTCGCCCCTTCGGAGGTCGCGGCTACCGAAGCCGCTACAGCCGAAGATGTTAATTTAGAAACAACCATTGAGGATATTAACAAAATTTTGGAAGACATAGATGCAGAAGAAGCCGATGTTGCTACTGAAAAATCCATGGCCACAGTGCCTGAAAAAGGAAAAGAAATAGCCGAAGATACTTCGGATGACGAAGCCTACTCCTTTCAGAATTTAATTGGGCAAAAACTGACAAAGGACGAAATGGAAGAACTTAAAGAGTATGCGAAATCTTGCGGCTACAAACCAGGTGCTCTCCTATTTGGAGGTGTGGATGATGAAAAGCTAGGCTGCATTCGAAACCAGACTGGAGCTAGGGTAATCGGTACTCTATCAAAGAGTATCGGTTTTCCGAAGCTAGAGTCAGACATCAGCCGCTACCGACGACAACATGTCGTTGGTAGTTTATTTTACTCCAACTTCAAGGTGAACAACTTGCCACCTAACTTTTGTTGCTTCTAATAAAAACATGTCTGACGAAGGTTGTGTTCGTACAGAGTATGCTGCTGAGCAAAGCCTTGCAAATGCAACAAGATCTTGAAGATAAAAAGCATGAAGTTATAATTGGAAATTTGGAAAACAAAATAAAGGAGCAATCAGATGCTTTCGAGAAAAAGAACTTTGAGCTCCAGGCAACCGAAGGTTTATTGGCGGAAGCTGAAGCAAAAATATCAGAACTGAATACGAAGCTTCTCCGCCAGTCTGAGCAATTCGAACGAGAAAAACAAGATCTTACTGCAAAACTTGAAGCCGAAGCTCGGCAAAATTCAGATTTGAGAAAACTACTGACAAATCTTCAAGAAAACTGCTTGAAATTTAGCAACAAGTGCATTCAACGACTAAGAAAGATTTTTTACTCAGTTGGAGCCAGTAGTGAAAAATTCACCCCCTCAGCTGAAGATCTGCCGAAGACCTTCGAACATATTGAGGGGGAGATTGACGAGCTCGACGAAGTCATAGCTGGGCATGGCGACTTCTGTGCCTGGGTGGCTTCTCGGGGTACCGCTGCTGCATTTCTGAAGGCCGGCTGCGAACACGGAAAAATTGTCAACAGGCCCAACTTCACCTTATCTCCATCAATCCTAGATGATATGCCTGACCTCGCCCGAAGTATCTCCAATAGATTTATAAAAATGATATGGACAAAAGGCGGGCGGGAGAAAGCTGGAGACGAAGCACGAAGTCATCTTGAACCAGTAAGAAATGATACTTCGGAGTTACCTTTTCCTTTGCTCTTGATTTTTACTTATAATTCCTTGATTTATGTAGGATGACGAAGGTGAAGATGACGCCTAAGTTATGTCGCCGAAGCTGTTGCCGAAGCTGAAACTTAATGAAGATCAGTAGAAATATGCTATAGAAAAACTCAGGATATTTTTGTAACAATTCTTGTAAATACAATTAGACTGTCTTCAAGGAACCTTGTACATACCTTGTAATATATTCTTACCCTTTGCTTGAGGCGCTTTGGTGTGGACGAAATCAGTATTTTGAGCCGAAGGCGAAAAAACACCTTCCCTTCTTTTCGTACACAACGAAGCATAAAAGACCAATTCTCTTTTGTATACAACGAAGCTGAGCAACGAAGCTTTTCTCTTTCGTACATAACATAGCATAACGAATCATAAAAACCTCTTCTCCAAAACTTTTCTTTTACACAACGATTCATAAAAAGCCAACTCTCCCTTTTGCCGAAGCAACCACTTTGGTACACAGATGCTATGAATGAATGCTTATGCATGCAAATGTTATGATGTAATGCAATGCGCGAATGAATGTCCGAAGCATATGTCCGAAGCCACATTGTCAGCCATTACTTAGAAACAACCACACACTAGCTCTGCATTCCCTTAGGAACGACTTTGGAGCTTCTTCGCCTTTCACTTAGGCAATATCAGCGTTGACTTTTCGCTGTAAGCTCTGCATCCCCTTAGGGACGTCTTTGGAGCTTCTTCGTCTTTTACTTAGACGGTATAAGCTCTGCATTCCCTTGGGAACGTCTTTGGAGCTTCTTCGCCTTTTACTTTCGGCGGAATCAGCGTTGACTTTTCGCTGTAAGCTCTGCATCCCCTTAGGGACGTCTTCGGAGCTTTTTTCTCTTTTTCAGTTTCGGCACTCGATGGTGCGCTCTCAGCTTTTACATTTACATCTTTTGGGGGATTTTGCTCTTATAAAACTAAAAAGGAAAATTACATATGATGGCCCCATTAAAAACCTTTCTCCCCCTTTAGAAAGGAAAAGGGTGCCATAAAAAAGAAAAGATAAAATTACATCAAGTTATACATAGAACCGCCAAAGCTCGTCCGCATTCCAAGATCTTGGAATTTCATTGCCATCCATGTCCTTTAGTCTGTACGAACCAGGCCTTGACGAAGTTGCTACTAAGAAAGGCCCTTCCCATTTCAGTTGCAACTTGCCCACTGTATCCGGGTTGGCCACTCTCCGAAGCACCAAATGTCCTGGCTCAATATTTTTTAGCCGGACTTTTCGATCTCGCCATTTGATTGTTTCAGCCTGGTATTTGTTGATATTCTCCACGGCCTGAAGCCTGATCCCTTCTAAGGCATCTTTTTCCACAAGACAAGTATCTTCGGCACCTGATTCTGCCGAAGCTACCACTCTTATTGATCCAGCTTTAGCTTCTTCTGGAGTTATTGCTTCGTCACCAAATAATAACTTGAATGGGGTAAAGCCTGTAGACCTTGATGTTGTCGTGTTATGGCTCCACACCACTTTGGTTAACTGATCTGGCCATTTTCCCCTTGGTTGATTAAAGATTAGCTTCATTATTCCTGTCATTATGATGCCGTTGGCCCTTTCAACAAGCCCATTCGACTCCGGATGCCTAACTGATGCAAAATGGATCTTCGTGCCAATCTGATCACAGAAATTTCTGAAATCTTCGGAGTCGAACTGTGTTCCATTATCTACAGTGATGGCCTTCGGCACTCCGAAGCGACAGACAATATTCTGCCAGAAAAATTTTTGGACAGTGGCTGATGTTATTGTGGCTAATGGCTTCGCCTCAATCCACTTGGAAAAATACTCCACAGCCACTATAACATATTTCAGATTGCCTTGAGCCGGTGGTAATGGACCCAGCAGGTCGAGGCCCCACCTTTGCAATGGCCAGATGGGTTGTATTAGCTGTGTTAAAGACGAAGGTTGCTTTTGATCTCTTGCACATTTTTGACAACCTTCGCACTTTTGAACTAACTCCGCTGCATCCGAAGCTGCCTTCGGCCAATAAAATCCTTGGCGGAATACTTTTCCAAGTAACGGCCTGGATCCGATGTGGGATCCGCACAGGCCTGCATGTATCTCCTTCATCAACTCTATACCTTCGGCTCTAGACAAGCACTTAAGCAGCGGGGCACAAACTCCACGCTTGTACAACTCCCCTTCTATCATGACATAGGGACGAGCTCTTGCCTCTATCCTCTTATTATAAGCTTCGTCATCTGATAGGAAGTTACCCTGAAGGTAAGAGATTATTTCAGTTCTCCAATCTTCACTGTACACAGGAGAAATGTTAAGGACTGCTCTTTCGAGTAGCTCCACTGAAGGTGCCTTTATTGTCTCAAAGAACACGTCCGAAGGTAGCGGCAGCCCCTGTGCTGCAGACCTGGCTAATAAATCAGCATGCTCATTTTGTCCTCGAGGGATATTCTTAACAGAAAATCCTTCGAAGGAAGCTTCGATCCTTCGGACCGTGTCTAGGTATTTTTCAAGCTTCGGGTCCTTAGCCTTGCAACTTTTATCAATATGACCCGAAACAACCTGGGAATCAGTTTTAAGAATTGCCCTTCTGATCCCCATTGCCTTCAGTTTCCGAAGACCCAGGAGCAAAGCTTCGTACTCAGCGATATTGTTTGTGCAGCTGAAGTCAAGTCTTGCTGCATAGCAAGTTTTAACCTTGGATGGAGAGACCAACACAGCAGCTGCACCTGCTCCGAAGGTTCCCCAAGAGCCATCACAAAACACTGTCCATGCTTCGGCATCTTTATTTGCTTCTTCGTCCTGAGCCCCTGGCGTCCAGTCGGCAATGAAATCTGCCAATGCTTGAGACTGAATTGAAGATCTATGCACATAATCAATGTAAAATTCATTGAGTTCTGCAGCCCATTTTCCAATACGCCCAGTAGCTTCTCTATTCCTCATGATGTCCTTCAACGGCTGCGAAGAAGGAACAATAATGTTGAATGCCTGAAAGTAATGCCGAAGCTTCCTGGATGCCATTAAAACGGCATACAACACCTTCTCCAGCTCTGTATAATTTTTCTTTGAGACACTGAGGACCTCAGACACAAAATATACTGGGACCTGCTTCTTGACTTGTCCATCAAACTTCTCCTGAACAAGTGCCGCACTTACCGCTGAGTGCGAAGCTGCCACATACAACAACAGAGAAGCCCCTGGCGTTGGTGGAGTTAATGTTGTGAGATCTATTAAATATTGCTTCAGCTCTTCGAAGGCTTTTTGTTGACTTGGGCCCCATTGAAAGACTTCAGCTGACTTCAGCACCTCGAAGAATGGTAAGTTTCTTTCTGCTGATCTGGATATAAATCTGTTGAGAGATGCCAGCCTTCCTGTCAATCTTTGGGCCCCCTTTCTTGTGGTTGGTGGCTCCATTCGAAGTATAGCTTCGATTTTACTTGGGTTAGCTTCGATTCCCTTCGTTGAAACCAAACATCCAAGAAATTTGCCCTTCTTCACTCCGAAGACGCATTTCTCTGGATTCAGCTTCAGACCAGCCTGTCTGAAACTGGCGAAGGTCTCTTGCAGATCAGCAATATGATTTTCTTGCTTCGTGCTTTTTACAATGATGTCATCGACATAAGTCAGCACATTTCTGCCTATCTGAGATTGGAGAACCTTCGCAGTCATTCTGCTGAAACTCCCTCCAGCATTCTTGAGCCCCTCAGGCATCCGAAGATAGCAATATGTACCACTTGGAGTTATGAAGCTAGTCTTCGGCTCATCTTCCTTCTTCATCCAGATTTGATGATAGCCTGAGTAGCAGTCCAGGAGACTCATAAGTTCCGAAGAAGCTGCTGCATCAACTAAAGAATCTATCCTTGGCAGCGGAAATTCATCCTTCGGACAAGCCTTGTTGAGATCTGTGAAATCAATACACATTCTCCACTTGCCATTGGCCTTCTTCACCATAACAATGTTAGCTAGCCACTCTGGGTACTTCACTTCTCTGATAACTCCTGCACTGAGGAGTCTTTTTACTTCATTACGAGCCCCTTCGGCCTTATCATCAGACATTTTCCGAAGCCTCTGCTTTCGGGGTCTGAAGGATGGATCAACATTAAGCGAATGTTCAATGACATCCCGATTCACTCCACAAAGATCGTTGGCTGACCATGCAAAAACATCTTTGTTGTTGAATAAAAACCTTATCAAGGTTTTCTCTTGGTCTTCAGATAATTGCGAGCCCAACAACACCTTCTGCTCTGCTATGTCTTCACACAATAACATGGGCTTCGGTTGGTCTGCTGAAGCTGCCTTCTCCCTCCTGAATTTGTACTGTTCACAAGCTTCAGCCCCATCGATGTTATGGATTGCCTTAGAATCAGTCCAGCTTCCTTCGGCCCTTCTAGCAACTTCCTGGCTTCCATGAATAGCAATAGGTCCTTGGTCCGAAGGTATTTTCATGCAGAGATAAGCTGGGTGAAGAATTGCTTCGAAGGCATTAAGAGTTCCACGACCAATGATAGCATTGTAAGGATACTCCATGTCAACAATGTCAAACACAATTTGCTCAGTCCTTGTGTTGTTAACAAACCCGAAGGTTACCGGCATGGTAATCTTCCCAAGTGCCACAATCTGCCGCCCCCCGAAGCCACAAAGAGGGTGCGTAGCATCATGAATCTTGTCTTCGGGCTCTTGCATTTGTCTGAAGGCTTTAGCAAATATAATGTCAGCTGCACTGCCTGTATCAACTAGGACATTGTGGACCAGAAATCCTTTGATCACGCAAGAGATAACCATAGCATCATTGTGAGGATAATCCTTAAGCTGAAGGTCTTCCTGAGAGAAGGTAATTGGAATATGAGACCATTTTGACTTGATGAAGGGTCCCTGCACTCCAACATGCTGCACCCTTCTCTGAGCTTCCTTCCTCTGCTTCTTGTTAGCCGGCTCTGAGCAAGAACCGCCTGTTATCGGGAGCACCAGCTTCGAAGCCGAAGCAGCTCCAGCTTGATTTTTGAACGAAGCCATCAGCTCAGAAAAGTGGAAGTGAGTTCACCGGAGGTGGGCGCCAATGTTGGGGACTTGTTCTCAAATGCTAAGAGTTAAGAACAAGGCAACACAGAAAATGTTAGATATTAAGGTCCTTCGTCCTTCACTTCGTTATATCCCCTCAGGATATAAGGAACTTCGGACGAAGGTTACGAAGGACGCACCTTCGTAAACATAATAACGTAGGGTGAAGCATTCACATAAATCATGAGGTATAAAATGGACATTCAAATGTTAACATAGAATCATTTTCATTTCTATTAATACGAATATAAATAACAGATGTACCTTTGGTCTTGAGGAAGGCAAGAGTACAAGTCTGATGTGAAGGCAAATGACAGGTTCGCGTGAACAGTACAGTGGTACTGTTCATCTATTTATAGGCGCAGGTCGCAGCCTGTGACAAATTACAATTATGCCCCTTACAAATGTTTACAACATTGACTCTGACCTATATGAATAAAAAGGTCATTCTATCTCTATGTCGGTTTAAAACGCCGAAGCTCCATAAAAAGGGACCTTCGGCCATCTCTTGGAGACGACTCCAGCCGAAGCTGCTTCTTCGTGTGAGACCTTCGGCGCACCGAAGCACGACCCCAACACTTAGTCTTTTAGATGCTTAAGACCTATACTCAATGATAATATATGGAAATATTTTGCACAAAAGAGAGTTCTACAACTAGTGATCCTTTTCCAAGTTATTGTAAGCATATATCAAATGGATCATTAATTGCATAAAAGTATCATGAATTCTCCTTTTAACTTAGTGCACATCAAGAGAGATATTGATTAATAGAATATATGGCACTAAGAAGCATGATTGTTAGTTGAAGTTATTCAATGATCAAACAAATAACAGATGTGATCAAAAAGAACAACATACGCATTAAATTATCAATTAGGCTTAGGGTAGGAGAATCCAGCAAATATGCTACTTTAGAGTGAAAGCCAAGAGTTTGACAATAGTAGCATACTTCATGAGAAACTCATTCTCATGCAAGAGACTATATGAAATTACTAAGATAAAGTAATAGTCTCAACATAATCAAGATACATAAAGAGGCTCTCCCTAAAGATATGCATCAAGTTTTGAATGAGTTGAATGGATGCATTTACTTTAAAGACAAATAGAGAGAAGCATTATACATCTTGATCAAGGCTCATTAAATTTGCAATAAACAACTTGAGCCTGGTATTCTCATTATGAAAGGATTTAGAATACTCACAACCACACCATTGATTGTTTCGTAGAAGTAGGTGGTGTTGTTCTTGATGTTCTCCTCTTTCAGTTGAGAGTCCTTCCTTTGAAGTGGCTTATTTTTCTTTTCAAACTTATTTAAGATACTCAAGAAGGATGTTAGTAACACAAGGGAGTATATAATGAAGGATGATTTCTTTTAGATGGGAAATAAGCATAATTCATCATCCCTAAGTCACACAGACATGAAGTAAAATCCTTAACATTTGTGCACTTTTATTTGAAAGGAGGAACATGCACTATTTAACAGTTTGATCAATCATAGGAATTTACTTCTTCATATTGAACTTTAATAATTATTACATAAAACAAGTCAATATGAGAACATTTATTGCAAAGACATGAAATAGATTCTAATGGACTAGTGCATTTATGAGCATGAGATTGAATGCATACCTAGCAAAAATTAAGTTCGATAAAGAATCTATTTCTTCACAGAGATATACTTAGAGTAAATAATCATTGATGGGAACTATATTTGATTAAGAAGATGACTTCCCATACCTTTGCTTTTACCTTTCTTCTTTCGGGTGAAGAGCGACCCATGAGGCTTGTGCACTTTCTCTTTTTGTAGATATTCGTAAGTAGGCTCAAGAGATACTTTGTTAGTAACACAAACACTAGTTTCTATTTTGATAAGGAATGAAAAAGCTAGATTACTAATACATGGAAACTTCATAGCATGAACTAGATTATCCATTGATGATGTTATGCTCAATTTTAACTCATAAAGCAAGCATAAACAATCCCTTAAGATTATAGGAATAAATCTAATTCACGTTGGAAAGCGATAAATGTGAAAGAATCATATCCAATTGGAGCAAGTAGAAATACATCATAAAACATTGGATTAATTTTTTCTTTTCATGTTAGATTACGCATTTCCAAGGAGAAACTTATTCTCTACAAGTGAGACTATTTGGATTACTTAGATAAAATCATTAGTCTCACTATTCTAGTTATAGAGAGAGTTTTCCTTTTATAAGTGTCCTAAGGATTTGAATTCCTTATATAACACCTTGTTCTTTTAGAAACTTGAAATATCTCTCTATATCTAGAATCATGGCAATAATAACTTAGCGGAAAACATGCCATGATATTCTTGCAACAAATTAAAGCATGTAGATTGCCACAGTATGGAAATGATAAGAGTGCAATCTACCATATGAGAGGAAATTCTTCAAAGAATGGTAATATAAATTTAAAGATATTTGAAGTGCTTCAATTTTTCTATGTGACCACACACGACACATAAGAAATGATATTCTAAAATACTTGCACTTAAAAGATAAGTGTTACCATCCTTTGGCTTTCCTCTATGTTGTAGGTCTTGACTTTTCGCACATGATATCTCTTCACTTCCTACAACATATAATATCTTCCTCGAGATGATATGAGTTTAAGACATAGCAATTTGAAAGATAACCTTGGGTCAATCACAGATATAGATCATTGAAGATTGATAGCTTGAGTTATTGAGTATTAGATGGACTCTCTCAAGCACCCCAAAGCTTCATATCATCTCCTTCTCCTGCAAAGCTTGTCAAGCATATTTTGGTACCCATTGCTTGATGGGTCCATCACGGTTAGTCAACAAAGATCTAGGAACCCAAAACTCCTTTGTGTTAGCACTAGGTAAACTCATTACCTTTCTAGCACAAGTTGCAATTTTGGTTGCCTAGTTACATGAGGATTAATTGACAAGCTAGGAGTGGAATTGTTACCAATGGGACAGTCCTTGCATTGATGTCCCTTCTTTCGGCACGTGTAGCATAGGCGTTTTTCAAGCTTTGAAGTTTTCTTCTTTCCTTGTTTGTTGCCTTTTGTGGAGGTGTGGTTGAGGCTTTTGGAGGAGGCATTGAATTTCACCTTTTGTTTCTTCCTCTTGGCAATCCTCAAGTCCTTGACATTTTCTTCAAGGGATGTAGTGCATGCCACGGTTGTTCCCGTCTCAAGCTTCTTCACCATGTGATCATGGTTATCTTGAGAAGGTTGAGCAATGCACTTCCCTTTTAGTTGTGTCAAGCTCATCTTCAGCCTCTTATTTTCTTCCTTGAGCTTTTGATATTTATCATCATTTGTTCCTGCAAGTTCTAGCTCAAAAGAAGATTTGCTTGTCGACGGACAACAAGCATTAGCACATGCTAATATAGTATCAATTTGAATACATGTGCACGAGTGAGGTTGTTGGGATTTTAAGTTTTCTATCACAACCTCATGAGTCAAATTTAATATGATATGATCATCCATAAGATTTTCATGAGAACATAGAAGCATATCATATTTATCTTGAAAAGCTAGATTTTCAACTTTTAGCTTTTCTACTTGGTCCTTAAGCAAGGTATTCCTATTTACTAATTGAGTGATACAATGTAAAGCGTTATTTTGCTCAATTGAAATAGTTTCATACCTTTGGACCAAGTCAACATGAGAGCACTTTAGCTCCTCATGTTCTTTAGTCAACTCGTCAAAGTGTAGCATTTTTATGGAGAGAATATCTTCTAGCCTTTGACGAGCTTCGCTTTGCTCTCTAGCTCTTTCTAGAAGTTTGAGCATGACCGCCTTATCTTCTTGGCTTAGGCGAGAGTAGAGTTGCAAGAAGCTTCTTTCTTCCTCCTCATCCTCATTGATGCTTTCCCTATCATTTTCATTAGCCACACAACATATGTGGGAATCGAAATGGAAAGGCAAACCATTTGGAGAGGTGGATTCATCGTTTGGTCTCCATCGTTCATTTTCTTCCTTTTCCTTGCAAGGGTTAGTATCACAAATACCAAAGGAAGTAGAGGCATAAAATGAACTATCATGTTTGGACTCATCAAATTTGCTTTTAATTCTAATCCAAATATCATGCACATCACAAATGGGTTTGTCATATTTTATTATGAAGGCATGATAATCTTCTTTGCTAAGGGATTTACTTAAGATGTCATAAGCTAGATAGTTTAAGCGTATACATCTTAAATCTTCTTCGGAGGCATTTTCCCTAGCATAGTTAGGAGGAATAATACTCTTGTCTAAAATTTGTTCTAATTGAGGATCTACCGCTCTAAAAGCATTTATCACTCTAGTAGACCATGAAACATAATTAGAACAATCGGAAAGTAATATCTCAAGAGTTACCTCCTTTGTCTCCTGGGACTTCTTGTTATTGTGGGATCTTCTACGAGCCATCACTTCGAGTTGTTAGACTCAAGATGAAGTGCCTAGCTCTGATACCAATTGAAAGTCGCCTAGAGGGGGTGGATAGGCGAAACCTGAAAAATTAAAACTTTGTCCACCAACTAGATCCCTTGATTAGTGGTTAGAACAAGATATACAAATATAGGAGTATACAAACTAAGTTCTTGCTTGAAAAGAGTATTGCTGAATAATGCGGGAGTGATAAATCAATACAACTAATAAGTTATAGAATAACAAAGCAAGAAGCATTAGATGAGAAGAACACTAGGACAAGTTCTTTCTTGCAACGTGTTGCTTCACTAAATGGGATTTTAACTTGAAGCAACACCAAATGATATTAGCAAATAATGGTGCAAGAAAACTTAGAGCACGGGAAAACAAACAAATCACAAGCAATAAATATAATGGACACGGGTGATTTGTTTTACCGAGGTTCGGCCCTCGAAGGCCTAGTCCCCGTTGAGGAGTCCACTTAAGGATGGGTCTTTTTCAACCCTTTCCCTCTCTCCCCCGATCACACAAGGATCGGTGAGCTCTTCTTCTTCTCAAGGATCACTCTCGATCCCACAAGGACCACCACACACTTTGGTGTCTCTTGCTAGCTTTTACAAGCCTCCAACACTTTGGAGGAAGTTCGATGGGAGTCAATACTCCACGCACAAATGAACACGAAGATGTAGCGCACACTATCTCTCAATGAATCTCACAAGGCACTAGAGCTAAATCACACAAGAGGCTTTCTTTTGCTTGCTCTTGCTTTTGTGGCACTTGTGTGGGTTGTAGTGGTCTAAATCTTGTGTATAGGATGGATCAATGAATATATGTGGTTGGGAGGGCTTGAGTATGTCAACTAGATGACTTGGAATGTTGCTTGGACTCCCACACCTTGAAGTGGTCGGTTGGGGTGGTTTTTATAGCCACCAACCAAAATCTAGCCGTTGGTGAAGGTTGTCTGTCGTATGGTGCACCGGACAGTCCGGTGCACACCGGACATGTCCGGTGCGACAGCCACGTCATCCGGCCGTTGGGGTTTCGACCGTTGGAGTTCTGACTGCTGGGCCCGCCTGGATGTCCGGTGGCGCACCGGACATGTACTGTAGAGTGTCCGGTGCGCCACAACACGCATGCCTGCCTTCTACGCGCTCTGGCGCGCATTAATTGCTGTTGCAGGTGACCGTTGGCGCGAAGTAGCCTTTGCCCCGCAGTTACACCGGACAGTCCGGTGTACACCGGACATGTCCGGTGAGTTATAGCGGAGCAGCCGTTGCAGTTTCCCGAAGCTGGCGAGTTCCTGAGGCCGCTGTTCCTTGGAGCACCGGACACTGTCCGGTGTACACCGGACAGTCCGGTGAATTATAGTGGAGTTGCCTCTGGATTTTCTCGAAGACGACGAGTTTGCGCTGGAGTCCTCTGGTGCACCGGACATGTCCGGTGGCACACCGGACAGTCCAGTGCACCAGACCAGAGGTGCCTTCGGTTGTCCCTTTGCTCTTTTGTTGAACCCAATACTTGGTCTTTTGATTTGCTAAGTGTGAACCTTTGGCACCTGTATAACTTATACACTAGAGTAAACTAGTTAGTCCAATTATTTGTGTTGGGCAATTCAACCACCAAAATTAATTAGGGACTAGGTGTAAGCCTAATTCCCTTTCAATCTCCCCCTTTTTGGTGATTGATGCCAACACAAACCAAAGCAAATATATAAAAGTGCATAATTGAACTAGTTTGCATAATGTAAGTGCAAAGGTTGCTTGGAGTTGAGCCAATATAAATACTTACAAGATAGGCATGGATTGTTTCTTCATTTTTCACATTTTGGACCACGCTTGCACCACAGATTTTGTTTTTGCAAATTCTTTTGTAAATCCTTTTCAAAGTTCTTTTGCAAATAGTCAAAGGTAAATGAATAAGATTTTACGAAGCATTTTCGAGATTTGAAATTTTCTCCCCCTGTTTCAAATGCTTTTCCTTTGACTAAAACAAAACTCTCCCTCAAATAAATTCTCCTCTTAGTGTTCAAGAGGGTTTTAGGATATCAATTTTGAAAGAACTACTTTCTCCCCTTTTAGAACATAAAGAGATACCAATTTGAAATTTACCAATTGAAAATCATTAATTTTAAAATTAGGGTGGTGGTGCGGTTCTTTTGCTTTGGGCTCATACTTTCTCCCCCTTTGGCATAAATCGCCAAAAACGGATACTTTGAGTGAAATATAAGCCCTTTTCTTTTTCTCCCCCTTTGGCAAACAATTGAAATATTCAATTGAAATAGAGATATGAGTGAAGATTATACCAAAGTGAAGAACTATGCGGAATACCGGCAAAGAGTGGATAATACCGATGGAGTTGAGTGGAAGCGTCGTCTTTGCCAAATAATCCATTTCCCTTTCAATTCTATGACTAAGCATGAGAATATACTCGAAAACACATTAGTCATAGACATAAAGGATATATGATCAAAAGGATATATCAAATTAAGCATGATCATAGTTCTATATAACATAGATTGCTCCCCCTAAATATGTGCATGGAGAGGAACACATATTTTGGCCTTAAATGCCAATTGCACATAATTAGGTTAATGAGAACATTTCTATATCATACAGATTGTGAAGTGCATTGTGTCATAGTATAAGTGTGATGCTCATGACAATTTATGCACTTATGAAAGCATGTTGTAAACATTTCAAGCATTTTCCCTTAAGGATTTCAAAGAGGCTTAAGGACCATCCACCTTTGGAATAAAGGCAGCTTATCCTCGTTACAAGGTTAAGCTTTAAGCTCTTTGACAATTAAATCACTTCATCTAGTTTCAACAAAGATGCATTAAAGCATGAATGAATTTTTGAGAAGTTAAACTAGATATGAAGCAGGGATATGCATGGACATGCTTTCTCTTCCTTTTAAACAAGATATGTAAAGAGAGTATAGAAAAGGAAGATTTAGGTACATATAAATGAATGGAAGTAGTTTTACCGTTTTGTACCTTCACATAGAGATGCTCTCTTCATTGTGCTTTGTCCTTAGTCTTTTAGATGCTTAAGACCTATACTCAATGATAATATATGGAAATATTTTGCACAAAAGAGAGTTCTACAACTAGTGATCCTTTTCCAAGTTATTGTAAGCATATATCAAATGGATCATTAATTGCATAAAAGTATCATGAATTCTCCTTTTAACTTAGTGCACATCAAGAGAGATATTGATTAATAGAATATATGGCACTAAGAAGCATGATTGTTAGTTGAAGTTATTCAATGATCAAACAAATAACAGATGTGATCAAAAAGAACAACATACGCATTAAATTATCAATTAGGCTTAGGGTAGGAGAATCCAGCAAATATGCTACTTTAGAGTGAAAGCCAAGAGTTTGACAATAGTAGCATACTTCATGAGAAACTCATTCTCATGCAAGAGACTATATGAAATTACTAAGATAAAGTAATAGTCTCAACATAATCAAGATACATAAAGAGGCTCTCCCTAAAGATATGCATCAAGTTTTGAATGAGTTGAATGGATGCATTTACTTTAAAGACAAATAGAGAGAAGCATTATACATCTTGATCAAGGCTCATTAAATTTGCAATAAACAACTTGAGCCTGGTATTCTCATTATGAAAGGATTTAGAATACTCACAACCACACCATTGATTGTTTCGTAGAAGTAGGTGGTGTTGTTCTTGATGTTCTCCTCTTTCAGTTGAGAGTCCTTCCTTTGCAGTGGCTTATTTTTCTTTTCAAACTTATTTAAGATACTCAAGAAGGATGTTAGTAACACAAGGGAGTATATAATGAAGGATGATTTCTTTTAGATGGGAAATAAGCATAATTCATCATCCCTAAGTCACACAGACATGAAGTAAAATCCTTAACATTTGTGCACTTTTATTTGAAAGGAGGAACATGCACTATTTAACAGTTTGATCAATCATAGGAATTTACTTCTTCATATTGAACTTTAATAATTATTACATAAAACAAGTCAATATGAGAACATTTATTGCAAAGACATGAAATAGATTCTAATGGACTAGTGCATTTATGAGCATGAGATTGAATGCATACCTAGCAAAAATTAAGTTCGATAAAGAATCTATTTCTTCACAGAGATATACTTAGAGTAAATAATCATTGATGGGAACTATATTTGATTAAGAAGATGACTTCCCATACCTTTGCTTTTACCTTTCTTCTTTCGGGTGAAGAGCGACCCATGAGGCTTGTGCACTTTCTCTTTTTGTAGATATTCGTAAGTAGGCTCAAGAGATACTTTGTTAGTAACACAAACACTAGTTTCTATTTTGATAAGGAATGAAAAAGCTAGATTACTAATACATGGAAACTTCATAGCATGAACTAGATTATCCATTGATGATGTTATGCTCAATTTTAACTCATAAAGCAAGCATAAACAATCACTTAAGATTATAGGAATAAATCTAATTCACGATGGAAAGCGATAAATGTGAAAGAATCATATCCAATTGGAGCAAGTAGAAATACATCATAAAACATTGGATTAATTTTTTCTTTTCATGTTAGATTACGCATTTCCAAGGAGAAACTTATTCTCTACAAGTGAGACTATTTGGGTTACTTAGATAAAATCATTAGTCTCACTATTCTAGTTATAGAGAGAGTTTTCCTTTTATAAGTGTCCTAAGGATTTGAATTCCTTATATAACACCTTGTTCTTTTAGAAACTTGAAATATCTCTCTATATCTAGAATCATGGCAATAATAACTTAGCGAAAAACATGCCATGATATTCTTGCAACAAATTAAAGCATGTAGATTGCCACAGTATGGAAATGATAAGAGTGCAATCTACCATATGAGAGGAAATTCTTCAAAGAATGGTAATATAAATTTAAAGATATTTGAAGTGCTTCAATTTTTCTATGTGACCACACACGACACATAAGAAATGATATTCTAAAATACTTGCACTTAAAAGATAAGTGTTACCATCCTTTGGCTTTCCTCTATGTTGTAGGTCTTGACTTTTCGCACATGATATCTCTTCACTTCCTACAACATATAATATCTTCCTCGAGATGATATGAGTTTAAGACATAGCAATTTGAAAGATAACCTTGGGTCAATCACAGATATAGATCATTGAAGATTGATAGCTTGAGTTATTGAGTATTAGATGGACTCTCTCAAGCACCCCAAAGCTTCATATCATCTCCTTCTCCTGCAAAGCTTGTCAAGCATATTTTGGTACCCATTGCTTGATGGGTCCATCACGGTTAGTCAACAAAGATCTAGGAACCCAAAACTCCTTTGTGTTAGCACTAGGTAAACTCATTACCTTTCTAGCACAAGTTGCAATTTTGGGTTGCCTAGTTACATGAGGATTAATTGACAAGCTAGGAGTGGAATTGTTACCAATGGGACAGTCCTTGCATTGATGTCCCTTCTTTCGGCATGTGTAGCATAGGCGTTTTTCAAGCTTTGAAGTTTTCTTCTTTCCTTGTTTGTTGCCTTTTGTGGAGGTGTGGTTGAGGCTTTTGGAGGAGGCATTGAATTTCACCTTTTGTTTCTTCCTCTTGGCAATCCTCAAGTCCTTGACATTTTCTTCAAGGGATGTAGTGCATGCCACGGTTGTTCCCGTCTCAAGCTTCTTCACCATGTGATCATGGTTATCTTGAGAAGGTTGAGCAATGCACTTCCCTTTTAGTTGTGTCAAGCTCATCTTCAGCCTCTTATTTTCTTCCTTGAGCTTTTGATATGTATCATCATTTGTTCCTGCAAGTTCTAGCTCAAAAGAAGATTTGCTTGTCGACGGACAACAAGCATTAGCACATGCTAATATAGTATCAATTTGAATACATGTGCACGAGTGAGGTTGTTGGGATTTTAAGTTTTCTATCACAACCTCATGAGTCAAATTTAATATGATATGATCATCCATAAGATTTTCATGAGAACATAGAAGCATATCATATTTATCTTGAAAAGCTAGATTTTCAACTTTTAGCTTTTCTACTTGGTCCTTAAGCAAGGTATTCCTATTTACTAATTGAGCGATACAATGTAAAGCGTTATTTTGCTCAATTGAAATAGTTTCATACCTTTGGACCAAGTCAACATGAGAGCACTTTAGCTCCTCATGTTCTTTAGTCAACTCGTCAAAGTGTAGCATTTTTATGGAGAGAATATCTTCTAGCCTTTGACGAGCTTCGCTTTGCTCTCTAGCTCTTTCTAGAAGTTTGAGCATGACCGCCTTATCTTCTTGGCTTAGGCGAGAGTAGAGTTGCAAGAAGCTTCTTTCTTCCTCCTCATCCTCATTGATGCTTTCCCTATCATTTTCATTAGCCACACAACATATGTGGGAATCGAAATGGAAAGGCAAACCATTTGGAGAGGTGGATTCATCGTTTGGTCTCCATCGTTCATTTTCTTCCTTTTCCTTGCAAGGGTTAGTATCACAAATACCAAAGGAAGTAGAGGCATAAAATGAACTATCATGTTTGGACTCATCAAATTTGCTTTTAATTCTAATCCAAATATCATGCACATCACAAATGGGTTTGTCATATTTTATTATGAAGGCATGATAATCTTCTTTGCTAAGGGATTTACTTAAGATGTCATAAGCTAGATAGTTTAAGCGTATACATCTTAAATCTTCTTCGGAGGCATTTTCCCTAGCATAGTTAGGAGGAATAATACTCTTGTCTAAAATTTGTTCTAATTGAGGATCTACCGCTCTAAAAGCATTTATCACTCTAGTAGACCATGAAACATAATTAGAACAATCGGAAAGTAATATCTCAAGAGTTACCTCCTTTGTCTCCTGGGACTTCTTGTTCTTGTGGGATCTTCTACGAGCCATCACTTCGAGTTGTTAGACTCAAGATGAAGTGCCTAGCTCTGATACCAATTGAAAGTCGCCTAGAGGGGGGTGGATAGGCGAAACCTGAAAATTAAAACTTTGTCCCCCAACTAGATCCCTTGATTAGTGGTTAGAACAAGATATACAAATATAGGAGTATACAAACTAAGTTCTTGCTTGAAAAGAGTATTGCTGAATAATGCGGGAGTGATAAATCAATACAACCAATAAGTTATAGAATAACAAAGCAAGAAGCCTTAGATGAGAAGAACACTAGGACAAGTTCTTTCTTGCAACGTGTTGCTTCACTAAATGGGATTTTAACTTGAAGCAACACCAAATGATATTAGCAAATAATGGTGCAAGAAAACTTAGAGCACGGGAAAACAAACAAATCACAAGCAATAAATATAATGGACACGGGTGATTTGTTTTACCGAGGTTCGGCCCTCGAAGGCCTAGTCCCCGTTGAGGAGTCCACTTAAGGACGGGTCTTTTTCAACCCTTTCCCTCTCTCCCCCGATCACACAAGGATCGGTGAGCTCTTCTTCTTCTCAAGGATCACTCTCGATCCCACAAGGACCACCACACACTTTGGTGTCTCTTGCTAGCTTTTACAAGCCTCCAACACTTTGGAGGAAGTTCGATGGGAGTCAATACTCCACGCACAAATGAACACGAAGATGTAGCGCACACTATCTCTCAATGAATCTCACAAGGCACTAGAGCTAAATCACACAAGAGGCTTTCTTTTGCTTGCTCTTGCTTTTGTGGCACTTGTGTGGGTTGTAGTGGTCTAAATCTTGTGTATAGGATGGATCAATGAATATATGTGGTTGGGAGGGCTTGAGTATGTCAACTAGATGACTTGGAATGTTGCTTGGACTCCCACACCTTGAAGTGGTCGGTTGGGGTGGTTTTTATAGCCACCAACCAAAATCTAGCCATTGGTGAAGGTTGTCTGTCGTATGGTGCACCGGACAGTCCGGTGCACACCGGACATGTCCGGTGCGACAGCCACGTCATCCGGCCGTTGGGGTTTCGACCGTTGGAGTTCTGACTGCTGGGCCCGCCTGGATGTCCGGTGGCGCACCGGACATGTACTGTAGAGTGTCCGGTGCGCCACAACACGCATGCCTGCCTTCTACGCGCTCTGGCGCGCATTAATTGCTGTTGCAGGTGACCGTTGGCGCGAAGTAGCCTTTGCCCCGCAGTTACACCGGACAGTCCGGTGTACACCGGACATGTCCGGTGAGTTATAGCGGAGCAGCCGTTGCAGTTTCCCGAAGCTGGCGAGTTCCTGAGGCCGCTGTTCCTTGGAGCACCGGACACTGTCCGGTGTACACCGGACAGTCCGGTGAATTATAGTGGAGTTGCCTCTGGATTTTCTCGAAGACGACGAGTTTGCGCTGGAGTCCTCTGGTGCACCGGACATGTCCGGTGGCACACCGGACAGTCCAGTGCACCAGACCAGAGGTGCCTTCGGTTGTCCCTTTGCTCTTTTGTTGAACCCAATACTTGGTCTTTTGATTTGCTAAGTGTGAACCTTTGGCACCTGTATAACTTATACACTAGAGTAAACTAGTTAGTCCAATTATTTGTGTTGGGCAATTCAACCACCAAAATTAATTAGGGACTAGGTGTAAGCCTAATTCCCTTTCAATCTCCCCCTTTTTGGTGATTGATGCCAACACAAACCAAAGCAAATATATAAAAGTGCATAATTGAACTAGTTTGCATAATGTAAGTGCAAAGGTTGCTTGGAGTTGAGCCAATATAAATACTTACAAGATAGGCATGGATTGTTTCTTCATTTTTCACATTTTGGACCACGCTTGCACCACAGATTTTGTTTTTGCAAATTCTTTTGTAAATCCTTTTCAAAGTTCTTTTGCAAATAGTCAAAGGTAAATGAATAAGATTTTACGAAGCATTTTCGAGATTTGAAATTTTCTCCCCCTGTTTCAAATGCTTTTCCTTTGACTAAAACAAAACTCTCCCTCAAATAAATTCTCCTCTTAGTGTTCAAGAGGGTTTTAGGATATCAATTTTGAAAGAACTACTTTCTCCCCTTTTAGAACATAAAGAGATACCAATTTGAAATTTACCAATTGAAAATCATTAATTTTAAAATTAGGGTGGTGGTGCGGTTCTTTTGCTTTGGGCTCATACTTTCTCCCCCTTTGGCATAAATCGCCAAAAACGGATACTTTGAGTGAAATATAAGCCCTTTTCTTTTTCTCCCCCTTTGTCAAACAATTGAAATATTCAATTGAAATAGAGATATGAGTGAAGATTATACCAAAGTGAAGAACTATGCGGAATACCGGCAAAGAGTGGATAATACCGATGGAGTTGAGTGGAAGCGTCGTCTTTGCCAAATAATCCATTTCCCTTTCAATTCTATGACTAAGCATGAGAATATACTCGAAAACACATTAGTCATAGACATAAAGGATATATGATCAAAAGGATATATCAAATTAAGCATGATCATAGTTCTATATAACATAGATTGCTCCCCCTAAATATGTGCATGGAGAGGAACACATATTTTGGCCTTAAATGCCAATTGCACATAATTAGGTTAATGAGAACATTTCTATATCATACAGATTGTGAAGTGCATTGTGTCATAGTATAAGTGTGATGCTCATGACAATTTATGCACTTATGAAAGCATGTTGTAAACATTTCAAGCATTTTCCCTTAAGGATTTCAAAGAGGCTTAAGGACCATCCACCTTTGGAATAAAGGCAGCTTATCCTCGTTACAAGGTTAAGCTTTAAGCTCTTTGACAATTAAATCACTTCATCTAGTTTCAACAAAGATGCATTAAAGCATGAATGAATTTTTGAGAAGTTAAACTAGATATGAAGCAGGGATATGCATGGACATGCTTTCTCTTCCTTTTAAACAAGATATGTAAAGAGAGTATAGAAAAGGAAGATTTAGGTACATATAAATGAATGGAAGTAGTTTTACCGTTTTGTACCTTCACATAGAGATGCTCTCTTCATTGTGCTTTGTCCTTAGTCTTTTAGATGCTTAAGACCTATACTCAATGATAATATATGGAAATATTTTGCACAAAAGAGAGTTCTACAACTAATGATCCTTTTCCAAGTTATTGTAAGCATATATCAAATGGATCATTAATTGCATAAAAGTATCATGAATTCTCCTTTTAACTTAGTGCACATCAAGAGAGATATTGATTAATAGAATATATGGCACTAAGAAGCATTATTGTTAGTTGAAGTTATTCAATGATCAAACAAATAACAGATGTGATCAAAAAGAACAACATACGCATTAAATTATCAATTAGGCTTAGGGTAGGAGAATCCAGCAAATATGCTACTTTAGAGTGAAAGCCAAGAGTTTGACAATAGTAGCATACTTCATGAGAAACTCATTCTCATGCAAGAGACTATATGAAATTACTAAGATAAAGTAATAGTCTCAACATAATCTAGATACATAAAGAGGCTCTCCCTAAAGATATGCATCAAGTTTTGAATGAGTTGAATGGATGCATTTACTTTAAAGACAAATAGAGAGAAGCATTATACATCTTGATCAAGGCTCATTAAATTTGCAATAAACAACTTGAGCCTAGTATTCTCATTATGAAAGGATTTAGAATACTCACAACCACACCATTGATTGTTTCGTAGAAGTAGGTGGTGTTGTTCTTGATGTTCTCCTCTTTCAATTGAGAGTCCTTCCTTTGCAGTGGCTTATTTTTCTTTTCAAACTTATTTAAGATACTCAAGAAGGATGTTAGTAACACAAGGGAGTATATAATGAAGGATGATTTCTTTTAGATGGGAAATAAGTATAATTCATCATCCCTAAGTCACACAGACATGAAGTAAAATCCTTAACATTTGTGCACTTTTATTTGAAAGGAGGAACATGCACTATTTAACAGTTTGATCAATCATAGGAATTTACTTCTTCATATTGAACTTTAATAATTATTACATAAAACAAGTCAATATGAGAACATTTATTGCAAAGACATGAAATAGATTCTAATGGACTAGTGCATTTATGAGCATGAGATTGAATGCATACCTAGCAAAAATTAAGTTCGATAAAGAATCTATTTCTTCACAGAGATATACTTAGAGTAAATAATCATTGATGGGAACTATATTTGATTAAGAAGATGACTTCCCATACCTTTGCTTTTACCTTTCTTCTTTCGGGTGAAGAGCGACCCATGAGGCTTGTGCACTTTCTCTTTTTGTAGATATTCGTAAGTAGGCTCAAGAGATACTTTGTTAGTAACACAAACACTAGTTTCTATTTTGATAAGGAATGAAAAAGCTAGATTACTAATACATGGAAACTTCATAGCATGAACTAGATTATCCATTGATGATGTTATGCTCAATTTTAACTCATAAAGCAAGCATAAACAATCCCTTAAGATTATAGGAATAAATCTAATTCACGATGGAAAGCGATAAATGTGAAAGAATCATATCCAATGGAGCAAGTAGAAATACATCATAAAACATTGGATTAATTTTTTCTTTTCATGTTAGATTACGCATTTCCAAGGAGAAACTTATTCTCTACAAGTGAGACTATTTGGGTTACTTAGATAAAATCATTAGTCTCACTATTCTAGTTATAGAGAGAGTTTTCCTTTTATAAGTGTCCTAAGGATTTGAATTCCTTATATAACACCTTGTTCTTTTAGAAACTTGAAATATCTCTCTATATCTAGAATCATGGCAATAATAACTTAGCGAAAAACATGCCATGATATTCTTGCAACAAATTAAAGCATGTAGATTGCCACAGTATGGAAATGATAAGAGTGCAATCTACCATATGAGAGGAAATTCTTCAAAGAATGGTAATATAAATTTAAAGATATTTGAAGTGCTTCAATTTTTCTATGTGACCACACACGACACATAAGAAATGATATTCTAAAATACTTGCACTTAAAAGATAAGTGTTACCATCCTTTGGCTTTCCTCTATGTTGTAGGTCTTGACTTTTCGCACATGATATCTCTTCACTTCCTACAACATATAATATCTTCCTCGAGATGATATGAGTTTAAGACATAGCAATTTGAAAGATAACCTTGGGTCAATCACAGATATAGATCATTGAAGATTGATAGCTTGAGTTATTGAGTATTAGATGGACTCTCTCAAGCACCCCAAAGCTTCATATCATCTCCTTCTCCTGCAAAGCTTGTCAAGCATATTTTGGTACCCATTGCTTGATGGGTCCATCACGGTTAGTCAACAAAGATCTAGGAACCCAAAACTCCTTTGTGTTAGCACTAGGTAAACTCATTACCTTTCTAGCACAAGTTGCAATTTTGGGTTGCCTAGTTACATGAGGATTAATTGACAAGCTAGGAGTGGAATTGTTACCAATGGGACAGTCCTTGCATTGATGTCCCTTCTTTCGGCATGTGTAGCATAGGCGTTTTTCAAGCTTTGAAGTTTTCTTCTTTCCTTGTTTGTTGCCTTTTGTGGAGGTGTGGTTGAGGCTTTTGGAGGAGGCATTGAATTTCATCTTTTGTTTCTTCCTCTTGGCAATCCTCAAGTCCTTGACATTTTCTTCAAGGGATGTAGTGCATGCCACGGTTGTTCCCGTCTCAAGCTTCTTCACCATGTGATCATGGTTATCTTGAGAAGGTTGAGCAATGCACTTCCCTTTTAGTTGTGTCAAGCTCATCTTCAGCCTCTTATTTTCTTCCTTGAGCTTTTGATATGTATCATCATTTGTTCCTGCAAGTTCTAGCTCAAAAGAAGATTTGCTTGTCGACGGACAACAAGCATTAGCACATGCTAATATAGTATCAATTTGAATACATGTGCACGAGTGAGGTTGTTGGGATTTTAAGTTTTCTATCACAACCTCATGAGTCAAATTTAATATGATATGATCATCCATAAGATTTTCATGAGAACATAGAAGCATATCATATTTATCTTGAAAAGCTAGATTTTCAACTTTTAGCTTTTCTACTTGGTCCTTAAGCAAGGTATTCCTATTTACTAATTGAGCGATACAATGTAAAGCGTTATTTTGCTCAATTGAAATAGTTTCATACCTTTGGACCAAGTCAACATGAGAGCACTTTAGCTCCTCATGTTCTTTAGTCAACTCGTCAAAGTGTAGCATTTTTATGGAGAGAATATCTTCTAGCCTTTGACGAGCTTCGCTTTGCTCTCTAGCTCTTTCTAGAAGTTTGAGCATGACCGCCTTATCTTCTTGGCTTAGGCGAGAGTAGAGTTGCAAGAAGCTTCTTTCTTCCTCCTCATCCTCATTGATGCTTTCCCTATCATTTTCATTAGCCACACAACATATGTGGGAATCGAAATGGAAAGGCAAACCATTTGGAGAGGTGGATTCATCGTTTGGTCTCCATCGTTCATTTTCTTCCTTTTCCTTGCAAGGGTTAGTATCACAAATACCAAAGGAAGTAGAGGCATAAAATGAACTATCATGTTTGGACTCATCAAATTTGCTTTTAATTCTAATCCAAATATCATGCACATCACAAATGGGTTTGTCATATTTTATTATGAAGGCATGATAATCTTCTTTGCTAAGGGATTTACTTAAGATGTCATAAGCTAGATAGTTTAAGCGTATACATCTTAAATCTTCTTTGGAGGCATTTTCCCTAGCATAGTTAGGAGGAATAATACTCTTGTCTAAAATTTGTTCTAATTGAGGATCTACCGCTCTAAAAGCATTTATCACTCTAGTAGACCATGAAACATAATTAGAACAATCGGAAAGTAATATCTCAAGAGTTACCTCCTTTGTCTCCTGGGACTTCTTGTTCTTGTGGGATCTTCTACGAGCCATCACTTCGAGTTGTTAGACTCAAGATGAAGTGCCTAGCTCTGATACCAATTGAAAGTCGCCTAGAGGGGGGTGGATAGGCGAAACCTGAAAATTAAAACTTTGTCCCCCAACTAGATCCCTTGATTAGTGGTTAGAACAAGATATACAAATATAGGAGTATACAAACTAAGTTCTTGCTTGAAAAGAGTATTGCTGAATAATGCGGGAGTGATAAATCAATACAACTAATAAGTTATAGAATAACAAAGCAAGAAGCCTTAGATGAGAAGAACACTAGGACAAGTTCTTTCTTGCAACGTGTTGCTTCACTAAATGGGATTTTAACTTGAAGCAACACCAAATGATATTAGCAAATAATGGTGCAAGAAAACTTAGAGCACGGGAAAACAAACAAATCACAAGCAATAAATATAATGGACACGGGTGATTTGTTTTACCGAGATTTGGCCCTCGAAGGCCTAGTCCCCGTTGAGGAGTCCACTTAAGGACGGGTCTTTTTCAACCCTTTCCCTCTCTCCCCCGATCACACAAGGATCGGTGAGCTCTTCTTCTTCTCAAGGATCACTCTCGATCCCACAAGGGCCACCACACACTTTGGTGTCTCTTGCTTAGCTTTTACAAGCCTCCAACACTTTGGAGGAAGTTCGATGGGAGTCAATACTCCACGCACAAATGAACACGAAGATGTAGCGCACACTATCTCTCAATGAATCTCACAAGGCACTAGAGCTAAATCACACAAGAGGCTTTCTTTTGCTTGCTCTTGCTTTTGTGGCACTTGTGTGGGTTGTAGTGGTCTAAATCTTGTGTATAGGATGGATCAATGAATATATGTGGTTGGGAGGGCTTGAGTATGTCAACTAGATGACTTGGAATGTTGCTTGGACTCCCACACCTTGAAGTGGTCGGTTGGGGTGGTTTTTATAGCCACCAACCAAAATCTAGCCGTTGGTGAAGGTTGTCTGTCGTATGGTGCACCGGACAGTCCGGTGCACACCGGACATGTCCGGTGCGACAGCCACGTCATCCGGCCGTTGGGGTTTCGACCGTTGGAGTTCTGACTGCTGGGCCCGCCTGGATGTCCGGTGGCGCACCGGACATGTACTGTAGAGTGTCCGGTGCGCCACAACACGCATGCCTGCCTTCTACGCGCTCTGGCGCGCATTAATTGCTGTTGCAGGTGACCGTTGGCGCGAAGTAGCCTTTGCCCCGCAGTTACACCGGACAGTCCGGTGTACACCGGACATGTCCGGTGAGTTATAGCGGAGCAGCCGTTGCAGTTTCCCGAAGTTGGCGAGTTCCTGAGGCCGCTGTTCCTTGGAGCACCGGACACTGTCCGGTGTACACCGGACAGTCCGGTGAATTATAGTGGAGTTGCCTCTGGATTTTCTCGAAGACGACGAGTTTGCGCTGGAGTCCTCTGGTGCACCGGACATGTCCGGTGGCACACCGGACAGTCCAGTGCACCAGACCAGAGGTGCCTTCGGTTGTCCCTTTGCTCTTTTGTTGAACCCAATACTTGGTCTTTTGATTTGCTAAGTGTGAACCTTTGGCACCTGTATAACTTATACACTAGAGTAAACTAGTTAGTCCAATTATTTGTGTTGGGCAATTCAACCACCAAAATTAATTAGGGACTAGGTGTAAGCCTAATTCCCTTTCAATCTCCCCCTTTTTGGTGATTGATGCCAACACAAACCAAAGCAAATATATAAAAGTGCATAATTGAACTAGTTTGCATAATGTAAGTGCAAAGGTTGCTTGGAGTTGAGCCAATATAAATACTTACAAGATAGGCATGGATTGTTTCTTCATTTTTCACATTTTGGACCACGCTTGCACCACAGATTTTGTTTTTGCAAATTCTTTTGTAAATCCTTTTCAAAGTTCTTTTGCAAATAGTCAAAGGTAAATGAATAAGATTTTACGAAGCATTTTCGAGATTTGAAATTTTCTCCCCCTGTTTCAAATGCTTTTCCTTTGACTAAAACAAAACTCTCCCTCAAATAAATTCTCCTCTTAGTGTTCAAGAGGGTTTTAGGATATCAATTTTGAAAGAACTACTTTCTCCCCTTTTAGAACATAAAGAGATACCAATTTGAAATTTACCAATTGAAAATCATTAATTTTAAAATTAGGGTGGTGGTGCGGTTCTTTTGCTTTGGGCTCATACTTTCTCCCCCTTTGGCATAAATCGCCAAAAACGGATACTTTGAGTGAAATATAAGCCCTTTTCTTTTTCTCCCCCTTTGGCAAACAATTGAAATATTCAATTGAAATAGAGATATGAGTGAAGATTATACCAAAGTGAAGAACTATGCGGAATACCGGCAAAGAGTGGATAATACCGATGGAGTTGAGTGGAAGCGTCGTCTTTGCCAAATAATCCATTTCCCTTTCAATTCTATGACTAAGCATGAGAATATACTCGAAAACACATTAGTCATAGACATAAAGGATATATGATCAAAAGGATATATCAAATTAAGCATGATCATAGTTCTATATAACATAGATTGCTCCCCCTAAATATGTGCATGGAGAGGAACACATATTTTGGCCTTAAATGCCAATTGCACATAATTAGGTTAATGAGAACATTTCTATATCATACAGATTGTGAAGTGCATTGTGTCATAGTATAAGTGTGATGCTCATGACAATTTATGCACTTATGAAAGCATGTTGTAAACATTTCAAGCATTTTCCCTTAAGGATTTCAAAGAGGCTTAAGGACCATCCACCTTTGGAATAAAGGCAGCTTATCCTCGTTACAAGGTTAAGCTTTAAGCTCTTTGACAATTAAATCACTTCATCTAGTTTCAACAAAGATGCATTAAAGCATGAATGAATTTTTGAGAAGTTAAACTAGATATGAAGCAGGGATATGCATGGACATGCTTTCTCTTCCTTTTAAACAAGATATGTAAAGAGAGTATAGAAAAGGAAGATTTAGGTACATATAAATGAATGGAAGTAGTTTTACCGTTTTGTACCTTCACATAGAGATGCTCTCTTCATTGTGCTTTGTCCTTAGTCTTTTAGATGCTTAAGACCTATACTCAATGATAATATATGGAAATATTTTGCACAAAAGAGAGTTCTACAACTAATGATCCTTTTCCAAGTTATTGTAAGCATATATCAAATGGATCATTAATTGCATAAAAGTATCATGAATTCTCCTTTTAACTTAGTGCACATCAAGAGAGATATTGATTAATAGAATATATGGCACTAAGAAGCATGATTGTTAGTTGAAGTTATTCAATGATCAAACAAATAACAGATGTGATCAAAAAGAACAACATACGCATTAAATTATCAATTAGGCTTAGGGTAGGAGAATCCAGCAAATATGCTACTTTAGAGTGAAAGCCAAGAGTTTGACAATAGTAGCATACTTCATGAGAAACTCATTCTCATGCAAGAGACTATATGAAATTACTAAGATAAAGTAATAGTCTCAACATAATCTAGATACATAAAGAGGCTCTCCCTAAAGATATGCATCAAGTTTTGAATGAGTTGAATGGATGCATTTACTTTAAAGACAAATAGAGAGAAGCATTATACATCTTGATCAAGGCTCATTAAATTTGCAATAAACAACTTGAGCCTGGTATTCTCATTATGAAAGGATTTAGAATACTCACAACCACACCATTGATTGTTTCGTAGAAGTAGGTGGTGTTGTTCTTGATGTTCTCCTCTTTCAATTGAGAGTCCTTCCTTTGCAGTGGCTTATTTTTCTTTTCAAACTTATTTAAGATACTCAAGAAGGATGTTAGTAACACAAGGGAGTATATAATGAAGGATGATTTCTTTTAGATGGGAAATAAGCATAATTCATCATCCCTAAGTCACACAGACATGAAGTAAAATCCTTAACATTTGTGCACTTTTATTTGAAAGGAGGAACATGCACTATTTAACAGTTTGATCAATCATAGGAATTTACTTCTTCATATTGAACTTTAATAATTATTACATAAAACAAGTCAATATGAGAACATTTATTGCAAAGACATGAAATAGATTCTAATGGACTAGTGCATTTATGAGCATGAGATTGAATGCATACCTAGCAAAAATTAAGTTCGATAAAGAATCTATTTCTTCACAGAGATATACTTAGAGTAAATAATCATTGATGGGAACTATATTTGATTAAGAAGATGACTTCCCATACCTTTGCTTTTACCTTTCTTCTTTCGGGTGAAGAGCGACCCATGAGGCTTGTGCACTTTCTCTTTTTGTAGATATTCGTAAGTAGGCTCAAGAGATACTTTGTAAGTAACACAAACACTAGTTTCTATTTTGATAAGGAATGAAAAAGCTAGATTACTAATACATGGAAACTTCATAGCATGAACTAGATTATCCATTGATGATGTTATGCTCAATTTTAACTCATAAAGCGAGCATAAACAATCCCTTAAGATTATAGGAATAAATCTAATTCACGATGGAAAGCGATAAATGTGAAAGAATCATATCCAATGGAGCAAGTAGAAATACATCATAAAACATTGGATTAATTTTTTCTTTTCATGTTAGATTACGCATTTCCGAGGAGAAACTTATTCTCTACAAGTGAGACTATTTGGGTTACATTAGATAAAATCATTAGTCTCACTATTCTAGTTATAGAGAGAGTTTTCCTTTTATAAGTGTCCTAAGGATTTGAATTCCTTATATAACACCTTGTTCTTTTAGAAACTTGAAATATCTCTCTATATCTAGAATCATGGCAATAATAACTTAGCGAAAAACATGCCATGATATTCTTGCAACAAATTAAAGCATGTAGATTGCCACAGTATGGAAATGATAAGAGTGCAATCTACCATATGAGAGGAAATTCTTCAAAGAATGGTAATATAAATTTAAAGATATTTGAAGTGCTTCAATTTTTCTATGTGACCACACACGACACATAAGAAATGATATTCTAAAATACTTGCACTTAAAAGATAAGTGTTACCATCCTTTGGCTTTCCTCTATGTTGTAGGTCTTGACTTTTTGCACATGATATCTCTTCACTTCCTACAACATATAATATCTTCCTCGAGATGATATGAGTTTAAGACATAGCAATTTGAAAGATAACCTTGGGTCAATCACAGATATAGATCATTGAAGATTGATAGCTTGAGTTATTGAGTATTAGATGGACTCTCTCAAGCACCCCAAAGCTTCATATCATCTCCTTCTCCTGCAAAGCTTGTCAAGCATATTTTGGTACCCATTGCTTGATGGGTCCATCACGGTTAGTCAACAAAGATCTAGGAACCCAAAACTCCTTTGTGTTAGCACTAGGTAAACTCATTACCTTTCTAGCACAAGTTGCAATTTTGGGTTGCCTAGTTACATGAGGATTAATTGACAAGCTAGGAGTGGAATTGTTACCAATGGGACAGTCCTTGCATTGATGTCCCTTCTTTCGGCATGTGTAGCATAGGCGTTTTTCAAGCTTTGAAGTTTTCTTCTTTCCTTGTTTGTTGCCTTTTGTGGAGGTGTGGTTGAGGCTTTTGGAGGAGGCATTGAATTTCATCTTTTGTTTCTTCCTCTTGGCAATCCTCAAGTCCTTGACATTTTCTTCAAGGGATGTAGTGCATGCCACGGTTGTTCCCGTCTCAAGCTTCTTCACCATGTGATCATGGTTATCTTGAGAAGGTTGAGCAATGCACTTCCCTTTTAGTTGTGTCAAGCTCATCTTCAGCCTCTTATTTTCTTCCTTGAGCTTTTGATATGTATCATCATTTGTTCCTGCAAGTTCTAGCTCAAAAGAAGATTTGCTTGTCGACGGACAACAAGCATTAGCACATGCTAATATAGTATCAATTTGAATACATGTGCACGAGTGAGGTTGTTGGGATTTTAAGTTTTCTATCACAACCTCATGAGTCAAATTTAATATGATATGATCATCCATAAGATTTTCATGAGAACATAGAAGCATATCATATTTATCTTGAAAAGCTAGATTTTCAACTTTTAGCTTTTCTACTTGGTCCTTAAGCAAGGTATTCCTATTTACTAATTGAGCGATACAATGTAAAGCGTTATTTTGCTCAATTGAAATAGTTTCATACCTTTGGACCAAGTCAACATGAGAGCACTTTAGCTCCTCATGTTCTTTAGTCAACTCGTCAAAGTGTAGCATTTTTATGGAGAGAATATCTTCTAGCCTTTGACGAGCTTCGCTTTGCTCTCTAGCTCTTTCTAGAAGTTTGAGCATGACCGCCTTATCTTCTTGGCTTAGGCGAGAGTAGAGTTGCAAGAAGCTTCTTTCTTCCTCCTCATCCTCATTGATGCTTTCCCTATCATTTTCATTAGCCACACAACATATGTGGGAATCGAAATGGAAAGGCAAACCATTTGGAGAGGTGGATTCATCGTTTGGTCTCCATCGTTCATTTTCTTCCTTTTCCTTGCAAGGGTTAGTATCACAAATACCAAAGGAAGTAGAGGCATAAAATGAACTATCATGTTTGGACTCATCAAATTTGCTTTTAATTCTAATCCAAATATCATGCACATCACAAATGGGTTTGTCATATTTTATTATGAAGGCATGATAATCTTCTTTGCTAAGGGATTTACTTAAGATGTCATAAGCTAGATAGTTTAAGCGTATACATCTTAAATCTTCTTTGGAGGCATTTTCCCTAGCATAGTTAGGAGGAATAATACTCTTGTCTAAAATTTGTTCTAATTGAGGATCTACCGCTCTAAAAGCATTTATCACTCTAGTAGACCATGAAACATAATTAGAACAATCGGAAAGTAATATCTCAAGAGTTACCTCCTTTGTCTCCTGGGACTTCTTGTTCTTGTGGGATCTTCTACGAGCCATCACTTCGAGTTGTTAGACTCAAGATGAAGTGCCTAGCTCTGATACCAATTGAAAGTCGCCTAGAGGGGGGTGGATAGGCGAAACCTGAAAATTAAAACTTTGTCCCCCAACTAGATCCCTTGATTAGTGGTTAGAACAAGATATACAAATATAGGAGTATACAAACTAAGTTCTTGCTTGAAAAGAGTATTGCTGAATAATGCGGGAGTGATAAATCAATACAACTAATAAGTTATAGAATAACAAAGCAAGAAGCCTTAGATGAGAAGAACACTAGGACAAGTTCTTTCTTGCAACGTGTTGCTTCACTAAATGGGATTTTAACTTGAAGCAACACCAAATGATATTAGCAAATAATGGTGCAAGAAAACTTAGAGCACGGGAAAACAAACAAATCACAAGCAATAAATATAATGGACACGGGTGATTTGTTTTACCGAGATTTGGCCCTCGAAGGCCTAGTCCCCGTTGAGGAGTCCACTTAAGGACGGGTCTTTTTCAACCCTTTCCCTCTCTCCCCCGATCACACAAGGATCGGTGAGCTCTTCTTCTTCTCAAGGATCACTCTCGATCCCACAAGGACCACCACACACTTTGGTGTCTCTTGCTAGCTTTTACAAGCCTCCAACACTTTGGAGGAAGTTCGATGGGAGTCAATACTCCACGCACAAATGAACACGAAGATGTAGCGCACACTATCTCTCAATGAATCTCACAAGGCACTAGAGCTAAATCACACAAGAGGCTTTCTTTTGCTTGCTCTTGCTTTTGTGGCACTTGTGTGGGTTGTAGTGGTCTAAATCTTGTGTATAGGATGGATCAATGAATATATGTGGTTGGGAGGGCTTGAGTATGTCAACTAGATGACTTGGAATGTTGCTTGGACTCCCACACCTTGAAGTGGTCGGTTGGGGTGGTTTTTATAGCCACCAACCAAAATCTAGCCGTTGGTGAAGGTTGTCTGTCGTATGGTGCACCGGACAGTCCGGTGCACACCGGACATGTCCGGTGCGACAGCCACGTCATCCGGCCGTTGGGGTTTCGACCGTTGGAGTTCTGACTGCTGGGCCCGCCTGGATGTCCGGTGGCGCACCGGACATGTACTGTAGAGTGTCCGGTGCGCCACAACACGCATGCCTGCCTTCTACGCGCTCTGGCGCGCATTAATTGCTGTTGCAGGTGACCGTTGGCGCGAAGTAGCCTTTGCCCCGCAGTTACACCGGACAGTCCGGTGTACACCGGACAGTCCGGTGTACACCGGACATGTCCGGTGAGTTATAGCGGAGCAGCCGTTGCAGTTTCCCGAAGTTGGCGAGTTCCTGAGGCCGCTGTTCCTTGGAGCACCGGACACTGTCCGGTGTACACCGGACAGTCCGGTGAATTATAGTGGAGTTGCCTCTGGATTTTCTCGAAGACGACGAGTTTGCGCTGGAGTCCTCTGGTGCACCGGACATGTCCGGTGGCACACCGGACAGTCCAGTGCACCAGACCAGAGGTGCCTTCGGTTGTCCCTTTGCTCTTTTGTTGAACCCAATACTTGGTCTTTTGATTTGCTAAGTGTGAACCTTTGGCACCTGTATAACTTATACACTAGAGTAAACTAGTTAGTCCAATTATTTGTGTTGGGCAATTCAACCACCAAAATTAATTAGGGACTAGGTGTAAGCCTAATTCCCTTTCAATCTCCCCCTTTTTGGTGATTGATGCCAACACAAACCAAAGCAAATATATAAAAGTGCATAATTGAACTAGTTTGCATAATGTAAGTGCAAAGGTTGCTTGGAGTTGAGCCAATATAAATACTTACAAGATAGGCATGGATTGTTTCTTCATTTTTAACATTTTGGACCACGCTTGCACCACAGATTTTGTTTTTGCAAATTCTTTTGTAAATCCTTTTCAAAGTTCTTTTGCAAATAGTCAAAGGTAAATGAATAAGATTTTACGAAGCATTTTCGAGATTTGAAATTTTCTCCCCCTGTTTCAAATGCTTTTCCTTTGACTAAAACAAAACTCTCCCTCAAATAAATTCTCCTCTTAGTGTTCAAGAGGGTTTTAGGATATCAATTTTGAAAGAACTACTTTCTCCCCTTTTAGAACATAAAGAGATACCAATTTGAAATTTACCAATTGAAAATCATTAATTTTAAAATTAGGGTGGTGGTGCGGTTCTTTTGCTTTGGGCTCATACTTTCTCCCCCTTTGGCATAAATCGCCAAAAACGGATACTTTGAGTGAAATATAAGCCCTTTTCTTTTTCTCCCCCTTTGGCAAACAATTGAAATATTCAATTGAAATAGAGATATGAGTGAAGATTATACCAAAGTGAAGAACTATGCGGAATACCGGCAAAGAGTGGATAATACCGATGGAGTTGAGTGGAAGCGTCGTCTTTGCCAAATAATCCATTTCCCTTTCAATTCTATGACTAAGCATGAGAATATACTCGAAAACACATTAGTCATAGACATAAAGGATATATGATCAAAAGGATATATCAAATTAAGCATGATCATAGTTCTATATAACATAGATTGCTCCCCCTAAATATGTGCATGGAGAGGAACACATATTTTGGCCTTAAATGCCAATTGCACATAATTAGGTTAATGAGAACATTTCTATATCATACAGATTGTGAAGTGCATTGTGTCATAGTATAAGTGTGATGCTCATGACAATTTATGCACTTATGAAAGCATGTTGTAAACATTTCAAGCATTTTCCCTTAAGGATTTCAAAGAGGCTTAAGGACCATCCACCTTTGGAATAAAGGCAGCTTATCCTCGTTACAAGGTTAAGCTTTAAGCTCTTTGACAATTAAATCACTTCATCTAGTTTCAACAAAGATGCATTAAAGCATGAATGAATTTTTGAGAAGTTAAACTAGATATGAAGCAGGGATATGCATGGACATGCTTTCTCTTCCTTTTAAACAAGATATGTAAAGAGAGTATAGAAAAGGAAGATTTAGGTACATATAAATGAATGGAAGTAGTTTTACCGTTTTGTACCTTCACATAGAGATGCTCTCTTCATTGTGCTTTGTCCTTAGTCTTTTAGATGCTTAAGACCTATACTCAATGATAATATATGGAAATATTTTGCACAAAAGAGAGTTCTACAACTAGTGATCCTTTTCCAAGTTATTGTAAGCATATATCAAATGGATCATTAATTGCATAAAAGTATCATGAATTCTCCTTTTAACTTAGTGCACATCAAGAGAGATATTGATTAATAGAATATATGGCACTAAGAAGCATGATTGTTAGTTGAAGTTATTCAATGATCAAACAAATAACAGATGTGATCAAAAAGAACAACATACGCATTAAATTATCAATTAGGCTTAGGGTAGGAGAATCCAGCAAATATGCTACTTTAGAGTGAAAGCCAAGAGTTTGACAATAGTAGCATACTTCATGAGAAACTCATTCTCATGCAAGAGACTATATGAAATTACTAAGATAAAGTAATAGTCTCAACATAATCAAGATACATAAAGAGGCTCTCCCTAAAGATATGCATCAAGTTTTGAATGAGTTGAATGGATGCATTTACTTTAAAGACAAATAGAGAGAAGCATTATACATCTTGATCAAGGCTCATTAAATTTGCAATAAACAACTTGAGCCTGGTATTCTCATTATGAAAGGATTTATAATACTCACAACCACACCATTGATTGTTTCGTAGAAGTAGGTGGTGTTGTTCTTGATGTTCTCCTCTTTCAGTTGAGAGTCCTTCCTTTGCAGTGGCTTATTTTTCTTTTCAAACTTATTTAAGATACTCAAGAAGGATGTTAGTAACACAAGGGAGTATATAATGAAGGATGATTTCTTTTAGATGGGAAATAAGCATAATTCATCATCCCTAAGTCACACAGACATGAAGTAAAATCCTTAACATTTGTGCACTTTTATTTGAAAGGAGGAACATGCACTATTTAACAGTTTGATCAATCATAGGAATTTACTTCTTCATATTGAACTTTAATAATTATTACATAAAACAAGTCAATATGAGAACATTTATTGCAAAGACATGAAATAGATTCTAATGGACTAGTGCATTTATGAGCATGAGATTGAATGCATACCTAGCAAAAATTAAGTTCGATAAAGAATCTATTTCTTCACAGAGATATACTTAGAGTAAATAATCATTGATGGGAACTATATTTGATTAAGAAGATGACTTCCCATACCTTTGCTTTTACCTTTCTTCTTTCGGGTGAAGAGCGACCCATGAGGCTTGTGCACTTTCTCTTTTTGTAGATATTCGTAAGTAGGCTCAAGAGATACTTTGTTAGTAACACAAACACTAGTTTCTATTTTGATAAGGAATGAAAAAGCTAGATTACTAATACATGGAAACTTCATAGCATGAACTAGATTATCCATTGATGATGTTATGCTCAATTTTAACTCATAAAGCAAGCATAAACAATCCCTTAAGATTATAGGAATAAATCTAATTCACGATGGAAAGCGATAAATGTGAAAGAATCATATCCAATTGGAGCAAGTAGAAATACATCATAAAACATTGGATTAATTTTTTCTTTTCATGTTAGGTTACGCATTTCCAAGGAGAAACTTATTCTCTACAAGTGAGACTATTTGGGTTACTTAGATAAAATCATTAGTCTCACTATTCTAGTTATAGAGAGAGTTTTCCTTTTATAAGTGTCCTAAGGATTTGAATTCCTTATATAACACCTTGTTCTTTTAGAAACTTGAAATATCTCTCTATATCTAGAATCATGGCAATAATAACTTAGCGAAAAACATGCCATGATATTCTTGCAACAAATTAAAGCATGTAGATTGCCACAGTATGGAAATGATAAGAGTGCAATCTACCATATGAGAGGAAATTCTTCAAAGAATGGTAATATAAATTTAAAGATATTTGAAGTGCTTCAATTTTTCTATGTGACCACACACGACACATAAGAAATGATATTCTAAAATACTTGCACTTAAAAGATAAGTGTTACCATCCTTTGGCTTTCCTCTATGTTGTAGGTCTTGACTTTTCGCACATGATATCTCTTCACTTCCTACAACATATAATATCTTCCTCGAGATTATATGAGTTTAAGACATAGCAATTTGAAAGATAACCTTGGGTCAATCACAGATATAGATCATTGAAGATTGATAGCTTGAGTTATTGAGTATTAGATGGACTCTCTCAAGCACCCCAAAGCTTCATATCATCTCCTTCTCCTGCAAATCTTGTCAAGCATATTTTGGTACCCATTGCTTGATGGGTCCATCACGGTTAGTCAACAAAGATCTAGGAACCCAAAACTCCTTTGTGTTAGCACTAGGTAAACTCATTACCTTTCTAGCACAAGTTGCAATTTTGGGTTGCCTAGTTACATGAGGATTAATTGACAAGCTAGGAGTGGAATTGTTACCAATGGGACAGTCCTTGCATTGATGTCCCTTCTTTCGGCATGTGTAGCATAGGCGTTTTTCAAGCTTTGAAGTTTTCTTCTTTCCTTGTTTGTTGCCTTTTGTGGAGGTGTGGTTGAGGCTTTTGGAGGAGGCATTGAATTTCATCTTTTGTTTCTTCCTCTTGGCAATCCTCAAGTCCTTGACATTTTCTTCAAGGGATGTAGTGCATGCCACGGTTGTTCCCGTCTCAAGCTTCTTCACCATGTGATCATGGTTATCTTGAGAAGGTTGAGCAATGCACTTCCCTTTTAGTTGTGTCAAGCTCATCTTCAGCCTCTTATTTTCTTCCTTGAGCTTTTGATATGTATCATCATTTGTTCCTGCAAGTTCTAGCTCAAAAGAAGATTTGCTTGTCGACGGACAACAAGCATTAGCACATGCTAATATAGTATCAATTTGAATACATGTGCACGAGTGAGGTTGTTGGGATTTTAAGTTTTCTATCACAACCTCATGAGTCAAATTTAATATGATATGATCATCCATAAGATTTTCATGAGAACATAGAAGCATATCATATTTATCTTGAAAAGCTAGATTTTCAACTTTTAGCTTTTCTACTTGGTCCTTAAGCAAGGTATTCCTATTTACTAATTGAGCGATACAATGTAAAGCGTTATTTTGCTCAATTGAAATAGTTTCATACCTTTGGACCAAGTCAACATGAGAGCACTTTAGCTCCTCATGTTCTTTAGTCAACTCGTCAAAGTGTAGCATTTTTATGGAGAGAATATCTTCTAGCCTTTGACGAGCTTCGCTTTGCTCTCTAGCTCTTTCTAGAAGTTTGAGCATGACCGCCTTATCTTCTTGGCTTAGGCGAGAGTAGAGTTGCAAGAAGCTTCTTTCTTCCTCCTCATCCTCATTGATGCTTTCCCTATCATTTTCATTAGCCACACAACATATGTGGGAATCGAAATGGAAAGGCAAACCATTTGGAGAGGTGGATTCATCGTTTGGTCTCCATCGTTCATTTTCTTCCTTTTCCTTGCAAGGGTTAGTATCACAAATACCAAAGGAAGTAGAGGCATAAAATGAACTATCATGTTTGGACTCATCAAATTTGCTTTTAATTCTAATCCAAATATCATGCACATCACAAATGGGTTTGTCATATTTTATTATGAAGGCATGATAATCTTCTTTGCTAAGGGATTTACTTAAGATGTCATAAGCTAGATAGTTTAAGCGTATACATCTTAAATCTTCTTTGGAGGCATTTTCCCTAGCATAGTTAGGAGGAATAATACTCTTGTCTAAAATTTGTTCTAATTGAGGATCTACCGCTCTAAAAGCATTTATCACTCTAGTAGACCATGAAACATAATTAGAACAATCGGAAAGTAATATCTCAAGAGTTACCTCCTTTGTCTCCTGGGACTTCTTGTTCTTGTGGGATCTTCTACGAGCCATCACTTCGAGTTGTTAGACTCAAGATGAAGTGCCTAGCTCTGATACCAATTGAAAGTCGCCTAGAGGGGGGTGGATAGGCGAAACCTGAAAATTAAAACTTTGTCCCCCAACTAGATCCCTTGATTAGTGGTTAGAACAAGATATACAAATATAGGAGTATACAAACTAAGTTCTTGCTTGAAAAGAGTATTGCTGAATAATGCGGGAGTGATAAATCAATACAACTAATAAGTTATAGAATAACAAAGCAAGAAGCCTTAGATGAGAAGAACACTAGGACAAGTTCTTTCTTGCAACGTGTTGCTTCACTAAATGGGATTTTAACTTGAAGCAACACCAAATGATATTAGCAAATAATGGTGCAAGAAAACTTAGAGCACGGGAAAACAAACAAATCACAAGCAATAAATATAATGGACACGGGTGATTTGTTTTACCGAGATTCGGCCCTCGAAGGCCTAGTCCCCGTTGAGGAGTCCACTTAAGGACGGGTCTTTTTCAACCCTTTCCCTCTCTCCCCCGATCACACAAGGATCGGTGAGCTCTTCTTCTTCTCAAGGATCACTCTCGATCCCACAAGGACCACCACACACTTTGGTGTCTCTTGCTAGCTTTTACAAGCCTCCAACACTTTGGAGGAAGTTCGATGGGAGTCAATACTCCACGCACAAATGAACACGAAGATGTAGCGCACACTATCTCTCAATGAATCTCACAAGGCACTAGAGCTAAATCACACAAGAGGCTTTCTTTTGCTTGCTCTTGCTTTTGTGGCACTTGTGTGGGTTGTAGTGGTCTAAATCTTGTGTATAGGATGGATCAATGAATATATGTGGTTGGGAGGGCTTGAGTATGTCAACTAGATGACTTGGAATGTTGCTTGGACTCCCACACCTTGAAGTGGCCGGTTGGGGTGGTTTTTATAGCCACCAACCAAAATCTAGCCGTTGGTGAAGGCTGTCTGTCGTATGGTGCACCGGACAGTCCGGTGCACACCGGACATGTCCGGTGTGACAGCCACGTCATCCGGCCGTTGGGGTTTCGACCGTTGGAGTTCTGACTGCTGGGCCCGCCTGGATGTCCGGTGGCGCACCGGACATGTACTGTAGAGTGTCCGGTGCGCCACAACACGCGTGCCTGCCTTCTGCGCACTCTGGCGCGCATTAATTGCTGTTGCAGGTGGCCGTTGGCGCGAAGTAGTCGTTGCCCCGCAGTTACACCGGACAGTCCGGTGTACACCGGACATGTCCGGTGAGTTATAGCGGAGCAGCCGTTGCAGTTTCCCGAAGCTGGCAAGTTCCTGAGGCCACTCTTCCTTGGAGCACCGGACACTGTCCGGTGTACACCGGACAGTCTGGTGAATTATAGTGGAGTTGCCTCTGGATTTTCCCGAAGACGACGAGTTTGCGCTAGAGTCCTCTGGTGCACCGGACAAGTCCGGTGGCACACCGGACAGTCCGGTGCGCCAGACCAGAGGTGCCTTCGGTTGTCCCTTTGCTCTTTTGTTGAACCCAATACTTGGTCTTTTGATTTGCTAAGTGTGAACCTTTGGCACCAGTATAACTTATACACTAGAGTAAACTAGTTAGTCCAATTATTTGTGTTGGGCAATTCAACCACCAAAATTAATTAGGGACTAGGTGTAAGCCTAATTCCCTTTCAATACTACAATTGGCCTCATGCCTTCAATTGGTATCTTTTACATGTCTTCTCCAGATTTTTTATTAGACTACGTTTCATATCTTATACTTCCCATGTTGCTATACATGCATAAGTTGTTAAATCATATCTGTTACATATGCATAAGAGAAGTTAGTCTAATCAAATCATGCCTTGTTCCTCTATTTCTCACATGCTTTTTCCTAAGTAGAAGATCTCTGTCACAGGGAGTATTTCTTCGTCTCTAAAGGGGGAGAAAATTCTTTCTAAAGGAGAACACTCATTTAGGGGGAGTAATAATGTTGAGTGCTTCAATTGGTTTAATTGATAAATATTTTATGAGGGCAAGTCTTATTTGCTTCCAACATGCTTTTAATGTCTTCCTTTTCAGTGGTTGATGCCAAAGGGGAGAAGTTTTAGGGACCAAATGTATCAAACACCAAACACCACCAAATTAAATTATTTAATGATTGATTTTTCAAGTGGTTTTTGGTTCTTTAGTCTAAAATAGGAAGCAAGTAAATTATGGAGTTAGGGGGAGGCTTAAGTCCATAATCTCACATTATGGGGATAATCATGCATCCTAGCAAGTAGATGGCATATTTTAATTCAAATGTTTGTTATATTTGATTGCTTTGGTTGTGTTGTCATCAATCACCAAAAAGGGGGAGATTGTAAGGAAAATGGATCCCGGGCCATTTGGCTCAATAGATTTTGGTGTTTGATGATCAACATAACCTATGGACTAATGTGTTTGCTAGTTTTTGTATTTGTAGTTCAAAGGATGTGAAGAGGATTGGACTAAGGAAATGAGGATGCAACACCTCAAAAGAAGACATAAAAAGAAGCAGAGAAGTCCAAGACTCAAGATCAAAAGAAGCCCAAAAGAATCAGCGAAGAAATCCAAGAAAAGGGCAGTCAGCCAGCGCCTGGTGGCGCACCGGACAGTGAACAGAAACTGCTCGGTGTGCACTGGACTGTCCGGTGGGACAACCGGATAATCTGCGCAGAGGGTCTGCAGATGGGCACTCTCTGTCTGCAGCACCGGACTGTTTGATGTGCACTAGACAGTCAGGCAATGGTCAGATCCAACGGTCGACTGCTACAGGCTCCAAAGGTCGGCTGACGTGGTAGGCACCAAACAGTGAACAGTGCCCTATCAGGTGTGCACCAAACTGTTCGGTGTGCCTGTCGATAGAAAGCTGTTGTTTCTGTCCAACGACTAGAAATGGGGTTCAAGCCTATAAATACCACCCCAACTAGCTATTTCAAGGGGTGGGATCCCAAGCAACATACCAAGGCATATTGTAGACATTTCTAAGTGCTCATACACCCAAATGCTTAATAGAATCACTCGGTAATTAGCGTAGGTGCTTTGCAAAGTGCTTAGGTTAGTTAGACCGCTTTAGCACTTGCTCTAGATGAGTCCTAGTTAGTTGAGTGAGTTTAGATAAACCACACAAGCCCTCGTCTCTTGCGCAAGCCGTTGTATTTGTACCGAGTGGGGCGAGAGTCTTGTGAGACCGTGACAACTGAGTTTGTGTCACGGCCGCTACCGTGTACCGAAGGGAATGAGGCCCACGGTGTTTTCGGCCGGAAGCTCGATAGTGGAGACTGAAAGTCGCCTAGAGGGAGGGTGAATAGGGCGAATCTGAAATTTACAAACTTAAGCACAACTACAAGCCGGGTTAGCGTTAGAAATAAATGTGAGTCCGAGAGAGAGGGAGAAAAACAAATCGTGAGCAAATAAAGAGTGAGACACGATGATTTGTTTTACCGAGGTTCGGTTCTTTCAAACCTACTCCCCGTTGAGGTGGTCACAAAGACCGGGTCTCTTTCAACCCTTTCCCTCTCTCAAACGATCACTTAGACCGAGTGAGCTTCTCTTCTCAAACAAACGGGACACTAAGTCCCCGCAAGGACCACCACACAATTGGTGTCTCTTGCCTCGGTTACAATTGAGTTGATCACAAGAAAGAATGAAGAAAAGAAGCAATCCAAGCGCAAGAGCTCAAATGAACACAAGTCACTCTCTCACTAGTCACTATTTGATTGGGAATGATCTTTGGACTTGGGAGAGGATTTGATCTCTTTGGTGTGTCTTGTATTGAATGTTATAGCTCTTGTAAGTAGTTGGAAGGTGGAAAACTTGGATAACTTAAATGTGGGGGTGGTTGGGGTATTTATAGCCCCAACCACCAAAAGTGGCTGTTGGAAGGCTGTCTGTCGCATGGCGCACGGACAGTCCGGTGCGCCACCGGACACTGTCCAGTGCGCCAGCCACGTTAGCCGGCCATTGGGTTCTGACCGTTGGAGCTCTGACAGGTGGGGCCTCTGGGCTGTCCGGTGGTGCACCAGACAGGTCCTGTAGACTGTCCAGTGCGCCTGCTGCACGTGCTCTGACTCTAGCGCGCACTGTAGCGCATTGAATGCGTTTGCAGTCGACCGTTGGTGCGAAGTAGCCGTTGCTCCGCTGACACATGGGACAGTCCGGTGTGTCACCGGACACTGTCCGGTGCTTCACCGGACAGTCCGGTGAATTATAGCGGAGCGGCCTCCCATTTTCCCGAAGGTGAGTAGTTCGGAGTCGAGTTCCCTGGTGCACCGGACACAGTCCGGTGGTGCACCGGACAGTCCGGTGCGCCAGACCAGGGTGCCTTTGGGTTGTCTTTTGCTCTCTTTGTTTGAACCCTTTCTTGGTCTTTTTATTGGTTTGTTGTGAACCTTTGGCGCCTATAAAACTTATAGACTAGAGCAAACTAGTTAGTCCAATTATTTGTGTTGGGCAATTCAACTACAAAAATCAATTAGGAAAAGGTGTAAGCCTATTTCCCTTTCAGAGACGACGGGGAGCGTCCGAGAGGAGCCAGAAGCGAAGCACCACTTGTGCATGGAGAAGGCCCATGATTCTCTACAGAGTTACTCGACCGAGGTGCTTGGCCATCGCGTGGGCTTCCCTTTGCATAGGGGCACCAACGAGGATTAGTCAGAACCTTACGTGGTTTCTGAAAGGGAAATGTGCACTTGGGCCATTTCTAAGTATTTTGGTGATTTAGTGTCCAACACAAGTGCTTAAATGTGAATTTATGCTCATGGATGGACAAAGTGCAAATCAAGAGTAAAGGTATGTTTCTAAGCCTTAGTACATTGTTTTGAAGACTAATGTATTGTGTCTAAGTGCTTGAAACAGGAGAAATCGAGTCAGAGAAAAGTTGGCTGTGTACAGCCAAAAGGCTGTTCGGTCTGGAGCACCGGACTGTCCGGTGGTGCACCGGACAGTGTCCGGTGCGCCAGACTGACTCGGGCGAACTGGCCACTCTCGGGAATTCGCCGACGACGTACGGCTAAAATTCACCGGACTGTCCGGTGTTCACCGGACTGTCCAGTGAGCCATCGGTCGACCGGGCCAACGGTCGGCCGCGCAATCTGCGCGGGACACGTGGCCGAGCCAACGGCTAGAAGACGGCACCGGACTGTCCGGTGTGCACCGGACATGTCCGGTGCTCCAACGGCTCCAGGTCTGCCAACGGTCGGCTTCGCTATTTAAGGAAGGAAATCGGGCACCGGACAGTGTCCGGTGTGCACCGGACTGTCCGGTGCCCCCGACGACAGAAGGCAAGATTGGCCTTCCAGATTTGCTCTCAACGGCTCCTAGCTGCCTTGGGGCTATAAAAGGGACCCCTAGGCGCATGGAGGAGGCAACCAAGCAACCTTAGAGCATTCTTGATCATCCACGCTCAGTCTTTGCGCATTCGTTTGTCATTCTCAGTGATTCGAGCTCCGTTCTAGTGAGAACTTTGAGATAGTCTTTTGAGCTCGATTCTTGGCCGTGTGTGTGCGCATTTTGCTGTGGATTTGTGTGTGTTGCTTCCCTCCCTTACTCTGTGCTTCTTTGTGATCATATACTTGTAAGGGCAAGAGACTCCAATTTGTGGAGATTCCTTGCAAACGGGATAAAGAAAAGAAAGCAAAACACTGTGGTATTCAAGTGGGTCTTTGGACCGCTTGAGAGGGGTTGATTGCAACCCTCGTCCGTTGGGACGCCACAACGTGGAGTAGGCAAGCGTTGGTCTTGGCCGAACCACGGGATAAACCACTGTGCCATCTCTGTGATTGATCTTCTGTGGTTATCATAAGACTCCTCTCTAGCCACTTGGCATTATCTGTGCTAACACTTAACCAAGTTTTGTGGCTTAAGTTTGAAGTTTTACAGGATCACCTATTCACCCCCCCTCTAGGTGCTCTCAATTGGTATCAGAGCCGTTCTCTTCAAGAGGGGACTAATCGCCCGAAGAGATGGATCCTAAGGGAAAGGGGATGGTGGTAAACAACGAAAAGGAGTCTTTCGTCAATGAGCCAAAGGATGACAAGCCCACTGACTCCGGCTCGGGCTACAAGCGGAAGGAAGGGAAGAAGAAGAAGACAAAGCGCATCAAGGAGATCATATACTACGACGATAGTGATGAGTCCACTTCTTCCCAAAAGGACGACGACAACGACTACAAAAAGACGGTCAATTCGAACTTTTCATTTGATTATTCTCGTATTCAACATAGTTCGAATTCGCATTTGCTTTCCATTCCTCTTGGCAAACCTCCACACTTCGATGGGGAGGACTACGGATTTTGGAGTCACAAAATGCGTAGTCACTTATTCTCTCTCCATCCAAGCATTTGGGAGATTGTAGAGAATGGAATGAAGTTTGATAGCTCGGATAACTCTATGCTCATAAATGAACAAATCCATAGAAATGCACAAGCTACTACTGTTCTCTTAGCGTCCTTGTGCAGGGAAGAGTACAACAAGGTGAGCGGCTTGGACAATGCCAAGCAAATATGGGACACCCTCAAGATCTCTCACGAGGGAAATGACATCACCATGCTCACCAAAATGGAGTTGGTGGAGGGCGAGCTTGGACAATTCGCCATGATAAGGGGAGAGGAGCCAACCCAAACGTACAACCGGCTCAAGACCCTCATCAACAAAATAAGGAGCTACGGAAGCACGCGATGGACGGACCACGACGTCGTCCGCCTAATGCTAAGGTCCTTTACCATTCTTGATCCTCATCTCATGAACAATATTCAGTGAGAATCCCAGGTACACGATGATGACGCCCGAGGAAGTACTCGGAAAATTCGTAAGCGGGCGGATGATGATCAAGGAGGCGAGATACGTCGACGACGCGTTGAACGGTCCAATCCACGAGCCTCAACCCATTGCTCTCAAGGCAACAAGGAGCAAGGAGCCGCTACCCAGCAAGGTGGCGCAAGTTGAGGCGGCCGGGCTCAATGATGAAGAGATGGCTCTCATCATCAAGAGATTCAAGACGGCGCTAAATGGTCGCAAGGGGCAACCAAGGAAGACTAAGACAAAGGGGAAGCGCTCATGCTTCAAATGTGGTAAGGTTGGCCATTTTATTGCTAACTGTCCCGAAAATGATAGTGACCAGGAGCAAGGGAAGAATGGGAAGAGAGAGAACAAGAAGGTTTACAAGAAGGCCAAAGGCGAAGCACACCTTGGAAAGGAGTGGGATTCGGATTGCTCTTTGTCCGACTCCGACGACGAAGGACTCACCGCCACTGCCTTCAACAAATCGGCCCTCTTCCCAAACGAGCATCACACTTGCCTCATGGCAAGGGAGAAGAAGGTAACCACTCGTAATGCTTATGATTCTTCTAGTGATGATGAGTCTAGTGAGGATGAAATAGATTACTCTAGTTTATTCAAGGGATTGGATAGAACTAAGATAGCTAAGATTAATGAATTGATTGATGCCTTGAATGAAAAGGATAGAATCTTAGAGAAACAAGAAGATCTTTTATATGAAGAGCATGATAAATTTGTTAGTGCACAAAATTCACTTGCTCTAGAAGTTAAAAGAAATGGAATGCTTTCTTATGAACTTTCTACTTGTAATGAAACCATTTCTTCTTTAAAAGGTGAAATTAATGATTTAAATGCTAAACTAGAAGTAGCAAGTAAATCTAACTCTTGTGTTGAACATGTTGAAATTTGCACTAGGTGTAAGGATGTTGATATTAATGCTTGTTGTGAACACTTAGATTCAATTTCAAAACTAAATGATGAAGTGGCTAGTCTTAATGCCCAACTTAAGACTAGCAAGAATGAATTTGATAAACTGAAATTTGCAAGGGATGCCTACACGATTGGTAGACACCCCTCAATTAAGGATGGACTTGGCTACAAGAGGGAAGCCAAGGACTTGACAAGCCATAAGGCTCCTATCTCCGCCAAGGAGAAAGGGAAGGCTCCTATGGCTAGTAGTACTAAAAGGAACCATGCTTTTATGTATCATGATAGGAGACAAACTAGAAATGCTTATAGGAGTTATAATGCCTGTGATGATTTTGACTCTCATGCCATGTTTGCTTCTAGTTCTTCCTATATGCATGGTAGAAATATGTCTAGAAGGAATGCTATTCATCATGTGCCTAGAAAGAATATTATTCATGCTCCTAGGAAAGTAGTAAATGAACCTTCTACAATTTATTGTGCTTTTAATGCTTCCTTTGCTATTTGTAGAAAGGATAGGAAAATAGTTGCTAGGAAGTTAGGGGCAAAATGCAAGGGAGACAAAACTTGCATTTGGGTCCCTAAGGATATTTGCACTAACCTTGTAGGACCCAACATGAGTTGGGTACCTAAGACCCAAGCCTAAATTTGCCTTGCAGGTTTATGCATCCGGGGGTTCAAGCTGGATTATCGACAGCGAATGCACAAACCATATGACGGGGGAGAAGAAGATGTTCACCTCCTACGTCAAAAATAAGGATTCCCAAGATTCAATTATATTCGGTGATGGGAATCAAGGCAAGGTAAAAGGGTTAGGTAAAATTGCAATTTCTAATGAGCACTCAATCTCCAATGTGTTTTTAGTTGAGTCTCTTGGTTACAATTTGCTATCTGTTAGTCAACTATGCAATATGGGATATAATTGTCTTTTTACAAATGTAGATGTGTCTGTCATTAGAAGAAGTGATGGTTCACTAGCCTTTAAGGGTGTATTAGACGGCAAGCTTTACTTAGTTGATTTTGCAAAAGAAGAGGCCGGTCTAGATGCATGCTTAATGGCTAAGACTTGCATGGGCTGGCTGTGGCATCGCCGCTTAGCACATGTGGGGATGAAGAACCTCCACAAGCTTCTAAAGGGAGAACACGTGATAGGTCTAACCAATGTTCATTTCGAAAAAGATAGACCTTGTGCAGCTTGTCAAGCAGGGAAACAGGTGGGAGGCTCTCATCACACCAAAAATGTGATGACAACATCAAGACCTCTGGAGCTGCTACATATGGACCTCTTCGGACCCGTCGCCTATCTGAGCATAGGAGGAAGTAAGTATGGTCTAGTTATCGTTGATGACTTTTCCCGCTTCACTTGGGTGTTCTTTTTGCAGGATAAGTCTGAAACCCAAGGGACCCTCAAGCGCTTCCTAAGGAGAGCTCAAAATGAGTTTGAGCTCAAGGTGAAGAAGATAAGGAGCGACAACGGGTCCGAATTCAAGAACCTTCAAGTGGAGGAGTTTCTTGAGGAGGAGGGGATCAAGCACGAGTTCTCCGCTCCCTACACACCTCAGCAAAATGGTGTGGTAGAGAGGAAGAACAGGATGCTCATAGATATGGCGAGGACTATGCTTGGAGAATTCAAGACCCCCGAGTGTTTTTGGTCGGAAGCCGTGAACACGGCTTGCCACGCCATCAACAGGGTCTACCTTCACCGCCTCCTCAAGAAGACTTCGTATGAGCTACTAACCGGTAACAAACCCAATGTATCGTACTTTCGTGTATTTGGGAGCAAATGCTACATTCTAGTGAAGAAGGGTAGAAATTCTAAGTTTGCTCCCAAAGCTGTAGAAGGGTTTTTATTAGGTTATGATTCAAATACAAAGGCGTATAGGGTCTTCAACAAATCATCGGGTTTGGTTGAAGTCTCTAGCGACGTTGTATTTGATGAGACTAATGGCTCTCCAAGAGAGCAAGTTGTTGATTGTGATGATGTAGATGAAGAAGATGTTCCGACGGCCGCTATACGAACCATGGCGATTGGAGAAGTGCGGCCACAGGAACAAGATGAACGAGATCAACCTTCTTCCTCAACAACGGTGCATCCCCCAACTCAAGACGATGAACAGGTTCATCAAAAGGAGGCGTGTGATCAAGGGGGAGCACAAGATGATCAAGTGATGGAGGAAGAAGCGCAACCGGCACCTCCAACCCAAGTTCGAGCGACAATTCAAAGGGATCATCCCGTCGACCAGATATTGGGTGATATTAGCAAGGGAGTAACTACTCGCTCAAGATTAGTTAATTTTTGTGAGCATTACTCTTTTGTCTCTTCTATTGAGCCTTTCAGGGTAGAAGAGGCATTGCTAGATCCGGACTGGGTATTGGCCATGCAGGAGGAACTCAACAACTTCAAGCGCAACGAAGTTTGGACACTGGTGCCTCGTCCCAAGCAAAATGTTGTGGGAACCAAGTGGGTGTTCCGCAACAAACAGGACGAACACGGGGTGGTGACAAGAAACAAGGCTTGACTTGTGGCAAAAGGTTATGCCCAAGTCGCAGGTTTGGACTTTGAGGAGACTTTTGCTCCTGTGGCTAGGCTAGAATCAATTCGTATCTTGCTAGCATATGCCGCTCACCATTCTTTCAGGTTGTTCCAAATGGATGTGAAGAGCGCTTTCCTCAACGGGCCAATCAAGGAGGAGGTGTACGTGGAGCAACCCCCTGGCTTCGAGGATGAACGGTACCCCGACCACGTGTGTAAGCTCTCTAAGGCGCTCTATGGACTTAAGCAAGCCCCAAGAGCATGGTATGAATGCCTTAGAGACTTTTTAATTGCTAATGCTTTCAAGGTTGGGAAAGCCGATCCAACTCTTTTTACAAAGACATGTGATGGTGATTTGTTTGTGTGCCAAATTTATGTCGATGACATAATATTTGGTTCTACTAACCAAAAGTCTTGTGAAGAGTTTAGCAGGGTAATGACGCAGAAATTCGAGATGTCGATGATGGGCGAGTTGAACTACTTCCTTGGGTTCCAAGTGAAGCAACTCAAGGACGGCACCTTCATCTCCCAAACGAAGTACACGCAAGATCTGCTAAAGCGGTTTGGGATGAAGGACGCCAAGCCCGCAAAGACTCCGATGGGAACCGACGGGCACACCGACCTCAACAAAGGAGGTAAGTCCGTTGATCAAAAAGCATATCGGTCCATGATAGGTTCTTTGCTTTATTTATGTGCTAGTAGACCGGATATTATGCTTAGCGTATGCATGTGTGCTAGATTTCAATCCGATCCGAAGGAGTGTCACTTAGTGGCTGTGAAGCGAATTCTTCGATATTTAGTCGCTACGCCTTGCTTCGGGATCTGGTATCCAAAGGGGTCTAACTTTGACTTGATTGGGTACTCAGATTCTGACTATGCTGGATGTAAGGTCGATAGAAAGAGTACATCGGGGACGTGCCAATTCTTAGGAAGGTCCCTGGTGTCATGGAACTCTAAGAAACAAACCTCCGTTGCCCTATCCACCGCTGAGGCCGAGTATGTTGCCGCAGGACAGTGCTGTGCGCAACTACTTTGGATGAGGCAAACCCTCAGGGACTTTGGCTACAATCTGAGCAAAGTCCCACTCCTATGTGACAATGAGAGTGCTATCCGAATAGCGGAAAATCCTGTTGAGCACAGCCGCACAAAGCACATTGACATCCGGCATCACTTTTTGAGAGACCACCAGCAAAAGGGAGATATCGAAGTGTTTCATGTTAGCACCGAGAACTAGCTAGCCGATATCTTTACCAAGCCTCTAGATGAGAAGACCTTTTGCAGGCTGCGTAGTGAGCTCAATATCTTAGATTCACGGAACTTGGATTGAAATGTAGCATACATGTGTTTATGCCTTTGATCATGTTCATTCTGCATTTTGTTGCTTATTGTGGTGCTCAAGTTGTACAAACACTCCCTAGACCTCACAAGTCATGTTTGCAAGTAATGCACATATTTAGGGGGAGCTGTGCTACAACTTGACCCTTTGAGACTAACCATGTACTTGAGTTTCGTTGTTTTAGTCTCCAAGGAAAATTGAAAGGGAAAAGGTGGACTTGGACCATGCAAGACTTCCACTGCACTTCGATGAAAAGAGTAACTTTTCCAAGTTCATCTTCATACTCTTATTGCCTTTGTGTTCCTATTTGAAGATTTTTGATGAGGCAATGGGGTTATAGGGCCAAGATTGATCCCGTTTTGGTGTTTGATGCCAAAGGGGGAGAAAATAAAGGGCCAAAGCGATAAATGGATCAGCTACCACTTGAGAGATTTTGAAAATAGTAGAATAGAGCTTTTGGTTTGTCAAAAAATAGTAGAATAGAGCTTTTGGTTTGTCAAAACTCTTTTGTTATCTCTCTTGTCAAAAGTTGGCTTCTTGTGGGGAGAAGTATTGATTATGGGAAAAAGAGGGAGTTTTTGAAATCTTTGATCAATCTCTTTTGGAATGACTCTCTTTATGCTTCAACATGTGTGTTTGACTTAGAGATAGAGATTTGAGTTTGATTTGCAAAAACAAACCAAGTGGTGGCAAAGGATGATCCATATATGCCAAAATTGAATCAAAATAAATTTGAGTTTTATTTGAAGTGATATTGCACTTGTTCTAGTTGCTTTATGTTGTGTTGGCATAAATCACCAAAAAGGGGGAGATTGAAAGGGAAATGTTGTAATACCCAAATGTGTATACAATAAGAACATAGTGATCTCCTTATTTTGTGTGCCATCTAAACATTATAAAAAGAGAATAACTATAGATAAGAATGAGTAATTAAAACGAATGACACTTCAATAAAAAAAAATGCATCATGCTGGTGTTTATTTGTTTGTGCATTTGTCTACTAAGGTAAAGATAGTAGGAATAAATAAATGGTGGAATAGACATTCAAACAAAAAAAAAATTGGAAATTAAAAATGAGGAGAATGGTAAGGAAGTAATACTATGGAGCACAAAATAAATCCATAGATAAACAAATTCATCCCACTAATATGTTAAAACTGAATATTTAATTTGAGTACAAATTCTTCTGCAAAAAAAAAAATGAATTCGAATTTTGGATTTGAAAATGAAAAGGAAAAAAAAAAGATAAAGAGAAAGGCTTAGCTGGGCCACTTCTACCTATTTTGGCCCATTTTCCTTTTTAACTCGTGCGGCCCAATCTTCCTTGCGCACGCTCAACGGCTGACATGTGGGGCTGATGGCCAGGTCTTCTTCTCCGAGGGATTCGCGGGCTCTGTGGGGCGTATGGATTCAACAACCATCGCGGAGCTCTCGGCGTTTGACTCGGGAATCCTCGATTCAGCGGATAAAAGCTGGGCGCGCCGTGCTATTCCTTCCGCGTGCGTCCAACTCCAGGCTGGGCGGCAAATGTTGCCTCCGGTGAGCTGTGTCATAGGGAAGAGAGAGAGTTGAGAGCTGGGAGCGCCATCAGCGTTGTCCTCGTCCATGACTGAGGTTTGGAGGTCTGCGACGAGTCCGGAGGCTTCATGCGCTTGCCGGTGAACCGCCCCTGGCTAGATGGGGAGGGAAGTCACGACGCCACCGCAACCGGAGTCGAGTAGAACTATCACAGCGCCACAGGGCTATCCATGACACGGTCCGACGAGTTATGATCAGCTCGGCTCCAATTTGCGGTATGCTAAACCCCCTGCCCATGCTCGCCATCTATCTGCAACACCGTAGGCTATCCGGGGGAAAACTAGTGACGTGAGTAGGGTAGGAGGCCCATCGTCGAGGTGCGGTATGTTGCCGGAGGCCATCACCGATGGACCTCAACCAGACTGCCAGTTCGTCCTTAGGGTCGGGCCTAAGGACTCCACCGAGCTGCGCGGATGGTGGTCTTGCTGTCGCAGGACGGAATGGGTGGGCCAGGATCGATGAATTCCTCGCCGGAGTTCCGGGGCTGGGTGGTGCCGCTGCGTTCGGTCGTGGGGGTTCGGCGGGGTCCGGTCGTCGATAAAACCCACCTGCTCATGATTGTCGTCGTAGTAGCTTCGTGTTGAACCACCTGGGGTTGCCGATGGTGCACCAGGGCGCCAGTGCGACGTTCAACGGCGGGACGTCATGGCCAAATTGGGGGCGCCGCCGTCTTGTGGGCTGAAGGTGGGAGATGACGTGCCAGCCGTTGGTTTCTTGATGAACACGTAGGATTAGATCGGGGTAGCCCTTCGCCCGTGACCGTTAGATGTCGATCGGATGGATCGGGGTAGACCTCTAGTATTTAAAATGTGGAGCGTTGGATGCTGATCCGACGGTCTAGATGCAGTACCGGTTCGAGTGGGGAATGATCTAATCTGAGCCACCCACTTGAAATCGGACGTCCCACATTAGATCATACCCCTTTGGCGCTGCAGCTTTTCTAAAGAGCCCCTCGGTTTCATTGAAATAAACCCGCCGTCCACTGTAACAGTGCACTGAGTCTTAGGAATTCTTCTGGTTTAGCCCCTGCGCTTTTCGATAAATGAGGCCCGGTCCAGAGATCTTTTAAATTAAATAAATGAGTTAGAAAATAGATTTTTAATAGGAAAATAATTGCTAGAACTTACTAAATTCATAGAAAATTCATACTAACTCCAAATTACTCCATTCCAGTTCCTAAAATTTTATAATTTTATTCTCTATCACCTAGAGCCTCTGTTATGTCATGAAAACAGTAAGAAATTTATTTATCACTTAATCCTATTTAAAACACATAAAACCTTTGAAAAGGCATAACTTAAAATCTATAACTCAGAAAATTATGATTCCAGTTCCTAGGTTTTTATTTTAATATGTAGAATATCTCTGTGTATTTTGTATATATGTTTGGTGTAATGTTAATTTCTCTATATGCACTGTGCTTGTTTGTATTGTGGCGAGTAGAAGAGCCCGTTGCTGAGGATACTGGTGAGCAGCAGGTTGAAGTAGCTGAGCAGGAGCTCATTGAAGGCAAGTTGTGCCCTTGATCACTTATTTTACCCATTCATGTTCTTATTATTCATAATGATCTGCATAGGATAATTTTGCTGGGACCCAATAGGATACCCTAGATTTGACTATCTTTATACCTTGCTTCACCACTGGTTTTACTACTAAAGTTTTGGGTAGTACATGCTATTGCTTTATGTGGATTTGGGTATAGAGATATTCATCACTCACTGTTATACTATCTATTGTCATATGTTTTATTATTCCTTGTTCATGTTAAGATCATTATGTTAATGGGAACATGGAGCGACCACCCGGGAAAACAGTGCTACCACAAGGGTGGAATGGGACGCCCTTGGCTGATTAACTAGGAAAGCTAGGGGAGGGCTACCTTACCCGAAAGGGGCAAGGGCAGTAGGGGAGAGGTCAGTGCGGGGAGGTCCCTGGTTGATTTTGCTGCGATGGCTATCAGCCAGGAACCCTTTACTGGATCTTCCCATAAACTGTAGCGGGTAGTCTGAAGCTAGTGGAACTTTGTAAAGGCCTCGTAGTGTTACCCTGCCTCGCCTCCTCGGTAGAGGTGTATGGGATTGGCCATCTCTTGGCAGATGGGTAACATGACTTGTGGGTAAAGGGTACAACCTCTGCAGAGTATAAAACTAGTATACTAGCCGTGCTCACGGTCAAGAGCGGCTCGGACCCTCACATGATTAATATATGGAACTTAAACTTAACCTGTCATTTCATTGCATTTGGGATTATTTTACTATTACTGTTCTTTATTATTATTAAGGTTTGGTATCTACTTACACTTAGTAACTGCTAATAAAATTTTGACCAACTTATAAAAGCAATGCTCAGCTTCAGCCTTTATGTCATTGATCAGCCTTACACTTCATGAACTCCCACCTTTGGTGAGTTCATGTCACATTATTCCCCACGACTTGTTGAGCTATGATCGTATGTGAGCTCACTCTTGCTGTCTCACACCCCCCCCACAGGAGAAGTACAGGTGGTTTCAAGTGGAGTCAAGTATCGAGGAGTTTGATCTGATCTAGGTGGCGTTTCCCAGTCGACATTGGCGCCGACGATCCTTAGTTCGTTTTATATTTATCTTCATTTTGTAATAAGTCTTCCGCTATGTAATAAATACTCTGATATTTTATGACATTTATCTCTATACACTCTGTTATTATATATGTTGTCTTCTTGGCGCATGTATGAGATGCACCCGGCTTTGTTCTTTAAAACCGGGTGTTACAGAAGTGGTATCAGAGGAATGTTGACTGTAGGACGAAACCTAGATAGAAATGGACAAAACCCTTACCTACTTATCCTACTCTGATTCATTCTATACTTACCTTACTCTGATTCTTTCTATACTTATCTTGATCCCGTCTCACCTTCTACTGTTCTACTCTGATCATTCTTATCTTCTCTATTCTAAGACAAGATGGATTTCAAACTTTGGAATCCCTACCCCTATGACACTTTTAAGAGATAGGAAACCTAAGACAAAAATTAAAACTATTTTCTCTATTAAAAATATTGGTTGATTGTTCTGATGATCAATGCCTGATTTGCTTCTTAGATTGATTGAAATATTATATATGGACATTTTAGCATGTACCACTATAAAGTATTGTATTAGCTTTAGTAGGTGACACACTAATCTACTTAGCTAAAAAGTCCCCCGCAGTAACATTCCTCATAATTACTCGCCTTGTCTACAATTCTTTCTTTCTTACCCTGTATTTCTAACCCAGATGTACTACCCCTATACTGTTAGAAGAGAGCAGTATAGACTTGATCCTTGGTATGTCATGGTTAAGAAAGGCAATGGTGGTTTATACACTGCGCTAAGGGAACCGTAGAACTCACCAGTTCCAAAGGAGAAAGATTTGAAGTTGGAATTGCAGTAACTACTGCCACCAGATATGGAAGTTGAGTTGGTCATTAATCTCTTACCTAAGACTGCCCCTATTTCTAAACGGCCGTACATGATGTCCATAGAAGAGCTAAAGGAACTTAAGAAACAATTAACGGAATTACAAGAGGATGGATACATTCGTCTGAATTCTTCACCTTGGAGAGCACCGATTCTGTTTGTACAGAAGAAGGATGGATCGCAGCGGATGTGTGTGGATTAAAGGTTCCTTAATGATGTCACTATGAAGAACAAGTTTCTGTTACCCTGCATTAAGGATTTATTTAAATGGACGAGAGGAGCCAGGGCATTCTCGAAGATTGACCTCCGATCGGGGTACCATCAGAGGAAGATTGGACCATCAGATCTTCCTAAGACGGCTTTCTCGACTCGATATGGATTGTATGAGTTCATCGTCATGTCGTTTGGATTAACTAATGCACCAGCTTATTTTATGGATTTGATGAATAAGATGTTTTTGGAGTATTTGGACAGATTCGTCGTGGTGTTCATCGACGATAATCTTATCTATTCTAAGAATGATAGTGATCATGAGGAACATATGTGATTGGTGCTATAGAAGCTACGAGACAATCAACTCTACGCCAAGTACGGTAAATGCGAGTTTTGGATTGGCGAGGTGCCATTTCTTGGACATATTATTTCTAATGGAGGAATAGCAGTGGATCCTGCTAAAGTCAAGGAGATAGTGGTGTGGAGCATACCCACTACGGTTACGGAGGACCGAAGTTTCGTGGGACTTGCAGGATATTATTGGAGATTTATTGAAGGATTTTCTAAGATTGCTAAGCTTATGACTTCACTTTTGGAGAAAGGAAGAGAATTTAAATGGGACGAGAAGTGCCAAGTATATACGGATCATAAGAGTTTGAAGTACATATTCACTCAGAAGGATCTCAACCTTAGGCAACGCCGTTGGTTGGAGCTTATTAAGGATTATGATTTGGAGATTCACTATCACCCGGGCAAGGCAAATTTGGTTGCAGATGCCTTGAGTCGCAAGGAGCATGTTCATTCAGCTGTTGTTGCCCAGCTACCCGATGAGATTGTTGAGGATTTCAGGAGACTTAACCTGGGGATAGTTACTCACACTAAAGGAGTTATTATTGAGGTGGAAACTACTTTGGAGCAAGAGATCCGCAAAGGATAAATTGGTGATGCTAAGACACAAGAGATTAAGGATCTGATTACCGAAGATCGAGTTCCGGAATTCACGGAAGATGAGCAAGGCACCATATGCTTCAAGGACAAGAGATGTGTTCCGGAGATTGAAAGCCTTCGTGAGACTATATCAAAGGAGGCCCATGACTTGGATTATTTTATTCATCCTGGTGGTACCAAGATGTATCAGGATTTGAAGCAGAAATACTGGTTATATGGATTAAAGAGAGATGTGGCTGCACATGTGGCTACGTGCGAGGTGTGTCAAAGAGTTAAGGCCGAACACCAAAGACCAGCTGGACTATTATACCCACTGAAGATACCCGAGTGGAAGTAGGAAGAGATTGGTATAGACTTCATTACTGGGTTGCCTCGCACCTAGAGAGGATGAGAATCTATATGAGTTATTGTGGATAGACTGACCAAAGTGGCTCATTTCATCTTGCTCAAGACTACTCATAAGGGATCTCAATTGGTAGAGTATATATGGCTTGGATTGTGTCCCTACATGGTGTACCGAAGAAGATCATTTTGGATAAAGGATCACAGTTTATCCCCAGATTTTCGGATAAGTTTTCATGGTAATATGGATGCGAAGTTGAATTTTAGTTTGGCCTACTACATACTGATGGACGAACTGAAAGTACTAATCAAGTATTGGAATACGTGTTGAGAGCTTGTACCCTTCAGCATGGTAGTAGTTGGGACAAGAGTCTACCTTATGCTGAGTTCTCATATAATAATAGTTACCAGGCCAGTCTGAAGATGTCACCGTTCGAGGCTCTATATGGCAGGAAATACATGACTCCTCTATATTGGGATCAGACTAGAGGAAGACAGTTCTTTGGGCCTGAACTTGTTCAAGAGGCAAAGGAGCTACGCTGATAATAGAAGGAGGCCATTGGAATTTGAAGAAGGAGATTATGTGTATCTCAAGGTGTCACCACTGCGTGGAATGAGGAGATTTAAAGTTAAGGGCAAAATTGTCCCTTCGCTACATTGGACCATTCTTGATCTTTAGAAGAGTTGGGGAGAAGGCATACCAGCTCGAGTTACCTGCTACTCTATTGGATGTGCATAACGTGTTCCACGTATCTCAACTAAAGAAGCGTCTCCGTGTCCCTGATGAACAGTTACCCATGGAAGAGCTCAGTGTTCAGGGTGAGTTGACTTACACGGAGTATCCGATCGAGATTCTTGATACCTTGACTCGAGTTACAAGGAATAAGGTTATAAAGATGTGCAAAGTCCAATGGAGTCACCACGGTGAAGATGAAGCAACTTGGGAAAGAGAAGAAGAGCTTCGCATAGATTTTCCCCATCTTTTCCCTAGTCATTCTTAAATCTCGAGGACGAGATTATTTTTAAGGGGGGTAGGATTTGTAATACCCAAATGTGTATACAATAAGAACATAGTGATCTCCTTATTTTGTGTGCCATCTAAACATTATAAAAAGAGAATAACTATAGATAAGAATGAGTAATTAAAACGAATGACACTTCAATAAAAAAAAATGCATCATGCTGGTGTTTATTTGTTTGTGCATTTGTCTACTAAGGTAAAGATAGTAGGAATAAATAAATGGTGGAATAGACATTCAAACAAAAAAAAATTGGAAATTAAAAATGAGGAGAATGGTAAGGAAGTAATACTATGGAGCACAAAATAAATCCATAGATAAACAAATTCATCCCACTAATATGTTAAAACTGAATATTTAATTTGAGTACAAATTCTTCTGCAAAAAAAAAATGAATTCGAATTTTGGATTTGAAAATGAAAAGGAAAAAAAAAAGATAAAGAGAAAGGCTTAGCTGGGCCACTTCTACCTATTTTGGCCCATTTTCCTTTTTAACTCGTGCGGCCCAATCTTCCTTGCGCACGCTCAACGGCTGACATGTGGGGCTGATGGCCAGGTCTTCTTCTCCGAGGGATTCAGCGGGCTCTGTGGGGCGTATGGATTCAACAACCATCGCGGAGCTCTCGGCGTTTGACTCGGGAATCCTCGATTCAGCGGATAAAAGCTGGGCGCGCCGTGCTATTCCTTCCGCGTGCGTCCAACTCCAGGCTGGGCGGCAAATGTTGCCTCCGGTGAGCTGTGTCATAGGGAAGAGAGAGAGTTGAGAGCTGGGAGCGCCATCAGCGTTGTCCTCGTCCATGACTGAGGTTTGGAGGTCTGCGACGAGTCCGGAGGCTTCATGCGCTTGCCGGTGAACCGCCCCTGGCTAGATGGGGAGGGAAGTCACGACGCCACCGCAACCGGAGTCGAGTAGAACTATCACAGCGCCACAGGGCTATCCATGACACGGTCCGACGAGTTATGATCAGCTCGGCTCCAATTTGCGGTATGCTAAACCCCCTGCCCATGCTCGCCATCTATCTGCAACACCGTAGGCTATCCGGGGGAAAACTAGTGACGTGAGTAGGGTAGGAGGCCCATCGTCGAGGTGCGGTATGTTGCCGGAGGCCATCACCGATGGACCTCAACCAGACTGCCAGTTCGTCCTTAGGGTCGGGCCTAAGGACTCCACCGAGCTGCGCGGATGGTGGTCTTGCTGTCGCAGGACGGAATGGGTGGGCCAGGATCGATGAATTCCTCGCCGGAGTTCCGGGGCTGGGTGGTGCCGCTGCGTTCGGTCGTGGGGGTTCGGCGGGGTCCGGTCGTCGATAAAACCCACCTGCTCATGATTGTCGTCGTAGTAGCTTCGTGTTGAACCACCTGGGGTTGCCGATGGTGCACCAGGGCGCCAGTGCGACGTTCAACGGCGGGACGTCATGGCCAAATTGGGGGCGCCGCCGTCTTGTGGGCTGAAGGTGGGAGATGACGTGCCAGCCGTTGGTTTCTTGATGAACACATAGGATTAGATCGGGGTAGCCCTTCGCCCGTGACCGTTAGATGTCGATCGGATGGATCGGGGTAGACCTCTAGTATTTAAAATGTGGAGCGTTGGATGCTGATCCGACGGTCTAGATGCAGTACCGGTTCGAGTGGGGAATGATCTAATCTGAGCCACCCACTTGAAATCGGACGTCCCACATTAGATCATACCCCTTTGGCGCTGCAGCTTTTCTAAAGAGCCCCTCGGTTTCATTGAAATAAACCCGCCGTCCACTGTAACAGTGCACTGAGTCTTAGGAATTCTTCTGGTTTAGCCCCTGCGCTTTTCGATAAATGAGGCCCGGTCCAGAGATCTTTTAAATTAAATAAATGAGTTAGAAAATAGATTTTTAATAGGAAAATAATTGCTAGAACTTACTAAATTCATAGAAAATTCATACTAACTCCAAATTACTCCATTCCAGTTCCTAAAATTTTATAATTTTATTCTCTATCACCTAGAGCCTCTGTTATGTCATGAAAACAGTAAGAAATTTATTTATCACTTAATCCTATTTAAAACACATAAAACCTTTGAAAAGGCATAACTTAAAATCTATAACTCAGAAAATTATGATTCCAGTTCCTAGGTTTTTATTTTAATATGTAGAATATCTCTGTGTATTTTGTATATATGTTTGGTGTAATGTTAATTTCTCTATATGCACTGTGCTTGTTTGTATTGTGGCGAGTAGAAGAGCCCGTTGCTGAGGATACTGGTGAGCAGCAGGTTGAAGTAGCTGAGCAGGAGCTCATTGAAGGCAAGTTGTGCCCTTGATCACTTATTTTACCCATTCATGTTCTTATTATTCATAATGATCTGCATAGGATAATTTTGCTGGGACCCAATAGGATACCCTAGATTTGACTATCTTTATACCTTGCTTCACCACTGGTTTTACTACTAAAGTTTTGGGTAGTACATGCTATTGCTTTATGTGGATTTGGGTATAGAGATATTCATCACTCACTGTTATACTATCTATTGTCATATGTTTTATTATTCCTTGTTCATGTTAAGATCATTATGTTAATGGGAACATGGAGCGACCACCCGGGAAAACAGTGCTACCACAAGGGTGGAATGGGACGCCCTTGGCTGATTAACTAGGAAAGCTAGGGGAGGGCTACCTTACCCGAAAGGGGCAAGGGCAGTAGGGGAGAGGTCAGTGCGGGGAGGTCCCTGGTTGATTTTGCTGCGATGGCTATCAGCCAGGAACCCTTTACTGGATCTTCCCATAAACTGTAGCGGGTAGTCTGAAGCTAGTGGAACTTTGTAAAGGCCTCGTAGTGTTACCCTGCCTCGCCTCCTCGGTAGAGGTGTATGGGATTGGCCATCTCTTGGCAGATGGGTAACATGACTTGTGGGTAAAGGGTACAACCTCTGCAGAGTATAAAACTAGTATACTAGCCGTGCTCACGGTCAAGAGCGGCTCGGACCCTCACATGATTAATATATGGAACTTAAACTTAACCTGTCATTTCATTGCATTTGGGATTATTTTACTATTACTGTTCTTTATTATTATTAAGGTTTGGTATCTACTTACACTTAGTAACTGCTAATAAAATTTTGACCAACTTATAAAAGCAATGCTCAGCTTTCAGCCTTTATGTCATTGATCAGCCTTACACTTCATGAACTCCCACCTTTGGTGAGTTCATGTCACATTATTCCCCACGACTTGTTGAGCTATGATCGTATGTGAGCTCACTCTTGCTGTCTCACACCCCCCCCACAGGAGAAGTACAGGTGGTTTCAAGTGGAGTCAAGTATCGAGGAGTTTGATCTGATCTAGGTGGCGTTTCCCAGTCGACATTGGCGCCGACGATCCTTAGTTCGTTTTATATTTATCTTCATTTTGTAATAAGTCTTCCGCTATGTAATAAATACTCTGATATTTTATGACATTTATCTCTATACACTCTGTTATTATATATGTTGTCTTCTTGGCGCATGTATGAGATGCACCCGGCTTTGTTCTTTAAAACCGGGTGTTACAAATGTGCACTTGGGCCATTTCTAAGTATTTTGGTGATTTAGTGTCCAACACAAGTGCTTAAATGTGAATTTATGCTCATGGATGGACAAAGTGCAAATCAAGAGTAAAGGTATGTTTCTAAGCCTTAGTACATTGTTTTGAAGACTAATGTATTGTGTCTAAGTGCTTGAAACAGGAGAAATCGAGTCAGAGAAAAGTTGGCTGTGTACAGCCAAAAGGCTGTTCGGTCTGGAGCACCGGACTGTCCAGTGGTGCACCGGACAGTGTCCGGTGCGCCAGACTGACTCGGGCGAACTGGCCACTCTCGGGAATTCGCCGACAACGTACGGCTAAAATTCACCGGACTGTCCGGTGTGCACCGGACTGTCCGGTGAGCCATCGGTCGACCGGGCCAACGGTCGGCCGCGCAATCTGCGCGGGACACGTGGCTGAGCCAACGGCTAGAAGACGGCACCGGACTGTCCGGTGTGCACCGGACATGTCCGGTGCTCCAACGGCTCCAGGTCTGCCAACGGTCGGCTTCGCTATTTAAGGAAGGAAATCGGGCACCGGACAGTGTCCGGTGTGCACCGGACTGTCCGGTGCCCCCGACGACAGAAGGCAAGATTGGCCTTCTAGATTTGCTCTCAACGGCTCCTAGCTGCCTTGGGGCTATAAAAGGGACCCCTAGGCGCATGGAGGAGGCAACCAAGCAACCTTAGAGCATTCTTGATCATCCACGCTCAGTCTTTGAGCATTCGTTTGTCATTCTCAGTGATTCGAGCTCCGTTCTAGTGAGAACTTTGAGATAGTCTTTTGAGCTCGATTCTTGGCCGTGTGTGTGCGCATTTTGCTGTGGATTTGTGTGTGTTGCTTCCCTCCCTTACTCTGTGCTTCTTTGTGATCATATACTTGTAAGAGCAAGAGACTCCAATTTGTGGAGATTCCTTGCAAACGGGATAAAGAAAAGAAAGCAAAACACTGTGGTATTCAAGTGGGTCTTTGGACCGCTTGAGAGGGGTTGATTGCAACCCTCGTCCGTTGGGACGCCACAACGTGGAGTAGGCAAGCGTTGGTCTTGGCCGAACCACGGGATAAACCACTGTGCCATCTCTGTGATTGATCTTCTGTGGTTATCATAAGACTCCTCTCTAGCCACTTGGCATTATCTGTGCTAACACTTAACCAAGTTTTGTGGCTTAAGTTTGAAGTTTTACAGGATCACCTATTCACCCCCCCCCCCTCTAGGTGCTCTCAGTTTCGGATACCTCAGTAAAAATACCGGCATCATCCACGAAAGTTTGCATCTCTACTTTGCTTGTTAGCTTCCGCATTTATATTAAGAATTTAAGTTTCAATCTTGTCTTTATACTTAGATTGTTTAGGATTGAAACTTAGCCATTGCGGTAGAGATACCAACACTTAGACAAAACCTAGTTTGCACATTCTAGTTTGATAAATTTTATAGGTTTTGCTCTAGGGATTTATTTGTGGCCTAGTTTAGAGAAAGTTTTAGAAATCCTAATTCACCCCCCCCCCCCTCTTAGGCGTCAATCGTTTCCTTCAGTGTGCACTGGTTAGATCTAGGCATAAAACCCGAGCCCAAACCCCTAAACCCGAAATACTCAAACCCGTACGCGTTTAGCCCAAAGCCCGTTACCCGAACAGATCCAGCGAGTAACAAAACTGAATACCCAAACTAAATTCGGTCATAATCGGGTATTAACCCGCGGTACTCGAAGTACCCATTCTACCTGAAATACCCAGCACCGTCCAGGTGCTAGACCGAGCGCTAGGCCACAGCGACACAGCCCACGGGCCACGGCCTAGTTAGCCAACTATGAAACCTGGCAACCCTAGCTCTCCCTGTCCAGCGGTTGTGGCTCTCTCCCTGTCCTTGTCCAGCGGAGGTTGCGACTCTCTCCCTATCTCCACTCTCCGGCGCAAGGAGCAAGCCAGGCAGCCAGCAAGGCACGGCGGGTCGGCGGCAAGCGAGAGCAGACAAACCACTGCGGACCACCTGACCGGAACCAGAAGGCAACCAGGCAAGGCACGGCAGCAAGGCAAGCCACTGCGGACCAGCAAGGCACGACAGCAAGGCAAGGTAATTTATCCATGAATTTTTATTGCATAGTTTGGACTACGGTCGACGTGAATTGGATTGTTGTAGTCTATGGAGAACTGGATTGCGGACTGTTGCAGTCTTTGGAGAATTTGGACTTTGAAGCCTGAAGTCTGAACTGTAGTTTGTTCTTGTGATTCAGTGGCACTTGGACACTTGGTGGCTGTCATTGGCACCCTGATAGGCAGCACCGCAGCAGGCTGAATGCCTTGCACTTTTGTATCTTGTAGTCGTTTAGTACTCAAAACATTAGTAGTAGTAGGTACTTAGGTAGTACCTGTCTGCTGTGGGCTATGGCTCAGTCGCTCAGTGGTTGTGTCCCTGTGGAGTGTAGATATGTGATTCTAGTGTCTGAATGGAAACTGTATATTTTTTATATGTGATTCTAGTGTTTTCGCATGTGCTTTTATATATTTCGGGTAAATTGGGTATACCCGAACCCGAAATTGTGGGTACCCGAAATTACGGGTTGTGGGTTTTAAGAGCTATGATCGGGTATCAGTTTCTATTACCCGAACTACCCGACCCAAACTAATCGAGTAACCCGAACGCCTAGTCCTAGCACTGGTGGCTGACCGGACTGTCCGGTGTGCCACGAATAGTGCAGCACAATAATAACTAGTTTTGGGTGATTGGGCTATTTATACCCCTTTCACCAACCATATTGAATGTCTTGCTTCCCCAACAACCTAGTATTCATTGCATGAGCTTGCAACTCCACATTGCATAGTGAGGTGATTAGTGAAATCATAATCTCACATTAGGACCTCATTAGTGCAAGTGAGAGCCACCTAGAACACACACCATATGCATTAGGCTTCTCTCGGTAAAATGAAAGTCTATGGCTTATTACTCTTGGTAATCGGCATCACCTAGACGGCTCGGTAGCGTTTGGAGTATGATGATCACCCCGAAAGATTTGTTGGTGACACGACTCAAGTTTGTTCGCGGTCGTAAGAGATCCACCGCGCTTGAGATAAAGGATTATCTTCATAGTGAGCACTTGGTCCTTGTGAGGATTAAGAGGGCTATACCCTTGCGCGGGTGCTCTAACGAGAACTAGTGGAGAATGCCAACTCTCTGAGACCTCAGGAAAAATTCGAAGGAGTTTCTTTGCCCTTTGCTTTACATTTCACAATTCCTTTGAGCAATTTACTTTAAGTATTTTTCATTTCTAGTAGTTACCATGATGACTTAGAGCTTGTTTAGCATCTCCTAGCTTTTGTGATCTAACTAAGTAGTTGGGTGAAGTTGGGCTCTTGTTTAGGATTTAATCTTTTGTAAGAAATTTATAAAAGCCTAATTTATTCTTCTCTTGGGCATCGTGATCCTTTCAGCAGCAAACACGTACAACTTTGTAGTATCAAGGTATGAAGCAGCAGGTATACTAGAAGTGATATTAGCAGAGGCATAAGAGAATGGATGGAGATGCAAGAAAATAACAAGACAATAATAATTGGTACTTTATATGTCAGATCTTTTTGTATTTTATATGTCATAGCTCTAACCAATATAAAGTTGTTTAGCTGTCAGCTGATAGTCTGGTACCAAGAGCTATGTACATTTGCCGTTTGCCTTCGTTTCTCCGCTTGGGCCCTCTCCAGTCTGGACTTTTCCATCAGTAGCCAAATTTTGGTACACTATTGACTACTGTCTAAAAGATTATTTTTGGCATCATATATACATAATATTTTAGTATATAATCTATTTGTCAGGTCTGTTAGTACATAATGTGTCTTCCATCAGGCTGTCTTCCATTTGCTTGCCTCATCTGTTAATACATAGTCCTTTTTTATGTAATAGCTTGCCTTATGTCTGCGTGTCCTATTACTTGTAGATTAATATTAATATGAATGATGAGGAAGAGGATGAAGCATTTGTTGTTGTAAGACATCGAGGTCATATGCTGAGGAGATTTGCACTAGTACAGAGAAGCTCTATAATGGCGGTCGTAAACCTATTTATAGTGACGTTTTTTGTAACCGTCAGTGCTAGGGACCAGTAAAAATCATCTATGTGTCTTCCATCAGGCTGTCTTCCATTTGCTTGCCTCATCTGTTAATACATAGTCCTTTTTTATGTAATAGCTTGCCTTATGTCTGCGTGTCCTATTACTTGTAGATTAATATTAATATGAATGATGAGGAAGAGGATGAAGCATTTGTTGTTGTAAGACGTCGAGGTCATATGCTGAGGAGATTTGCACTAGTACAGAGAAGCTCTATAATGGCGGTCGTAAACCTATTTATAGTGACGTTTTTTGTAACCGTCAGTGCTAGGGACCAGTAAAAATCATCTATGTGTCTTCCATCAGGCTGTCTTCCATTTGCTTGCCTCATCTGTTAATACATAGTCCTTTTTTATGTAATAGCTTGCCTTATGTCTGCGTGTCCTATTACTTGTAGATTAATATTAATATGAATGATGAGGAAGAGGATGAAGCATTTGTTGTTGTAAGACATCGAGGTCATATGCTGAGGAGATTTGCACTAGTACAGAGAAGCTCTATAATGGCGGTCGTAAACCTATTTATAGTGACGTTTTTTGTAACCGTCAGTGCTAGGGACCAGTAAAAATCATCATTTTTATAGGCGGGTAACTGAGGACCGCCAGTGAAAATCGATTTTCACTGACGGTCGGCGTAATAAAACCGCCAGTGAAAATCGATTCCAGGAAACATAAAACAGATTTTAAAAATAAAAAAAAAATTATTTTTATTAGGGGAGGCCTCGGCCCACCCATCCCACATGCCCGTCTCCATCGAAATCGCAAGTCGTGGCATTTTTCACGCGTACCATCCTCTACCACTTGGCCTATGGCATGCTTTGTGTCTAGTTTATAGTTTTGTTGCCCACATATTACAACCAAATGATTGTAAATTGCTTGTTTGAGACCGTAAACGAATTCAAATAAAAAAGTTGTCAACTACAAAATTGAATAATTTTTGAAGTTCTACAACTTTCATTTTGACACTTTCATCCGATGTCGTTTGCAAAATTTGAATTTTAAATTTGACAAATTTAGATACAATTTTTGAGAGCCGAAATGATTTCAAATAAAAAAGTTGTCAACTACAAAGTTTTATAACTTTCAGAGATCTACAACTTTTATTTTGGTGGTTTTATCATACGAGATCGTTTGAAAAACTCGAAAAATTAAGGATAAAAATGATTTCTAGTGACGGTTCCTTAAGAAAACCGCCACTAGAAATCATGGCTTTCTACTGGCGGTTTTCATAAAGAACCACCTCTAAAAATACGATTTCTAGTGGTGGTTTTCTTAAAAAACCGCCACTAAAAATAGCACAGGCGGTTGATAACCGAATCCGTCTGTAAAAATGTATCGCACCGCAGGCTTTGAGCCTTTTTCTACTAGTGTTGGTTCTATGCCATCGCCTTAGGGCTGGACGAAATGCTCGTGGCTCGCTGGCTCACTCGGTTTATGGTCAGCTCGGCTCGGCTCGGATCGGCTCATTTAATTTTTTTCACGAGCTGAGCTGACATCCTAGCTCGGTTCGTTAATGAGCTAGCTCGGTTCGTTAACGAGCCAGCTCGCGAGCTAAACGAGCTACCATAATCCAGCAAAACAAAACTATATGCATATCATTTACAGAATAATTGATGAATATGTTATATATATGTGAGGTGTCTATGGCCTATGAATTAAACTAATGATTAATGAACTATGTCTATATGTTAATTTGGTCTATGCAAATATAATTATGGGTTAAACTGATAAATATGTATGTGAATTGTGAATTAATGAGTGACGAATTGTGCCAATTTCGTGTTACATTGATGTGGTTTGTGAAACTATAAGTATAATTACTACTTTCTATTGTTAAATTAGTTTGAAATTAATTAAAAAAAATTATTATATACATATTATTTTTTTCTGCTCTGGCTCGCGAGCTAAACGAGCCAGCTCGAGCTCGTAAACGAGCCGAGCCGAGCTGACTCTGTGGCTCGTTACCTTAACGAGCCGAGCCGAGCTGGCTCGTTAGCTTAACGAGCCAGCTCGAACTCGGACGAGCCGAGCCGAGCTGGCTCGTTATCCACCCCTACATCGCCTCAAACGAGTACTAGTCAATTAGATGATGAAGAAGTGCCATGAAAACTTTTCGTGATATAGTATTGAAGATGCTTTATTTGCTAAAAAAAACTAAAGGCGTGTTTGGTTGAGGAGAGAGGAGAATTGAATGACTCCATTCCTGTAATGTTTGGTTTCTAACGGAAGAGGAGTTCAGTGGCTCTGCAGTCTATATATGGCAAATAGTTGGAATGCCTCTGCTCCACCAAAACGATCAAATATGAGCGCTCTCGCGGATGTGAGCGCTCTCCTTTCTCTTCTCCCCTTCACACTTGTATTGCTCTCCAACCAAACAATGAATGAAACGGTTTCGCTATATTCTACTTTAACCAAACAAAAAATAGAGCACTTTCGTTCTACTTGCCAAAAATAAAATGAAATGGTTCCATTCTCAGAAACTGGAATGGAGCCGCTCCATTCTACACTTGTCGGGTGCCACTCTCGGCGAACTACGACACTCGGCACAGACAACCTTTGCCAAGTGCAAAACACTCGTCATATAACAACGCTCGGCAAAGGCTATTTTCCCGAGCGTGAAGCTCTCGGCGAAACAAGATGCTCAGCAAAGCAGACGGCGTCTATAATTGATGACCGTTAACTATGCTGAGCGTTCGGCGTTGACACTCGGCAAATAAGCTGCTTTGCCGAGTGTTCCAACTGTGTCCAGTAGTGACAATTGGCTCTCCAACCAAATGCACCCTAACATTGTTGTTGGAGCATGTTTCTATTTTATTAGAAATATATAATTTGATATTATGTGAATTCGTAATGATTTCAAATTTACATATCAATGATCTTTCATGGCGAAAATAGTAATGTGAAACGCGAATACGTATATGTTATTGTTGCCCTTGCGATCGAACACGCCATCGGTTCATCCATCCATCCAAATCATGTTTATTTGTTTATATTTTACTGTATATAGTCGTCTAATACCTAACTACCTACACCGGATGCTTATCTATTTTTTGGGGTCGGTCTTGCTCAGTTAATTCTCTCTTCCATTTCAGTCTTCTTCGACGCACGCGTGTGTGTCATAGGCTGGAGGGATGGAACTCTGTATGTGTCATATGATGAGAGACAACAAAGAGGCTAAGCACAGTGATGCGTATGATCTCGCCAACACATTAAAATTGAGTTAACAAAACATGCGGCAACAGGTTAAGCACATTCACGGGGTAGAGCGACGTTGCCCAGGGTCGAAGGCAGGCACAGTACGTTTTCCATCCACACACAAACCATACCTCTTCTTCCATATATATGTTTTCCATCCACACACAAACGCACACGCACGCAGGAATTATATATCTATATCCTCTCACGTACTGACACGACGACACGGGTGAATATATAGTTTTGTAGGCTAAATTACCGGCCATGGAGATCCATCAGGCGGAGGCGGCAGAGTTCATCCTGCTCGTGCTCTTGAGGAAAGACGTGCTCTTGGTGATCTCGCGGAGGGGCTTGTTGGTGAAGCGGATGAGGTTGTAGGCCCACGCCCCGGCCACGGCCCCCACCACCGGCCCCACCACGTACACCCAGATGGACGTGTACTCCCCGCTCACCAGCGCCGGGCCCACGCTCCGGGCCGGGTTCATCGACGCGCCGGAGACGGGCCTGCTTGTTGGCACAGCACAAAGCAACGGGCCCGTCAGCTAGCAAAAGCTCGTGTTTGTTTCTTTGTTTTCGTTCTTTTTTCCACCTCTGGAGAAAGTTGCAGGTCTAAGCACCCAAAAAAAAAAGAGAGAGATGTACTAGCACAATAAAAAAAAGTTAATTTTAGGACTGTTGTCATTACTAATAACAAGTAAGTGTATATATATATATATATATATATATATATATGGTGTTCACATTATCTCTGCAGTTTTCTGCAAACACACTTTAAAAGCTGGAAGGACAGGGGAGTGGAGTGGTATTACGTTCATATTAATGCCATTGCACCGGTGTCTCACCAACCACACTTTAAAAGCTCATTTTTCCCTGCCCTACTCTACTCATGTGACGGTCTTTATGGCTCCATAAAACCCTGCTCGGCCGACAGATCGAGACACATCGTCCACAACACAAAGCCCCACTATAAAAAAAAATCTATATTCTATTCTCTCTTTTGGTTTTTGACTTGACTTGTTGGGTAAATACTCTAGCTAGGCAGTTTGTCGTCACTTTTGTGCACGCATTGTGAATGAAAAGTAAAAACAAAAATAATCTTGAAAGTTATTCTTGTGATGACGACAACCTGCTGGCTGCTCCTTATAATTTGTAGTAGTACTTATTATAATTTGTAGTACTTAATTTTGTACAAAATATGTATATATATTCCAGGCAATGAGCACGTCACGAAGAGTAAGTATATATATCGTAAGTACTCACCCGGCAATGAGCACGTTAAGCAGGATGGTTGCGCCCACGGCCAGCCCAGCCAGCTCCCCGATCTGCAAATATATGCACAGTACGTACGTGTTGAACGACCGAAAAGAAAGAAACAAACAAACAAAATGGCAACAACGACTTACTGCTCTGTTGTCCGTGGCGACGCCGGAGATGACGAACATGAGGTAGAATGTGGTGATGATCTCGATGACGAGCGACTGCACCTCGGAGCCCGTGGGCAGCGTGCCGGGGAAGTGCTCGTGCCGGCCGCCGAACATGAGGCGCAGAGTCCCGGAGGCGAGCGTGGCGCCCAGCATCTGCGCCAGCACGTACGCCGGCAGCTGCCGCCACGGGAACCGCCCGCTGGTGGCGAAGGCCAGGGTCACCGCCGGGTTGAAGTGCGCGCCGGAGATGTGGCCCACTGCGTACACCATCACCATCACCGCTAGCCCCCACACGATCGCCACGCCCGGGAACGTGATCTGCCCGTTCTTGCTCGCGTTGATCGTCACCGCGCCGCACCCCGCGAACATCAGGAAGTAGGTGCCGAAGATCTCCGCGATGATCTGCAAATGCAGTGAGCAGCACAAAACTCCATAATTTGACCGAGACATGATGAATAACGTTGATGTTGAGAGAGAGTATTAAGCGGACGGGGGAAGAGCCGAAGAACACGGCAGACGAGAGAGAGAGATCTCGGCCAGTGCCTTTTTCTCCCACAGCACCACCGTACCTTCTGGATAAATGGGACGGAGACGACCATGGCGGCGCAGCCCTGGTCAGCGAACTCCTCCTTCCTGCCCTCCTCCAAGGCCCTCTGGTCGACGTGGCCTCCGTTCGTCTGGGAGTGGTCGCCGCCTCCGGCCATCGTCTCAGCGAGGCAGCAGCTGTCTCTTCTGCGTCTCTCCCTGTACCCTGGGAGGCTGGCTGCTCAGATGGGAAGCGCGGTAATCAGCACGTACAGGGCCAGTGATCTATCTGATGATCTGATTGGAGTGCAGAGGTAGAGAGCAGGCGGCGATGGGGGGTTGGCCGATGACCCGGCCGCCTATTTATTGCCGCCAAGCCCCGGCCCAGCCCACTCCTCGTCGCTATCGCTTTCCTTGCCGTTTCGATTGACTCGGCCTTCTCCTTTAATTTTTACTACCACTATTCTACTAGTGCTAATTTAGGAGCATTATTATTGTACCCAGAGATTACCGCTGAGAGTCCATTTATATTGCTAGGGGTTGGACGACTTATTAAAATATGGATCAACGACCGTGGTACAAGGGTTTCAAATGACGAACTTATCACAGGTAGTATAAGCTTGGCAGCTGCACGATTTAATTTATTTGTTATTTATTTTGCTCGTGAGTATATATGCACTTGAGTTCATAATAATAATAATAATAAATCTACCACGGATATATACGAGCTCAAGTGTAGGAGTATCACGTACGTAGTAATGTTTTTTCTTTTGGGAGACACACAATGTCACATGGCGTACGAGAAGATTAGATGCCTCCCATAATAATTACGCACCACTTTAATTTCGGCCATTGAATTGCCAATCGGTCGGACAGTTGAGACAGCTGGAAAAAATGGTGAGACGATGGTTCAATAATTTTTTTTAAAAAAAATCGTTGTTGTATGCAGCAAGTACTGCCCCGGTGGTTCAACAAATAATCGTTGTTGTCGCCTGCTTAAGATTGCAGGGTTTTTTTAAAAAAAAAACATCGACAGGCAATTCAATTTGTTGCGTCAGTTCTGCGAGTGGGGTCGACGAGCATGCATGCATGCATGCCGCAGCAACACATTATGGCTCGCCAACGAACAGTGCTGGCCGTCTTTAATAAGTTTGCATGCTCGCTACAACTACAATACGTCAGACGTTGTGGATGGAACTTGGAAGACAGTAATGGAGTACCACTCGATCGCCACCAGAACACACCACACAAATGACCATCTAGTCACCTCTTATTTTGCTTCATTCAGTCTACTGGTCGATACTGACCCCTTCTCAAGCGTCGCCAAATTTAAGGGGTACGGTCGCAGGATGACCCAAGAGCCAAGAAAACCTTGGTGATGGCCCTTGCTTGGTATGCCTTCTTGGTGACTCTTACCAAGTGTCACCTATTACAATTCTATAACACGATGATTATTATTCCGGATTCATTAAGTAATTCCCCCCCCCCCCCTTAATTTTGTTGCTGTCACACTAGCTACTTTTCAAATTCTTGGGTAAAGGTTGCAATGGGCACCATTCCTTTCTCATTTCTAACACACACGTGAGTGCAAGCGAACTTTACTCACTGTTTTGTTAATTCTTTGAATTCTTAGTGGGTATCAATACATACATGAAAGTGATTATATATGCACTTAGATTACAAAATACCTTCGAAACGTACACAAAGCGTCCGAAGGTGTGAGTGATGCTGAAGCTTTATCAAGGCGGAGCCCTTCGAAGGTTGTGTGAGCACGTGAATTCGCCTTCAAAAAGTTTCGTATGCAAAGGCATTGTTCACCTATTTATAGAGGTACGGTGTTGTATAGTCTGAAATTACATCAATTTATATATGTTTATCCCCTAATCAAACAACATCAATGCATATCGTATCATGTCATTTACTCATGCATCATTATCATGAAGCACCATGCATAATATGATCATGGTTAATATATTGCATGCTCTGTTACAATATGACTAGAGCACCTATGGTTCCTATGTTGTGTTCTAATACCTCGAATATAATGACGCTGCACCACTTAAATGTTATTTGCTTACTTTTCTTGATTGGTTAACTCATGCTTAGCTTTCAATATAGAAGATGAGTTGGTGATGGGTTTCTCATTACTCATACGTTTTAGGACATGGTTGTCCGCTAAAGCAACATAAATGGGTTGTGAGCTAAAACTTGACCAAAATAACGAGGTCAATTTTGATGGATCGTCGTCGACGTTAGGTTGGACCAAGGTAAGACGTGCGAAGACATTGGATGGTATAGCCGCTCTCTAAGCGGTTAAGGACCGTGAAACCCTGGTAATAAGCCATAAATATAATTGTACCAAGTATATGCGTGCGACAAGCCAAGCATCTAATTACGACCGTACCCATATAACAATATATAAAAATATTTATGGGCACCCTTAGCCTATTGGTTTCGCATGGAATGAAGGGGTGAAATAAATCTGGTTTGGATTCCTTTAATAATTACTATAAGTTTTAGAAATTTGGAATTAATTCTGGTCTATTCCAGCAGAAACGAATGGGCCCTTAGCCAGATTGAAGAAATGTTAAGATATCGAGGTATCCCTTATGTACTGATAGACTATATAGGCGATATCTCTTTTATTGATCAAACACTATCATAATCGTGTGTCTTTGCCGAGTGTCTAAGACATTCAGCAAAGACCATTTTACACTCGGCAAAGAATACTCAGTAAATATTTTATCAATAAAGAGTTCTTTGCCGAGTACTTTTTCGGACATTCGGTAAAGAATTTGCCGAGTGTCGAAAAGCACTCGAAAAAAAACTCAAAAAACAGCAAAACATTTTTAAAAAATTATAGGAACAGCTCTCCAATCACTATCTATTACCATACCTATCGCACTATCATTTTTCACTGTTATTTTGAATCAAATTTACATGTTTTGTGAATGGTGAGATTCAAACTCTATTTTGAATCAAATTTACATGTTTGTGAATGGTGAGATTAAAACTCGCAACCTCTCTCTCGCGCATACCCTCCTATACCACTACACTACTACATCAACTATGTCTATATTACGTTTTCATTCCTCGTGTATTATAACAAACCGAGAGTAATTTAATTATTTAAGGCACTAAATGAATTCATTTGAAAATGTGACCAACTATAAAGTTGCATAACTTTTTGAGATCTACAAGTTCTATTTTAATAATTTCTACATCCGAGGCCATTTACAAAATTTGAATTTCAAATTTGAAAACTTCACATGAATTTTTCAATGATAAGATGAATTCAAATCAAAAAAATTATCAATTATAAAGTTTCATTACATTTCAAGACCTACAACATTTATTTTGGTGGTATTTCTATCCGAGATAGTTTGAAAAATTAAAACATAATTTTGCATGACAAGATGATTTTAAACCAAAACATTGTCAACTATAAAGTTTCATAACTCTTCAATATCTACAACTTTCATGTTGGTGTTTTTTTTCTTTCGAGGTCGTTTTCAAAATTCAAATTTTTAAATTTTTAAATTCAGACGTAGTTTTCGTTGACAAGATGACTTCAAATGAAAAAGTTATCAACTACAAAATTCTATAACTTCTCAAAATCTATAAAGTTTATTTTTGTTGTTTGGTCATTTGTCCATTTCACATGATGGCTCTAACAATATGCACAAATCTTATACATCTCTCTTGTAGTTTCATAAACTACGAGAGAGATATACGTTTTATGAACAAATTTATTTTTATTTTGTCATATGAAAAATGTTCAAAATATAAATTGTACATCATGATGAGTTATACAAATTTGTAGTTAAAAACTTTTTCATTTAATTAATTTACTGCTTTAAAATGTGATTTTTAAATTGTCTTTGCCTAGTATTGAAAAAAAGCACTCGGCAAAGAGCGCTTTGCCGAGTGTCAAAAATAAAACACTCGGCAAAGAGCTTCTTCGCCAAGTGTTTTCTTTTACCGAGGGTTTTTTGCGTGACACTCGGCAAAGAGCTTCTTTGCCGAGTGCTTGAAAAAAACACCCGGCAAAATATTTGGTACTCGGCAAAGAGCCAAATTCCAGTAGTGAAAGTTTCTTTTATCGAACGATATTGTACCTACTAAGGTTGTGTTTGGTTTAAGATCAAAGTAGGATGAGGCAGAGGTGACACTGTTCCCTTGATATTTTTGGGATCATGCCGCCATCAAAAATTGCTTCGGTGTTCACCTTGCCTCTGCGTTACTTTCATCCCAACACTATAAAAAATGTGACCATCCACTTCCATCCCTTCTTATACCTCCAACCAAACACACTTTAAGTTGATCAAGCAAATAGACTTCCAAATAGAGACTTAACCCAGCAGATTGGCGGCGGCAATTATTCAACTTATCTTGTATATATGCGTGCAATCGAAACGGGGGCTATATATGGAACGTGGTAATCTATACCACTCACAACAGTAAAACACTACATATCCGACGACTTTTTTGGAACTGTCGGACATAAGCGTATGTCCGACGACTGTCCCATGGCCGTTAGATATAAGCCTTCGGCCGTTGGAAATAGCTCATGTCCCACGGCTTAGGGCTTATCTCCGACGAGTTTGACCCTCGGAAATGCCATGTATTACTGTTGTAACTGTATAATGCCGTAAACGGGGGAAGAGAACGAGTGTTTAGGCTGCTGGTTGTCGCCCGGCAGTACGCAGATACGGCAGGACTTGATTAGCCGGAATCCTTGGTGTGGTTCTGCTGCGCCATTTAGTTGGGGAAATGCATGGTTAGCTTTAAATTGCATTTGGTTGGGGCCGTGTGGCCATATGGTGGCTTCCTATGCAGCGCACCAGCAACAATAATAGTACAGGACACGAGAGGTAGGAGCAGTACGGAGTACTACTTGTTTACGTCGTACGTACTCATTAAATCATGCACCTACTGCCTCTTAAATTCGACCGTGAGACAAATAATAGTATGTATAGGTGCACGCACAGTAGCAATAAGCAGAGATTTGCATTTTGTGGTTCCTTCGTTTCTCTGTCTTTCCACGGGTTATCTGTAGAGAGACCTGTACTTGCACCTGCCTGGAGCTAGCCTGCGCCACTGGATGGCTGTCCACTGACACTCATCACTGCTGGACTTCTTCACTCTTCACCAATCACCAGCCACCACCCTCCCTCGTCGCCACCGCCCACCAGCTCTACCACCAATATTATCCTTTACTGGTTCACTCTTCAACAACTATATTTATAAAAAAATCACAACATCAAATCAATTTCATTATACCTACCACAAAATATAACTTTATAGTTTATTTGATAATATAGATACTAATACACTTTTCTTTGAATTGGGTTAAATTGGGATAAACAAAAAATATCTTAAACACTAAAAAAGCTAAAGCTCCTTGTCGGGGACCATAATTAGGGGTACCCTCAAGACTCCTAATTCTCAGCTGGTAACCCCCATCAGCATAAAGCTGCAAAGGCCTGATGGGTGAGATTAAGTCAGGGATCAGTCCACTCGAGCGACTCGATCACGCCTCGCCCGAGCCTAGCCTCGGGCAAGGGCAGCCGACCCCGGAGGATTTCCGTCTCGCCCGAGGCCCCCCTCCAACGGCGGACACATCTTCGGCTCGCCCGAGGCCCTGCCTTCGCTAAGAAGCAACCCTGACTAAATCGCCGCACCGACCGACCAAATCGCAGGAGCATTTAACGCAAAGGTGGTCTGACACCTTTATCCTGACGCGCGCCCTCCGACAGAGCCGAAGTGACCGCCGTCACTTCGCCGCTCCACTGACCGGTCTGACAAAAGGACAGCGCCGCCTGCGCCACTCCGACTGCAGCGCCACTTGACAGAGTGATGCTGACAGGAAGCCAGGCCCTGCCAAAGGCACCATAGGAAGCTCCGCCCGACCCAGGGCTCGGACTCGGGCTCAGCCCCGGAAGACGGCGAACTCCGCTCCGCCCGACCCAGGGCTCGGACTCGGGCTAAGACCCGGAAGACGGCGAACTCCGCTCCGCCCGACCGAGGGCTCGGACTCGGGCTAAGACACGGAAGACGGCGAACTCCGCTCCGCCCGACCCAGGGCTCGGACTCGGGCTAAGACCCGGAAGACGGCGAACTCCGCTCCGCCCGACCCAGGGCTCGGACTCGGGCTAAGACCCGGAAGACGGCGAACTCCGCTCCGCCCGACCTAGGGCTCGGACTCGGGCTAAGACCCGGAAGACGGCGAACTCCGCTCCGCCCGACCCAGGGCTCGGACTCGGGCTCAGCCCCAGAAGACGACGAACTCCGCTTCGCCCGACCCCAGGGCTCGGACACCGCCCTGGCCTCTACCGACGACCTCTGCCTCGCCCGACCCAGGGGCTCGGACTCGGCCTCGGCCATGAAGGACAGACTCGACCTCGGCTTCGGAGGAGCCTCCACGTCGCCCAACCTAAGGCGCAGGCCAGCCACGTCAACAGGAAGCGCCATCATCACCCTACCCTGAGCTGACTCGGGCCGCAGAGAACAAGACCGGTGTCCCATCTGGCTGTCTCCACCAGATAGGCAATGATGGCGCCCCGCATGCCCTGTGACGACGGCGGCTCTCAGCTCTCTTACGGAAACAGGAGGACGTCAGCAAGGACACAACCGCTCCGACAGCTGTCCCTCCGCCAGGCTCTGCCGCTCCTCCGACGGCCACGACATCACACTAGTTGGGTTCTGTCACACCCGGGTTTCGGAGCACCAAGACCCGAGCGCGAACATAATCACCAGGTGTGCTGGGACCAAGTCTCACACATATGATGAATCATGGCACAGGATCGAATGTCACATCTTTACTATATAATAAGAGTTCTATACAAATAAATAAATAGATAATTACATCAAAAGGAGACAATGGTCCAGCAACCCGAAGTTGACTGGGAGACGACGACCTAGACCTCTCACGAACACATCGCAGCATCCTCCAAGCGCCTCATCCTGCGGTACCTGATCTTGACCTGTGGGGGGGTGTGAGACAGCAAGAGTGAGCTCACATACGTTCATCGCTCAACAAGTTGTGGGGAATAATGTGTATGAACTCACCAAAGGTGGGAGCTCATGTGAAGTGTAAGGCTTACCAAAGAGGATGGCTGAAGCTGAGCATTGCTTTTAAAGTTGGTCAAAATTTTATTAGCCATTACTAAGTATAAGTAAATACCAACCCAATTAAATAGTAGAACAGAAGTAATAACAACATCACCTGCGATGCAATGCATATGACAAATTGAATTTAGTTCCATAAATTAATCATGTGAGTGTCCGAGCTGCTCATGACCGTGAGCACGGCTAGTATACCAGTTTTACACTCTGCAGAGGTTGCGCATCTTTACCCACAAGTCATGTTACCCATCTGCCAAGGGATCGCGACTTCCCATACACCTCTACCGAGGAGGCGAGGCAGGGTAACACTACGAGGCCTTTACAAAGTTCCACTAGCTTCAGAAAACCCGCTACAGTTTATAGGAAGTTCCAATGCAGGAATCCCTTGCAGGACCGCCATCGCAGCAAAATCCTCCCGAGGGCCTCCCTACACTGACCACTCCCCTACTGCCCTTGCCCCTTTCGGGTAAGGTAGTCTTCCACTAGCTTTCCTAATTAATCAGCCAAGGGGTCCCATTCCTCCCTTGTGGTAGCACTGTTTTCCCGGGTGGTTCTCCATGTTCCAATTAACATAATGATCTTATCATGAATAGTAAATAACAACTGACAATAAAAGTATAATCATGATTGGTAATGTGTATCTCTATACCCAAAACCACATAAAGCAATAGCAAGTACTACCCAAAAATTCCAGTGGTGATCAAGGTATAAAGATAGTCAAACTGAGGTAACCTATTGGGTCCCATCAAAATTAACCTATGCAGATCATTATGATTAATTAGAACATGAGTGGGTAAAAAAAGAAGTGATCAATGGCACAACTTGCCTGGGACTTGAGATTCCAGGTACCAGGATGATCTTCAGGTGACTCGTGACCTCACTGCTAGTCGTAGCAATTCAAACAAACATGGTATAGGCAAAATTAACATTACACCAAACATAAGAACAAAATACACATTAATAATATACATATTAAAATAAGATCATAGGAACATGAATCATCAATTTTGGAGTTATAGATTTTAAGTTATGAATTTTCAAAGGTTTTATGTGCTTAAAATGGATTAAGTGAGAGATTAAATTTCTAATTGTTTTCATGACAAAACAGAGGCTCTAGGTGGTAGATAATAAAATTACAAAATTTTAGAAAGTGGAATGGATTAATTTGGACTAAAAATGGATTTTCTATGATTTAAACAAGTTCTAGCATTTATTTATCTATTAAAAACCCATTTATAAATTATTTTCTCTGTTTTATAATATTCTGGACTGGGCCCACTAATATTAGGAAGTGCAGGGGCCCTGGCGCAAAGTGCACCAAGACACAGAGAACCCAGGCGATAGACCGCGAGTTGAATAGCAAGTTTTCCGGGGTCTCTTTAGAAAGAAAGCCAGGGCGAAGGGGTATCGTTGATTCAGAGCCGTCCGATCCAAACCAAAGGTCACGATTAAATCTGGCCGCGCTCAAATCGGTACGCAACCCGAGCCCTTGGATCCGAGATCAGCGGTTGTGGTTTAATGAAACGAGATCGAATCTGGGTCACGGGATCCTGATCGAACGACCCAAGATAATCCCACCGAAGGGGTATACTACTTCTAATCTAACCCGTTCGTCCAAGATCCATCGGTGGACACCCCCTTCCAATCCTAGCCGCTGAATGGATCCCACGGTCACTGTGTTTCGTCCATACCCGACGGCCGAGCAGAGGCGCTGCCGACCATCACGGCGGCTGTCACACCAGCGATGGCCATCCGACCAAACCCACGGCAATCCCCACGCAAGACGATACAACACAGAGAGCAGCCGATTGTTAACCCAGGTGAAGGAGAGTTACCGTCGGTGTTGTAGCAGGGAATGTCGGTCACAATGGAAAGCGGCACCGCGGCGATTTGGAGCTCCAATGAGCAATTCACCGGACACCGATGAGAAATTAAGCCAACTTCGGCAGGGCACAGATGGACGGGGAGAGGGGAAGTCTTTGACTGGATGCTTTTCGGCCAGGGGCCCGCTACTTATGCGTCAAGGAGCAGGGCCACAACGGCCGGTCAGAGATTCCGACGGCGAAGAACGTGCGGATTCCGTTCAAGCGAGGGGAAGGAAGCTTGAGGAGTTCTCTCTGTTTCGGCCGCTGGACAACCAACAGGGCTGCGACCGTGCGCACATACACTCAAGGATAGCCAGGGGCCTGGCCACGCTGTGAATTCCGGGCGGACGTGAAGAATTGCAACAAACGCGAGAGAAAGGGAAAAATCTGTTCACGGAGATAAGGATGAAGATGCAGCTGGGATGTGGGTCCCACGATGGCAGCCGATGTGTCACAGACAAACCGGTCCCACCGAACAGTGATGAAAAGGCAGGCGCGGCGTGATTCTTTTCCCCCTTGGGCCGAGCGCGAGTGTATCACTGGGCTAGGAGCTTGGGTGGGCTGCGCGGTGCAATAAGAGATAAATGGGCCGACCAGAAGGGGTAGCTGGGCCAAGGGAGTCGAAATCGGCCTAGGTTAGGTTTTATTCTTTTTCTATTTATGTGTTCTTCCCTTTTCTATTTCAAATCCAAATTACAATTTGAATTTAGGTCTGAATTTTATATTCAAAAACAAATGCACAAACAAAAGTATTCCAGCACGAATATGATTCGTTTACTTTATTTATTTATTATATTATTTAATCAAATGCTTTCAAATATAATATTCATACAAACTTAACATAGAGAATGTGTATTTTAAGAAATATATTCTCTAATATAAAATTCTTTAGATAATAAGTATAAATATTCATTTCAACCAAGGGGTAACAAATTCATATAGAGATTCTTTTATTTAAATCTTTATTAGGAACATGTTTATTTTAGGTGATGTTGCATCAAATGTAAGAAAATTTTATTGGAAGGCATTCTAATAACACAATCCGTGGAGAACTTTTTACTAAACTTTCAAAAATAAGATTTTGGGTGTTACAAATCCTACCCCCCTTAACAAAAATCTCGTCCTCGAGATTAGTAAGAAGAGGTTGCAACAAGTTTGGTTTGTAGTCTAGGTTTCAATTTCTTAAGTAGTTTTAATACAATAAAGGTTTTTTTTTGTTCGAGTTTATAACACAAATTAGTAGGCGATTAGGAAAGTATGGGTATATATATGTATATCCAGTTTATTATGTAGGGTAAAGGATATTTTTAAAGCATATATAGGTTTGGGTAAAAAGCAGTGGGGTAAGAAAAGACTCCATCCAAGATTGTGGATCTTGATTCATCTGGTGATCCCGCTTGATCCTTGAAGACTTGAGTTGGTGCTTATCCTTTCTTGATGAGGTTGATCATCTTCGGTCTCCAATCTCGGTGTCTCCATCTAAGCAGGGGGGAATATAGTTAAGATAGCTGGGGTCTATGGGTACGACATTTTTTTTTCAATTGGTTCACATAGGTGGATTATGTAACCTATTGGGAGTGTATGACTGAGTCGATATATGGCACTAACTTAGGCTTAAGTGAATTAGGAGTATGGTTTTATCCTTTGTACCAGCATTAAGTAACTTACTCTAGATTAGATCATAATAGATTAGATAAAATCTAGATTAGGTTGGATATGACTGGATTTGTCTAGTTGAGATCTACTTAATTTATTTTCGACTAGGTCATGGTTGTTATACTAGAGTGGGATAAATATGCTTATTAGGGCAAGATGAATCTATATGGATAAGGTAGAATCTTTTTGAGGTCAGTTAGATCTATTAGGATGACATAAAATCTTTTCAAGATAAGATGAGTATCTTTTAAGATGAGATGAATCTATTAAGATAAGGGAGAATCTTTTAAGATACGATGAATCTATTATGTTATGGGAGAGTCTTTTAAGATTAGAGGGATCTCTATGAGACAGATACATTTTTAATGGAGGATAATCTAAATTGCTTAGTTTTCTTATGAATTCTATTTAAGCCTATACGTATATGCAGATGTAATTGTGGACATTACTCCACAACCCATCACACTCATTCAAAGATCCAAATCAGACAAGTATCATAAGAACAAACACTCAAGCATACTAATATCTACAAAAATAGTTTTGCTTTTGTTCCTAAGAATAGGTCTCCTATTCCTAAAGATCACTTTAGGCACGAGATTTCAAAGTGTGAAATCCACATCTATCTTTAGAAAGAAAAGGTAAGAATAATCAGAGTAAAGCGGAAATAGATGAGAAAAGATTAAGATAAGTTTAGAAAAAAAAAATCTGAGTAGCAAAGGTAAGTAAATATTGGTTGTCCAGTTCTATCTAGGTTTCGTCCTACAGTCAACATTCCTCTGATACCACTTCTGTCACACCCGGGTTTCGGAGCACCAAGACCCGGGCGCGAACATAATCACCAGGTGTGCTGGGACCAAGTCTCACACATATGATGAATCATGGCACAGGATCGAATGTCACATCTTTACTATATAATAAGAGTTCTATACAAATAAATAAATAGATAATTACATCAAAAGGAGACAACGGTCCAGCAACCCGAAGTTGACTGGGAGACGACGACCTAGACCTCTCACGAACACATCGCAGCATCCTCCAAGCGCCTCATCCTGCGGTACCTGATCTTGACCTGTGGGGGGGTGTGAGACAGCAAGAGTGAGCTCACATACGTTCATCGCTCAACAAGTTGTGGGGAATAATGTGTATGAACTCGCCAAAGGTGGGAGCTCATGTGAAGTGTAAGGCTTACCAAAGAGGATGGCTGAAGCTGAGCATTGCTTTTAAAGTTGGTCAAAATTTTATTAGCCATTACTAAGTATAAGTAAATACCAACCCAATTAAATAGTAGAACAGAAGTAATAACAACATCACCTGCGATGCAATGCATATGACAAATTGAATTTAGTTCCATAAATTAATCATGTGAGTGTCCGAGCTGCTCATGACCGTGAGCATGGCTAGTATACCAGTTTTACACTCTGTAGAGGTTGCGCATCTTTACCCATAAGTCATGTTACCCATCTGCCAAGGGATCGCGACTTACCATACACCTCTACCGAGGAGGCGAGGCAGGGTAACACTACGAGGCCTTTACAAAGTTCCACTAGCTTCAGAAAACCCGCTACAGTTTATAGGAAGTTCCAATGCAGGAATCCCTTGCAGGACCGCCATCGCAGCAAAATCCTCCCGAGGGCCTCCCTACACTGACCACTCCCCTACTGCCCTTGCCCCTTTCGGGTAAGGTAGTCTTCCACTAGCTTTCCTAATTAATCAGCCAAGGGGTCCCATTCCTCCCTTGTGGTAGCACTGTTTTCCCGGGTGGTTCTCCATGTTCCAATTAACATAATGATCTTATCATGAACAGTAAATAACAACTGACAATAAAAGTATAATCATGATTGGTAATGTGTATCTCTATACCCAAAACCACATAAAGCAATAGCAAGTACTACCCAAAAATTCCAGTGGTGATCAAGGTATAAAGATAGTCAAACTGAGGTAACCTATTGGGTCCCATCAAAATTAACCTATGCAGATCATTATGATTAATTAGAACATGAGTGGGTAAAAAAAGAAGTGATCAAGGGCACAACTTGCCTGGGACTTGAGATTCCAGGTACCAGGATGATCTTCAGGTGACTCGTGACCTCACTGCTAGTCGTAGCAATTCAAACAAACATGGTATAGGCAAAATTAACATTACACCAAACATAAGAACAAAATACACATTAATAATATACATACTAAAATAAGATCATAGGAACAGGAATCATCAATTTTGAAGTTATAGATTTTAAGTTATGAATTTTCAAAGGTTTTATGTGCTTAAAATGGATTAAGTGAGAGATTAAATTTCTAATTGTTTTCATGACAAAACAGAGGCTCTAGGTGGTAGATAATAAAATTACAAAATTTTAGAAAGTGGAATGGATTAATTTGGACTAAAAATGGATTTTCTATGATTTAAACAAGTTCTAGCATTTATTTATCTATTAAAAACCCATTTATAAATTATTTTCTCTGTTTTATAATATTCTGGACTGGGCCCACTAATATTAGGAAGTGCAGGGGCCCTGGCGCAAAGTGCACCAAGACACAGAGAACCCAGGCGATAGACCGCGGGTTGAATAGCAAGTTTTCCGGGGTCTCTTTAGAAAGAAAGCCAGGGCAAAGGGGTATCGTTGATTCAAAGCCGTCCGATCCAAACCAAAGGTCACGATTAAATCTGGCCGCACTCAAATCGGTACGCAACCCGAGCCCTTGGATCCGAGATCAGCGGTTGTGGTTTAATGAAACGAGATCGAATCTGGGTCACGGGATCCTGATCGAACGACCCAAGATAATCCCACCGAAGGGGTATACTACTTCTAATCTAACCCGTTCGTCCAAGATCCATCGGTGGACACCCCCTTCCAATCCTAGCCGCTGAATGGATCCCATGGTCACTGTGTTTCGTCCATACCCGACGGCCGAGCAGAGGCGCTGCCGACCATCACGGCGGCTGTCACACCAGCGATGGCCATCCGGCCAAACCCACGGCAATCCCCACGCAAGACGATACAACACAGAGAGCAGCCGATTGTTAACCCAGGTGAAGGAGAGTTACCGTCGGTGTTGTAGCAGGGAATGTCGGTCACAATGGAAAGCGGCGCCGCGGCGATTTGGAGCTCCAATGAGCAATTCACCGGACACCGATGAGAAATTAAGCCAACTTCGGCAGGGCACAGATGGACGGGGAGAGGGGAAGTCTTTGACTGGATGCTTTTTGGCCAGGGGCCCGCTACTTATGCGTCAAGGAGCAGGGCCACAACGGCCGGTCAGAGATTCCGACGGCGAAGAACGTGCGGATTCCGTTCAAGCGAGGGGAAGGAAGCTTGAGGAGTTCTCTCTGTTTCGGCCGCTGGACAACCAACAGGGCTGCGACCGTGCGCACATACACTCAAGGATAGCCAGGGGCCTGGCCACGCTGTGAATTCCGGGCGGACGCGAAGAATTGCAACAAACGCAAGAGAAAGGGAAAAATCTGTTCGCGGAGATAAGGATGAAGATGCAACTGGGATGTGGGTCCCACGATGGCAGCCGATGTGTCACAGACAAACCGGTCCCACCGAACAGTGATGAAAAGGCAGGCGCGGCGTGATTCTTTTCCCCCCTGGGCCGAGCGCGAGTGTATCACTGGGCTAGGAGCTTGGGTGGGCTGCGCGGTGGAATAAGAGATAAATGGGCCGACCAGAAGGGGTAGCTGGGCCAAGGGAGTCGAAATCGGCCTAGGTTAGGTTTTATTCTTTTTCTATTTATGTGTTCTTCCCTTTTCTATTTCAAATCCAAATTACAATTTGAATTTAGGTCTGAATTTTATATTCAAAAACAAATGCACAAACAAAAGTATTCCAGCACGAATATGATTCGTTTACTTTATTTATTTATTATATTATTTAATCAAATGCTTTCAAATATAATATTCATACAAACTTAACATAGAGAATGTGTATTTTAAGAAATATATTCTCTAATATAAAATTCTTTAGATAATAAGTATAAATATTCATTTCAACCAAGGGGTAACAAATTCATATAGAGATTCTTTTATTTAAATCTTTATTAGGAACATGTTTATTTTAGGTGATGTTGCATCAAATGTAAGAAAATTTTATTGGAAGGCATTCTAATAACACAATCCGTGGAGAACTTTTTACTAAACTTTCAAAAATAAGATTTTGGGTGTTACAAATCCTACCCCCCTTAACAAAAATCTCGTCCTCGAGATTAGTAAGAAGAGGTTGCAACAAGTTTGGTTTGTAGTCTAGGTTTCAATTTCTTAAGTAGTTTTAATACAATAAAGGTTTTTTTTGTTCGAGTTTATAACACAAATTAGTAGGCGATTAGGAAAGTATGGGTATATATATGTATATCCAGTTTATTATGTAGGGTAAAGGATATTTTTAAAGCATATATAGGTTTGGGTAAAAAGCAGTGGGGTAAGAAAAGACTCCATCCAAGATTGTGGATCTTGATTCATCTGGTGATCCCGCTTGATCCTTGAAGACTTGAGTTGGTGCTTATCCTTTCTTGATGAGGTTGATCATCTTCGGTCTCCAATCTCGGTGTCTCCATCTAAGCAGGGGGGAATATAGTTAAGATAGCTGGGGTCTATGGGTACGACATTTTTTTTTTCAATTGGTTCACATAGGTGGATTATGTAACCTATTGGGAGTGTATGACTGAGTCGATATATGGCACTAACTTAGGCTTAAGTGAATTAGGAGTATGGTTTTATCCTTTGTACCAGCATTAAGTAACTTACTCTAGATTAGATCATAATAGATTAGATAAAATCTAGATTAGGTTGGATATGACTGGATTTGTCTAGTTGAGATCTACTTAATTTATTTTCGACTAGGTCATGGTTGTTATACTAGAGTGGGATAAATATGCTTATTAGGGCAAGATGAATCTATATGGATAAGGTAGAATCTTTTTGAGGTCAGTTAGATCTATTAGGATGACATAAAATCTTTTCAAGATAAGATGAGTATCTTTTAAGATGAGATGAATCTATTAAGATAAGGGAGAATCTTTTAAGATACGATGAATCTATTATGTTATGGGAGAGTCTTTTAAGATTAGAGGGATCTCTATGAGACAGATACATTTTTAATGGAGGATAATCTAAATTGCTTAGTTTTCTTATGAATTCTATTTAAGCCTATACGTATATGCAGATGTAATTGTGGACATTACTCCACAACCCATCACACTCATTCAAAGATCCAAATCAGACAAGTATCATAAGAACAAACACTCAAGCATACTAATATCTACAAAAATAGTTTTGCTTTTGTTCCTAAGAATAGGTCTCCTATTCCTAAAGATCACTTTAGGCACGAGATTTCAAAGTGTGAAATCCACATCTATCTTTAGAAAGAAAAGGTAAGAATAATCAGAGTAAAGCGGAAATAGATGAGAAAAGATTAAGATAAGTTTAGAAAAAAAAATCTGAGTAGCAAAGGTAAGTAAATATTGGTTGTCCAGTTCTATCTAGGTTTCGTCCTACAGTCAACATTCCTCTGATACCACTTCTGTCACACCCGGGTTTCGGAGCACCAAGACCCGGGCGCGAACATAATCACCAGGTGTGCTGGGACCAAGTCTCACACATATGATGAATCATGGCACAGGATCGAATGTCACATCTTTACTATATAATAAGAGTTCTATACAAATAAATAAATAGATAATTACATCAAAAGGAGACAACGGTCCAGCAACCCGAAGTTGACTGGGAGACGACGACCTAGACCTCTCACGAACACATCGCAGCATCCTCCAAGCGCCTCATCCTGCGGTACCTGATCTTGACCTGTGGGGGGGTGTGAGACAGCAAGAGTGAGCTCACATACGTTCATCGCTCAACAAGTTGTGGGGAATAATGTGTATGAACTCGCCAAAGGTGGGAGCTCATGTGAAGTGTAAGGCTTACCAAAGAGGATGGCTGAAGCTGAGCATTGCTTTTAAAGTTGGTCAAAATTTTATTAGCCATTACTAAGTATAAGTAAATACCAACCCAATTAAATAGTAGAACAGAAGTAATAACAACATCACCTGCGATGCAATGCATATGACAAATTGAATTTAGTTCCATAAATTAATCATGTGAGTGTCCGAGCTGCTCATGACCGTGAGCATGGCTAGTATACCAGTTTTACACTCTGTAGAGGTTGCGCATCTTTACCCATAAGTCATGTTACCCATCTGCCAAGGGATCGCGACTTACCATACACCTCTACCGAGGAGGCGAGGCAGGGTAACACTACAAGGCCTTTACAAAGTTCCACTAGCTTCAGAAAACCCGCTACAGTTTATAGGAAGTTCCAATGCAGGAATCCCTTGCAGGACCGCCATCGCAGCAAAATCCTCCCGAGGGCCTCCCTACACTGACCACTCCCCTACTGCCCTTGCCCCTTTCGGGTAAGGTAGTCTTCCACTAGCTTTCCTAATTAATCAGCCAAGGGGTCCCATTCCTCCCTTGTGGTATCACTGTTTTCCCGGGTGGTTCTCCATGTTCCAATTAACATAATGATCTTATCATGAACAGTAAATAACAACTGACAATAAAAGTATAATCATGATTGGTAATGTGTATCTCTATACCCAAAACCACATAAAGCAATAGCAAGTACTACCCAAAAATTCCAGTGGTGATCAAGGTATAAAGATAGTCAAACTGAGGTAACCTATTGGGTCCCATCAAAATTAACCTATGCAGATCATTATGATTAATTAGAACATGAGTGGGTAAAAAAAGAAGTGATCAAGGGCACAACTTGCCTGGGACTTGAGATTCCAGGTACCAGGATGATCTTCAGGTGACTCGTGACCTCACTGCTAGTCGTAGCAATTCAAACAAACATGGTATAGGCAAAATTAACATTACACCAAACATAAGAACAAAATACACATTAATAATATACATATTAAAATAAGATCATAGGAACAGGAATCATCAATTTTGAAGTTATAGATTTTAAGTTATGAATTTTCAAAGGTTTTATGTGCTTAAAATGGATTAAGTGAGAGATTAAATTTCTAATTGTTTTCATGACAAAACAGAGGCTCTAGGTGGTAGATAATAAAATTACAAAATTTTAGAAAGTGGAATGGATTAATTTGGACTAAAAATGGATTTTCTATGATTTAAACAAGTTCTAGCATTTATTTATCTATTAAAAACCCATTTATAAATTATTTTCTCTGTTTTATAATATTCTGGACTGGGCCCACTAATATTAGGAAGTGCAGGGGCCCTGGCGCAAAGTGCACCAAGACACAGAGAACCCAGGCGATAGACCGCGGGTTGAATAGCAAGTTTTCCGGGGTCTCTTTAGAAAGAAAGCCAGGGCAAAGGGGTATCGTTGATTCAAAGCCGTCCGATCCAAACCAAAGGTCACGATTAAATCTGGCCGCACTCAAATCGGTACGCAACCCGAGCCCTTGGATCCGAGATCAGCGGTTGTGGTTTAATGAAACGAGATCGAATCTGGGTCACGGGATCCTGATCGAACGACCCAAGATAATCCCACCGAAGGGGTATACTACTTCTAATCTAACCCGTTCGTCCAAGATCCATCGGTGGACACCCCCTTCCAATCCTAGCCGCTGAATGGATCCCATGGTCACTGTGTTTCGTCCATACCCGACGGCCGAGCAGAGGCGCTGCCGACCATCACGGCGGCTGTCACACCAGCGATGGCCATCCGGCCAAACCCACGGCAATCCCCACGCAAGACGATACAACACAGAGAGCAGCCGATTGTTAACCCAGGTGAAGGAGAGTTACCGTCGGTGTTGTAGCAGGGAATGTCGGTCACAATGGAAAGCGGCGCCGCGGCGATTTGGAGCTCCAATGAGCAATTCACCGGACACCGATGAGAAATTAAGCCAACTTCGGCAGGGCACAGATGGACGGGGAGAGGGGAAGTCTTTGACTGGATGCTTTTTGGCCAGGGGCCCGCTACTTATGCGTCAAGGAGCAGGGCCACAACGGCCGGTCAGAGATTCCGACGGCGAAGAACGTGCGGATTCCGTTCAAGCGAGGGGAAGGAAGCTTGAGGAGTTCTCTCTGTTTCGGCCGCTGGACAACCAACAGGGCTGCGACCGTGCGCACATACACTCAAGGATAGCCAGGGGCCTGGCCACGCTGTGAATTCCGGGCGGACGCGAAGAATTGCAACAAACGCAAGAGAAAGGGAAAAATCTGTTCGCGGAGATAAGGATGAAGATGCAACTGGGATGTGGGTCCCACGATGGCAGCCGATGTGTCACAGACAAACCGGTCCCACCGAACAGTGATGAAAAGGCAGGCGCGGCGTGATTCTTTTCCCCCCTGGGCCGAGCGCGAGTGTATCACTGGGCTAGGAGCTTGGGTGGGCTGCGCGGTGGAATAAGAGATAAATGGGCCGACCAGAAGGGGTAGCTGGGCCAAGGGAGTCGAAATCGGCCTAGGTTAGGTTTTATTCTTTTTCTATTTATGTGTTCTTCCCTTTTCTATTTCAAATCCAAATTACAATTTGAATTTAGGTCTGAATTTTATATTCAAAAACAAATGCACAAACAAAAGTATTCCAGCACGAATATGATTCGTTTACTTTATTTATTTATTATATTATTTAATCAAATGCTTTCAAATATAATATTCATACAAACTTAACATAGAGAATGTGTATTTTAAGAAATATATTCTCTAATATAAAATTCTTTAGATAATAAGTATAAATATTCATTTCAACCAAGGGGTAACAAATTCATATAGAGATTCTTTTATTTAAATCTTTATTAGGAACATGTTTATTTTAGGTGATGTTGCATCAAATGTAAGAAAATTTTATTGGAAGGCATTCTAATAACACAATCCGTGGAGAACTTTTTACTAAACTTTCAAAAATAAGATTTTGGGTGTTACAGGTTCCAAGATCTCTCCGGCTGCCACATTGGCATGTACTCAGGGCACTAGCTCTCCCTCGCTAGACACGTAGCACTCTGCTACACCCCCATTGTACACCTGGATCCTCTCCTTGCGTCTATAAAAGGAAGGACCAGGGCCCTCTTAGAGAGGGTTGGCCGCGCGGGACGAGGACGGGACAGGTGCTCTCTTAGGGCCGCTCGCTTCCCTCACCCGCGTGGACGCTTGTAACCCCCTACTGCAAGCGCACCCGACCTGGGCGCGGGACGAACACGAAGGCCGCGGGATTCCCACCTCTCTCACGCCGGTCTCCGGCCGCCTCGCTCCTTTCCCCCCTTCGCGCTCGCCCACGCGCTCGACCCATCTGGGCTGGGACACGCGGCACTCACTCGTCGGCCTGATGGACCCCCCGGTCTCGAAACGCCGACAGTTGGCGCGCCAGGTAGGGGCCTGCTGCGTGTTGACGAACAGCTTCCCGTCAAGCTCTAGATGGGCAGTCTCCAACAACCTCTCCAACCCGGGACGGTGCTCCATTTCGGGAGTCTTGAGTTCATGTCCCTCGACGGCAGCTACGACATGATACTCCTTCCACCGCCGCGCGACAACGACAATGGCGGCCGACAGCCCGCCCGCCGGCGGCGGAATCGACGACGACTTCCCCGCGTGGCGGAAGGACAACATTCGAGATCGCCCCGTCCTCTCCCCCGCCAACGGAGGAGGAGACGGGGCAACCAAGGCCAAGCAGGAGGCCGTGCCTCGTCGGCTGTCGAGCGAGTTGACGTCCCTAGCACCCCGACGGGGGGCGCGTTGGGCGTCGACCTCGCGTTTGAGACGAAGGCGAGCGCCGTCTCCCCGCGACACGCCAATCCCGAGCAAGTGGACGACGCCAGCGCGCTTGCGAAAAGCTTGCAGGACGTCGCCCTCGTACCTGAGGCAACGATGCAGTCAGTCCTCGACGTGACTCCATCGCCGCTCGACGACCAAAAGGTACCAACCGATTCCCATCCTACGTCATTTGTACTCCGCCTCAACCCGCCTAGCAATCTCGCTTTGGCGGGCGCCCTTGTAAAGGCGAGTACAAACCCTCTGGGGTTTCGCTTGCGGTCGCCTTGGGACCAGCTGACGGACGTCTCGACCTACGGGCCCTCTGGGTCCGAGGAAGATGACGACCCCAACATCTGTTGGGATTTCTCTGGATTTGGCAACCCCAGTGCCATGCGGAACCTCATGACCGCATGTGACTACTGCCTCTCCGACTGTTTCGACGGTAGCCGCAGCCTCGACGACGAGGACTGCGGCCCAAGCCGCGAATGTTTCCACGTCGATCTAGGGGGTCCCTCCGAAGGCAATCATCCCGGCATGCCGGAGGACGGTGCTCCCCTGGGCCGGTGCCTCGCGCTGACATCCCGCGGGAGCTAGCTGTGGTCCCCGTTCCGGCGGGGGGTTACGACACACAGCTTGAGCAAGTCCGCGGGGCGCAGGCCAGGGTCGACGAGGGAGCAGAAGCGCTTGAGCCGATCCGCCGGGACGTCGGGCAGGCATGGGTGGGCCGACCCCCGGCCGGAGAAATACGTCACCTGCCCCAGGGTCTCCAGCACCGCGTCGCCGATGTCGTCAGGGTCAGGCCACCACCTGCATCCAGTGGGGTCGGTCAGAACCTGGCCGCAGCAGCGATGCTCCTCCGCGCGATGCCGGAGCCATCCACCACCGAGGGTCGGCAAATCCAGGGAGAACTCAAAAATCTCCTGGAAGGCGCCACGGTCTGACGGGCCGAGAGCACTGCCTCCCGAAGGCAAGGATACCCCTCGGAACCTCATGCCGCGACCTCCCGATTCATGTGGGAAGCCTCGGTCTACACCGGGCGCACGCGCAACACCGCGCTTGCGGCCCCGGGCCACCTCGGCAACGAGCGCCATCACCGCGACCGTCGAGCCCACCTCGACGAGAGGGTGCGCCGAGGCTATCACCCCAGGCGTGGGGGACGCTACGACAGCGGGGAGGATTGGAGTCCCTCGCCCGAACCACCCGGTCCGCAGGCCTTCAGCCGGGCCATCCGGCGGGCACCGTTCCCGACCCGGTTCCGACCCCCGACTACTATCACAAAGTACTCGGGGGAAACGAGGCCGGAATTGTGGCTCGCGGACTACCGCCTGGCCTGCCAACTGGGTGGAACAGACGACGACAACCTCATCATCCGCAACCTCCCCCTGTTCCTCTCTGACACCGCTCGCGCCTGGTTGGAGCACCTGCCTCCGGGGCAGATCTCCAACTGGGATGACCTGGTCCAAGCCTTCGCCGGAAATTTCCAGGGCACGTATGTGCGCCCTGGGAATTCCTGGGACCTCCGAAGCTGCCAACAGCAGCCGGGAGAGTCTCTTTGGGACTACATCCGGCGATTCTCGAAGCAGCGCACCGAGCTGCCCAACATCACCGACTCAGATGTCATCGGCGCGTTCCTTGCCGGCACCACCTGCCGTGACCTGGTGAGCAAGTTGGGTCGCAAGACCCCCACCAGGGCGAGCGAGCTGATGGACATCGCCACCAAGTTCGCCTCTGGCCAGGAGGTGGTCGAGGCTATCTTCCGAAAGGACAAGCAGCCCTAGGGCCGCCCGTCGGAAGATGCTCCCGAGGCGTCTACTCCGTGCGGCGCCAAGAAGAAGGGCAAGAAGAAGTCGCAAGCGAAACGCGACGCCGCCGACGCGGACCTTGTCGCCGCCGCCGAGTACAAGAACCCTCGGAAGCCCCCCGGAGGTGCCAACCTCTTTGACAAGATGCTCAAGGAGCCGTGCCCCTATCATTAGGGGCCCGTCAAGCACACCCTTGAGGAGTGCGTCATGCTTCGGTGCCACTTCCACAGGGCCGGGCCACCCGCGGAGGGTGGCAGGGCCCGCGACGACGACAAGAAGGAAGATCACCAAGCAGGAGAGTTCCCCGAGGTCCGCGACTGCTTCATGATCTACGGCAGGCACGCGGCGAATGCCTCGGCTCGGCATCGCAAGCAAGAGCGCCGGGAGGTCTGCTCGGTGAAGGTGGCGGCGCCAGCCTACCTAGACTGGTCCGACAAGCCCATCACCTTCGACCAAGCTGATCACCCCGACCACGTGCCGAGCCCGGGGAAATACCCGCTCGTCGTCGACCCTGTCATCGGTGACGTCAGGCTCACCAAAGTCCTTATGGACGGGGGCAGCAGCCTCAACATCATCTACGCCGAGACCCTCGGGCTCCTGCGCGTCGATCTGTCCACCGTCCGAGCAGGCGCTGCGCCCTTCCACGGGATCATTCCCGGGAAGCGCGTCCAGCCCCTCGGACGACTCGACCTCCCTGCCTGTTTCGAAACACCCTCCAACTTCCGAAGGGAGACTCTGACGTTCGAGGTGGTTGGGTTCCGAGGAACCTACCACGCGGTGCTGGGGAGGCCATGCTACGCGAAGTTCATGGCCGTCCCCAACTACACCTACTTGAAGCTCAAGATGCCGGGCCCCAACGGGGTCATCACCGTCGGCCCCACGTACAAACACGCGTTCGAATGCGACGTGGAGTGCGTGGAGTACGCCGAGGCCCTCGCCGAGTCCGAGGCCCTCATCGTCGACCTGGAGAACCTCTCCAAAGAGGTGCCAGACGTGAAGCGTCATGCCGACAACTTCGAGCCAGTGGGGACGACTAAGACCGTCCCCCTCGACCCCAGTGGCGATGCCTCCAAGCAGATCCGGATCGGTTTCGGGCTCGAGCCCAAATAGGAAGCAGTGCTCGTCGACTTTCTCCGCGCGAACGCCGACGTCTTCGCGTGGAGTCCCTCGGACATGCCCGGCATACCGAGGGATGTCGCCGAGCACTCGCTGGATATTCGGGCCGGAGCCCGACCAGTCAAGCAGCCTCTGCGCCGATTCGACGAGGAGAAGCGCAGAGCGATAGGCGAGGAGATCCACAAGCTAATGGCAGCCGGGTTCATCAAAGAGGTATTCCATCCCGAATGGCTCGCCAACCCTGTGCTTGTGAGAAAGAAAGGGGGGAAATGGCGGATGTGTGTAGACTACACTGGTCTCAACAAAGCATGTCCGAAGGTTCCCTACCCTCTGCCTCGCATCGATCAAATCGTGGATTCCACTGCTGGGTGCGAAACCCTGTCTTTCCTCGATGCCTACTCAGGGTATCATCAAATCAGGATGAAAGAGTCCGACCGGCTCGCGACTTCTTTCATCACGCCCTTCGGCATGTACTGCTATGTCACCATGCCATTCGGTTTGAGGAATGCGGGTGCGACGTACCAGCGGTGCATGAACCATGTGTTCAGCGAACACATCGGTCGCACGGTCGAGGCCTATGTCGATGACATCGTAGTCAAGACAAGGAAAGCTTCCGACCTCCTCTCCGACCTTGAAGTGACATTCCGGTGTCTCAAGGCAAAAGGCGTCAAGCTCAATCCCGAGAAGTGTGTCTTCGGGGTGCCCCGGGGCATGCTCTTGGGGTTCATCGTCTCCGAGCGGGGCATCGAAGCCAACCCGGAGAAGATCGCAGCCATCACCAGCATGGGGCCCATCAAGGACTTAAAAGGTGTACAGAGGGTCATGGGATGTCTCGCGGCCCTGAGCCATTTCATCTCGCGCCTCGGCGAAAGAGGCCTGCCTCTGTACCGCCTCTTAAGGAAGGCCGAGTGCTTCACTTGGACCCTTGAGGCTGAGGAAGCTCTCGGGGACCTGAAGGCGCTCCTCACCAAGGCGCCTATCTTGGTGCCCCCGGCTGATGGAGAAGCCCTCTTGGTCTACGTCGCCGCGACCACTCAGGTGGTTAGCGCCGCGATTGTGGTCGAGAGGCAAGAAGAGGGGCATGCATTGCCCGTCCAGAGGCCGGTTTACTTCGTCAGCGAGGTACTGTCCGAAACCAAGATCCGCTACCCACAAGTTCAGAAGCTGCTGTATGCAGTGATCCTGTCGAGGCGGAAGTTGCGACACTACTTCGAGCCTCACCCGGTAACTTTGGTGTTATCCTTCCCCCTGGGGGAGATCATCCAGTGCCGAGAGGCCTCGGGCAGGATTGCGAAGTGGGCGGTGGAAATCATGGGCGAGACCATCTCGTTCGCGCCTCGGAAGGCCATCAAGTCCCAGGTCTTGGCGGACTTCGTAGCCGAATGGGTCGACACCCAGCTACCGACGGCTCCGATCCAACCGGAGCTCTGGACCATGTTTTTCGACGGGTCGTTGATGAAGACGGGAGCCGGCGCGGGCCTACTCTTCGTCTCACCCGTCGGGAAACACCTACGCTATGTGCTACGCCTCCATTTCCCGGCGTCCAACAATGTGGCTGAGTACGAAGCTCTGATCAACGGATTGCGAATCGCCATCGAGCTAGGGGTCCGACGCCTCGATGCTCGCGGTGACTCGCAGCTCGTCATCGACCAAGTCATGAAGAACTCCCACTGCCGCGACTCGAAGATGGAGGCCTACTGCGATGAGGTTCGGCGCCTGGAAGACAAGTTCTACGGGCTCGAGCTTAACCACATCGCTCGGCGCTACAACGAGACTGCGGACGAGCTGGCAAAAATAGCCTCGGGGCGAACAACGGTTCCCCCGGACGTCTTCTCCCAGGATCTGCATCAGCCCTCCGTCAAGATCGACGACCCTCCCGAGCCCGAGGCGCCCTCGGTCTAGCCCGAGGTACCCTCGGCACAGCCCGAGGCACCCTCAGCTCAACCCGAGGTACCCTCGGTCTCCGAGGGCGAGGCATTGCGCGTCGAGGAGGAGCGAAGCGGGGCCACGCCTGATCGAAATTGGCAGACCCCGTACCTGTAATATCTCCGCCAAGGAGAGCTACCCCTCGACCGAGCCGAGGCTCGGCGGATAGCGCGACGCGCCAAGTCGTTCGTCCTGCTGGGCGATGAGAAGGAGCTCTACCACCGCAGCCCCTCGGGCATCCTCCAACGATGCATCTCCATCGCCGAAGGTCAGGAACTCCTGCAAGAGATACACTCGAGGGCTTGCGGCCATCACGCAGCGCCTCGAGCCCTCGTCGGGAATGCTTTCCGGCAAGGCTTCTACTGGCCAACGGTGGTGGCTGACGCCACTAGAATTGTCCGCACCTGCGAAGGGTGTCAATTCTATGCGAAGCAGACCCACCTGCCCGCTCAGGCTCTGCAGACAATACCCATCACCTGGCCCTTCGCTGTGTGGGGTCTGGACCTTGTCGGCCCTTTGCAGAAGGCGCTCGGGGGCTACACGCACCTGCTAGTCGCCATCGACAAATTCTCCAAGTGGGTCGAGGTCCGACCTCTGAACAGCATCAGGTCCGAGCAGGCGGTGACGTTCTTCACCAACATCATCCATCGCTTCGGGGTCCCGAACTCCATCATCACCGACAACGGCACCCAGTTCACCGGCAGAAAATTCTTGGACTTCTGCGAGGATCACCACATCCGGGTGGACTGGGCCGCCGTAGCTCATCCCATGTCAAATGGGCAAGTAGAGCGTGCCAACGGCATGATTCTACAAGGGCTCAAGCCTCGGATTTACAACGACCTCAACAAGTTCGGCAAGCGATGGATGAAGGAACTCCCCTCGGTGGTCTGGAGCCTGAGGACGACGCCAAGCCGGGCCACGGGTTTCACGCTGTTCTTCCTGGTCTATGGGGCCGAGGCCGTCTTGCCCACTAACCTGGAATACGGCTCCCCGAGGACGAGGGCCTACGACGATCAAAGCAACCAAGCTAGCCGAGAAGACTCGCTGGACCAGCTGGAAGAGGCTCGGGACAAGGCCTTACTACACTCGGCGCGGTATCAGCAGTCCCTGCGGCGCTACCACGCCCGAGGGGTCCGACCCCGAGACCTCCAGGTGGGCGACCTGATGCTTCGGCTGCGGCAAGACGCCCGAGGGAGGCACAAGCTCACGCCCCCTGGGAGGGGCCATTCGTCATCGCCAAAGTTCTGAAGCCCGGAACGTACAAGCTGGCCAACAGTCAAGGCGAGGTCTACGGCAATGCTTGGAACATCCAACAGCTACGTCGCTTCTACCCTTAAGATGTTCTCAAGTCGTTCATATACCTTGTACCCACGCAAAGTTTAGTCATCAAGGAAGGGTCGGCCTCGCCTCGGCAAAGCCCGACCCTCCCTCGGGGGCTAAAAGGGGGGAACCCCCTCTGCGTCGAAATTTTCCTCGAAAAAAGATCTTTTCTGCCAGAATATCTTTCGTGCTTTTTGACTACTTCGAAAAGTGGATCCTGAAAACGACGGAGTACACATAAGCAGCCAAGGCTGACCGAGCTGAGGGACTCCTACGCCTCCGGGATACGGATACCTCACTCATCACCTTCTGCGATAAGTAACTCGCGTTCGGATAAAGTTATTCCACGGACCGAACAAGTCTTCATGTTCGGATGTTCTTCTGCCGAAGCCATCCTTCGAGCCTTCTCGACTGAGTCGGTGGCAGGGCCTCATGGACGGGTGAAAGTACGCGTAAGCGGCAAGGCCGACCGAGCCGAGGGACTCCCACGCCTCCGGGATACGGATACCTCACTCATCACCTTCCGCAAGAAGCAACTCCCACTCACACAAACATCCCTGTTACCGACAAAAAAGCCCAGATACTCGAAACAAGAGGAAAGGAGACGCAGCTTTACAACACAGCGAGGGCGTGTATTCTGGCCTCGGCGGCTGCAGAAGGCACACGCTACAAGACACTCTGACCCTGCAGGCTCGGGTCTTGACGCTGGAAGGGGGCAGCAACACCCTCGGCATCGACGACACCTTCGGCGAGGCCCGACCTAGCCTCTGACGGCGACGCGGTCCGAGGATCTCCGCTCCGAAGGACGACGTCATCACCACGCCCGGGCAATCGCTGCCAGGGACTTCTTCAGGAAACCGGCCCGAGCAGGCGGCTCGGCCGGTTGCCCCTGGGGCCTCGGCCGACCATCTCCCAAGGGCGCCAGCCCGACCTGAGGCCTCGGCTGATCAACTCCGACGTCGGTCCCGCCAACTACTCGCCCCGTCGCATTAACTCCGCGGCTGGACAGGCGGCGCTTCTGGCAGGAGCAGCGGGCGACGCTTCGCCTTTGCCGAAACAACCGTGCCAAAAAAGGTACGCCGCATCGTTCGGTTTCGTATCCTTTTTCCTTTTCTCCTCTTTCTCTATCTCTTGCGACAGGGACCGGGAAAGGGGGATACTGAAAGGGAAATGTGCCCTTGGCCATTTCTAAGTGTTTTGGTGATTTAGTGCCCAACACAGGTGCCTAATTGTAAAATGGTGGACAAAGTACAAATCAAGGATAAACGTATGTTTCTCAAACTTAGTACATTGTTTTATGGACTAATGTATTGTGTCTAAGTGCTGGAAACAGAAAAAATCGAGTTGGAGAAGAGATGGCTCGAGCAGCCAAAGTCTGCCCAGTCTGGGTGCACCGGACTGTCCGGTGGTGCACCGGACAGTGTCCGATGCGCCAGGCTGGCTTGGGCAAAGTGGCTGCTCTCGGGACTTCGACGGTGGTGTACGGCTAAAATTCACCGGACTGTCCGGTGTGCACCGGACTATCCGGTGGGCCGCTCACAGGCGAACTCGTCGCTCTCGGGAAACCATCAACGGCGTACGGCTAAAAATCACCGGACTGTCCGGTGTGCACCGGACTGTCCGGTGAGCCAACGGTCGGCCGGGCCAACGGTCGGCCGCGCAATCTGCGCGGAACACGTGGCCGAGCCAACGGCTAGAAGATGTCACCGGACTGTCCGGTGTGCACCGGACATGTCAAGTGCACCAACGGCTCCCAGGCTGCCAACGGTCGACTGCGCTGTTTATGGAAAGAAATCGGGCACCGGACATGTCCGGTGTGCACCGGACTGTCCGGTGCGCCAGACGACAGAAGGCAAGAATTGCCTTCCCAGATTGCTCCCAACGGCTCCTAGCTACCTTGGGGCTATAAAAGGGACACCTAGGCGCATGGAGGAGCACACCAAGCATCTCCTAACCATTTCTAAGCACCAAGACATCGATTTCGCGCATTCGTTTCATTGTGATAGCATATAGAGCTCTAGTGGAGTTGTGAACTCATTGAGTTGTGTTGCGAGCTCTTGTTGTGACTTGTGTGCGTGTTGACGCTTTGATTCTTGTGCCTTGTGTGCATTGCTAATCCCTCCCTTGCTCAGTGTTCTTTGTGAATTTCAAGTGTAAGGGCGAGAGGCTCCAAGTTGTGGAGATTCCTCGCAAACGGGATTGAGATAAAGCAAGCAAAATACCGTGGTATTCAAGTGGGTCTTTGGACCGCTTGAGAGGGGTTGATTGCAACCCTCGTCCGTTGGGACGCCACAACGTGGAGTAGGCAAGCGTTGGTCTTGGCCGAACCACGGGATAACCACCGTGCCATCTCTGTGATTGATTTATTGTGGTTATTGTGTTTTGACTCCTCTCTAGCCATTTGGCAATTATTGTGCTAACAATTAACCAAGTTTTGTGGCTTAAGTTTTTGAAGTTTCAAAGGATCACCTATTCACCCCCCCCTCTAGGTGCTCTCAATTGGTATCGGAGCCGCTCTCTTCAAGAAAGGGACTAACCGCCCGAAGAGATGGATCCTAAGGGCAAGGGGATGGTGATCAACGACAAGGAGAAGGAGTCCTTCGTCAACGAGCCCAATGATGACAGGCCCACCGACTAAGGCTCGGGCCACAAAAGAAAAGACGGGAGGAAGAAGAAGACAAGGCGCATCAAGGAAATTGTCTACTACGACAGCGACGAATCTTCCTCCTACCAAAAGGACAACGACGACTACGACAAACGAAAGACGGTTAACTCAAACTTTTCTTTCGATTATTCGCGCATTCCGCATAGCTCAAATGCCCAATTGCTCCCCATTCCACTTGGCAAGCCCCCTCACTTTGATGGAGAGGACTACGGGTTTTGGAGCCACAAAATGCGTACTCACCTATTTTCTCTCCATCCAAGCATTTGGGAGATTGTGGAAAGTGGAATGAAATTTGATAGCTCAGATAGCCCTGTGTTTGTTAATGAACAGATTCATAAGAATGCACAAGCTACTACTGTGTTGCTAGCCTCTTTGTGCAGGGACGAGTATCACAAGGTGAGCGGCTTGGACAACGCCAAGCAGATCTGGGACACTCTCAAGATCTCTCATGAGGGGAACGACGTCACCTTGCTCACCAAAATGGAGTTGGTGGAGGGCGAGCTTGGAAGGTTCGCGATGATAAGGGGCGAGGAGCCAACTCAAACATACAACCGGCTCAAGACCCTTATCAACAAGATAAGGAGCTACGGAAGCACGCGATGGATGGACCACGACGTCGTCCGACTGATGCTAAGGTCCTTTACCGTTCTTGATCCTCATTTGGTGAATAATATTCGTGAGAATCCCAGGTACACCAAAATGTCGCCCGAGGAAGTCCTAGGAAAATTCGTCAGTGGGCGAATGATGATCAAGGAGGCGAGGTACGTGGACGACGCCTTGAATGGACCAATCAACGAGCCGCAACCTCTTGCTCTCAAAGCAACAAGAAGCAAGGAGGCGCTACCTAGCAAGGTGGCACAAATTGAGGCGGCTGGACTTAATGATGAAGAGATGGCCCTCATCATCAAAAGATTCAAGACGACGCTTAAGGGTCGCAAGGGACAGCCAAGCAAGACCAAAGCCAAGGGAAGCGCTCATGCTTCAAATGCGGTAAGCTTGGTCATTTTATTGCTAACTGTCCCGACAATGATAGTGATCAGGACCAAGGGAACAAGAGGGAGAAGAAGAAGCATTACAAGAAGGCCAAGGGCGAGGCACATATCGGAAAGGAGTGGGATTCGGATTGCTCCTCCTCCGACTCCGACAATGAAGGACTCGCCGCCACCGCCTTCAACAAGTCATCCCTCTTCCCCAACGAGCGTCACACTTGCCTCATGGCAAGAGAGAAGAAAGTAAGCACTCATGATACTAGTACTTATGCTTCTTCGAGTGAGGATGAGTCTAGTGATGATGATAAGATAGATTACTCATGCTTATTCAAGGGATTAGATAGATCTAAAATTGATAAGATTAATGAGTTGATTGATGCTTTGAATGACAAGAATAGATTACTAGAAAAACAAGAGGATCTTTTATATGAGGAGCATGATAAATTTGTTAGTGCACAAAAATCTCTTGCTCTTGAAATTAAAAGGAATGAAATGCTCTCTAGTGAATTATCTTCTTGTCATGAAACCATTGCTACTTTAAAAAGTGTTAATGATTATTTAAATGCCAAACTAGAAGTAGCTAGTAAATCTAATTCTTGTGTAGAAATTGTTGAAACTTGTAATAGGTGTAAAGATTTTGACATTGATGCTTGTAGTGATCATTTAGTTTCAATTTCCAAATTAAATGAGGAATTAGCTAGTCTTAATGCCCAACTTAAGACTAGCAAGAATGAATTTGACAAACTAAAATTTGCAAGGGATGCCTATACAATTGGTAGACACCCTTCAATTAAGGATGGACTTGGCTACAAGAGAGAAGCTAAGAACTTGACAAGCCATAAGGCTCCCATCTCCGCCAAGGAGAAAGGGAAGGCCCCTATGGCTAGTAGTGTGCAAAAGAACCATGCCTTTATGTACCATGATAGGAGACAGTCTAGAAATGCTTATAGGAGTTGTAATACATATAATGCCTTTGATTCTCATGCCATGTTTGCTTCTAGTTCTTCTTATGTGCATGATAGAAATGTTGGTAGGAGAAATATTGTTCATAATATGCCTAGGAGAAATGTTGTTAATGTTCCTAGGAAAGTAAATGAACCTTCTATAATATATCATGCTTTAAATGCTTCTTTTGCTATTTGTAGAAAGGATAGGAAGATAGTTGCTAGAAAATTAGGGGCAAGATGCAAGGGAGACAAAACTTGCATCTGGGTCCCTAAGGATATTTGTGCTAACCTTGTAGGACCCAACATGAGTTGGGTACCTAAGACCCAAGCCTAAATTTGCCTTGCAGGTTTATGCATCCGGGGGTTCAAGCTGGATTATCGACAGCGGATGCACAAACCATATGACGGGGGAGAAGAAGATGTTCACCTCCTACGTCAAAAACAAAGATTCCCAAGATTCAATAATATTCGGTGATGGGAATCAAGGCAAGGTAAAAGGGTTAGGTAAAATTGCAATCTCAAATGAGCACTCTATATCTAATGTGTTTTTAGTAGAGTCTCTTGGATATAATTTGCTATCTGTTAGTCAATTATGCAATATGGGATATAACTGTTTATTTACAAATGTAGATGTGTCTGTCTTTAGAAGATGTGGTGGTTCACTAGCTTTTAAGGGTGTACTAGACGGCAAACTTTACTTAGTTGATTTTGCAAAAGAAGAGGCCGGTCTAGATGCATGCTTAATGGCTAAGACTTGCATGGGCTGGTTGTGGCATCGCCGCTTAGCACATGTGGGGATGAAGAACCTTCACAAGCTTCTAAAGGGAGAACACGTGATAGGTCTAACCAATGTTCATTTCGAAAAAGATAGACCTTGTGCAGCTTGTCAAGCAGGGAAACAGGTGGGAGGCTCTCATCACACCAAAAATGTGATGACAACATCAAGATCTCTAGAGCTGCTGCATATGGACCTCTTCAGACCTGTCGCCTATCTGAGCATAGGAGGAAGTAAGTATGGTCTAGTTATTGTTGATGACTTTTCCCGCTTCACTTGGGTGTTCTTTTTGCAGGATAAGTCTGAAACCCAAGGGACCCTCAAGCGCTTCCTAAGGAGAGCTCAAAATGAGTTTGAGCTCAAGGTGAAGAAGATAAGGAGCGACAACGGGTCCGAATTCAAGAATCTTCAAGTAGAAGAGTTCCTTGAGGAGGAGGGGATCAAGCACGAGTTCTCCGCTCCCTACACACCTCAGCAAAATGGTGTGGTAGAGAGGAAGAATAGGACACTCATAGATATGGCGAGGACTATGCTTGGAGAGTTCAAGACCCCCGAGTGTTTTTGGTCGGAAGCCGTGAACACGGCTTGCCACGCCATCAACAGGGTCTACCTTCACCGCCTCCTCAAGAAGACCTCATACGAGCTGCTAACTGGTAACAAACCCAATGTGTCTTATTTTCGTGTATTTGGGAGCAAATGTTATATTCTTGTGAAGAAAGGTAGAACTTCTAAATTTGCTCCTAAAGCTGTAGAAGGGTTTTTGTTAGGTTATGATTCAAATACAAAGTCGTATAGGGTCTTCAACAAATCATCGGGTTTGGTTGAAGTCTCTAGCGACGTTGTATTTGATGAGACTAATGGCTCTCCAAGAGAGCAAGTTGTTGATCTTGATGATGTAGATGAAGAAGATGTTCCAACGGCCGCGATACGCACCATGGCGATTGGAGATGTACGGCCTCAGGAACAACTGGAGCAAGATCAACCGTCTTCCTCAACTATGGTGCATCCCCCAACTCAAGATGACGAACAGATACCTCAAGTGGAGGCGCATGATCAAGGGGGAGCACAGGATGATCAAGTTGAAGAGGAAGAAGCACCTCAGGCACCTCCAACCCAAGTTCGAGCGACGATTCAAAGGGATCATCCCGTCGACCAGATATTGGGTGATATTAGCAAGGGAGTAACTACTCGTTCAAGATTAGTTAATTTTTGTGAACATTACTCTTTTGTCTCTTCTATTGAGCCTTTCAGGGTAGAAGAGGCCTTGCTAGATCCAGACTGGGTGTTGGCCATGCAGGAGGAACTCAACAATTTCAAGCGCAATGAAGTTTGGACACTGGTGCCTCGCCCCAAGCAAAATGTTGTGGGAACCAAGTGGGTGTTCCGCAACAAACAGGACGAGCACGGGGTGGTGACAAGGAACAAGGCTCGACTTGTGGCAAAAGGTTATGCCCAAGTCGCAGGTTTGGACTTTGAGGAGACTTTTGCTCCTGTGGCTAGGCTAGAATCAATTCGTATCTTGCTAGCATATGCTGCTCATCATTCTTTCAGGTTGTACCAAATGGATGTGAAGAGCGCTTTCCTCAACGGGCCGATCAAGGAGGAGGTGTACGTGGAGCAACCCCCTGGCTTTGAGGATGAACGGTACCCCGACCACGTGTGTAAGCTCTCTAAGGCGCTCTATGGACTTAAGCAAGCCCCAAGAGCATGGTATGAATGCCTTAGAGACTTTTTAATTGCTAATGCTTTCAAGGTTGGGAAAGCCGATCCAACTCTTTTTACTAAGACTTGCAATGGTGATCTTTTTGTGTGCCAAATTTATGTCGATGACATAATATTTGGTTCTACTAATCAAAAGTCTTGTGAAGAGTTTAGCAGGGTGATGACGCAGAAATTCGAGATGTCAATGATGGGCGAGTTGAACTACTTCCTTGGGTTCCAAGTGAAGCAACTCAAGGACGGCACTTTCATCTCCCAAACGAAGTACACGCAAGACATGCTAAAGTGGTTTGGGATGAAGGACGCCAAGCTTGCAAAGACGCCGATGGGAACTGACGGACACACCGACCTCAACAAAGGTGGTAAGTCCGTTGATCAAAAAGCATACCGGTCCATGATAGGTTCTCTGCTTTATCTATGTGCTAGTAGACCGGATATTATGCTTAGCGTATGTATGTGTGCTAGATTTCAATCCGATCCTTAGGAGTGTCACTTAGTGGCTGTGAAGCGAATTCTTCGATATTTAGTCGCTACGCCTTGCTTCGGGATCTGGTATCCAAAGGGGTCTAACTTTGACTTGATTGGGTACTCAGATTCCGACTATGCTGGATGTAAGGTCGATAGGAAGAGTACATCGGGGACGTGCCAATTCTTAGGAAGGTCCCGGGTGTCATGGAACTCTAAGAAACAAACCTCCGTTGCCCTATCCACCGCTGAGGCCGAGTACGTTGCTGCGGGACAGTGTTGTGTGCAACTACTTTGGATGAGGCAAACCCTCCGGGACTTTGGCTACAATCTGAGCAAAGTCCCACTCCTATGTGATAATGAGAGTGCTATCCGAATAGCGGAAAATCGTGTTGAGCACAGCCGCACAAAGCACATTGACATCCGGCATCACTTTTTGAGAGACCACCAGCAAAAGGGAGATATCGAGTGTTTCATGTTAGCACCGAGAACCAGCTAGCCGATATCTTTACCAAGCCTCTAGATGAGAAGACCTTTTGCAGGCTGCGTAGTGAGCTCAATATCTTAGATTCGCGGAACTTGGATTGAAATGCAGCATACATGTGTTTATGCCTTTGATCATGTTCATTCTGCATTTTGTTGCTTATTGTGGTGCTCAAGTTGTACAAACACTCCCTGGACCTCACAAGTCCTGTTTGCAAGTAATGCACATATTTAGGGGGAGCTGTGCTACAACTTGACCCTTTGAGACTAACCATGTACTTGAGTTTCGTTGTTTTAGTCTCCAAGGAAAATTGAAAGGGAAAAGGTGGACTTGGACCATGCAAGACTTCCACTGCACTCCGATGAAAAGAGTAACTTTTCCAAGTTCATCTTCATACTCTTATTGCCTTTGTGTTCTTATTTGAAGATTTTGGTGAGGCAATGGGGTTAAAGGGCCAAGATTGATCCCGTTTTGGTGCTTGATGCCAAAGGGGGAGAAAATAAAGGCTAAAGCAATAAATGGATCAGCTACCACTTGAGAAATTTTGAAAATAGTAGATTAGAGCTTTTGGTTTGTCAAAACTCTTTTATTGTCTCTTATGTCAAAAGTTGGCCTCTTGTGGGGAGAAGTGTTGATTATGGGAAAAAGGGTGAAAATAGTAGATTAGAGCTTTTGGTTTGTCAAAACTCTTTTATTGTCTCTTATGTCAAAAGTTGGCCTCTTGTGGGGAGAAGTGTTGATTATGGGAAAAAGGGGGAGTTTTTGAAATCCTTGATCAAATTTCTTTGGAAAACCTCTCTTTATGTCTCTACAAGTGGTCTTGACTTAGAGATAGGAATTTGAGTTTGATTTGCAAAAACAAACCAAGTGGTGGCATAGAGTGATCCATATATGTCAAAATTGAATCAAAACAATTTTGATTTCTTATTTGATTTGATTTTGTACTTGTTCTACTTGCTTTATGTTGTGTTGGCATAAATCACCAAAAAGGGGGAGATTGAAAGGGAAATGTGCCCTTGGCCATTTCTAAGTGTTTTGGTGATTTAGTGCCCAACACAGGTGCCTAATTGTAAAATGGTGGACAAAGTACAAATCAAGGATAAAGGTATGTTTCTCAAACTTAGTACATTGTTTTATGGACTAATGTATTGTGTCTAAGTGCTAGAAACAGAAAAAATCGAGTTGGAGAAGAGATGGCTCGAGCAGCCAAAGTCTGCCCAGTCTAGGTGCACCGGACTGTCCGGTGGTGCACCGGACAGTGTCCGGTGCGCCAGGCTGGCTTGGGCAAAGTGGCTGCTCTCGGGACTTCGACGGCGGTGTACGGCTAAAATTCACCGGACTGTCCGGTGTGCACCGGACTATCCGGTGGGCCGCTCACAGGCGAACTCGTCGCTCTCGGGAAACCATCAACGGCGTACGGCTAAAAATCACCGGACTGTCCGGTGTGCACCGGACTGTCCGGTGAGCCAATGGTCGGTCGGACCAACGGTCGGCCGCGCAATCTGCGCGGGACACGTGGCCGAGCCAACGGCTAGAAGATGTCACCGGACTGTCCGGTGTGCACCGGACATGTCAAGTGCACCAACGGCTCCTAGGCTGCCAACGGTCGACTGCGCTGTTTATGGAAAGAAATCGGGCACCGGACATGTCCGGTGTGCACCGGACTGTCCGGTGCGCCAGACGACAGAAGGCAAGAATTGCCTTCCCAGATTGCTCCCAACGGCTCCTAGCTGCCTTGGGGCTATAAAAGGGACCCCTAGGCGCATGGAGGAGCACACCAAGCATCTCCTAATCATTTCTAAGCACCAAGACATCGATTTCGCGCATTCGTTTCATTGTGATAGCATATAGAGCTCTAGTGGAGTTGTGAACTCATTGAGTTGTGTTGCGTGCTCTTGTTGCGACTTGTGTGCGTGTTGACGCTTTGATTCTTGTGTCTTGTGTGCGTTGCTAATCCCTCCCTTGCTCAGTGTTCTTTGTGAATTTCAAGTGTAAGGGCGAGAGGCTCCAAGTTGTGGAGATTCCTCGCAAACGGGATTGAGATAAAGCAAGCAAAACACCGTGGTATTCAAGTGGGTCTTTGGACCGCTTGAGAGAGGTTGATTGCAACCCTCGTCCGTTGGGACGCCACAACGTGGAGTAGGCAAGTGTTGGTCTTGGCCGAACCACGGGATAACCACCGTGCCATCTCTGTGATTGATTTATTGTGGTTATTGTGTTTTGACTCCTCTCTAGCCACTTGGCAATTATTGTGCTAACAATTAACCAAGTTTTGTGGCTTAAGTTTTTGAAGTTTCACAGGATCACCTATTCACCCCCCTCTAGGTGCTCTCAGATACCCCGAAAGGGATCCTTCCCCATGAAGGAACCAGGCTCCGAGCCTCCTTACTGATCAGGGGTTCGAAGGCTGGCCCCCCGAAGGGTTCAACAGTCGCCTCAGATCGCGTGGGCCCTACACCCACTACTGGTCAGAGGTTCGAAGGCCGGCCCCCCGAAGGGTTCCACGGCTGCCTCAGGCTACTCGGGCTCCGCGCCCATTACTGATCAGGGGTTCGAAGGCTGGCCCCCGAAGGGTTCACAGCCGCCTCAGACGCCGAGCGAGGGATGACCAGGGGTACGTTCGATACATAACCAAGGCTCGGGCTGCGCTCCCGAGGTACCCTAGGACATTTCCGAGACCAGTGGGAGCGATCTTGTAACGGAATCCCATCGGAGGGAGGCATCGAGCCCTCGGACCCCGTCGCCAGGGGACCGGGTCCGGCAGATCACCCGCAGGTACTTTTGGGCGTGCCTCTGGGCCCCTAGCCGACCCCTAACGAACGGGGCACGGACGTCCACTCGGATTACCCGCTTGCAGCTCACCGGAGACACCATGTTCGGCGCCCATCGAGGGTAACATGGCGCTCTCCCCCCTCCTCCTTGCGGAAAGGCGACGCAGGGGCGTATGTAAAAAAGCCGAGTCTGTCCCTGATCGCCCTCTTGCCCTGTGCAGAGGCTCGGGGGCTGCTCTCGCAAACCCGGCTCCGGCCAAACCGTTGACAGCGTCAACATACCAGCCCGAGAACTTGGGCCCCGACCGTACACCCGAGCTACGGCCAGTTCGCATGAGGGAACAACCAGACCAGCCGAAGCATTACGCAAGGCATTAAGACCTCGAAGGAGTGAAACCACTCCTCCGAGGCCTCGGGGGCTACACCCGGCGGGTGCGCTTGCGCGCACCCACCGGAACAAAACTCAACCGAGAAAGGCTGGTCCCCTTGCAAAAAAGTGCGACGAAAGCCTCCAAGCGAGTGCAAACACTCCCTTCGAGGCTCGGGGGCTACTGTCGGGGACCATAATTAGGGGTACCCTCAAGACTCCTAATTCTCAGCTGGTAACCCCCATCAGCATAAAGCTGCAAAGGCCTGATGGGTGCGATTAAGTCAGGGATCAGTCCACTCGAGCGACTCGATCACGCCTCGCCCGAGCGTAGCCTCGGGCAAGGGCAGCCGACCCCGGAGGATTTCCGTCTCGCCCGAGGCCCCCTCCAACGGTGGACACATCTTCGGCTCGCCCGAGGCCCTGCCTTCGCTAAAAAGCAACCCTCACTAAATCGCCGCACCGACCGACCAAATCGCAGGAGCATTTAATGCAAAGGTGGCCTGACACCTTTAACCTGACGCGCGCCCTCCGGCAGAGCCGAAGTGACCGCCGTCACTTCGCCGCTCCACTGACCGGTCTGACAAAAGGACAGCGCCGCCTGCGCCACTCCGACTGCAGCGCCACTTGACAGAGTGATGCTGACAGGAAGCCAGGCCCTGCCAAAGGCACCATAGGAAGCTCCGCCCGACCCAAGGCTCGGACTCGGGCTCAGCCCCGGAAGACAGCGAACTCCGCTCCGCCCGACCCAGGGCTCGGACTCGGGCTAAGACCCGGAAGACGGCGAACTCCGCTCCGCCCGACCCAGGGCTCGGACTCGGGCTAAGACCCGGAAGACGGCGAACTCCGCTCCGCCCGACCCAGGGCTCGGACTCGGGCTAAGACCCGGAAGACGGCGAACTCCGCTCCGCCCGACCTAGGGCTCGGACTCGGGCTAAGACCCGGAAGACGGCGAACTCCGCTCCACCCGACCCAGGGCTCGGAGTCGGGCTCAGCCCCAGAAGACGACGAACTCCGCTTCGCCCGACCCCAGGGCTCGGACACCGCCCTGGCCTCTGCCGACGACCTCCGCCTCGCCCGACCCAGGGGCTCAGACTCGGCCTCGGCCATGAAGGACAGACTCGACCTCGGCTTCGGAGGAGCCTCCACGTCGCCCAACCTAAGGCGCAGGCTAGCCACGTCAACAGGAAGCGCCATCATCACCCTACCCTGAGCTGACTCGGGCCGCAGAGAACAAGACCGGTGTCCCATCTGGCTGTCTCCACCAGATAGGTAATGATGGCGCCCCGCATGCCCTGTGACGACGGCGGCTCTCAGCTCTCTTACGGAAGCAGGAGGACGTCAGCAAGGACACAACCGCTCCGACAGCTGTCCCTCCGCCAGGCTCCGCCGCTCCTCCGACGGCCACGACATCACACTAGTTGGGTTCCAAGATCTCTCCGGCTGCCACATTGGCATGTACTCAGGGCACTAGCTCTCCCTCGCTAGACACGTAGCACTCTGCTACACCCCCATTGTACACCTGGATCCTCTCCTTGCGTCTATAAAAGGAAGGACCAGGGCCCTCTTAGAGAGGGTTGGCCGCGCGGGACGAGGACGCGACAGGCGCTCTCTTGGGGCCGCTCGCTTCCCTCACCCGCGTGGACGCTTGTAACCCCCTACTGCAAGCGCACCCGACCTGGGCACGGGACGAACACGAAGGCCGCGGGATTCCCACCTCTCTCACGCCGGTCTCCGGCCGCCTCGCTCCTTTCCCCCCTTCGCGCTCACCCACGCGCTCGACCCATCTGGGCTGGGACACGCGGCACTCACTCGTCGGCCTGAGGGACCCCCCGGTCTCGAAACGCCGACACTCCTTTTCAACATGTAGCTTGTATGGCAGTTGAAAGGATGAAGAACAGGGGTTGTGAGCTTCTCTAAATTTTTCTTCGGCAAATTAAAACATATTAGCAAGCCAAACTTCACTCCTTAAACCTACAAGTGTTTCTATCTATCGATCAAAAAATTGCATCCTAAGTTCCAATTCTATATTGGCATAAAATTCTAATAATACAAATACTTGAATGCAATTGCATAAATTTAATTGTTCAAAGTAAAATAAGGATTAGAAACACTTCAATGTTTTTTCTAAGGTATCAAAGAGTCGACACTCCCTATTAGTTCTCGTTAGAGCACCCACACAAGGGTGTCGCTCCGTCTTGATCCGTGCAAAGGCCAAGTGCTCTCTATGAGTTGGTTCTTTGCCTCTCAGGCACAGTGAACCAAATACAATCATGTACACCTTTGACTTGATTCAGCCACAAGCTCTCTAGATAATCACCGAACTCGCAATCGCCACTAAATCATCTAGGTGATGCCGATCACCACAAGTAATTTCATAGCTTCGGATTTTGTTCACCAATGTCTTGAGCATGTTGTACGTTTCAGTTGGATCCTCTCCTTCTTCATGGCGAACCTCCCCAACTCGTCTTTCACCAACTCCATCTTGGTGATCATTGTGGCATCATTCCCTCATGAGAGATTTTGAGGGTATCCCATATTTGCTTGGCATTTTCCAACCCACTAACCTTGTTGTATTTATCCCTGCATAGAGATGCTAAAAGAACAGTAGTAGCCTGAGCATTTTTATGAATTTTCTCATTGATAAATATGGCATTATCATTACTATTGGGGGCCTTTCTCTATCGAAGGTCCTCAAAAACATGACTAACAATATGTTTTCAATATAATATTGATTATCACATGGAGCTTCGATTCATGATGGGAGTGTTCTCCTTCACCGAAGGTCTTCGAGACAAAGACATAACCCGAAAGTGACGATAATGAACGCTAAAGCTATAGCTAAAGAGAAACAACTTCGGCTTGAAGGTGATGACGAAGGTCAAGCATGGCGCTGAACCGAAGAGGAAAATACCAGTTAATCCCTAATGATTTATGTTACAGTTATGTATACAAATTAAGGTCATAAATGTATTTTCACCCGGGCTACGTCCCGTGCCTATAAATAGGTGAACAGTACCCCGTACTGTTCACGCTGGATTGTAATTGCTCTTGTGTCAACACCTTCGAACAAGGCGAAGGTATCAATGTAATATAATTTCCGTTAATGTTCTTGTGTATATAACAAAATATGTGTATGAATGAATATATGGGTTACACATATTGTCTCTATGTATTCTTATTCTTATAGATGATGTAGGTATGTCCTTCATGACCTTTGTCCGAAGATCATTATATCCGAAAGGAGATAATGTTTCGGGGGATGAAGGTCCTTAATCATTAACAATTGTGTTGCCTTGTTTTTGATTCACAACATTTGATAACAAGTGACCAACAATTACTATCAAAATGCATTCTATTTTCTAATACTTCCCAAATCCTAGGGTGAAGACAAAATAAATGACTACACATTTTATGACTCCAAAAAGAATAATATTCCCCATCAAAGTGAGGGGGCTTACCAAGAGAAATAGATAATAAATGAGCATTGGAGTTGTACGGAATATGAGAATAATCAAAAGAATAATTTTGGCTAACCGTCTTTTTCTTTGAAGAAGAGTTGTCGTCGTCGTCCCTCGATGAAGATGAGGAGGCGTCGCTGTTGATGCGCCTCTTCTTCTTCCTGTCCTTCTTGTTGTTTGAGACTGAGTCGATGGGCTTATCTCCCTTTAACTCATTATTGTTGATGATCTCCTTCTCCTTGTCATCGATCACAATCCCCTTACCTGTAGGATCCATCTCATTGGACGGTTAGTCCCTTGATGAAGAGAACTGTTTTGATACCAATTGAGGGGGGTGAATAGGTGATCCTGCAAAATTAACTCTAAACAACACAAACTTGGTTTATAATAGGTTACAACCAAGTTATGATGAGAAGAGAGAATAAGGGAAAGCACTTCACTTGATTGCTCCTTTGAGATGAGTATTAAACTTAGGAGCAATATTGCAAGTGAGTAGAGAATTCAAGAAGGTAGTAATCGCAATAATTAAATGCACAAGGGACACAATGATTTTTACCGTGGTTCGACCAATGCGTACTCCACGTTGTGGTGACCTCCTTTGGTCAAGGGTTGCACTCAACCCCTCTCAAGTGATCCAAAGATCAAACTTGAGTGCCACAGTAGTCTTCCTTATATCAATATCTCTTTATGAGGAATCTCCCCAAATTGGAGTCTGTAACACCCGAAATCCTATTTTTGGATTTGTAAGAGTTTCTCCATAAAGTTTGAGTTAAAATGTCTTTTAATAGATTCCTTTCTTTATAAATTATATCGCTCTAAAGTAAATGAATACTAATATTAAGGGCTGATATTTAAAACCTAGAGAAAAGAAGCTAAAAGTTGGAACAACGATTAAAAGAAAGGCTGTCAACCTATTTATTAGTCCCTTTATAACTATGTAAATAAAGCACTCTTTAATAATATTTAAATCATATCAATTCATGGTGAAAGAATATATATTAACATCTCCTAAACTAAATAAAGTATTAAGTATTAAAAATTAAGTATAAAGTTGTTGCAATGACTACACTTTCAAAAGCATCCTTTTCCCTAAAATATGGGTTTTTACATAGTTGAAATATTTTCCTTAAAGTAAATAAAACAGCTAATATATATATATATATATATATATATATATATATATATATATATATATATATATATATATGCATTCATGCTGGTCCTTTGGCTTGAGCATTTGAGTTTGAGTTTGAAGTAAACGGATTTCAAATTATGGATTTGGAATAGATATTCAAAAAAAGAAAATAGAAAACATGAAATAAAAAGAAAAAACATACCTAGGCCAATTTCCTTTTCTCAACCCATTCTCATTCCCCTCCACAGTCACTCAGCCCAATTCCGACAACCGCGCTGTGTATTTGCCATGCGGGACCCACTCGCCGGACACTCGCTCAGCCGCACGCGCCCGCAAGTGCTTCCGGCTCTCACCGCCACATGGACCACAACGTTAGACTCACACCCTCTCTCGCACATGTCTGGTCTCGCTGATGCCTGGACCCCATTTGCCAGATCTTCCTCCCTCCCTGGGTTGTTGCAAAAGACCAAAATCCGATGCATATCGCCATCGGGAATCACAGGATCCGATCGATCCACCACCTTAGTCTCTTCCCCGGGGCCTATATATATGACACCCGTCCACGTCCTTGTTCTAGGGATTAAGTAGCGCCTTGAGTCGAGAGCCCGAGCACCATCGCCATAGCTGTGAGGGATAGAACCAAAGCCACCATAGCTAATACCAACCTACAACGATGTCAAGCCTTCCGAGGCAGGCGAGGAAGCTTCTCTAGGCAACGCGGAGAACGATCGCGGCCTCACCAGGCGGTGTTGGGAACCGCAGCTCCGGCAATTGCACGTTGCAACCGCACATTTGCGCGTCGTCGTGGATGGATCACACCACCACACCAACCTTAGTGAGACTCCCTTCCCTGAACTCGCCTCGTTCTACTCCCTGTGTAGCCTCAGTCTAATCTAGGTTTGGGACGGGATCCTGGAGTTACCGCACGCCGGCAATGGCGTCCACCATGGGGGCCTATGCCATGGTCCCTGTTCAGCGAGGGGAGGTAGGTGATGGCCTTGGGCTATCGATTGCCTAATGATGGATTGGGATTAAACGCTAGTTCACATTGTGTCCTGGTCCGTTGATCTTGGATCTGTTGGCCGAGATCAGATCACAGGATCCTTTAATCTCGAGCGTTGATTTTAGATCCGACCGCTGTGATAGAATACTGGTTCGCGGTCTATTTCTGGCCATGGATATCAGATCCAACGGCTAGATCGAGCCTGTGTTTAAACCGTCGCGGAACTTTGCAGATGAGTCCCTAGAAAATAGTGAAAATAATTCGTTGTCCATAGTAGTTTAGAAGACATAAGATTTAGGCTTTTTCTTTTAGTTAGAACCCTAGTCGGTTAAGAAATATGACCCGTAATCCAAAAGTAATTCTGAAATATAAATCAAAATCCTGAAAAAGGATTTCTAGGATAAAAATAAATCTAAGAATCTTAGAAAAATCATAACTACTTCATTTTAACTCTGTTTTAGTCCATTCAAATTGTGTTAATTTTGTAATAAAGTTTCCTGCGCAGAAATAACACTATTAGTGTCACATCACAGACGTTTATAATTAGATATTCGTTTAATCTATGTTCTAATCCCTCTAATCAGAGTTAATCAGTCCCTAGTTACAGTTTGACTAAAATATGTTGTATAATAGAGTTATAACTTAGATTAAAATTGAATTAGTTATTTATTTAATATCTTTCTTCTATGATTTATATAAATACACATAGAGCATAGTTTTCATAGTTAATCACGTAGATCTTTCGAAAACTATATATTTTTAACTGTAACTCTGATTTTAGCGGTTCTTGAACCTACACTCTCGTAGCGACGCATAGAATATTCTTACGTTGTTTATTTCCCTGTTTTGGTGTAATGTTATTTTACCTACTCTTTGCCTATCTATGTGAATTGCTACGATAGAAGTGAGGTTGCGAGTCACCTGAAGACTAAATCAGAGAAGTACTTGGAGTTGCACCAAAAAGGCAAGTTATGCCCTTGATCACTCTTCTTTACCTAATAATGTTCTCTGTTAATCAATGTGACTTGCTCAGGTTAATTTGTTGGGACCTAATAGGTTTCCCTACTTTTTCTTACCCAATACCTTGCAAACAACTAAACTATTGGGTAGACTTGTTATTGCTCTACCTGGTTTTAGGATTAATGTTACGTCTGAATTATGATCATGTTCCAATATTGCTGTTGATTTAATTATTTTTCATGATAATATTATTATGTTAGTTGGAACATGGAGCTTAACTTGAGATAACAGTGCTACCACAAGGGTGGAATGGGATGCCCTTGGACAAATAATTAGGAAAGCTAGGGAGAGATTACCTTACCCGAAAGGGGCAAGCGAGGAGACATCGCTACAAAGCATAGGGAGGTCCTCGGGTCGAACTGTCTGTAAAGCTTTTCGGACGAGGGATTCCTATGCTTCCTTCTTTCGAAATCCGTAGGGGGTTTTCTCAAACGAGTAGAACTTTGGAAAGGCCTCGCAGTGGATCCTAGCCACCTTGGAAGTGTCTACGGGGCTAGCTAACCCAGGCTAAACGGGAAACACGTCTTATGGGTAAAAATGTGCAACCTTTGTAGAGCGTAAAACTAGTATATCAGCCGTGCTCATGGTCAAGAACGACTCAGGACTCTCGCATGATTAATTTATGGAACTAAACTTAATCTATCATTTGCATTGTATTGTGGGTATTATTATTAATTGTGATCTCTTATTTTATTGGGATGAAATATACTTACAATTAGTAACTTCTAATAATATTTTGACCAACTTTAAAAGCAATGCTCAGCTTTAACCATCTTCTTTGGTAAGCCTTACACTTCACATGAGCCCCCATCGTAAGTGAGCTCATGCACATTATTCCCGCAACTTGTTGAGCGATGAACGTATGTGGGCTCACCCTTGTTGTACTCACATCCCCCCAGGTATAGGATAGGTACCATGAGATAAGGAGCAAGGACGATGCTGTGATGAGTTCGTGATAGGTCTAGGTCGTCGTCTCCTAGTCAACTATGGTTGCTGGATCATTATCTTCTTATGATGTAATTATTTAACTATTTTGTACAAAACTCCCTTTATATAGTAAATATGTGACATTCGTTTCTGTACCATGAGTCATCATATGTGTGAGACTTGATCCTAACACACATTTGATTCGCGCCTGGGTTTGGCCCTTAAATCCGGGTGTGACAAAGTCTCTCACGCCTTACATAATTGATTACAATCAAACTGGGGTAAGGATGGAAATAGAAACGCACACAAGAGCACAAAGCAGCAACAACATGCACAGAAGCAAAAATAGTGCACGAAACAAAACGACAAAGTTACCACTCAAGAATGTGTCCAAATCTTTCTCTAACAAATCAACAGCGAGGTCGCAAAGATTCAAAATTGTAGTGTGCTCAAAATGTGCTTGGATTACAACTCCATGCGCCCAGGGGGTCCATTTATAGCCCCAAGAGGCCTAGGAGCCGTTGGAGCTCCATCATGGGGCACTAGTGTAATACCTAAAATCATGTTTAGAGATTTATTAAAAAGATTATTTGAAGATCTAAATAAATATGAACTCTAAGTAATAGATTAAATGCAAAAGATCATTATATGGACTTTTGCTATATATTTTAAAATAGTCACTAATATTTCTTAATGGAGATTATATATTATAAATTTTATTTTAACAAAAAAAAAGAAATGGAATATTTGAAAGGGCTTTCAATTGAACTTCACATCCAAAATAATGTTTTCTTTAAAGAAAACAATATGTGGGTGGCATGATTAAAAGTGTTTGCTTAAATTAAAAAACAGTAATATATACAAAAAATATATTACATTCATGCTGGAGTTTCTTCTTACGTAGTTAATTGAATTCAAAATCCAAAACCAAATTGAAAGTAGATTTGAAAACTGAAAAATGAGAAATAGAAAAAATTAAAAAGAGCATACCTTCTCACCTTGGACCAAATACGCCCAGTCGTGACCCAACCCACCATTTTGCCTGGCCGGCCCATCTCCAACTTCCCTCTGCACTCCCGCGCTCGGCCTGCCCCTAGGCACGCGTGTTGGGGCCACGTTGTCAGCACCCTTCTTCACCAGTGTAACAGACCCGAACAGATTCTGTCGTGTTCGGTTGCGATGCGATCCGATGAACACGGCCTTCCAGACTCATCCGCCTTTGGGGCTATATAATCTTAGGCGCTGCACGCCTTAGAATCCAAGCCACCTCCATCCGTGCCTCCATCGAGCAGCCACCTTCAAGGAACGTAGCGCAGAAAGGGAGAGAGAAGACGATGTCATCGTCGGTGATTCATGCTCTCAAAGAAGCTTTGACCTTGATGTGTGCTCGAGGAGTTACATGGGGGCTCGACGGACGTTTTTGTGGGGGGTTCCTTGGGCGGTGGGCAGAACGGTCATGGTGAATTGCTCACCGAACTTAGAAGGCTGCCGCTGGCCACGCACCTCCATGGACAACACGCGTCGCCCCCATGAGCACCGGTAAGAAACTATGGCTCAATTCGTTATATCCTCCGCATCGTGTAGCCGAGCATAGAAATGAGTAGTGTGCTTAAGGGTCGTAGTGCATTCGCCAACCATGGCCACCGCCGTGGTGTGTTGTTCACCGCCACCGCATCTGATGGAGTGAAGTGGAAGAACAAGCCAAGGCCACTGATCCATGAGTCAACGGTGGAGATTAGATAAGAGAATAGCCCTTCGTTTCGTTAAAAGGGAACTGTTTGATCGAGATCCTACGGTTCGAAATAGATCACGCCTTCATTAAATCTGGACCGCAGATCCATAGATCAAGGTTTGCGATTACTTACCCCTTCGTTGTTATATCCTATCCATCGGATCTTTATCGGACGGCTCACAACAGAAGATACCCCTTTGTCGAGGATTTTGCTTAAGAGACCCTCGGTTTCATCAGATTAAAACCCGTTGTCCTGATTTCCAAGATTGAGTCCTTGGCTAAATACTTAAATTACAAAGTAGTCCCTAGAATTTGCATAAACACCCCTGGAAGCTGTTTCAGGTATAAAATAAATATTAGACTACCTAGAAACTTGGAGAATTCATAACTTTTGCATTTTAATTCTGATTTGATCCGTTCAAGTTGCATTAGATATATAATAAAATTGTCTACACAGTAAAAACATTATTCATAACGCACCATGTACTTTTATATTTAACCTGTGTTTATTTTACTACCTCTTCTAATTAAGGTTAATTTGCAGATAATTATAATTTAACTAAAATATGATCTCAAGTTAAGTTATAACTTAGAATAAAGTTCAATTAAGTTATTTCTTGGTAATATCTTTACCACATGATTTATAATATACCTTTTATTGTTTAATCACCTAAATCTTTGGAAAATCATATCTTTCTAATTGTACCTCCGATTTTAGTTATTCTCGAACCTACGATTTCGTAGAAGCGTGTAGAATATTCTTAAGCGGCTTGTTCTCATGTTTGATGTACTGTTATTTTTATGTACTTCTTGTCTATTTGTATGTATTTCTATGAATAGAAGTGAGGTCACGAGAAACCCGAAGACCAGTTTGGTGAAGTACCTGGAATCTCAAGTCATAGGCAAGTTGTGCCCTTGATCACTTTTCTCTACCTAATAATGTTTCTGTTAATAATTGTGACATGCTCAACTTAATTTGATGGGACCTAATAGGTTTCCCTAGTGCTGTTTACCCTAGACCTTGCAAACAAAAGAACTATTGGGTAGATTTGCTTTTGCTCTACCTGGTTTCGAGAAATTAATGTTATATTATGATCATGTTCCAATTTTGTTGTTGTTTTAATTATTGTTCATGATAAGATCATTATGTTAATTGGAACATGGAGCGACCAACCAGTAAAACAGTGCTACCACAAGGGTGGTATGGGACATCCTTGGCTGACTAATTAGGAAAGCTAGTGGAGGACTACCTTACCCGAAACGGGCAAGGGCGGTAGAGGAGTTGTGGTATATGGAGGTTCTCGAGTCGATCATGCTGCGATGGCTTTTCGGACGAGGGATTCCTATATCGCCCTTCTCAGAAACCGTAGTGAGTTTTCTAAAGCTAGTGGAACTCTGTAAAGGCCTCGTAGTGCTACCCCGCCTCGCCTCCTCGGTACAGGTGTATGGGATTCATGACCCCGTGGCAGATGGGTAACATGACTTGTGGGTAAAGATCTGCAACTTCTGCAGAGTGTAAAACTGGTATATCAGCCATGCTCACGGTCATGAGCGGCTCGGACACCCACATGAGTAATTTACGGAACTAAACTTAATTTGTCATTTGCATTGCATTGTGGGTGTTATTGTTAATTGTGAACTCTTATTTATTTGGGTTGGTATCTACTTATACTTAGTAACTACTAATAAAACTTTGACCAACTCTAAAAGCAATGCTCATCTTTAACCATCTCCTTTGGTAAGCCTTGCACTTCACATGTGAGCCCCATTGTAAGTGAGCTCATGCACATTATTCCCCACAACTTGTTGAGCGATGAACATATGTGAGCTCATCCTTGATGTACTCACATCCCCCAAGTCAAGGATAGGTACCACAAGATAAGGAGCATGATGGATGTTGCGATGAGTTCGTGAGAGATTTAGGCCATCGTCTCTCAGTCAACTTTGGTTGTTGTATCGTTGTCTTCGTATGATGTAATTATTTAACTATTTTGTACATAACTCCATTATATATTAAAGATGTGACATTTGTTTCTGTACCATGATCCATCATATGTGTGAGACTTGATTCTAGCACACATTTGATTCATGCCTGGGGTTGACCCTTAAATCCGGGTGTGACAACTAGACTGTTCGGGGGCACCCGACCATCCGGTGCACCTCCCAACCGTTGGCTGATGTGTCATATAGCCGTTGGTCATCTTCACACACCGGGTTGTCCGTCGTCTGGTGAATTATAGCTGAGGGAACCCGAGAGTGGCCTGTTCAGTCGGACAGTCATTGGACTATCCAGTGGGTGGCAATGTACTGTTTGGTGCTATCCAGACCAGCCTGATTTCATCTTTTTCGTGTTGATTTTCTTTTGCTCCTTTTGGCTCGACTTCATATAGTCCCTAGCACTTAGACAAATATGATTAGTACCTAAATCAATTGACTAGGTGCTAGAAGCATACCTTTTCACTTGGAACCATATAAATTTGTAGTATGCCCATTTTCAAGCCTGAAAGTGCCTTTTCTCAATTTGCTTTGCAACTATGTGTGCTCATGCTCATAGGAAAATATGTTAGTACATTGTAGTGTGTTGAGCATTTAATCACCAAAGACAAATAGAAATGGCCTTTCAGTGTTGGTCGTGGTGATTGTTTTATTAGGGGCCATCATGGGTGTTGGTTTTCGAAGCACAAACGGTGGAATGCAAATGTTAGGACGGAAGTTTGTGGGCCCAAACATTCGAAAGCGAAATGATAGGTGGCACGACAAAACATTAAGCAGAGAGCGCAAATTGCCTTGTTAAGCGTGTCCCACCACGCTATAGGACGAGAGTATTTATAGGGTAACTGAGAGTAGGTAGTCTAAATACATCCATATGCCACGGTTATGTATCATATTCCTAGAATATGATGGGGTAAGTTTTCTTTGATTACACAAAGATCCCTACCGACATAGACTGACCGGCAGGCTCGGGTCGACCGGGATGTCGGCCCACCCTGGCCGGGTCATGGACGATGTCTTCGGGTCTTTGTTCTCGCACGGGCCTTCGCCTTTTCATTGGTTGTGATTGCAACACGTCAACCCCTCATCGATAGGGATGGCAAATTTACCCGTGGGTTTGGTTTCGGATACGAATTTGTACCTGCGGGTCTTGCCCATACCCGACCCATGATAAAATCGGGTCGGGTACAAATATTTTTTATCGCCCGCGGGTTACCCGTGGATATCCATAAAAACTAAAAAACTAGTGAGCATGTATCATGAAGACTTGAAGTGTTCCCATATTATGTTCTGTATGCCTCTTTTGACGCATAATTCATGATGACTTGTTTGAAGTGTTCCCTGCACGCATAAGTTTTCTGGAATTTTTGTTGGTTATGATTATATTTTCTGAAATTTTTTGGTATTGTTTTAAGATATATATATATACTCGCGGGTACCCGATACCCGCACGATACCCGACGGTTACGGGCACGGGTAAAAATTTTACCCGCGGGTATTTATTATATTCGACCCATTGCCATCCCTACTCATCGACCCAAGGCCCCATCACAGCAGCTGTCGATGCGGAGGCCTTTGATTCCATGGTCGTATGCAGAGGCATTGTCTCCAATAAAGCCGGACTTCACCTGTTCGTCTCCGGAGGCATTGCCTCCAAAGTCGGACTTCGCCTATGCACCAGTCGATTGTTCTGTCTAAGGCACTAGGGCAGCTGGTTAGTAATCAAAATAGGGTGGTCGAGGGATAGGTCCGTCGTCCTCGCTCCAGCAAAAAAACTCGGGACTGATCTTAATTAACTGACGATTGATAGAACTGTCAGCACCGATGTTGGAATTGTCGGGACGGTTTGGTTGCCTGCATGGCTGACCGCCTGAGCCTGGCTCCTATGTAGTGAGCCTGACTCTGACTGGTCTAAGTGGACACATACAATTTCTTGTGTTTGGTTGTTTGCATGCGATCAGTCTGGTTTATAGAGATGTTGTTTGGTTGCCTGTATGAATATTTGTTGTATGAGTTAAAAATGTTATTAAATAAATGAAAATTGTATTAATAAACAGTAATTATATGTTAAAATTATTTAATAGACACTAACTACATGTTAATAAACACTAATTATATCTCTACTACTCTATAAGGACCTAACGAGGGCATCCACAGCTTCACCATGCCCCCGCCCGGATGTCGCGCCCGACCCCGCTGCCCGCCCTCCTGCCTACCCCCCCCCCCCGATAATCTTGCCAGCATGGCCGCCGCCGCCCCTCCCCCAGCGCTCCACGCTTCGCCATTCTCGCCCCGCTCCCTGCCATCCCCTTCCATCGGTGCCCCCGTCATCCTTGCCCCGATCTCCATCAAAATAAGCTAGCGACGGCCTCGCCATCCTCGCCCCATGTTCCCCATCCCATAGCCCCTACCCCCACCGTGCGTTCCCCGTCTCGCCGCGCCCGCATCCTCTCATCCCGTCCGTCGCGCCCGCACCCCCATGCAAAACAGCTGGCATCCTCGGCGTGGGGGCCGCGCCAAGCCTGGTGGCCGGCTCGTGGACCTGGACAGCGCCGAGAAGGGCCCAAGGATGTCCCCGTCCCCATCCCCGTCCCTGTGCCACGAGAGCTGGCGTTCTCCGGCAAGGTCGTCGTGGCTGGTGTGCCGGCAAGGGCGAGTGTGCACCCGTCCTCGGCGTCGCCACCTCGCCCCCTTCCGAGATCGACGCCGCCATCCCCCGAGCTCGAGATCCGCTCTCCCCATGGTGCCTCATGGCCTCTCAAGCAGGGATCCGCTCAATGACTCCACATGTTCCCTCCCCGGTGTCGGTTCCTTGCCTCAAATGCCTGCGACACCGTGCGGCCAGCTCCAAGAACCGGCGTCGCAGGAGGCGCTGGTAGATGAAGCAGGGCCTGCGCCCAAGGCGGTCGGTCGCGGGGATCTGCCGCGCCCACACGCGTCTCAGGACAGAAGCGTGCTGCCAAGGCTGAGGAGATCTACCAAAACCTAGAGGAGGAAGAGGTCCCAACGGCGTCCTTTGTTCAAATGGCTATTTCAGTATCATCCTTTTTACTTCACATGAGAACCTCATTCTCCTCCAAACCAACAGAGGTACCTGCTAGATTTGTTTATCCGTAGATTCTTTTGTGCCAACTATTTATTTGATTTGCTGCAATTTTTAGGGTTTAGGGTTTAGCTTTGATCATATTTTAATGTAGTGCCATGGGTTCTATAACACTATTAACTTGCCAACCAAAGGTGGGTGTTTTTTTTGAAGCAAGATATGAATCCACAGGTTTTTATGAGGAAGCTACCACAAATTCTTTTGGAATATTTTGTCTTAGAGGACTTGTGCCTGGATCAACTTACTCTATAAGAGTGGTTGCAAAAGATAATCTTTGGTTTGCACCATTTGAGCGTGCTTCACCTGAGTTAAAAAGGTCATGATATTTTCTCGAATGATAATTTCTCTATGTATTTCTTTGGCTGTTAGTATTTATATGGCACCTACTTATGATAGAAAATATTAAAACCCACCTGAGTTAAAAAGGTCATGAGCAAAAGGCTTGATCCATTATTTGGAACTTATTCAGATCAGTAACAAAACTCCAGCTGATTGTGCAACTGTTGTTTACTAAAGCTACAAAATGCACTGGCACAAAAAATTAATCATGCCAAACACATCCACACAATCTATCTCCAAAATTCAATCAACAATATATAGTGTACATAGTTTACTAAAGAATGTAAGGTTTAGTGGGAAGGGAGATAGGAATACTTAAACAAATCCAGATTCAAAGAAACAGGGAAAAGAAAAAGGATGCACAGTTTATGGCGAGTGAACTCGAGCGCTTCTATTCGGAGATGATGCAGAGCTCTCTGCAGGATTATCCAAAGTTAATATATGTGTTTTGTTTAACTTATTCCCTCAATAGTCATTCTTTTGCTCATAATGCAGTCTTACGAGATAAAAAGAGAGATTCTTCATGCCTTGGACCAAACTGATGGAGATAGATCCATAGAAAATAGTGCATGGCTTTACATTCTGTTTGTGTTATTTTTTCATAGCTTTACAGGCATTGTAAAATGTAATCTTGTTTCACCTTATCCTGATCATTCTCATGTTTCCTACTTGTAGAAACTAAGGGGGGATAATTGGTGTAAGGAACAAAATGGAAGTAGTGCAGTAGGATGATGAAGCATTAGTTAACTTGAGAACACAGGTATTGAACGCTCAAAAGCTGTTGATTCTGCAGTGCTGGGAAAATATAGCATCTGGAGACGTGAAAATGAAAATGAGAAGGCAGATTCAAGGGTTCGTCTGATGCGAGATCAAATGATCATGGCCAGAATTTATTCTGTTCTTGCCAAATATAGGGACAAACTTGATCTCTATCAGGAGCTGCTAGCAAGACTCAATGAAAGCCAGCGCTCCCTTGGGGAAGCTACTGCTGATGCCGAACTTCCGAAGAGGTGGTGCCTGCTTGAACTATCTAGGCCCAAATTTTCAGTGTTACTGATTTCTCTTTCTGTATTGATTCATCTCATCTTTAATTTGCAGTGCTTCAGATAGAATCAAAGCAATGGGCCAAGTTTTATCAAAAGCAAGGGATCTGTTGTATGATTGCAAGGAAATTACCCAGCGTTTGAGAGCAATGCTTCAGTCAGCAGATGAGCAGGTCTGGAGCTTGAAGAAGCAAAGCACCTTCCTTAGCCAGCTTGCAGCTAAGACAATCCCAAATGGCATCCATTGTCTTTCTATGCGCTTAAGAATTGATTATTACCTTCTCTCTCCAGAGAAAAGAAAGTTCCCCAATAGCGAGAACTTGGAAAATCCTGATCTTTACCATTATGCTCTTTTCTCAAACAATGTTTTGGCAGCATCAGTTGCGGTCAACTCAACCATCATGAATGTGAAGTTTAGTGTAATCCCCATCTTGAAACTGGAAGTGTAATCTCTTCATTATGTCTACCATTGAATGACCCATTATATAGCACTTTTGATTTTCTTTCTATAAATTTTTAGGAGCCTGAAAAACATGTGTTTCACCTTGGAAAATGCATGTGGAAAATGTTGATGACTTCAAATGGTTGAACTCTTCTTACTGCCCTGTTCTGAAGTAGCTCGAGTCTGCAGCCATGAGTTCAATGTCTGTTCTCTGAATTTAAGATCTATGATCTGCAATTTTACTCATTGCCATCAATTTCTAAATGTCCCAGTATACACGTATATATTTCTTTTCTAAAAAGACTGCTCATAAAGACTGCTCATCAATTTCTAAAAAGACTGTTGTTTCAGATCCTCTTGTCAGTGATCATAACAAAGAGTCTTTTATAATTAGAGGTGATAATAATGTCGTCGTCAATTAGAGGTGCACCTGCGTCGGCGCCACGACACTTGACCCAGGTGAGGTTGCTGTCGATGCCACCATGTCTTCTTCATCTATCCACTAGCCTCATCTCGCCGGCGACGAGATCCACCGCACTGCCTTCCTTCCCGTCTTCCCTTGGCATTCCTCTGTGTAAGATTTCTCTTCCTGTATTTGGACTGGTACTACTTGATTTTTTTGACTGTGATGTTAGCTGCTTCTGCTGTACTTTTTTCAATGTTTAAAATGCATTCATTTCTGTATTTTGATACTGCATTTTTTGCTACTGATTTGTGCCATTCTGATCTGACCTCAAGTTCTAGGAGCAGCTAAGTGAAATAATACTGTTTCTAATTGTATCTTCTCTTTTGGGCTTGTGTTTTGCTTGGTATTGCTTCCCTGCTACAATCCTAGCTATGTAAGCTTGTTGTCTGATGATTCTGTTTCCTTTTCGTTCATCTCATTTTTCCATATGGACCACAAACAGTAATATACTATGAGGTCCCTCCTTGATGTAATTGTATGCATAGGAGGAACTTGTTTCTAACAGTGTGCTGATGCAGTCTGTGCCACTTAAACACTATCTTTGGCTGTTGCTAGATATCACACAAGATCGATTCCAATTTTATTTCATTGCATGGAACTAGATGCCTTTAATCAAAGAGATCGTTATTTTTGTTTATCATGTAGTGTTCAGTATATAGTATAGGTTAGTACCAACTTTTTGTGTAAATGTGCTCCAGGTCTCTAGCTTTTTCTTGATATGTCATTTATTTCTGTTCATTTGGATAGAGACACCCTCTTTGTTTCTATTCACTTGGACATAAGATGACAATTTAGAATTTGCTTCCTCCTGCCTAATGGTAAATCATCATAGATTAACATTTTTAACTTTTACCCGGTTTCACTCAGGTCTTGAGAATGAGTAGGGTAGGAGCTCCAGGAGCAGTTCTTCCCCTTCTCACAGAATCGCCCTCCCTGAGGTGCCAAACCTTCTAATTTTGTATAACTTCAATAAATCCTTGAAAAAGTATTGTTGCTTTGTAATTGGTTGCATACACCTCACATATTTTTTCATCTGTGTGTCCAACTGCAATGCCTCAGAATTCAGCTATGATATGGCATAATAGATTATAATAGTAGTGCTTTTCTTTAGTTCCACATGCACTATGTTGATGCTTCTAAAAATTCTAGGTTTACTTTAATGTATATATATACACTATATCTCTGTTATTGTGAACTTAATTCTTTTCTCCTTTTTTCTGAACATTTTCCTGGAATAGGAATAACCTCAAACTTGTGTGCCTTAATAAATCTTGATTTAATGGCAGATATTGAAACCCTTGAAGTTGAGAGTGCCACAAATGGAGATAAGAACCTAGACAATGCTCTTATGTGGTACGATAAGAAAAACATAATGGTCACAAAAATATTTTAAGTTTTATGTGGTTTCGGTTCTTGCAAAAGTAAAGTAGTTCTGATCGCAGAAATATTTTGCTCTTTTTAATTCCTTGGTATATGTACATTGGCAAGTATGTGATATTAGAATATTTGAAGAGTTGTCATTTTGATCATCATCTTCATTTATACTTTTTAGGTCAGATCTATTAAAGCATCAGCATTAATTTTACAAGCTTTTGGTTTAGTTGTATGTGATATTAGCTTAATGTTTGGGTCAGATCTAATCATGTAGTGTACAATGCATGTTTGTTTCCAAAGACTACTAAATTAACTATAAACATTAAGCTTTAATGCAGCTATCGGCAATTTTTAAATACTATGCTTTCCTCAGTCTATGTTGATTCTCAGGTTACTCCATGTTATATTTTTAAGAAATTTATAAGCTTATATAAAATGTTGTTTATGTTTGTACAATAATCTATTTTGTCAGACTATGTTGCTCTGAAAGATGATGCTTTACAAATAATTCACAGCCTATGAAATTGTAGGCAACCATCTTAACAACAAAAGAGGCTCGTACAATCACAGCTGCAACTGCTAAACCACTTGTGCATGCAAAGTATCAAAAAGGAGGCCAGACACAGGTTGATGAAACATCTAAAAAGGTAAGCAACTTGAACCACTGTTTTCTCAAGATCCCTTCTGGTAACAAAAAATTATTAATACGGTAAACATGGTTGCTGCTTGATGATAAATAGTAAAAAAATGGTTCTCTGAAATTGGCTGATATATATTAATAAAAACTTTGCCCGACCAGATGTCGCGGTAAAGCGATTTAATTACCATACACAACTCTGTTGCTTTTCTCTTTAGCACAAACAGAAAAGAAAAAAGAAAAAACATGCAGGATTGATTGTTGATTTTACACAAGCATCTCAAGCTCTACCAGAACTCTGAGATATTTGCTATGCGGTGAACTAGCAGCATTCACATAAATTTCTTTCCAGTGATCGAATTCACTTAAAACGTGCACTAATCTAATTGTAAACTTTGTGCTCTTCTTTTATTGTGGATTTGTTTGAAATCTGATATATCATTTTGTTTTGGATTGGTTCAGGCAATAAGGATGTCAAATCCGCAGCTTTGCCAACATGAGTAGTTTATATTCGCTTCCCCGCACCCTCCACTTCCTTGTCGTCGTGCTGATTCCAGATCAAGGGGTAGTGATCCGGAAGGTGGCTATGGTTTTTGTAAGTACGAGGCTCAAGATCTTGTTCAAGGAAGGTGCCTATGGTACTTTTGATCCTTTGTTCATCAACTTGATTGCATCTATGCAAGCGCTACAACCAGATTGAAGCCCAGTCTGCTGCTAGCATGGCACCTATGTGGACCCTCTGCAATATGTGTATGATAGGATGTGTCATGCGTGAGGTGAGATGATATATGTTAACTGAATTGGTAAAACACTTGATATATGTTAAAATATGTTGACCCCAATGATCCTACTAAGATCTTCCTTTGGCATGATATATGTTTCATACAATTTTTTTTACTCCCGTCGCAACGCACGGGCACTCACCTCGTACTAATATTAATCGCGTAATTTTTTTATTTATATTTAAAATATACATAGCATGTGTGGTCTAGTTTCGTTCGTAAAAATATTAGAAACACATATATGAAATCGGCTCGGTAATTAAATCTTTTAATTACAAGATATAACAAAAAAAACCAAACAAACGTTGTCTTTTGTATGTGCAGATATAATTGAACCCATAGGGAAGGCAACCAAACGTATTGTATACATATTTCCAAACATGCTTATTAACTACGTCCTGATTAGATCATGCTTACATACGCAATGCATGCATGTGGGTTCGATTCTGACCCATAGATACAAACATACATACCGCCGTGAGCGACTCGGTCGTAATTAATCGCTGAAAAGAGTGAACCTCACGTCGACCGTGTTCGCTCTGCAATATACTCCGGCCGGTTATCGCGTAAACTTTGCCGTCAACGCGATCGTGGCTCGTTTTGGATCCTCTGGCCGGCCGGGTAAAAGAGTTTCTGGAAACTGTCGTTATTAGCATGCATGCAGCACTAATTAACCTCTGCTAGCTCCAAATAAGAAAAAAGCTAGCTAGTCGTCGTTTCGGCAGGAAATTAAAGACGAACGAGAGCAAAAAGTGTGACGACGGGGAACAGAGCAGAGCGTTCACACACACGGTGCTGCCGGGCGGAACGTGCATGTGCATGCTCAGTGATCCAGTCCAGTCGTCCTCTCTTCATGGAGGAAAAACTGGCCGTGCATCACGGCGCGCGCGTGCCTGAACCGGTCTCCGATCCGATCTATCGGGTTGGTGCGCCTAGTATATCTTACTCCAGCTGAGTCTAGTGCTCTCATCTCTCTCTCGTGTGTGTGTAGGAGTCCACTGGCGGCCGGATCTCGTACGTCTCGTCGACGATCGTTGGTGCACGTGCGAGTAGCAGTGCATGCTGATGGACGAGTTGAAGTAGCTAGCGGCTAACATATGCACGCGCGCATGAAGCAAGTTTGATCTATCTTTCTGTCTATATATGTTAATTTTATATGTATATATAATAATATATCTATCTACTAGAAACTTTGACGAAAAAGATATATATATGAGTAGTAGACAGACACTATACCGCAATAATAATCAACTTCTCCACAGCTACCTCCCGGCCGGCCGGTAATCCCGTTATGTAACCGCCGGATCGGACTACTGGGTACGGCAGGGGTAGCAGGTGATATATGGTTGATCAAGTACTACGAGTGGAGTACTACTAGTATACTAGTATGTAGCTAGCTAGAGGAGTGCATGCAATGCAATGAATGATCATGGATCGACTGCCTGCAGGCTGCAGCTAATAATAATGTAGTATCGGATACATGCAGCAGGTTGAAATATAATGAAATATGCACAGCCTAGCTGTTTGATGATAATCTAACAAAATGCCCATACGGCCTATATCTGTATGTTCAGAGGTTTGCTCTGCCTGATCCCTCATTCATGGTTCTGACGATGCAGAAACAAATCACACAGCTATAGCTGTTTTGCGGTGTGATCATCAACAAGGCTGCGCTGCGTGCCGACACCTCTCTAATTAATTAAAACCCATCTCACCTTAGAACGCCAACTCAACAAGTCATCATCGTCGTCTTTTTCTCCCACGCAGTGTACGTACACACATGCGGCGCAGATCGATATTTGACGACCTTCGTCCCTGGGTTTCTATACGTACCAACGTGTGTGTACGTACGTGCACGCTTATTGATGCATGCGTGATGCGTATCGACCGGCCGGCCGGTGCTGCAGCACCTCCTAACACACCCCCTTTTGACCTTGCTACTGCTGCAACGGAGGAATGTTCATCATTGGGTTTATATCCCACTCCCAAGGGAATTTCTCGCGTTTACATGCCCTTTTCCTCCTCCCCGTTTAATTAGTGGCGCTCTGCTTGTTATCTAGTATGTTAATGTGACGCTGACCCTTGCCTTGCATTGTCTTGTCTCTCTCTCGCGGCTGAGCGGCTCGATCCATTCCATCGCATAAGCATCGCTTTCTTTATACCGCGCGGCCGGCCGGGCGCCAGTCGCGCATGCATCCATGCTTAAAGACTCGCTGCTCATCTCACACCAGTGAGACCATGTCCAGCAGCACTTTGTCACCAAAAACACTTGTTTTGTAATATTTTGTACTGTATAGTGCACTGTTCATGAAGTAGAGTTTAAATATAAGTATAAGGGTAGCAAGATGAATTGCAGCTAGCTAGCCGACTGTGTGTTGGCGCCGATCCGGACGCCAACCACTGCGATGAGAACCGGGGGCGGTGCTAGTACAAAAAGACTCAAAGCCTGTGGTGCAATATATTTTTACATACGTATTTGGTTATCAACCGCCTGTGCTATTTTTAGTGGCGGTTTCTTAAGAAAACCGCCACGTACTAGAAATCGTATTTGTACACCTTATTAAGAAAACCGTATGTAAAAATCCATGATTTCTAGTGACGGTTTTTTAAAGGAAATGTCTGTAGAAATCGATTTCTACTGGCGGTTTTCTTAAATGACCGCCACTAGAAATTATTTTTATCCTTAATTTTTCGAGTTTTTCAAATGATCTCGTACGATGAAACCATCAAAATAAAAGTTGTAGATCTCTAAAAGTTATGAAACTTTGTAGTTGACAACTTTTTTATTTGAACTCATTTCGGTTCTAAAAACTGAATCTAAGTATGTCAAATTTAAAATTCAAATTTTACAAACGATCTCGGATGAAAAACGTGTCATAATGAAAGTTGTAGAACTTCAAAAGTTATTCAACTTTGTAGTTGATAATGTTTTTATTTGAATTCGTTTACAGTCTCAAATAAGCAATTTACACTCAGCTGGTTGTAATATATGGACAAAAAACTACAAACTAGATACAAAATATGCCATAAGCGCAAAAAATGCCGCAACCTACTACTTCTACGGAGACTGGCGGGTGGGGTGGTCTGGGCCGAGTCCTCTCAAATATATTTTTTGCTATTTTTAAAACCCGTGTAACGTTTCTGAAAATAATTTTCACTAGCGGTCCCAGTGGAAATCGATTTTCACTAGCGGCCCTCAGTTACCCGCCTGTAAAAATGATGATTTCTACTGGCCCCTAGCACCGCGGTTCTAAGAAACGCCAATGAAAATATGTTCACAACCGTCACTATAGAGCTTATGTGTACTAGTGTTCTGTGGAGACGCGAACGAGGAGGAGAGGTTTTAGGCTGTCTTAAGATCAGCAGGTCACCTAAGACGTCTCTAATCGACGTAGAGCCAAAGAGAGGTGAAGATTTAGAGAGATGAATCTAATTTACTGTCTCCTCCTAGGGCAAAATGTAAAGAAATAGATGTATATTGATTGATTGATCGGTTGTTGTTATTCCAACCGGTCGTAGCCCTTCATATATATATATATATATATCTACTAACTATTAAGGGAACAATGTAGACTGCCCCCGCCTCAGCAGCGCACCACGCACGTCGCGAATCCCGCGCACGACTGCCCCCGCCGCGATTCCCCTCCCGCCCGCGACGAATCCCCCGCCCGAGCCGGCCGCACGACCTGCCTCTCCGCCGCGACAGGCGCCGCGCAGACGCCGCACCCGCTCGCCCCCACGCGCTCCCCCTCCCGCCGCCCCTGCTCCCCCCAACCGGGATCTGCGACTGCCGCCATTCTCAAAACGCCGGAGGCCATGGGGTTCGACTGGGGTTCGACTGCACGCACCTATCGTGGCTCTAGATGCCATGGGGTTCAACTACGCGCACCGCTCTGCGGTAGACGTCGTCATCGTCGATGTCCTCCTCCGCTACATCACCCACCTGGACTGGCCTGCCGCCTTCCATGCCAACCTTGCCGGCCGCCGCACACTCGCCAACGAGCTCGATGTCGTACATGTGCTCGCAGGTGGTCGGCACCGACACAGACGGTTTCGCAAGCGCGGCGGCACGAACCGCTGCCTCGTTCGCTTCGGTCCCGCGGCCACAGACAGCTGCCTCGTTTGCAATATATTAGCGGCGGCGGCAGATTGCGCGCTAGCGACCGAGACGCAAGAATTCTGCGTCTGTTGCTGCATGTTTGGATGGGTGCAGGTAATATCTTGTATTTCTTGCTGTTATAGATGAAGTATGGACCTGCTCCTCCGGTTCTTCAGCTTTTTTTGCTTCATCCACACATTTTCTGGTCTGGGTAGCGCAATCCCATCTCGAGCCGTTCACCTTTTGCAACCGCGGCAAGCAAGCTGTGCGCTGTGGTCTGCACGCAGCCGCAGTCCTGTCCAGCTGAAAATTGAATTCTGAACACAAAAGACCTCCAAAATCGGCGAGGCGAATCCCGCTGCGGCCGCCGGAAGCGCGCAGCGCAGGGGGCAATGGCTCCTTAATGCTCTCCTGATTCTGTAGGACATATTAGTTTAATTGTTGTTTATCATTTCAAACAGAGCAACTAAACTGATAAGAACATGTAACTGGTACACGAGGTGTGTAATTTACTCTGTCAGTTCGCCAATAAATCGACAATTTAAGCTCCAATATTTGTTGCTTTTGTTAGAAAAAGTGCAACTTTTACATTTTTTCTTGGTTTGCCTCTGGGTTCAACAGATATAGTGAATATGGGTGTGGCACACTCTTCTTTGGGATTTCAGAATGGCACAAGTTCTAGCAGTGACACTGATCGTCTTCCCAACGAGTTGGACATTATGAGCATAAGGGATGATAAAGTAATCTCATGTCCCCCAAATGTTCCATCAATTATTGCTTTCTGGTGGGTGCTCAGTTTGTATTTGTATTTTGTTTTTGTTTGAAAAACAATGCTGGACTTCGAAGATATTGTAGTCAATGGCAACAGGGCGGAGCCTGGTCATATCATAATGACCAGCATTGATGGGAGAAATGGGTAGACAAAGCAGGTAAATTAACCCCCCAAAAAACATATGACATGTTATTGTAGAGAACTGAAGATCCCTTTCTTTCAAATTACTGATGTATATATATGTGCACTGCTGACTATTAGTTACATGGATGAGCGGGTGGTAGGTCATGGATCCTTCAGAACTGTTTTTCAGGTTTGTTACTTTACAAATTAGTATGAAATGGACTTGTCTGGTTTCATTTTAATATTTCACTTTGTGCATTCGTTAACCACGAGATATTTTGTTGTGTTATTGTGTGAGAGATAGTGAAACATATATGAGTACTTGTTTTCATGTCCACTATTTGGGTTGGAAGATTATACTAAAACACATCCCTTATAAACCTTATAATACAAGTATATCTGCATCGGCCATGGCAAGCAGCTCAACGCAAGTACTCTTACTGTAGCTACTGCATCATGAACAAAAGAATATTATATCTATGCAAATCTTGGGGAAGATTATATGGAGTAGCATTTGTCAGTTTTTAGCTCGTTGCTACTAAAACAGGAGCCGAATTTTGGGCTATTATTTTGTGTTTATAATATAAGCACCAATTAGCTACGCGGCAGAGGCTATGGGAGAACACCATGAGATTGAAGTGAAAGATGAACCTGCAAATATATGTCAAAGATGTGAAGCTTTGATTACTTCAGTAATGCACATAACATTTATGAATTGTATCTTCTCCCAGTCACTCTATAGTCTGATGCACTGGACTGGAGGTAGCACATACAGACTACAATAGGGAAATGATGTACCGAAATCCATGGTAGAATCGGCTCAATATCATCATTCTTTTTCTATGCATGGTCCTTTCAACTAATTGATGAATTGATATGAATGGTTTGTTCATTCATTATTGAGTTAGTTTTACATGCTTCTTTTATGTATTAACTTCTTCCGACAATATGTGGTGTTCGTTTTTATGTAATCGTTATGCACTAACTGTCGGGGACCATAATTAGGGGTACCCTCAAGACGCCTAATTCTCAGCTGGTAACCCCCATCAGCATAAAGCTGCAAAGGCCTGATGGGTACGATTAAGTCAGGGATCAGTCCACACGAGTGACTCGGTCACGCTTCACCCGAGCCTAGCCTCGGCCAAAGGCAGCCGACCTCGAGAGACTTCCGTCTCGCCCGAGGCCCCCCTTTTAACGCCGTACGTACCACCGGCTCGCCCGAGGCCTTGGTTTCGCTTAGAAGCAATCCTGACTAAATCGCCGCGCCGACCGACCGAGTCGCAGGGGCATTTAACGCAAAGGTAGCCTGACACCTTTATCCTGACACGCGCCCCCCGGCAGAGCCGAAGTGACCGCCGTCACTTCGCCGCTCCACTGACCGGTCTGACAGAAGGACAGCGCCGCCTGCGCCACTCCGACTGCAGTGCCACTTGACAGAGTGAGACTGACAGGCAGTCAGGCCTTGCCAAAGGCGCCATAGGAAGCTCCACCCGACCGAGGGCTCGGACTCGGGCTAAGGCCCCGGAAGACGGCGAACTCCGCTCCGCCCGACCCCAGGGCTCGGACTCGGGCTAAGGCCCCGGAAGACGGCGAACTCCGCTCCGCCCGACCCCAGGGCTCGGACTCGGGCTAAGGCCCCGGAAGACGGCGAACTCCGCTCCGCCCGACCCCAGGGCTCGGACTCGGGCTAAGACCCGGAAGACGGCGAACTCCGCTCCGCCCGACCCCAGGGCTCGGACTCGGGCTAAGACCCGGAAGACGGCGAACTCCGCTCCGCCCGACCCAGGGCTCGGACTCGGGCTAAGGCCCCGGAAGACGGCGAACTCCGCTCCGCCCGACCCCAGGGCTCGGACTCGGGCTAAGGCCCCGGAAGACGGCGAACTCCGCTCCGCCCGACCCCAGGGCTCGGACTCGGGCTAAGGCCCCGGAAGACGGCGAACTCCGCTCCGCCCGACCCCAGGGCTCGGACTCGGGCTAAGACCCGGAAGACGGCGAACTCCGCTCCGCCCGACCCCAGGGCTCGGACTCAACGACGAAACTACGCCTCGCCCGACCCCGAGGCTCGGACGCCGCCCTGGCCTCGGCCAAACGATCTCCGCCTCGCCCGACCCGGGGGCTCGGGCTCGGCCTCGGCCGCGGAAGACAGGATCGACCTCGGCTTCGGAGGAGCCCCCACGTCGCCCGACCTAGGACTCGGGCCCGCTACGCCAACAGGGAGCGCCGTCACCATCCTACCCCGAGCCGACTCGGGTCACGAAGAACAAGACCGGCGTCCCATCTGGACAGCATCGCCAGATGGGCAATGATGGCGCCCCACAAGCTCTATGACGACGGCGGCTCTCAGCTCTCTTACGGAGGCAAGGCGACGTCAGCAAGGACTCGACCGCTCCTACAGCTGTCCCTCCGCCAGGCTCCGTTGCTCCTCCGACAGCCACGACATCACGCCAGCAAGGTGCCAAGACCTCTCTGGCTGCCACATTGGCATGTACCCAGGGCGCTGGCTCCCTCTCCGCCAGACGCGTAGCACTCCGCTGCACCCCCCATTGTACACCTGGATCCTCTCCTTACAACTATAAAAGGAAGGACCAGGGCCTCCTTAGAGGAGGTTGGCCGCGCGGGGGCGAGGACGAGACAGGCGCTCTCTTGGGGCCGCTCGCTTCCCTCACCCGCGTGGACGCTTGTAACCCCCCTACTGCAAGCGCACCCGACCTGGGCGCGGGACGAACACGAAGGCCGCGGGACGTTTCACCTCTCTCACGCCCGTCTCCGACCGCCTCGCCTCTCCCCCCTTCGCGCTCGCCCACGCGCTTGACCCATCTGGGCTGGGGCACGCAGCACACTCACTCGTCGGCTTGGGGACCCCCCGGTCTCGAAACGCCGACAGTTGGCGCGCCAGGTAGGGGCACGCTGCGTGTTGACGAACAGCTTCCCGTCAAGCTCCAGATGGGCAGTCTCCGACGACCTCTCCGGCCCGGGACGGTGCTCCGTTTCGGGAGTCTCGAGTTCATGTCCTTCGACGGCAGCTACGACATGATACTCCTTCCACCACCGCACGGCAGCGACAATGGCGGCCGACAACCCGCCCGCCGGCGGCGGAATCGACGACATCTTCCCCGCGTGGTGGAAGAACAACATTCGAGCTCGCTCCGTCCTCTCCCCCGCCAACGGAGGAGGAGGCGAGGCAAACAAGGCCAAGCGGGAGGCCGCGCTTCGTCAGCCGTCGAGCGAATCGACGCCCCCGACACCCCGACGGAAGGCACGCTGGGCGTCGACCTCGCGTTCGAGACGAGGACAAGCGCCGTCCCCCCGCGACACGCCGATCCCGAGCAAGAAGACGACGCCAGCGCGCTCGCGAAAAGCCTGCATGACGTTGCCCTCGTACCTGGGACGACGGTGCAACCAGTCCCCGATGTGACTACGTCGCTCCTCGTCGACCCAAAGGTACTGACCAACTCCCATCTTACGTCATTTCGACTCGGCCTCAACCCGCCAAGCGACCTCGCCCTGGCGGGCGCTCTCATTGAGGCGAGTGCAACCCCACTGGGGTTTCGTATGCGGTCGCTTTGGGACCGGTTGACAGACGTCTCGACCTACGGGCCCTCTGGGTCCGAGGAAGATGACGATCCCAGCATCTGTTGGGATTTCTCTGGACTTGGCAACCCCAGTGCCATGCGGGACTTTATGACCGCATGTGACTACTGCCTCTCCGACTATACCGATGGAAGCCGCAGCCTCGACGATGAGGATTGCGGCCCAAGCCGCGAATGTTTCCACGTTGAGCTGGGGGATCCCTCCGAAGGCAACCATCTTGGCATGCCGGAGGACGGTGATTTTCCTAGGCCCGTGCCTCGCGCCGACATCCCGCGGGAGCTAGCTGTGGTCCCCGTTCCGGCGGGGGTCACGACCCACAGCTCGAGCAAGCCCGCGGGGCGCAGGCCAGGCTCAACGAGGGAACAGGAGCGCTTGAGACGATCCGCCGGGACGTCGGGCAGGTATGGGCGAGCCAACCCCCGGCCAGAGAAATACATCACCTGCCCCAAGGACTCCAGCACCGCATCACCAACGATGCCAGGGACAGGCCGCTTCCCGCATCCGGCGGAACCGGTCAGGACCTGGCAGCGGCGGTGATGCTCCTCCGCGCGATGCCGGAGTCATCGACCACCGAGGGTCGGCGAATCCAGGGAGAACTCAAGCACCTCCTGGAAGGCGCTGCGGCCCGGCGGGCCGAGAGCTCTGCCTCCCGAAGGCAGGGGTACCCCTCGGAACCTCGAGCCGCGACTTCCCGACTCGTGCGGGAAACCTCGGTCTACACCGGGCGCACGCGCAACACCGCGCCTGCGGCCCCGGGCCACCTCGGCAACGAGCACCCTCATCGCGACCGTCGGGCACGCCTCGACGAAAGGGTGCGCCGAGGCTATCACCCCAGACGCGGGGGACGCTACGACAGCAGGGAGGATCGGAGCCCCTCGCCCGAACCACCCGGGCCACAGGTCTTCAGCCGGGCCATTCGGCGGGCGCCGTTTCCGACCAGATTCCGACCCCCGACTACTATCACAAAGTACTCGGGGGAAACGAGACCAGAATTGTGGCTCGCGGACTACCGCCTGGCCTGTCAACTGGGTGGAACGGACGACGACAATCTCATCATCCGCAACCTCCCCCTGTTCCTCTCCGACACTGCTCGCGCTTGGTTGGAACACCTGCCTCCGGGGCAGATTTCCAACTGGGAGGATTTGGTCCAGGCCTTCGCCGGCAATTTCCAGGGCACGTACATGCGCCCCGGGAATTCTTGGGACCTCCGAAGCTGCCGACAGCAGCCCGGAGAGTCTCTCCGGGACTACATCCGACGATTCTCGAAGCAGCGCACGGAGCTGCCCAACATCACCGACTCCGATGTCATCGGCGCGTTCCTTGCCGGCACCACCTGCCGTGACCTGGTGAGCAAGTTGGGTCGCAAGACCCCCACCAAGGCGAGCGAGCTGATGGACATCGTCACCAAGTTCGCCTCCGGCCAGGAGGCGGTTGAGGCCATCTTCCGAAAGGACAAGCAGCCCTAGGACCGTCCCTCGGAGGAGGCTCCTGAGGCGTCTACCCCGCGCGGCGCCAAAAAGAAAGGCAGGAAGAAGTCGCAAGCGAAACGCGACGCTGCCGACGCAGACCTTGTCGCCGCTGCCGAGCACAAGAACCCTCGGAAGCCCCCTGGGGGTGCCAACCTCTTCGACAAGATGTTCAAGGAGACGTGCCCCTACCATCAGGGGCCCGTCAAGCACACCCTCGAGGAGTGCGTCATGCTTCGGCGTCACTTCCACAGGGCCGGGCCACCCGCCGAGGGTGGCAGGGCCCGCGACGACAACAAGAATGAGGATCACCAAGCGGGAGAATTCCCCGAGGTCCGCGACTGCTTCATGATCTACGGAGGGCATGCGGCGAATGCCTCGGCTCGGCATCGCAAGCAAGAGCGCCGGGAGGTCTGCTCGGTGAAGGTGGCGGCGCCAGTCTACCTAGACTGGTCCGACAAGCCCATCACCTTCGACCGAAATGACCACCCCGACCACGTGCCGAGCCCGGGGAAGTACCCGCTCGTCGTCGATCCCATCATCGGCGACGTCAGGCTCACCAAGGTCCTGATGGATGGGGGCAGCTGCCTCAATATCATCTACGCCGAGACCCTCAGGCTCCTGCGCGTCGATCTGTCCTCTGTCCGAGCAGGCGCTGCGCCCTTCCACGGTATCATTCCTGGGAAGCGCGTCCAGCCCCTCGGACGGCTCGACCTTCCTGTCTGCTTCGGAACACCCTCCAACTTTCGAAGAGAGACCCTGACGTTCGAGGTGGTCGGGTTCCGAGGAACCTACCACGCTGTACTGGGGAGGCCATGCTACGCGAGGTTCATGGCCGTCCCCAACTACACCTACCTGAAGCTCAAGATGCCGGGCCCCAACGGGGTCATCACCGTCGGCCCCACGTACAAACACGCGTTCGAATGCGACGTGGAGTGCGTGGAGTACGCCGAGGCCCTCGCCGAGTCCGAGGCCCTCATCGCCGACCTGGAGAATCTCTCCAAGCTATGATCAACGGATTGCGAATCGCCATCGAGCTAGGGGTCCGACGCCTCGACGCTCGCGGCGACTCGCAGCTCATCATCGACCAAGTCATGAAGAACTCCCACTGCCGCGACCCGAAGATGGAGGCATACTGTGATGAGGATCGGCGCCTGGAAGACAAGTTCTACGGGCTCGAGCTTAACCACATCGCTCGGCGCTACAACGAGACTGCGGACGAGCTGGCTAAGATAGCCTCGGGGCGAACAACGGTTCCCCCGGACGTCTTCTCCCGGGATCTGCATCAACCCTCCATCAAGATCGACGACTCGCCCGAGCCCGAGGCACCCTCGGCCCAGCCCGAGGCACCCTCGGCTCAGCCCGAGGCACCCGCGGTTCAGCCCGAGGTACCCTCGGCCCCCGAGGGCGAGGCGCTGCGCATCGAGGAGGAGCGGAACGGGGGCACGCCTGATCGAGATTGGCGGGCCCCGTACCTGCAATATCTCCGCCAAGAAGAGCTACCCCTCGACCAGGCCGAGGCGCGGCGGGTAGCGCGACGCGCCAAGTCGTTCGTCTTGCTGGGCGATGAGAAGGAGCTTTACCACCGCAGCCCCTCGGGCATCCTCCAGCGGTGCATCTCCATCGCCGAAGGTCAGGAACTCCTACAAGAGATACACTCGGGGGCTTGCGGCCATCACGCAGCACCCCGAGCCCTTGTCGGGAACGCTTTCCGGCAAGGCTTCTACTGGCCGACGGCGGTGGCTGACGCCACTAGAATTGTCCGCACCTGCGAAGGGTGCCAATTCTATGCGAAGCAGACCCACCTGCCCGCTCAGGCTCTGCAGACGATACCCATCACCTGGCCTTTCGCTGTGTGGGGTCTGGAGCTCGTCGGCCCGCTGCAGAAGGCGCCCGGGGGCTACACGCACCTGCTGGTCGCCGTCGACAAATTCTCCAAGTGGATCGAGGTCTGACCCCTGAACAGCATCAGGTCCGAGCAGGCGGTGGCGTTCTTCACCAACATCATCCATCGCTTCGGGGTCCCGAACTCCATCATCACCGACAACGGCACCCAGTTCACCGGCAAAAAAATTCTTGGATTTTTGCGAGGACCACAACATCCGGGTGGACTGGGCTGCCGTAGCTCATCCCATGTCGAATGGGCAAGTAGAGCGTGCCAACGGCATGATTCTGCAAGGGCTCAAGCCTCGGATTTACAATGACCTCAACAGGTTCGGCAAGCGATGGATGAAGGAACTCCCCTCGGTGGTCTGGAGCCTGAGGACAACGCCGAGCCGGGCCACGGGTTTCACGCCGTTTTTCCTGGTCTACGGGGCCGAGGCCGTCTTGCCCACTGACCTGGAATACGGCTCCCCGAGGACGAGGGCCTACGACGATGGAAGCAACCAAGCTAGCCGAGAAGACTCGCTGGACCAGCTGGAAGAGGCCCGGGACAGGGCCTTACTACACTCGGCGCGGTATCAGCAGTCCCTGCGACGCTACCACGCCCGAGGGGTCCGACCCCAAGACCTCCAGGTGGGCGACCTGGTGCTTCGGCTGCGACAAGACACCCGAGGGAGGCACAAGCTCACGCCCCCCTGGGAGGGGCCATTCGTCATCGCCAAAGTTCTGAAGCCCGGAACGTACAAGCTGGCTAACAGTCAAGGCGAGGTCTACGGCAACGCTTGGAACATCCAACAGCTATGTCGCTTCTACCCTTGACATGCTTCAAAGTTGTTCATATACCTCGCACCCCTGCAAAGTTTAGTCAACAAGGAAGGGTCGGCCTCGCCTCGGCAAAGCCTGACCCTCCCTCGGGGGCTAAAAGGGGGGGGGGAAACCCCCCTCTGTGTCAAAATTTTCCTCGAAAACAAAATCTCTTTTATCAGAATATCTTTCGTGCTTTTTGACTACTTCGAGAAGTGGGTCCTGGAAACGACGGGGTACACGTAAGCAGTCAAGGCTGACCGAGCCGAGGGACTCCTACGCCTCCGGGATACGGATACCTCACTCATCACCTTCTGCGATAAGTAACTCGCGTTTGGATAAGGTGACTCCGCGGATCGAACAAGTCTCTACGTTCGGAAGCCTTTCTGTCGAAGCGATTCTTCGAGTGTTCTCGACCGAGTCGGTGATAGGGCCTCGGGGACGAGTAAAAGTGCGCGTAAGCGGCAAGGCCGACCGAGCCGAGGGACTCCCACGCCTCCGGGATACGGATACCTCACTCCTCACCTTCCGCGAGAAGCAACTTCCGCTCGCACGAACGTCCCTGTTACCGACAAAGAGTCCAGATACTTGAAACAAGAGGAAGAGAGACGCAGCTTTAACACACAACAAGGGTGTGTGTTCTGGCCTCAACGGCCGCACAAAGCACACACTACAAGATGATCTGATCCTGCAGGCTTGGATCCTGACGCTGGAAGAGGGCAGCAACACCCTCGGCATCGAATGCACCTTCGGCGAGGCCCGACCCCGCCTCGGACGGCGACACGGTCCGAGGGTCTCTGCTCCGAAGACGGCGTCATCACCACGACCGGGCAGTCGCTGCCAGGGATTTCTCCGAGAACCTGGTCCGAGCAGGCGGCTCAGCCGGTCACCCCCGGGGCCTCGGCCAACCATTTTCCGAGGGCCCCGGCCCGGTCCGAAGCCACGGCTGATCAACCCCGACGTCGATCCAGCCAACGGACAACCTGGCCAGGCTCCGGCCAACCAGGTTTCATTTTCGAGCCAACTCCGCCTCTGTTCATACTGATGTCGCTACCCCTGGCCTCGGCTCGTCGAAAGAGCGGCCGAGGGGTTTCTTTAACTAAGCTAGAGGAGCCTCGGACGGCAGGGCCGACCGAGCCGAGGGACTCCTACGCCTCCGGGATACGGATACCTCACTCGTCACCTTGACACGGGGCGACTCATGCTTGGTGAAGCGGTTCAGATAATCAACAGGCGAGACTTAGCGCTCGAAAATGAGGAAAAAACACGGCTCTGTGCCGACATTACATACATGTTCAGGCCCCGAAAGCCGAAATGAACAAAAAACTCTGGCATCCGAAATGCCATTGCAAACGGAACTCCGGTTCCCCCTCCGCAGGTACGAACAACCCCACTCCGAGGGGGAAGGCCTGCGGAGCAACGGAAGACCGACGGACGGCGCGCCGTCACCTGCTCCAGCAGCGGCGACGACGACGACTTCTGCTCCGGGGGGTCGAACAGCGGCAGCACTGACCTCAGGGCGGGTGCTGCCTCCAGAAGGCCCCCGCCCACGCCAAAAACTCGTGAGGCAAGGACGGGCAGAAGGCCGTAGAGTTGGAGGTCAGTCCGTGGCCGGCCCGGGCTGCCGCTCCGGCGGAAGAACCTCTTCCAGCTACCGTGGCAGACGCCGGCGCCGCGAGCGGCTCCGAAGCCACTCGCGTCCGAAAGCCGGGCACGCTGCAGCTGCCAGCGCCGCGGACGACAACCGCTCCTCCCTCCGATCACCGAGTGAAGGAGCGGGCCGCCGCCCACGCGGGGGCCGACCTCAACTCGGCACACCCCCTCCCCAGCCCTGGTGATGAAAATCCTTGAGGCTGAGGGAGGGGCAGAGGCCGCAGCCCGGCTCGCTTTCCCCCACCATCAAGCCGGAGGTCACCGTCTCGGGTGATCGCCGGTGGAGGGGTGCAGCCGGGCTGCATGATGAAAATCCTTGAAGCCGAACGGTGGCTGAGAGGTACCAACTCCCACGGAGTTGTGTTCCTCCAACGCGGAGGCGGAAAGACGGCGGATACCCCCCATCCGGGGGCTTGGAAGATGGAAAGACACGACGCACAAGGGAGGAAGAAGACATGGTTGCCTTCCGAAAGGGGTCGCCCTCCTTTTAAAGGCAACTCTCCCTACGTGCGCCCCCAAACGCCACGGGCTGAGTCTTCTCCAACACGCTCCAAGGCCCTCCCCTGCGGCTCGGGGGCTGGGTCCCGCGTGTCATGCAAACCGGCTCAGAGCAGAAGAAGCCAAACCGCCGCGCGTGATGCACGCAACCGCCCAGCGGTTACAAGCGACCCCCCACTTTTGCCCAGACCAACGGGGGAAAGGGGCGGGCAGCCATGCAGGCGGCATGCAACCGCGCCAGGTGGACGCGCTTCTCCGACTTCTGGCACGCCTGCTTGGAGGCCCAGGCCCACGCGTCACGCAACCAGCGCGCCAGTTGCTGCATGCAAGCAACCGCACCGCCACTTGCGCCACCGTCGCGCCTCCTCAATCACGGAACCAATGCCGCGACTCGAGGCGACCCAGCACGCGACCCAGCAGCGACAGTTGGCGCGACGGTCAATGCAGCCGAAAGTGGGCCGGCAGTAATGACGGTGGCAGGCGCGCGGGAACAGTGGTCACGTCGTGAGCCAAGCTCACGTCCCATCCGGAGGCAGCGAGAGAACCCCCTCTCACGGCGTGAAGACGACGCGCCCGTGACCCGTCCCTCGAACGGCTCGCGCACGCGCAACGGCAGCCTCGCCAACTACTCACCCCGGCGCATTAACTCCGTGGCTGAGCAGACGGCGCTTCTGACAGGAGCAGCCGGCGACGCTTCGCCTTCACCAAAATAACCACGCCAAAAAAGGTACGCCGCGTCATTCAAATTCGTATCCTTTTTTCCTTTTTCCTCTTTCTCTATCTCTTGCAATAGGGACCGGGAAAGGGGGATACCCCCAAAGGGATCCTTCCCCGTGAAGGAACTAGGCTCCGAGCCTCCATACTGATCAGGGGTTTGAAGGCTGGCCCCCCGAAGGGTTCAACAGCCGCCTCAGATCGCGTGGGCCCGACACCCACTACTGGTCAGAGGTTCGAAGGTCAGCCTCCCGAAAGGTTCCACGACCGCCTCAGGCTACTCGGGCTCCGCGCCCATTACTGATCAGGGGTTCGAAGGCTGGCCCCCCGAAGGGTTCACAGTCGCCTCAGACACCGAGCGAGGGATGACCAGGGGTACGTTCGATACATAACCAAGGCTCGGGCTGCGCTCCCGAGGTACCCTAGGACATTTCCGAGACCAGCGGGAACGATCCTGTAACGGAATCCCATCGGAGGGAGGCAACGAGCCCTCGGACCCCGTCGCCAGGGGACCGGGTCCGGCAGATCACCCGCAGGTACTTTTGGGCGTGCCTCCGGGCCCCTAGCCGCCCCCCAACGAACGGGGCACGGACGTCCACTCGGATTACCCGATTGCAGCTCACCGGAGACACCATGTTCGGTGCCCATCGAGAGTAACATGGCGCTCTCCCCCCCTCCTCCTTGCGGAAAGGCGACGTAGGGGCGTATGTAAAAAAGCCGAGTCTGTCCCTGATCGTCCTCTCGCCCTGTGCGGAGGCTCGGGGGCTGCTCTCGCAAACCCGGCTCCGGCCAAACCGTTGACGGCGTCAACATATCAGCCCGAGAACTTGGGCCCCGACAGTGCACCCGGGCTACGGCCTGTTCGCATGAGGGAACCACCAGACCAGCCGAAGCATTACGCAAGGCATTAAGACCTCGAAGGAGTATAACCACTCCTCCGAGGCCTCGGGGGCTACACCCGGCGGGTGCGCTCGCGCGCACCCACCGGAACAAAATGCAACCGAGAAAGGCTGGTCCCCTTGCAAAAAAGTGCGACGAAAGCCTCCAAGCGAGTGCTAACACTCCCTTCGAGGCTCGGGGGCTACTGTCGGGGACCATAATTAGGGGTACCCTCAAGACGCCTAATTCTCAGCTGGTAACCCCCATCAGCATAAAGCTGCAAAGGCCTGATGGGTACGATTAAGTCAGGGATCAGTCCACACGAGTGACTCGGTCACGCTTCACCCGAGCCTAGCCTCGGCCAAAGGCAGCCGACCTCGAGAGACTTCCGTCTCGCCCGAGGCCCCCCTTTTAACGGCGGACGTACCACTGGCTCGCCCGAGGCCTTGGTTTCGCTTAGAAGCAATCCTGACTAAATCGCCGCGCCGACCGACCGAGTCGCAGGGGCATTTAACGCAAAGGTAGCCTGACACCTTTATCCTGACACGCGCCCCCCGGCAGAGCCGAAGTGACCGCCGTCACTTTGCCGCTCCACTGACCGGTCTGACAGAAGGACAGCGCCGCCTGCGCCACTCCGACTACAGTGCCACTTGACAGAGTGAGACTGACAGGCAGTCAGGCCTTGCCAAAGGCGCCATAGGAAGCTCCGCCCGACCCAGGGCTCGGACTCGGGCTAAGGCCCCGGAAGACGGCGAACTCCGCTCCGCCCGACCCCAGGGCTCGGACTCGGGCTAAGGCCCCGGAAGACGGCGAACTCCGCTCCGCCCGACCCCAGGGCTCGGACTCGGGCTAAGACCCGGAAGACGGCGAACTCCGCTCCGCCCGACCCCAGGGCTCGGACTCGGGCTAAGGCCCCGGAAGACGGCAAACTCCGCTCCGCCCGACCCAGTGCTCGGACTCGGGCTAAGGCCCCGGAAGACGGCGAACTCCGCTCCGCCCGACCCCAGGGCTCGGACTCGGGCTAAGGCCCCGGAAGACGGCGAACTCCGCTCCGCCCGACCCCAGGGCTCGGACTCGGGCTAAGACCCGGAAGACGGCGAACTCCGCTCCGCCCGACCCCAGGGCTCGGACTCAACGACGAAACTACGCCTCGCCCGACCCCGAGGCTCGGACGCCGCCCTGGCCTCGGCCAAACGATCTCCGCCTCGCCCGACCCGGGGGCTCGGGCTCGGCCTCGGCCGCGGAAGACAGGATCGACCTCGGCTTCGGAGGAGCCCCCACGTCGCCCGACCTAGGACTCGGGCCCGCTACGCCACACAGGGAGCGCCGTCACCATCCTACCCCGAGCCGACTCGGGTCACGAAGAACAAGACCGGCGTCCCATCTGGACAGCATCGCCAGATGGGCAATGATGGCGCCCCACAAGCTCTATGACGACGGCGGCTCTCAGCTCTCTTACGGAGGCAAGGCGACGTCAGCAAGGACTCGACCGCTCCTACAGCTGTCCCTCCGCCAGGCTCCGTTGCTCCTCCGACAGCCACGACATCACGCCAGCAAGGTGCCAAGACCTCTCTGGCTGCCACATTGGCATGTACCTAGGGCGCTGGCTCCCTCTCCGCCAGACGCGTAGCACTCCGCTGCACCCCCCATTGTACACCTGGATCCTCTCCTTACAACTATAAAAGGAAGGACCAGGGCCTCCTTAGAGGAGGTTGGCCGCGCGGGGGCGAGGACGAGACAGGCGCTCTCTTGGGGCCGCTCGCTTCCCTCACCCGCGTGGACGCTTGTAACCCCCCTACTGCAAGCGCACCCGACCTGGGCGCGGGACGAACACGAAGGCCGCGGGACGTTTCACCTCTCTCACGCCCGTCTCCGACCGCCTCGCCTCTCCCCCCTTCGCGCTCGCCCACGCGCTCGACCCATCTGGGCTGGGGCACGCAGCACACTCACTCGTCGGCTTGGGGACCCCCCGGTCTCGAAACGCCGACACTAACATTTTATCAAATATTTTATATGTCGTTGCAACGCACGGACACCTAACTATAATGGCAAGCAAATGGTGCACGGGGGAGCATTGACAGCTCTACCGTCAGTAGCAGATTCATCACATGTGTTGTTCACTTGAGAGTTTTATGCATAGTGGATCTCTGTTATTGTGCATCATGGCCTCATGGGGTTGTCGTATTGTTGTAGCGCTTTCTAACTTACTCATAATAACGACTTTATATATCATTTACATTGATTTTTTGTTTGTCTAGCTGATCATAAGTTTGTAGCAATAACTTTTTTGTTTGTCCATTTACATGGGGCAGCAGGCTGCTGCGCTCTTGGGAGAGCAGCCCGTCTACCATGCCGTGCAGCGTACCATTGGCTGCGGGGCCGCCATGCCCCCAGTGGCGCTGCCCGACAAGGAGGCTGGGTACTTGGGGGAGTATCGACGAAGCATCATGGCTCCCGACGAAGCAGAGGCTGCGACTAGCGCGCTGGACGTTGCTGGGGGCTGCCTGATGCTGGTGGTGGCTGCTGCCTGGGGGCAGCGGTAGAGCTCATGATCGTCGAGACCTTTGATACCAGATTGGTAGACTGCGTTCTCTATGCTGACAATATATTTCTGTTGCAACGCACGAGCACCCACCTAGTGTATATATATATATATAAATATATATATATATATGTATATATATATAAAAGAGAGATCTAGACTCGTTAAAAGCTAATTTTCGAGTTAATTCCGCAGATTTAACTAACAAATGACCGTCCACGCCACTGCCACGGATCGTCTGCCCTGGCCGGTCGGTCAAATGTGGTGCCCAATACAGTGTAACTGGAAACTTAACCGTGCCGTGAAAAGATGCGATGCGACGTCCCGCCGGTAATATTATTATTCACCGCGCGTGTGCAGCTTATGTTGATCCTGTCCTTGACTTGGCTGGCCGCTCAGGCTCAGCAGATGCTTCTTCACTCACGCGTGCTGCACTTTTGCTAGCAAAAGGGAAAGAGAGAGAGGGTAGATGGACCGTCAGTCACAAGTAAAAAAGCAAAAGCGGAAAGAACAGTGACCAAACTGCAAGATTCATACGCCTTTTTGAAACGTTTCCTGTTTGCTGTGAAGATTGTTATATATGCGCAAAAGCTAGACCCGCTGCACTGCTCGATCTGCAGCGAGCGTAACGGTATCTGTTTGTTTATACTGTAACCAGGATATGTCTAGCTATTTTGGCATAGCAGCTTTATCAACAGTTCTACGAGCTGTTTTAAGTTGTTTCTTTTTTTTCTTTGTACTACTAGATATTGTTTTGCAAACAGTTGTATAGACGGAGCTCTTTATTTTCTGCTGTCAGGAAGAGATGGAAGAAGATAAATCTAGAAAAAAACAGCTTAGGCCTAGTTTGGCAACACTATTTTTCCATGGAATTTTCAATTTCCTAGGGTCCCATTTGTTTTTACTTTCATTTTGAGGATTGAAATCTTACTAATAAAATATGCTATTTTTTTAGAATATGACATTCCAGCACTTTCCAAAGTTATCATATAAGCCTATCTCCAATTAATGAGGTGAGAGATAGAAATTGATTCTATAGATTTACATGCTATTTTTCTGATGTGCAACTTATATCACACTCATGTATTTGCTTCGCTATAACATAAATGTAGTATATAACTATCTCTTTCATATGATTTAAGATAATATACAAATATATTATATATATGAATATATAAACTTAATTAGTTTTGCCTAAATTATGATTATTAAAATGAAATTTAATTTCAATGAAACAAACGGGGCCTAAGAGAAAATTAGGAAACCGAAAAACCTTGGAAAAATATAATTTCCAAACTAGCCTTTATTCTACCTTTATCCCTCGCACGTTGGCCCTGACGCGTCATTATTTCTGCTCTAATTACCCGTTTCGCTCGTGCGTGGACGCTGGAAACTGACCGGAGCGGCAGAGGCAGGAGCGCCGCACCTGCTGGGCGCGTTCGCGCTCGGCGTTAGAGATGCTAATTCTTCCATAGAGCAGAAAATGAAGTGATTAATGGCAAGAAATCCTCTTGCTATTTAATTCTCTATGGATCCCTTTAATTTCTCTGTTCACCAAACAAGGCTTTAGAGCTTGTTCGTTTAAGAGTGAATTGAGAGAAGGAGATCAATACATCCCTAACCGAAGAAGCCCTTAGAGGATTCGGATGGTGAAGTTTTTTTCCCTACGATGATATAAATCGGGTAAATTCTCCATTCGGTGGGTAAAAACGAGGATAAGGATAGGAAAGCATTCATCATTCCTCGCTTCCCGTGAAGACCCGTTAAACTTATACGCGACGACGTTTTCATGTAATAGTTAATAATAAAAATAAATAATTACCTCACCAAAAGATCACCGATTGTACCAATGTGTTTATTTTGATGTACACATAATGATTTCTTACGTCTGATAATGTGTATAATAACAATGTCTTGCATTAATAACATATGAAGTACGTCCTAGTTATAATTTAAGTGAAGACAAGGATTTATCCCCGCGGAGGACCGGAAAGAAATGTCCCCTGCAAGCGTTCGTGGGGATCCTCACGGGAGTTTTTTTCGTCACGAGGACCGGGATGGCGAGCTAAAACTCAACGGAGAATTCCCCATTGCCATCTTTAGTCACGTTACAACACCAGAATAGCATATGTACCCAAGAGGATTGATGAGTGAAGTATAGAACGAGGCTCCCAATATGTAAAGAAATAAAAGGAGAATTTTTTTCCTTTATATGTGATTTCTCCATTTATCATCATATGTGAACACTACATTTAAAAACAAATAATTAAAAAATGTATGTCACCAAATTATGCATCATACTGGATTTTATTTTGTGTGCATTTTGTGACAACATAAAATAATGTGACAAGAAATATATTAAAGTCTAAAAAAAGGAATTTAATATCTAAAGGAAATTCAAGGATTTAGAAAAAAAGAGAAGAAGGAAACAATATTATGTGAGTGAAATGAGTAAAAAAATTATATATACTAAAATATATTATTTCTATAATGGGATTTGAATTTGTAAAAATTTGACTCAAAGGTGAAACTCCTAAAAGGATTCAAAATTCAAATTTGGGAATTGAAAACAAAAAGGAAATAAAATAAAAAAAGGAGAGCTTACCTGGGCCCGGTTTCCCCTTTTCGGCCCAACTCCGGATCACTCCTGCGCGCCCCACTTTTGCATCACGCACGCGCCGACGCAATGGGGCCAGCTATTAGCCACTCAACGCTAGCGCCCGTTCTGTTCACTAACGGACAGGCCCTCTATTCGGTCGCAGCGTACGCGCGCGTATGAGAAGCGTGGCCCACGCCTGGCGGATGCTCTCTCAGCCTGGGACGCTTCCGCATGGGACCGGTCTGTCGGACCTATCGTCTCCGCGATAACCGCGGGCGCCTCTCTCTGCCGAACTCCGAGCAATTTGCCCCAGCTGGCTACCGGCCTTCCCTAGTATTTAGGTGGTGCGTACCTTGCGGCAATCCTAAACCCTGATTTCCACGAACCTTTCGTGCCATCACATCCATCGCCTGTGGGGGAAATCGGGATAGGGGAAGAAGTAGTCGCAACCGTCGCACCGATTCCGTGTGCCACCGTAGTCTGGGCGGCCAAAGAGGTGCGATTGGCTAGCGCGGTGGTGCGTAGATCGTCTGCGAGCCAACCTCGTAGCGCGGGGTCATCGGGACATCGCTCAATTCGTCGCTGGAATATCCTGCGCTACTAACCGGGCGGGTGGACGCGGACAACCCACCTGAGCACCCACGTGGCCGGTATGTATTCAACCATCGTGTACCTAGTTTACTCCGCACCAATTATGGGTATCGTGGGTTGTAATCGTGGACTGGATCGCGAAACGGTGTTTCCACGGCGGGTCTCCGGCGGGTGTGGAAAGGGGCGGCGCTGCCGCGCACGGTCAGTGCGTTGGGGACGATGGGATCCTGGCCATCGGATCTTGACTGCGCGGCTAGAATTAGAAACTACCTGGATCGTTGATCCGTGGATTGATGGTGCAGATCAAAGCAACCATCACACACTCGCAATACTAAATCCAAATCGTAGGCTTTAGATCCATTGGTTGCGATTAGATCTGGGTACATAAACCTCCTGAAAGGGAAATAGGCTTACACCTTTTCCTAATTGATTTTGGTGGTTGAATTGCCCAACACAAATAATTGGACTAACTAGTTTGCTCTAGATTATAAGTTTTACAGGTGCCAAAGGTTCACAATAGACCAATAAAATGATCAAGAAAGGGTTCAAACAAAGAGAGCCAAAGACAACTGAAGTGTGCCCTGGTCTGGCGCACCGGACTGTCCGTTGTACCAGGGAACTCAGCTCCAAACTCGTCACCTTCGGGAAAATCAGAGGGCGCTCCGCTATAATTCACCGGACCGTCCGGTGGCGCACCGGACAGTGTCCGGTGGCGCACCGGACTGTCCGGTGTGCCAGCGGAGCAACGGCTACTAACAACGCCAACGGTAAAATGCAATGCATTCAATGCGCTACAGTGTGCGCCAGAGTCAGAGCAGCACCAGAAGGCGCACCGGACAGTCTACAGGAGATGTCCGGTGCACCACCGAACAGCCAGAAGACCCCACCTGTCAGAGCTCCAACGGTCGAACCCTAACGGCCGGGTGACATGGCTGGCGTACCGAACAGTGTCCGGTGGCGCACCGGACTGTCCGGTGCGCCATTCAACAGCAGCCTCCACCAAACGGCTAGTTTGGTGGTTGGGGCTATAAATACCCCAACCACCCCACCATTCATTGCATCTAAGTTTTCCACCTTCCAACACCTTACAAGAGCTATAGCATTCAATTCTAGACACAACCAAAGAGATCAAATCCTCTCCCAAGTCCGGAGTCACTCCAAATCAAATAGTGACTAGAGAGAGTGACATTTGTGTTCATTTGAGCTCTTGCGCTTGGATTGCTTCTTTTCTTTCTCATTCTTTCTTGTGATCAACTCAATTGTAACCAAGGCAAGAGACACCAATTGTGTGGTGGTCCTTGCGGGGACTTAGTGTCCCGTGTGATTGAGAAGAGAAGCTCACTCGGTCTAAGTGACCGTTTGAGAGAGGAAAAGGGTTGAAAGAGATCCGGTCTTTGTGACCACCTCAACGGGGAGTAGGTTTGCAAGAACCGAACCTCGGTAAAACAAATCCTTGTGTCTCACTCTTTATTGGCTTGCGATTTGTTTTCCGCCCTCTCTCTCGGACTCGTTTATATTTCTAACGCTAACCCGACTTGTAGTTGTGCTTAAACTTTGTAAATTTCAGATTCGCCCTATTCACCCCCCCTCTAGGCGACTTTCACCTCCACACCATTGGATCCTAATCCAAGGGTCCGCGCTGCATTCTGTTTGGTGGGCTCAGGATTTAATCTGGATCGCTCACCTTATATCGGACGGTCCTAGGTGCTCCATACCCCTTCGCTGCGCCGATCTTACTTAAGAGCCCCTGTAATTTCTTAGAATGAACCCGCAGTCCAGTGCTCAGTGCTCTGAGTCTCTGGAGATTTTTAGTTTAGCCCCTGGCCTTTGCTTCATTTGTGCGCGCGGTCCAGTCGGGGGATAAAATATAGAAATTCAGTTGTAAAAGGATTTTTAATGCAAAAATGAATGCTAGAACTTGTTTAAATCATAGAAAATCCATTTTTAGTCCAACCAATTTCTAAAATTTTGTAATATTATTCTCTATCACTTAGAGTCTCTGTTTGGACATGAAAACAGTAAGAAAATTAATTTCTCACTTAATCCTATTTTAAGCACATGAAACCTTTGGAAATTTATAATTTAATCTCCATAACTCCAAAATTTATGATTCCTATTTCTAGGATTTTATTTTAATGTGTAGATTATTATTATGTATTTTGTTTACATGTTTGGTGTGATGTTAATTTTCTCTATATACTGTGCTTGTTTGTATTGTGGCGAGTAGAAGAGCCTGTGACTGAGGATCCTGGTGCCAACAGATAGAAGTAGCTGAGCAGGAGCTCATTGAAGGCAAGTTGTGCCCTTGACCACTTTTGTTACCTAATAATGTTCATTATATTCATGTACCATGCATAGGCTTAATTTTTGATGGGACCCAATAGGTCACCCTAGAGTGTTTATCTATTTTACCTTGTTATCCCTGAATCACATGGCTAGTTTTGCTATTGCTTTACATGGTTTTTGGGATATTATTTCATTATATCCATGTTCCAATTATTTTGTTATTCTATTTATGTTCATGTCAAGATTATTAATGTTAATTGGAACATGGAGCTTAACTTGAGAAACACATGCCACCACAAGGGTGGAATGGGACGCCCTTAGCTGACTAATTAGGAAAGCTAGTGGAAGACTACCTTACTCGAAAGGGGCAAGGGCAGTAGGGGAGTTGCATGCAGGGAAGTTCTCGGGTTGGTTTTGCTGCGATGGCGGTCAGACGGGGGTTCTTACAAGTGCTCTTCCCATAAACTGTAGCGGGTTTTCGGAAGCTAGTGGAACTTTGTAAATGCCTCGTAGTGTTACCCTGCCTCGCTTCCTTGGTAGAGGTGTATGGGGCCCGTATAACCCTGTTGAGGATGGGTAACATGACTTGTGGGTACAGGGTACAACCTCTGCAGAGTGTAAAACTGGTATACTAGCCGAGTTCACGGTCATAAGCAGCTCAGGACTCTCGCATGATTAATTTATGTAACTTAAATTCAATTTTGTCATTTGCATGTGCATGGGATTATTTATTAATTTTGTCTATTACTTTTATTAAGGTTTGGTATTTACTTACATTTAGTAACTGCTAATAAAATTTTGACCAACTAATTAAAAGCAATGCTCAGCTTTAACCCCTATTGTTGATCAGCCGTACACATCACATGAACTCCCACCTTAGGTGAGTTTATGCCCACTGGTTCCCCACAACTTGTTGAGCTATGATCACATGTGAGCTCACCCTTGCTGTCTCACACCCCCCACAGGAGAAGAACATATGGTTCAAGAGGAGCCACACAACGAGGAGTTTGATCTGATCTAGGTGGCGTTTCCCAGTTGACTTGCGCCAAGGATGATCCTTAGTTCATTTTTGTCGGGGACCATAATTAGGGGTACCCTCAAGGCTCCTAATTCTCAGCTGGTAACCCCCATCAGCACAAAGCTGCAAAGGCCTGATGGGTGCGATTAAGTCAGGGATCGGTCCACTCGAGGGACTCGATCACGCCTCGCCCGAGCCTAGCCTCGGACAAGGGCAGCCGACCCCGGAGGATCTCCGTTTCGCCCGAGGCCCCCCTCCAGCGGCGAACATACTTCCGGCTCGCCCGAGGCCCTGTCTTCGCCAAGAAGCAACTCTGACCAAATCGCCGCGCCGACCGACCAAATTGCAGGAGCATTTAATGCAAAGGTGGCCTGACACCTTTATCCTGACGCGCGCCCTTCAGTCGACAGAGCCGAAGTGACCGCCGTCACTTCGCCGCTCCACTGACCGGCCTGACAGAAAGACAGCGCCGCCTGTGCCGCTCCGACTGCAGTGCCACTTGACAGAGTGAGGCTGACAGGCAGTCAGGCCTGGCCGCAGGCACCATAGGAAGCTCCGCTTCGCCCGATCCAGGGCTCGGACTCGGGCTCAGCCCCTGAAGACGGCGAACTCCGCTCCGCCCGACCCAGGGCTCGGACTCGGGCTAAGCCCCAGAAGACGACGAACTCTGCTCCGCCCGACCCAGGGCTCGGACTCGGGCTAAGCCCCAGAAGACGGTGAATTCCGCCCCGCCCGACCCAGGGCTCGGACTTGGGCTAAGCCCCGGAAGACGGCGAACTCCGCTCCGCCCGACCCAGGGCTCGGACTTGGGCTAAGCCCCGGAAGACGGCGAACTCCGCTCCGCCCGACCCAGGGCTCGGACTTGGGCTCAGCCCCAGAAGACGACGAACTCCGCATCGCCCGACCCCAGGGCTCAGACTCAGCCCTGGCCTCAGCCGACGGTCTCCACCTCGCCCGACCCAGGGGCTCGAACTCGACCACGGCCACGGAAGACAGACTCGACCTCGACCTCGGAGGAGCCTCCACATCGCCGAACCTAGGGCGCAGACCGACCACGTCGACAGGAGGCGCCATCATTACCCTACCCCAAGCTGACTCGGGCTACGGGGAACAAGACCGGCGTCCCATCTGTCTCGCTCCGCCAGATAGGCAATGATGGCGCCCCGCACGCTCCCTGACGACGGCAGCTCTCCGCCCCCTTACGGAAGTAAGAGGACGTCAGCAAGGACTGGACAGCCCCGACAGCTGTCCTTCCGCCAGGCTCCAGCGCTCCTCCGACGGCCACGACATCACACCAACCGGGCGCCAAAACCTCTCCGGCCGCCACGATGGCGTGTACTTAGGGCGCTAGCTCTCCTCCGCTAGACACGTAGCACTCTGCTACACCTCCCATTGTACACCTGGACCCTCTCCTTACGCCTATAAAAGGAAGGACCAGGGCCCTCTTACAGAGGGTTGGCCGCGCGGGGACGAGGACGAGACAGGCGCTCGCGCGAGGCCGCTCGCTCCCTCTCCCGCGTGGATGCTTGTAACCCCCTACTGCAAGCGCACCCGACCTGGGCGCGGGACGAACACGAAGGCCGCGGGATTTCCACCTCTCTCACGCCCGCCTCCGGCGACCTCACTTCCCCCCTTCGCGCTCGGCCTCGCGCCGACCCATCTGGGCTGGGGCACGCAGCGACATTTCACTCTTCGGCCTAGGGACCCCCCGGTCTCGAAACGCCGACAGTTGGCGCGCCAGGTAGGGGCATGCTGCGTGTTGACGAACAGCTTCCCGTCAAGCTCCAGATGGGCAGTCTCCAGCAACCTCTCTGGCCCGGGACGGTGCTCCGTTTCGGGAGTCTTGAGTTCATGTCCCTCGACGGCAGCTACGACATGATACTCCTTCCACCGCCGTGTGACAGCGACAATGGCGGCCGACAGCCCGCCCGCCGGCGGCGGAATCGACGACGTCTTCCCCGCGTGGTGGAAGAAAAACATTCGAGGTCACCCCGTACTCTCCCCCGCCGACGGAGGAGGAGGCGGGGCAACCAAGGCCAAGCAGGAGGCAGCGCCTCGTCGGCTGTCGAGCGAGTCGACGGCGCCAGCGCCCCAACGGGGGGCGCGTCTGGCATCGACCTCGTGTTTGAGACGAAGACGAGCGCCGTCTCCCCGCAACACGCCAATCCCGAGCAAACGGACGACGCCAGCACGCTCGCGAAAGGCTTGCTGGACGTCACCCTCGTACCTGAGACGACGGTGCAGTCAGTCCCCGACGTGACTTCATCACCGCCCGTCAACCAAGAGGTACCGACCGATTCCCATCTCACGCCTTTCGGATTCAGCCTCGACCCTCCGAGCGGCTTCGCTTTGGCGGACGCTCTCGTAGAGGCGAGTCCAAACCCTCTGGGGTTTCGTGTGCGGTCACCCTGGGACCGGCTGACGGACGTCTCGACCTACGGGCCCTCGGGGTCTGAGGAAGATGACGAGCCCGACTTCTGTTGGGATTTCTCTAGACTTGGCGACCCTAGTGCCATGCGGGACTTCATGACCGCATGCGACTACTGCCTTTCCGACTGTTCCGACGCTAGCCGCAGCCTCGGCGAGGAGGACTGCGGCCCAAGCCGCGAATGTTTCCACGTCGATCTAGGGGGTCCCTCCGAAGGCAACCATCTCGGCATGCCGGAGGACGGTGATCTCCCTAGGCCGGTGCCTCGCGTTGACATCCCACGAGAGCTAGCTGTGGTCCCCGTTCAGGCGGGGGGCCATGACCCACAGCTCGAGCAAATCCGCGGGGTGCAGGCCAGGCTCGACGAGGGAGCAGGAGCGCTTGAGCCGATCCGCCGGGACGTCGGGCAGGAATGGGCGGGCCAACCTCCGGCCGAAGAAATGCGTCATCTACCCTAGGGCTTCCAGCACCGCATCGCCGACGATGTCAGGGTCAGGCCGCCACCCGCATCCAGTGGGGTCGGCCAGAACCTGGCAGCAACAGCAATGCTTCTCCGTGCGATGCCAGAGCCATCAACCACCGAGGGGCGGCGAATCCAGGGAGAGCTCAAGAATCTCCTGGAAGGCGCCGCGGTCCGATGGGCCGAGAACTCCGCCTCCCAAAGGCAGAGGTACCCCTCGGAACATCATGTCGCGACTTCCCGATTCATGCGGGAAGCCTCGGTCCACACCGGGCGCACGCGCAACACAGCGCCTGCGGCCCCGGGTCGCCTCGGCAACGAGCACCATCACCGCGACCGCCGGGCCCACCTCGACGAGAGGGTGCGCCGAGGCTACCACCCCAGGCGCGGAGGACGCTACGACAACGGGGAGGATCGGAGTCCCTCGCCCGAATCACCCGGTACGCAGGCTTTCAGCCGGGCCATACGACGGGCGCCGTTCCCGACCCGGTTCCGACCCCCCGACTACCATCACAAAGTACTCGGGGGAGATGAGACCAGAGCTGTGGCTCGCGGACTACCGGCTGGCCTGCCAACTGGGTGGAACGGACGATGACAACCTCATCATCCGCAACCTCCCCTTGTTCCTCTCCGACACCGCTCGCGCCTGGTTGGAGCACCTGCCTCAGGGGCAGATCTCCAACTGGGACGACCTGGTCCAAGCCTTCGCTGGCAATTTCCAGGGCACGTACGTGCGCCCTGGGAATTCCTGGGACCTCCGAAGCTGCCGACAGCAGCCGAGAGAGTCTCTCCGGGACTACATCCGGCGATTCTCGAAGCAGCGCACCGAGCTGCCCAACATCACCGACTCGGATGTCATCGGCGCGTTCCTCGCCGGCACCACCTGCCGCGACCTGGTGAGCAAGCTGGGTCGCAAGACCCCCACCAGGGCGAGCGAGCTGATGGACATCGCCACCAAGTTCGCCTCTGGCCAGGAGGCGGTCGAGGCTATCTTCCGGAAGGACAAGCAGCCCCAGGGCCGCCCACCGGAAGATGCCCCTGAGGCATCAACTCAGCGCGGCGCCAAGAAGAAGGGCGAGAAGAAGTCGCAAGCGAAACGCGACGCCGCCGACGCGGACCTTGTCGCCGCCGCCGAGTACAAGAACCCTCGGAAACCCCCCGGAGGTGCCAACCTCTTCGAGAAGATGCTCAAGGAGTCGTGCCCCTATCACCAGGGGCCCGTCAAGCACACCCTTGAGGAGTGCGCCATGCTTCGGCGCCACTTCCATAGGGTCGGGCCACCCGCGGAGGGTGGCAGGGCTCGCGACGACGACAAGAAGGAAGATCACCAGGCAGGAGAGTTCCCCGAGGTCCGCAACTGCTTCATGATCTACGATGGGCAAGCGGCGAACGCCTCGGCTCAGCACCGCAAGCAAGAGCGTCGGGAGGTCTGTTCGGTGAATGTGGCGGCGCCAGTCTACCTAGACTGGTCCGACAAGCCCATCACCTTCGACCAAGCCGACCACCCCGACCACGTGCCGAGCCCGGGGAAATACCCGCTCGTTGTCAACCCCGTCGTCGGCGACGTCAGGCTCACCAAGGTCCTCATGGACGGAGGCAGCAGCCTCAACATCATCTACGCCGAGACCCTCGGGCTCCTGCGTGTCGATCTGTCCTCGGTCCGGGCAGGCGCTGCGCCTTTCCATGGGATCATCCCCGGGAAGCGCGTCCAGCCCCTCGGACAACTCGACCTTCCCGTCTGCTTCGGAACACCCTCCAACTTCCGAAGGGAGACCCTAACGTTCGAGGTGGTCGGGTTCCGAGGAACCTACCACGCGGTACTGGGAAGGCCATGCTACGCGAAGTTCATGGCCGTCCCCAACTACACCTACCTCAAACTCAAGATGCCGGGCCCCAACGGGGTCATCACCGTCGGCCCCACGTACAAACACGCGTTCGAATGCGACGTGGAGTGCGTGGAGTACGCCGAGGCCCTCATCGCCGACCTGGAGAGCCTCTCTAAGGAGGTGCCAGACGTGAAGCGTCATGCCGGCAACTTCGAGCCAGCGGAGACGGTTAAGTCCGTCCCCCTCGACCCCAGTTGCGACGCCTCCAAGCAAGTCCGGATCGGCTCCGAGCTCGATCCCAAATAGGAAGCAGTGCTCGTCGACTTTCTCCGCGCGAACGCCGATGTCTTCGCGTGGAGTCCCTCGGACATGCCTGGCATACCGAGGGATGTTGCCAAGCACTCGCTGGATATCCAAACCGGAGCCCGACCCGTCAAGCAGGCTCTGCGCCGATTCGACGAAGAAAAGCGCAGAGCCATAGGCGAGGAGATCCACAAGCTAATGGCGGCAGGGTTCATCAAAGAGGTATTCCATCCCGAATGGCTTGCCAACCCTGTGCTTGTGAGAAAGAAAGGAGGGAAATGGCGGATGTGTGTAGACTACACTGGTCTAAACAAAGCATGTACGAAGGTTCCCTACCCTCTGCCTCGCATCGATCAAATCGTGGATTCCACTGCTGGGTGCGAAACCCTGTCTTTCCTCGATGCCTACTCAGGGTATCACCAAATCAGGATGAAGGAGTCCGACCAGCTCGCGACTTCTTTCATCACACCCTTCGGCATGTACTGCTATGTCACCATGCCGTTCGGCTTGAGGAATGCGGGTGCGACGTACCAGCGGTGCATGAACCATGTGTTCGGCGAACACATTGGCCAGACGGTCGAGGCCTACGTCGATGACATCGTAGTCAAGACGAGGAGAGCCTCCGACCTCCTTTCCGACCTTGAAGTGACATTCCGGTGTCTCAAGGCGAAAGGCGTGAAGCTCAATCCCGAAAAGTGTGTCTTCGGGGTACCCCGAGGCATGCTCTTGGGGTTCATCGTCTCCGAGCGGAGCATCGAAGCCAACCCGGAGAATATCGCAGCCATCACCAGCATGGGACCCATCAAGGACTTGAAGGGCGTACAGAGGGTCATGGGATGTCTCGCGGCTCTGAGCCGCTTCATCTCACGCCTCGGCGAAAGAGGTCTGCCTCTGTACCGCCTCTTAAGGAAGGCCGAGTGCTTCACTTGGACCCCTGAGGCCGAGGAAGCCCTCGGGAACCTGAAGGCGCTCCTCACGAATGCGCCTATCTTGGTGCCCCCAGCTGCCGGAGAAGCCCTCTTGATCTACGTCGCCGCGACCACTCAGGTGGTTAGCGCCGCGATTGTGGTCGAGAGGCAAGAAGAGGGGCATGCATTGCCCGTTCAGAGGCCAGTCTACTTCATCAGCGAGGTACTGTCCGAAACCAAGATCCGCTACCCACAAGTTCAGAAGCTGCTGTACGCGGTGATCCTGACGCGGCGGAAGCTGCGACACTACTTCGAGTCTCATCCGGTAACTTTGGTGTCATCCTTCCCCCTGGGGGAGATCATCCAGTGCCGAGAGGCCTCGGGTAGGATCGCAAAGTGGGCGGTGGAAATCATGGGCGAAACAATCTCGTTCGCCCCTCGGAAGGCCATCAAGTCCCGGGTCTTGGCGGACTTCGTGGCTGAATGGGTCGACACCTAGCTCCCAACAGCTCCGATCCAACCGAAGCTCTGGACCATGTTCTTCGACGGGTCGCTAATGAAGACAGGAGCCGGCGCAGGCCTATTCATCTCACCCCTCGGGAAGCACCTACGCTACGTGCTACGCCTCCATTTCCCGGCGTCCAACAATGTGGCTGAGTACGAGGCTCTGGTCAACGGGTTGCGGATCGCCATCGAGCTAGGGGTCCGACGCCTCGACGCTCGCGGTGACTCGCAGCTCGTCATCGACCAAGTCATGAAGAACTCCCACTGCCGCGACCCGAAGATGGAGGCCTACTGCGATGAGGTTCGGCGCCTGGAAGACAAGTTCTACGGGCTCGAGCTCAACCACATCGCCCGGCGCTACAACGAGACTGCGGACGAGCTGGCTAAGATAGCCTCGGGGCGAACAACGGTTCCCCCGGACGTCTTCTCCCGAGACCTGCATCAACCCTCCGTCAAGATCGGCGACACGCCCGAGCCCGAGGCGCCCTCGGTCCAGCCCGAGGTACCCTCGACTCAGTCCGAGGCATCATCGGCACGGCCCGAGGCACCCTCAGCTCGGCCCGAGGCACCCTCAGCTCGGCCCGAGGCACCCTCTGCACCCGAGGGTGAGGCACTGCGCGTCGAGGAGGAGCGAAGCGGGGTCACGCCTAATCAAAATTGGCGGACCCCGTATCTGAAATATCTCCACTGAGGAGAGCTACCCCTCGACCGAGCCGAGGCTCGACGGTTGGCGCGACGCGCCAAGTCGTTCGTCTTGCTGGGAGATGGGAAGGAGCTCTACCACCGCAGCCCCTCGGGCATCCTCCAGCGATGCATTTCCATCGCCGAAGGTCAGGAACTCCTACGAGAGATACACTCGGGGGCTTGTGGCCATCACGCAGCGCCTCGAGCCCTTGTCGGGAACGCTTTCCGGCAAGGTTTCTACTGGCCGACGGCGGTGGCCGACGCCACTAGAATTGTCCGCACCTGCGAAGGGTGTCAGTTCTACGCAAAGCAGACCCACCTGCCCGCTCAGGCTCTGCAGACCATACCCATCACTTGGCCTTTTGCCGTGTGGGGTCTAGACCTCGTCGGCCCCTTGCAGAAGGCACCCGGGGGCTACACGCACCTGTTGGTCGCCATCGACAAATTCTCCAAGTGGATCAAGGTCCGACCCCTAAATAGCATCAGGTCCGAGCAGGCGGTGGCGTTCTTCACCAACATCATCCACCGTTTTGGGGTTCCGAACTCCATCATCACCGACAACGGCACCCAGTTCACCGGCAGAAAGTTCCTGGACTTCTGCGACGATCACCACATCCGGGTGGACTGGGCCGCCGTGGCTCACCCCATGACGAATGGGCAAGTGGAGCGTGCCAACGGCATGATTCTACAAGGACTCAAGCCTCGGATCTACAACGACCTCAACAAGTTCGGCAAGCGATGGATGAAGGAACTCCCCTCGGTGGTCTGGAGCCTGAGGACAACGCCGAGTCGAGCCACGGGCTTCACGCCGTTCTTTCTAGTCTATGGGGCCGAGGCCATCTTGCCCACAGACTTAGAATACGGTTCCCCGAGGACGAGGGCCTATGCTGACCAAAGCAACCAAGCTAATCGAGAAGACTCGCTGGACCAGCTGGAAGAGGCTCGGGACAAGGCCTTACTACACTCGGCGCGGTACCAGCAGTCCATGCGACGCTACCACGCCCGAGGGGTCCGGTCCCTAGACCTCCAGGTGGGCGACCTGGTGCTTCGGCTGCGACAAGACGCACGAGGGCGGCACAAGCTCACGCCTCCCTGGGAAGGGCCATTCGTCATCGCCAAAGTTCTGAAGCCCGGAACGTACAAGCTGGCCAACAGTCAAGGCGAGGTCTACAGCAACGCTTGGAACATCCAACAGCTACGTCGCTTCTACCCTTAAGATGTTTTCAAGTTGTTCATATACCTCGCTCCCACGCAAAGTTTAGTCATCAAGGAAGGGTCGGCCTCGCCTCGGCAAAGCCCGACCCTCCCTCGGGGGCTAAAAGGGGGGAACCCCCCTCTGCGTTGAATTTTTCCTCGAAAAAAGATCCTTTCTGCCAGAATGTCTTTCGTGCTTTTCGACTACTTCGAAAGTGGATCCTGAAAACGACGGAGTACACGTAAGCAGCCAAGGCTGACCGAGCCGAGGGACTCCTACGCCTCCGGGATACAGATACCTCACTCATCACCTTCTGCGATAAGTAACTCACGTTCAGATAAGTGATTCCGCGGACCGAACAAGTCTTCACGTTCGAAAGCTCCTCTGCCGAAGCGATTCTTCGAGCCTTCTCGACTGCGTCGGTGACAGAACCCTATGGACGGGTAAGAGTGCGCGTAAGCGACAAGGCCGACCGAGCCGAGGGACTCCTACGCCTCCGGGATACGGATACCTCACTCATCACCTTCCGCGAGAAGCAACTCTCGCTCACACAGACAATTCTGTTACCGATGAAAAAGTCCAGATACTCGAAACAAGAGGAAAAGAAACGCAGCTTTACAACACGGCGATGGTGTGTTTGGGCCTCGGCGGCCGCAGAAAACACACACTACAAGATAATCCGATCCTGCAGGCTCGGATCTTGACGGTTGAAGGGAGCAGCAGCACCCTCGGCGTCAACTACACCTCCGGCGAGGTCCGACCTAGCCTCCGACGGCGACGCGGTCCGAGGGTCTCCACTCTGAAGGACGACGTCATCATCTCGCCCGGGCATAGGGCTTCCATTACCTTCGGAAGTATTTTTTGAAACAATAAAAGTAACTTCGGTTGAGCTCATGGAGAGAGCAGTGCTTACAATCTTGCTAGTGCACAACAAAGATTGGAGGACTGTCGTTCTTACAATGCAACTGTCTTTCGGATGACGGAGCTTACAACAAGAGAATGGAAGCAAGAACAAGACCTTATGTGATCATAGAGGGAGAATTGTACAAACAAGGAGTCTGCTCTCCATTACTAAAATGTTTGTCTAGAACCGAAGGTCAAGAGCTAATGAAGGAGATACATGCAGGACTGTGTGGAGCTCATATTGGGGCTAGACCCTTACTGGAAAAGGTTTTTAGACAAGGATTTTATTGGCCAAAGGTAGCTTCGGATGCAGCGGATTTGGTTCAAAAATGTGAAAACTGCCAGAAGTGTGCCAGAGACCAGAAACAACCTTCATCTCTAACCCAACTAATTCAGCCCACTTGGCCACTGCAAAGATGGGGCCTAGATTTGCTTGGCCCACTTCCACCAGCACAAGGAAACTTGAAATATGTTGTGATAGCAGTGGAGTACTTCTCGAAGAAGATCGAAGCTAAGCCCCTAGCTACAATAACTTCGGCCACAGTCCAGAAGTTCTTTTGGTAGAATATTGTTTGCCGCTTCGGTGCGCCGAAAGCAATCATGATTGATAACAGAACTCAATTTGTTGTCGAAACGTTCAAAGCTTTTTGTGACCATATTAGTACAAAAATACACTTTGCATCAGTGAGACATCCGGAATCAAATGGACTAGTAGAATGAGAAAATGGAATCATAATTACAGGGATAATGAAGTCAATCTTTAACCAGCCCAGAGGAAAGTGGCCAGATGAATTGATAAAGGTAGTATGGAAACACAACACTGTTGTCTCAAGGTCAACAGGATTTACCCTGTTCAAGCTTCTGTTTGGGGACGAAGCAATAACACCAAAAGAAGCAAGAACAGGTTCAATAAGGACGTTAGCTTTGGCAGAAGATGAAGAGGATCGCAAAATAACAAAAGACATCATAGAAGGGACCAAATTGCAAGCAATCGAGCACATCAACAAATACCAAGCCGAAACAGTCAAATGTCGGGATCAGAAGGTAAGATTAAAGAATATCAAGCTAGGACACTTGGTGTTTCGAAGAGTGGCCAACCCAGATACAGTGGGGAAGCTTCAGCTTAAGTGGAGAGGTCCTTTTTAGTGGTATCTTCATCAAGACCTGGTTCATATAGGTTGAAAGACATGGACGGCTATGACATTCTAAGATCTTGGAATGCAGATGAGCTACGTAGATATTATGTGTAGACTATGTAATTTTCTTATTTTTTCCCTATGACACCTTTTTCCTTTCAAGAGGGGAGAAAGGTTTTTAATGGGGCCATAGGTTGTAATTTTCATTTTTCTTGCGCATCCTTGTTCAATACAAGGGCCAAATTCCCCCACATGTAAAATGTAAAATCTGGGATTACACCATCGAGTGTAAGAAAGTATAAAGAAGCTCCAAAGTCGTCCCTAAGGGGATGTAGAGCTAAGATGCCACCTAAGTAAAAGGTGAAGAAGCTCCAAAGTCATTCCTAAGGGGATGTAGAGCTTAAATGCCACCTAAGTTAAGGTGAAGAAGCTCCAAAATCGTTCCTAAGGGGATGCAGAGCTTAGCTCCAAAGTCTTTCCTAAGGGAATGCAGAGCTGAAATACCATTTAAGTCAAAGGTGAAGAGACTCCAAAGTCGTTCCTAAGGGGATGCAGAGTTTGAGTGTGTATTCATGTGAGATTTTTATCTTCGGCATACATTTGCACACTTCTTCACATCATCTTGTGCTTTCATACAAACATACATTAGACATTCATAGGTTCATCTTCATCGCATAAAGCATAAAGCATTAACAGGAAAAGTGGTGATTCCTGTCTTCAAGAAAACGCTTCGAAGATGCTTCATCTTAAATGAAATTTCGTTATATACGAAAGATGCTTCGATGTGAACGAAAAGAAGGGAAGGTGTTTTTTGCCTTCGGCTCAAAAAGCTACGAGCATTGGTTTCATCCACAGCAAAGCAGATGACATACGAACGAAAGGTAAAGTAACATTACGAAGCATTTTACAAGTATTTACAATAATTTGTTCACTTTCAATTACAACCCTTTGTCAAATGATACACTTTCTTGTACAAATGATTTCCAAAAGTGTTTCTATAGATGTCAACAAAAGGAGTTTCTAAGGCCTTCAGTGCTTTAGAATTAGCTTCGGCTCATTGACCTTCGGCACCATTACCCCGAAAAATGACAAAAGCAAGGGTAATGAGGAACATGGTAAGGGAAAATATAAAATAAAAGCCTAATGGTAAAGAAATTTTTTATACTTTGTTGAGCAGGTTTTGGGCTTCGTCTCCAGCCAGCTCTCGGCCGCCCTTTGCCCAGATTTGGGTGATAAATCTGTTCCCTATGCTACGGGCTTCGGCCGGAATGTCAACTAAATCAGATGGTGACAGGCCGAAGTTTGGCCTGTTGACAGTTCTCACATGGTTGCATCCGACCTTCATGAAAGTTGCAGCTGTACCACGAGAGGCCACTAGCGCACAGAAATCGCCGTGGCCGGTTATGAACTCGTCAAGGGCATCAACTTCTTTTTCAATATGTTCGAGTGCTCCGGGAATATCTTTGGAAGAAGGTGTAAATTCTTCAGATGCAGTTCCGACAGAATCGAATATCCCCTTCAACCGAGCAATGCATTGAGTAGCAAAGCCGAAGCATCTATCTCAAAGATTTGTGATTGTCTCGCTCAATTTAACGTTCTTTTCAACTTCTGCTTCAACTCTCGCATTCAATGCCTTGGACTCGTGGTCAAAGCACTCCGATCTCTTTTCCAAAGTTGTTTGAGCTTCGTCCAGCTCTTTGCTGAATTTTTCATTCTGAGATCGCGCTTCGGCGAGCGAGCCTTCGGCTGAGCGCAGCAGGCTATCTTTTTCCTTCAAGGAATCTTCGAGTTTTTTTAATTCTATCTTCAAAGCCTTAAACAATGATTTCATTTTTTCTGTCCTCGACATCCTACTACATTTTCAAGGCCTTTCTCAGTAGCAGACTCTACAAAACAAATCAAATATAGAATACCCAAATCACCATGAAGGTATCAATAGGAAGCTGTAAAGAAGCCTTACTTTGAAGTTTGAGTAGAACAAGCTGCCAATAATGTGTTGCCGCCTATAGCAACTGATGTCCGTTTCTAGCTTCGGAAATCCAACACTCTTGAATAAAGTGCTTATGATTTTCGCCTCAGCGCGGTCGCGAATACATCCTAAAATCTCTTCGTTGACCCTGCCAAAGAGTATGGACCAGGCTGGTAACCGCAGGATATAGCAAATTCTTTCAATTCTGATTTGTCCTCTTCAGAAAGATCTTGTCCACCCAAATGCCGAAGGTCAAAATCTTTATCTTCCGAAGAGGTATCTTCAATTCTCCTTCCCTTGTCAGGCGCTGCGGCTACGTCCTTCTCGGCAACCACATCCGATATGAGTCTGTCGATTTTCGACAATGTGGTTGCGAGTTCATCAGCTTCAGCTCCGATGGTATCTTCGGCACCAACAGGCACAACTGTTTTATCCGTCGAAGCTAGGGGCAGCGTTTGTTCAATAGCTTGCATTACATTCATCATCCGTCATTTCTTCTACCCCCCGACCTTCTCTTCCGCAGATGGAGCGGTTTCCTTTGATTGTAAAAGGCTAGTCAGATCTAACCTTAGAGGGCTTAGCCGTGCAAATGATATGGATTCAGTCATTACCTTCAAAATTTCTGAAACTTCAGCAGCAGAGGGTGAAGGAAGACCTATAGTATTTCTCTGGCACATCTTGTACCTTCGTATCCATAGAAGTTATCCTGACAAATTTATGCTTCTTGGGAGCCGAATCCTTCGGCTCCGAAAGTCTCTTCTGTTTCTTCGAAGCTTTCTGGTCCTCCTTGACAGATTGTGTAGCTTGTCTACCTAGGATACTGACAACCCTTTTTCTATTGGCCCCTCTAGCCCCTTCGTCAAGCCTTTCATAGTCAGGATACTCAAAGTTAAGAGCATCCATGACACGGTTCAACCATCGTTTTGGCCGAGAGCCGAAGGCGGCAATCATCAACTGGTCTTCCTTCTTCGTATAGTTCCCAAGGATTTTGTTGCACATTGTTTCTATCAATTCTAGCGATTCAGTGCATGGCTCTTTAAATGTCTTCTGAAATTTGAAGCGGTAAGGGAGTCACACAAGTTCATACTCTTTCCCTTCTTCCTTCTTCTTTGGCATACCCCACCCGCTGGAGGTTGGGAAGGTCCTCTTTGCCAAGTATTCTTGCACCAAATCCCTAGTGCTAATATGCCCAGCCACCACCCTGAATTCTACTTCGGCTAGTTGGCACGGGGAGCCGAGCTGCATGTTGCATAGTGGTCTGGTCACGCCGAAGCTTAATTTCAAAGGGCTCATCACCGTACTCATAAGCTTCTCTCTTTTCTTCTCTTCAGCTTTAACATAAAACCACTCATTTGTCCAGCCAGTAGGCCATTTCGTGCTGTATCCAATTACAAGGGCCTTTGTATCTTTTCGATATGCAAAATTATAGCACCCAAAGTTTTTGTGTAGACCATCGGCTCTAGCCTTCGTTTGATAGTGAAGTTCGTGTACTCAATAGAACCCTTTAGCATTGGCACTTTTACCCTGGCTTTGGAGAGCCCATATGTAAATCTTTTCAAAACTTCCCTATCATATCGACAGGGGAACCGAAGCCCCGGCCTCAAGAAGCTCTTGAATACAACAACTTCATCATCTTTTGGCTCCAGAATTACTTCTTCCCCAGCAAAGCAAATCAATCCATCTTCATTTTCTCCAAAGTACCCTAGCTTCTTCATCACAACCAAGTCCTCTGCTGTCATGGTGGACCTTCCAAATTCAATGTGACTAGGTTTGGTTGGGCTCAAAATGTTGTTGTCCTCTTCACTCTCATTGTCACTCCCGACTTCAGCCTCAGTCTGTTCAGCTTCGACATTGGGGGTATCTTCGCTAGTAGGTTCCTCTTGCACAACTAGACCTGAGCGCCTCATCATTTCTGATATGGGCGTTGTTTCAGTCTTTTCAGTTTTGTCCCCCTCATGGGACACTATGGCAGTAGATCTCACTCTGGCCATTTTAGTTTTCACTTTCGTTAAGACGAAGTTGATCTTGAGTGATGAAACGCTTGTTCAAAAGCGCAATGCAGAAAGCTTCGACTTCTGTTAAAAATTTTAACAGCACAACAGTGTAATGGCAATGAATGTTGTGGTAACTTCTCACCAACCTGTCTGTTTATATAGTGCTACAATAGAAGAAGGCGAACCGCCAGAGTATGTATACTGGCTGAACGGTGGACCGGCCAGCGCTCGGAATATTTAATTCATTTTTTTGATAACAAGCTTGGGGAAGGTGTTTTTTCGAACCTTCGGCATTCCGAAGCCTTCATATTTTCACGGACCGAGCTCGTAATGAAAAAATGATCTAACACCGCGAAGGGGCTATTGTTGGGGGTATTCTTCTCCGCCGAAGGTCCTCAAAGCAAAAAACACCTTCGGCAAAGCGATACAGAGGTCCCCTTTTCCTCTTTCGAAGGTTTTCAAGACGAAGACCTTGCGTAGAAGCAGTATTGCCAAATGCTGAAGCTACCATGAGCTTCAGTTCAAGTCAAGCAAAAGAAGAAAATACCAGATAGACCTTAGTATTTCAGGTTGTCTGTAGATAAAAGTTGAGGGTCATGAATGTAATTTTACCCGAGTTGCGTCCCGGCCTATAAATAGATGAACAGTAACATCGTACTGTTCACGCTAAATTGTAATCACTCTCTCATGTCTTCACCTTGGAGAAAGCCGAAGGTATCAATGTAATATTAATACTGTTAATATTCATACATGTTTTATGAAATGCAAATATGTATGAATTAATGAAATGCAGTTACTGTCTTCATCTTTTTGCATTTCCGTTCACATAATAAATCATGAAGGTATGTCCTTCTTGACCTTCGTCTGATGAGCATTATACCTATGTGGAGATAATGCTTCGGAAGACGAAGGTTCATAATAATTAACAATTGTGTTGCCTTGTTCTTGATCTACAATATTTGAGAACAAGTGACCAATAGCAAGCACCAGAGGATTGTGTCCCCCAACGTCTAGGGAGGCATTTGCTTTGATGCCTTTAGGGAGTGGCACAACAATAAAGCCAAAAATTTCTGACGACCTAAACCGTGGATATAAGTTTTATATCGTCAGACATAAGTTATTTCTTACGACTTAGGGCTTATGGCCAACTGTAAGTGTCCGTCGATTCTAAAAGGCTAGATATAAGGTTATTTTTTATGGTGACGTCAAACATAAGCTATCTCTGATGGCCTCTAGGGACCGTCGACATTTAAACCCGAATAACGACCGTAACGACGTTCTGTGGGCTCCACAAGGTTATGTCCGACGTTGAACATAACTGTATTATCACCGATGGCTGTATACATACCGTCAGACATAATTTAGTGGTATGTTTGACGATCCAGGTCAGCCGTCGTCCTTTACACTCATATGTCTAACGGCCTGGATCAAAGTCGTCGGACATATATAATTTCAAGGAGGCCAAAATCCCCCCATGTTTTTTGTTAATTCCCACAATTCACAAAATAACATATTTCATTCACTAGAATCATTCACGTCCACATTCAATACATATATCGGCATTCACACATCAACATACATTCCCATTTGCAACACCCATTTCCATTCACAAAAAAATGACATTCATAAAACCAAACTGCATTCACATATAAAACATCACCTATAGTTCAACATTAACATAGTTTAAGGTTGATTCACAATCACATAGTTCAAAATCATTCAAATTCATTCACATTGACATAGTTCAAAGTCATTCAAATTCATTCACATTCACAATCACATAAGTGCAGTGGAATCCTAACTAATTATGCCTAGCAACCATCACCTGGTTGGTTAGAGCTATGGCCACTTCCTCCTGCTAGACTGTGGGTGGTGAAAAGGTTGTTCACCCACAAAGTGGCGACGTCGTCTTGGCCAGATGGATCTCCAAGTGCTGCACCCAATGCGGGATGTATCTAGAAGCCCTATAACACATAAGACGAGATATTATAACCAATAGGTTCTTCATTTATATAACACACACATATATATATGCATATATCTGATGACTTCCGATGGCCTGTCCTTGATGGCTATTGGACATAAGCTTATGTCTGACGACCTGCCCATATAGCCGTCATACATAAGCTTGTCCGAGGGCCTGCCCAGACTGTTGGAGATTATCTTACATACAACGACACTAAGGCCAGTCATCAGACATAAGTCTGATCGCCAGACTTTTGTCTATATCCTATTGTGTGGCATAATCCCAAAGGATGATGGACCAAAGCAGGGCCAGCAGGAACAACACTGTATGACCCCACTAGTTAATGTCCTCCTGCTGGAGGCACCGAAGGACAATACTAGGCATGATTGTGACACCATTTGTGTTGCACTTACGAATGAAGTAGCTAGAGTATGTGTTAGAGGCAACTACACCACTGCTTAGCAACACAACACAACAAAGCGCTCCAACTAAACAAAACCCTAACCGACGTGCTAAATATCATCACGTAATGACACCAAGGTACCATAGGCACATTAGAGGATTGGTGAGTGATTGAGTGAAGGATATAGTGAGGCCATAGGCTAGAGGCACATTGATCTAGGATACTGCCTTAGCTACTGGCAAATGAGATATTTGTAAATGTTTAGGTTGCAATTGCGTAATACCCTACATCCTCGTTGTGTATGGTGGATTATTGAATGTAGAGGTGATAAAGATTACATCGCCATATATCAATTGAATCTCATGGCCATCTAGCTCTCCCTTCCCTTTTGATTCAGGTGATATTTCTAGGCTAACTAGTCTCTAGTTCACCTCTGTCTACCATGGCAAGATTCGAATATAAATCCAATGCTAAAAACCAAAAAAGTACAAAAGAAAAAAACCTATCTAGGCCTTAGAAACTAGAATTCATTTCTATGTTTTTCTACCATCCCCTTTTATATCTTAAGTGAGGTGAGAGTGATACATGTCTACTAGGAAGTTGGCACTATCAGTAGAGGCTCAACTACTCGTATCTTGTCTCACTCATGGAGTTGTACATATTGTATGTCTTAGCTATGCCAGAATATTAAGCTTGTCATGTTATATGGGTAAATACATCCTATCATAGTGGCAAATATTGGGTGTCACATCGTTGAGCATGATGTAGTTAGTATAAAATGGAGTTTCATATACTTTATAATGTGTTGGAGCGAAGGCAGAAACGCCACCCTTCGCCCGAAGTCTCCACCGCTTAGCCCCTGCCCTGACAGACAAAGCAGGCAGGGACACCCTTCGCTTCGTCGGCACCAGAGACAAAACGGAGACCCTTCGCTCGATTCGGCACCAGACGAAGGCCTGCGGCGACGCCTCGCGGCGCGGCCTCGTTCAGCTCTGAGGCCCACATGAGATCTGGCCCATTGTAACGGGCCCTGCGTGGCCGCGTTTGTGTTACGGGCCTAATTTGTAAAGGCATACTTGTAATTACAGCTTGTAACCCCGCTTTATGGGAATATTCTAGGGATAAACTAGGTGCCTGAGGGCACATGCGTCCTTAACGCAAGGCGTCGTGCACTCGGATACCTATAAATACCCCCGCACAGTGCCCGTGAGAGGCGAGATTAACAGAGCTATTGCCCCCGAGCACGTAACCCTGTTGTCACCACTATTCATCCTCGTTGGCCTCCTTGCTGCATAGAGCGAAACCCAACATAATGCTTATAGGTATGTTAGTATGTTTGGTTGTGGCTACAAGTGGCTTGTACCATAGAGTAGACTCAGATACATCTATTGCCCTTTATCGTGATTTTAGGGCTGGTGACAACCGCTGCATAGTGGCCTACACCTATTGCCTCCATCATGGCCACAATGCACATCCATAACAATAATATCGTCCATCACATTTCATGCAATGGATAGTCACTTTATAGTATTTGTGACGGAACCACCCAAGTTATTAGGCCCACCTACAGTTGTCCTTATCCATCGGACCTCAGACAACCCTGTAGGTGCCCCTGATTCACTTGACAAGTTCGGTATCTGCTTTTCTTTCCTTTCCCAAGAGCGTTTCGCCCGTCACGCAGACATTACAAAACATCGGAGTTACGAGAATGTGGAAGCGATTAATAAGCTTACATTTATTTCGAAGTAAGACAAAGTTATATATTACAAACCAGGATAATTAAACGAGTGCTGAGTAGTATTATTACAAAACCAAGGGAGGCAAAAACTCCTCCCGATAAGTATCAAACAAAAGTTCTTATGGAGGAACTCTTCCTCCCGCAGCTTTACTCTTGCTTTTCTTCTTTTGGAACCACCTTGGAACAGAAACAACAGAAGTTTGTTGCTTCCTCACCTAAAAACAATAGGGAATAAAACACTGAGTATGGAATTACTCAGCAAGACTTACCCGACTAAAGAAAAGACTCTCAAGGGTATGCTGGCTTAAGGGGGGGGTCAAGGTAAGGCTTATCAATATTCAATGACTCTGTTTGCAGAAATGCTTACTAAAGTGGATCCTTAAAATCCAATTTTATTTTGTCAGGTTAAGTAAGATTACCTGCACTAGAGTTCTTTCTATCCTAGTTCGAACACTATGATCTGCACTAGCCAATTTCTTTATCAACTCGTCATCCTCACTGGAGTTCTACGTGTAAGTCAGTGACCAAGTCTTCATAACCGCGAAGGTACGGCGATCCGAATCGATTATACTCAGCTGAGGATCTCCAATCACACGACATAGGTAGCACTTAACCCTTGCATATGTCAACCCGCCACCGGGGTTCTTAAGGCCAGATCAGGTTCACGTCAACCGATAGCACAGATACACCACCGTCCAGCCTCTTGCCACGGAGGGTACACGCTACTCTCGCCACCGCTCCACGCCCATTGCGTGTTATCTTATTCTGGCCTTAGTCTGCCCGAGGCAAGGCTTACCCATGACGAGGCATGTGACCAGTTAAAGGGTCCTCGGTCATCAAGCCTACATTGACACGGTCCTTAATCGACTCAGACGGAGACACTACACCGAGACTCCTTTCTCGTGCAAGTCACCCGCCCGGTCTCAGCTTAATCATTTCAAACCCAAAGCTTGGTACCTGGCAGAGGTACATCTTTTCCGATGTTGAACCCATCACGGCCATGATGGATCCACCATCAAGTTTTGTTTTCAAAAATATCCCACCCACTTTTGCCACATCATCTTTTGTAAAAACAAAATATTTGTTTTTCTAAAGCAAGGCTAAGCATTAAAAACCTTTTGTAAAACAGGTGATCAAGGAAGGTAATCAATCTCAAGGAAGGTAATGCAGGAATTGTTTTATCAATCAACTCCTATCACCTAATGCAATAAGCAGGTGATAAAGATCTTTAAATCACAAGGAAGGTGGCAAATGCACCGGGGCTTGCCTTCGTTTATAGGTGAGTTAGGCACGGATCCACATATGTCAAAGTAAAAACAATTTCCTGCCTGAGGTTCCGCAGGTGGTGGTGGTGAAGTCTTCTCCTCTTCTACCTCAACCTCTTCTTCGTTTTCTAGAGATAACCATATATATGTATATAAGAATGAATGCCATGTAATGCTCATGAGAGTGTAAAGATAATAAGAATTTATCATCTAAATTTCTTGAATACAATTTTCCTTCACGGTTCTCTGGGAAACTAGAGTTTCAGGAGTCAACAGTGAAGTTCAAAGAGCAGGGGTGGGGGTTTTGGGTTCTAATTCTCAAACAAGGTCCAAATCAAACCAAATTGTACCCAAAGATTCTAAATAATATTTTGAGTTCATATAAAAAGTTTGGGCATTTTTGGAATTATTAACTATTTTCTAAAAATCCAGAACCAATGTTTTAAGCTATTTTAAATTCTCCAAAATTCCTTATTTGACCTAAAAATTATGAAACTATTTTTATTAAATACTATGAAAAATAAGGAATCTAGGAAAATTGGTTTGACATTTTTAAGATTTTTCTACCATTTTCTATAGATTTCTAAAGCTTCATAGAAAAAGAAAAAGAAAAGGTTGGAACAGTGCTGGGCTGAATCCAGCCCATGCGGCCCAAGCCTAGAGGAAACGCGCATGCACGCCCGCGCGCCTGTAGATTTTGCACCGAAGACCCTAGCGCCTTGAATAACCACAGAAGAAACTCGCGCACTATTTCGGGGAGTCACTAACAGTTTACGGAAAAACCCCTAGGTTTCTAATTCTTTACCGACTGAAATCCACGATGGCGAGCAATGCAGGGCCGTGCTCCGGTGAGCTAGACTGGCCGGAGGAAGCTAAGACTGGTGCTCCCGAGCAGCGGACATAGGATTGAACCATTCCCGATCACTTCCCCTAACTTAATTTCAGAAATGGTGACCCGATTCGCTCTGGCCGCGGTGACCGAGGGTGTTGCGGACAGATGAATGTGTTCCCGGTGATTGGTGGCAGTTTAGTTCAATCAAATGGGTCGACGAGCATCACGAGCATATAAGGTCACTCAAACACAAGAGCAGCAGGGATGAACTAACCTGTATCGCGCTGGCGACGGCGAGGTGCTCTTCGCGGTGGCAGAGACTTGATTTGTGGAAAAACTAAAATTCAAGCTCTCTGACGAACGATTGCTAGTGATTTTTGGTGGCTGGGTGTGTGATGACCTTGCGGGGCTTATGGTGGCTGCAATTTATAGCAATCGGCCGTGAGCACAGCGAATTTGAGCGGCGGATTACGATCGGTATAAACTAGGTGAGTCACTGGTGGTTGCGCCACGCGGCTTTTACCGTGGCGGCGCCTCCGGCGATCACCGGACATGCGAAGTGTGGTTAGCCGCGACGTGTTAAAGCGACTGGACACACGGCGGATGACGGTGATGGCTCAACGGCGGTGAGAATCCTATCCGAGGGATTGGTGAGCAAGGGGGAAAAGTATGGCGGCTAGCCGGAGTGGTGTCCAGCTCAACGGCGGCGAAGATTTTTCACCCTGCGATGCTATCCAACCACCCAGCACGAAGCCCGACGCCAGCGACATGAATCGCGGTGGAGGGAGTCGTCGGTGGTGAATGACTGAAACTGATCTTCTTCAGTACTGTACCATAGGACCCCTCTTCAGTTGGCCTGACAGAGCGATTTGAAGCCCGATTTTCTTCTGATTTTATGTAACAATCGGATCAACTCTCTGTGTCAAACTTATAGTCCCATGTTCCAACTACAATTTTGTTATGGGGATCATGCCCAAACTTGCACTGGATCATGTTTAAATCTGGGTTCAAAGATTGACTCACTACACTGTCAGACCAAGTTTCAGTCATCAGTCAACCTGACAGCTCGACTTTAAGTGTGATTTTCTCCAATTTCTTCTTAACAACCATACTTACACTCTTAAGGAAAGTTGCTCTCCTTTGATAAGTCTACAATTTTGATGTGGGGACCTAGGGCAAATTCTCACAAATTTGAAAGCTACAGAGCTCCAAAGTTGAGCCAAAACTCTGATTTCAGACTTAGTTAATATAGAGTTCACTTGGTACTTTTTGCAAATAAACCCAAAACTTAGGGTTTCACTTGAAAGTCCCTATATTTGTGAACCATATGACTTAATATGCTTTAACATAGTAGTTTTCACACTTTAGTCCAAATGTGCACTGTTTTTGCACATAGGCCCCTAGGGTTTGGATTTAGGGTTTTCTAGGGTTTTAATTAGGGTCTCTAGTATCTCAGGGGTGTAAATGCAACTTAAACCCATTCTTAGTAATATTTTATGACTATTTTACTTAAACTTTAGGGTTCTCTCAATTTGGGTCTTGTTTTACCCTCTTAATCCCTATTTAGGGTTAAATTTCCTATTCTAGGGTTGTATTTGCAAAACATCAAAACAATACAACTTGTTTGAAATTTTTACCTAGTGAATGCACTCTAGATGTGTCAAACATATGCAATGCCAATGCTTATGATGTTATGCTCTAGTTTTAGTAACAGTAACACCAGAGGTGTTACATCCTTTCCCCCATAAAAGAATCTCGTCCCGAGATTAAAAGTCCTAGGGCAAGTAATGGAAAAGGAAATGGTTCACATTTTTATTTCCTGAGTTTTGGTACAAGGCAGGGGTGGGTTTGGGGCTCACTCCTTTATATCAACAATGTTTTACACTTACAGATTACAAGAGGTTAAAAAGCCTGGGAAATTCTTATCTAAGAAGTCTTGAGTTTCCCAAGTAGCCTCATCTTCGGAATGTTGGTTCCACTGTATCTTGTAAAACTTAAGAGTTTTTCTTCGGGTAATCCTGTCCTTTTGATCTAAGACTCGGATAGGGTGCTCAGAATATGTCAAATATGGCTCTAGGACAACATCTCTCACTTCAATGGTTCAATCTGGAACCCGGAGACACTTCTTTAGTTGAGACACGTGGAACACATTATGTACAGCAGACAAGGCTTCGGGTAGTTGAAGTCGATATGCCACTGGTCCACACTGTTCAAGTATAGGGAATGGACCAATGTACTGAGGTGCAAGCTTCCCTTTAACCCCGAAACGCGATATACCCTTCATTGGTGAAACTTTCAAGTAGACATGACTCCTACAAGAAAGTATAAGGGTTGTCGTCGCCGGTCTGCATAACTCTTTTGACGGGTTTGAGCTTTCTTCAAATTATGTATTATTCTCTGAACTTTTTCTTCGGTTTCTTTTACCAGGTCAGGCCTGAAGAAGTACCTTTCACCTAGTTCAGACCAACTTAGCGGAGTACGACATCGTCGTCCATATAAAAGCTTCGAAGGGTGCCATCTTGATACTTTCTTGATAGCTATTATTATACGAGAACTCCGCTAATGGTAAACATTCATCCCATTTTTGTGGGAATTCCAGCACACATGCTCGCAACATATCTTTGAGTATCTGATTGACCCTCTCAGTCTGCCCACTTGTTTGAGGATGATAGGCCGAACTGTGGAGCAATTTGGTACCCAGGGATTTATGAAGTTCTTCCCAGAATTTGGATACGAATTGAGGTCCACGATCCGACACTATTGTCTTCGGAACTGCGTGCAAACTGAGAATGCGAGCAATGTATAGTTCCGCATAGGTGAGAACCGGGTAATATGTCTTGACTGGCAGAAAGTGAGCAATTTTCGTGAGCCGATCAACAATAACCCAGATAGAGTCATACCCCTTTGCGGTCCTGGGCAATCCCACAATAAATTCCATACTTATATCTTCCCATTTCCATGTTGGTATTGGTAAAGATTGTAATGGACCGACAGCTTTCAGGTTTATGGCCTTGACACGTTTACAAGTGTCACATCTAACCACATAGCGTGCAATTTCAATTTTCATCTTCGTCCACCAATAATGTTGTTTTAGATCTTGATACATCTTAGTGCTTCCGGGATGAATAGAATAGCGACTAAGATGTGCTTCGTCTAAAATTTGCTGGCGGACCCCTTCATTTTTAGGCACCACTATGCGGTTGTTAAACCATACCACGCCTTGATCGTATTCTCGGAAACAATTGGCTTTTCTAGCCCTTATCTTCTCACGTATATGTTTCATACCCTCATCATTTTCCTGTGCGTCAATTATCCTTTGTAAGATGGCTGACTCCAGCTTCAAGTGATTTGAAGTCCCATGCTGAATCATTCCCAGGTTTAGCTTTTCCATCTCCTAGCACAAGGTAATGTTAGAAGTCCTCATAGTTAAACAATGGCAAGAGGCCTTGCGACTGAGTGCATCTGCCACTACATTTGCCTTGCCCGGGTGATAATGGATCTCTAATTCATAATCCTTGATTAGCTCGAGCCATCTCCTTTGTCTCATATTGAGCTTAGACTGGGTAAAGATGTATTTCAAACTCTTATGGTCTGTATAAATATGATAGACATTCCCCAGCAAATAATGACGCCAGATCTTCAGGGCATGAACCACTGCAGCTAGCTCTAGATCATGAGTGGGATAATGCTCCTCATGCCGGCGCAACTGCCTTGAAGCATATGCTATTACTCGGCCTTCTTGCATTAATACACAGCCGAGACCACTGCCTGATGCGTCACAATATACATCAAAGGGTTTGTTGATATCCGGTTGAGCCAATACCGGAGCAGTGGTTAATAATATCTTCAATTGTTCAAAAGCTTCATTACATTTTGAAGACCAATTGAATTTAGTATCATTCTTCAATAGACTTGTGATTGGTTTCACAAGTTTAGAAAAATCCGGTATAAATCGGTGGTAATAACCATCCAGTCCAAGGAAACTTCGGACTTGATGAACAGTGGTCGGGGATTTCCACTCCAAAATGTCCTTGACTTTGCTGGGATCTACCGCAATCCCCCTGGCAGATAGAACATGTCCCAGAAATTGAATTTCTTCCAGCCAAAACGCGCATTTGCTGAACTTGGCATATAATTGATGTTCTCTCAAGCACGTTAATACGACCCGTAAATGTTGAGCATGCTCCTCTTCATTTTTTGAATATATTAAAATATCATCTATGAAGACCACTACAAACTTGTCCAACTCGGGCATGAATACCGAGTTCATCAAATAAGTGAAGTGGGCCGGAGCATTCGTCAGTCCGAAAGACATTACCAGGTATTCAAATAATCTGTACCGCATAGTGAATGCGGTTTTTGGTATATCCTCGGGCCGAATACGGATCTGATGGTAGCCCGATCTGAGATCAATCTTGGAGAATACCCTCGCTCCAGTCAGTTGATCAAATAGAATGTCAATCCGTGGAAGAGGGTACTTGTTCTTGATGGTGACCTCATTCAGGGGTCGATAATCCACACACATCCTCAAAGTTTGATCCTTCTTCTTGACGAATATGGCTAGACAACCCCATGGTGACGAGCTTGGCCGGATGAATCCTTTCTCTAGTAGATCTTGTAATTGAATCTTCAGGTCTGCCAGCTCATTTGGAGGCATTCGGTACGATCTTCTAGAAATGGGAGCCGTACCGGGCTTTAATTCAATTACAAACTCTACATATCTTTCGGGAGGCAATCTAGGCAAATCCTTTGGAAAGACATCTGGGAACTCACATACTACCGGAATATCTTTGATCTCTGGTATAATGGCTTCATAAACTCTGCCAGTAGTTTTGGTTGGAATGGGGATAGACAAGAGAATTTCTTCTTGATTATGACTCAACCTGATGGTTCTCTGATCAGTGTTGAGGGTTGCTTTATGTTTGGCCAACCAATTCATGCCCAAAATCACATCTACATCCTGGCCTTTCAGAACAATCATATTAGTAGGAAAGTCCCGTCCGGCCAATGTTATGGGCACTTGGAAAGCCACTTCCCTAGTAAAGATTTGTCCCCCAGGTGACTGAATTTTAAACCCTTCTTTTGATTCATGGTATGAAATGCAATGTTGCTCCACAAATTTCTTGCTGATGAATGTATGTGAAGCACTAGAATCAAAGAGAATAATTGCGGGATGATTGGCCACAAGGAACGTACCCATCATTACCGGTTCACCGTCCGGTGTGGTGGCCACTTGCGTGTAATAAATTCGTCTCGTCTTCTTTGTATTCTTGCCCGCATTTCCCTTAGCTTGAGAAGAATTCCCAGTACCTTGTTGATTGTTTGTGCGATTCTGCTTCGGATAAGGGCAATCCTTAATAAAATGCCCAGATTTTCCGCAATTGAAACATCCTGTTGATGAACTGGGAAGGGCCGAGAAACGAGTGCCAGGGGCACCCGGCTGACTTGTTGTAGTGGGGGCAGCATTGGGACGGATGAACACTGGTTGTTTAAATGGGAAGGAGGGTGGGCGTGCTGATGAACGACCCTGATTGAAAGGCCGGATAACTAACCGTTGCCTTTTCTCGGGGCCCTGATTAGGCCGATTACCTCCACTCCCCTTGATCTTTCCAGAACTTGTATATTTAGATTCGACTGCCAGCGCTGTGCTGACAGCCCTTCCATAGGTGAGGTCGATGCAAGTAGCCATTTTCCTTTGCATCCAATCATTTAAACCCCGCATGAAACAGTTCTTCTTCTTGGTGTCAGTGTTGACTTGATCAATCGCATACTGCGATAAGTGATTAAATTTATTGAGATACTGGGTGACAGTATCTCCGCCTTGCTTCAGCTTCATGAATTCTTCCTGTTTCATGTGAAGTACTCCTTCCGGTATATAATGTTCACGGAAGGCCAGCTTAAATTCTTCCCATGTAATCTGATGATTGGCCGGCTGAACGGCCACAAAGTTTCCCCACCAAGTGCTGGCAGGGCCACGCAGTTGCTGAGCTGCGAACAGGGGCTTCTGAGTTTTAGAACATCGCAGAAGTCCAAACTTTTGCTCGATGACATGGATCCATTCGTCCGCCTCTAAAGGGTCTTCTGCCTTGACGAACAACGATGGGCGCATTTCGGAGAAGTCCAAGTAAGATGTCTCACGGGGCCCTTGCGGATAGCCCCGCCCGCCTTGTTATTGAAGTTGCTGACCCGCCATCTCCCGTAGGAAACGGGTATTATCCACCGTAGCGTTTACCAAGGCGGTGATAGCCTCGGCAAGTGTGGGAGGGACTGGAGGTGGGTTTGGTGTTTCCTCCCTCCCACGAGAGGTACTAGCACAATCCTGAGCACGAGTCCGAGAAGGCATATGTGGCAACAAACATTTAAAAACAATATGATATGCCAAAGAAAACCATCCATTTTACATTACCAAAAAGAGTAATGTTACAGACTCAAATTTTTACAACAGGAGTATAGTACCCATTATACAATAACACTACTATTTCTACAACTATACTATTCCTACTTCCTATCACTCTTGGTAGCCTCACTGTCGGGCGTGGGAGACCACTCATCGACCAACTTCATGGAGGGAGGGGCCTGAAAAGGTCCAATTCGCCACCAAAAGCTTCTCCCGCTACATGAGAAGGTCCGACTTCTGTTTCGACAGAATCCGCGGGCACATTGGGGTGCAACTGTGAATACAGTACATGAACTTCTTCATGTAGAGTATTGCAATAAGCCTGCAGGTTATCGATGGCTGAGCTAAGCTCTTCTACTCTGGCACAAGCTTTTGCCTCCTTAGCCAAGGCAATCGAACGAGACTGAACCGCCTAGTCGAGTGTTAAATCTCAATCTGCGAGCTGATCCTGCAGGCGGCGGATGTCGCTTCTTAATTCATTGATTCTGTCGCCATCCGCAACCCAAATGTCAGTCCTGCGTCGGAGTTCTGTTTGAAGCTGATTCACTTGCGCTTCAAGATCCCTGATCGGATCATTACTCCCACTACTGCTATCCTCGTGTCTTGGGGCAAGTTGATGACGTGGCACACCAATTGGGCCAGTATGCTTGCGCGCGGTTTTCCTCGTGCGCGGTGGCATTTTTCTAAGGGGGGAAATTTTATTAACATAGTTCTTAGCATGATACATGTGTAATTACAGAACCTACCTTAGTTGATTCTACCTTCTATACATTGCACTCCTCCTATCTGGTCTTTCATATAACTCTTTAGAAATAATAGGTAAGAAGGGAAGAAATTTTCCAGATAAGTCTTTTAGAAAATTCCTTTGAAGATGTCTCATAATATCTGCAGAGAAGGGCTCCGCTTCGATACCAGCTGTGACGGAACCTCCCAAGTTATTAGGCCCACCTACAGTTGTCCTTGTCCATCGGACCTCAGACAACCCTGTAGGTGCCCCTGAATCACTTGACAAGTTCGGTATCTGCTTTTCTTTCCTTTCCCAAGAGCGTTTTGCCCGTCACGCATACATTACAGAACATCAGAGTTACGAGAATGCGGAAGCGATTAATAAGCTTACATTTATTTCAAAGTAAGACAAAGTTATATATTACAGACCAGGATAATTAAACGAGTGCTGAGTAGTATTATTACAAAACCAAGGGAGGCAAAAACTCCTCCCGATAAGTATCAAACAGAAGTTCTTATGGAGGAACTCTTCCTCCCGCAGCTTTACTCTTGCTTTTCTTCTTTTGGAACCACCTTGAAACAGAAACAACAGAAGTTTGTTGCTTCCTCACCTAAAAACAATAGGGAATAAAACCCTGAGTATGGAATTACTCAGCAAGACTTACCCGACTAAAGAAAAGACTCTCAAGGGTATGCTGGCTTAAGGGGGGGGGTCAAGGTAAGGCTTATCAATATTCAATGACTTTGTTTGCAGAAATGCTTACTAAAGTGGATCCTTAAAATCCAATTTTATTTTGTCAGGTTAAGTAAGATTACCTGCACTAGAGTTCTTTCTATCCTAGTTCGAACACTTGATCTGCAATAGCCAATTTATTTATCAACCCGTCATCTTCACTAGAGTTCTACGTGTAAGTCAGTGACCAAGTCTTCATAACCGCGAAGGTACGGCAATCCGAATCGATTATACTCAGCTGAGGATCTCCAATCACATGAAATATGTAGCACTTAACCCTTGCATATGTCAACCCGCCACCGGGGTTCTTAAGACCAGATCAGGTTCACGTCAACCGAGAGCACAGATACACCACCGTCCAGCCTCTTGCCACGGAGGGTACACGCTACTCTCGCCACCACTCGACGCCCATTGCGTGTTATCTTATTCTGACCTTAGTCTGCCTGAGGCAAGGCTTACCCATGACGAGGCATGTGACTAGTTAAAGGGTCCTCGGTCATCAAGCCTACGTCGACACAGTCCTTAATCGACTCAGACGGAGACACTACATCGAGACTCGTTTCTCGTGCAAGTCACCCGCCTGGTCTCAGCTTAATCATTTCAAACCCAAACCTTGGTACCTAGCAGAGGTACATCTTTTCTGATGTTGAACCCATCACGACCATGATGGATCCACCATCAAGTTTTGTTTTCAAAAATATCCCACCCACTTTTGCCACATCATCTTTTGTAAAAACAAAACATTTGTTTTTCTAAAGCAAGGCTAAGCATTAAAAACCTTTTGTAAAACAGGTGATCAAGGAAGGTAATCAATCTCAAGGAAGGTAATGCAGGAATTGTTTTATCAATCAACTCCTATCACCTAATGCAATAAGCAAGTGATAAAGATCTTTAAATCACAAGGAAGGTGGCAAATGCACCGGGGCTTGCCTTCGTCTATAGGTGAGTCAGGAACGGATCCACAGATGTAGAAGTAAAAACAATTCCCTGCCTGAGGTTCCGCAGGTGGTGGTGGTGAAGTCTTCTCCTCTTCTACCTCAACCTCTTCTTCGTTTTCAAGAGATAACCATATATATGTATATAAGAATGAATGCCATGTAATGCTCATGAGAGTGCAAAGATAATAAGAATTTATCATTTAAAGTTCTTGAATACAATTTTCCTTCATGGTTCTCCGGGAAACTAGGGTTTCCGGAGTCAACAGTGAAGTTCAAAGAGCGGGGGGATGGGGGTTTTGGGTTCTAATTCTCAAACAAGGTCCAAATCAAACCAAATTCTATCCAAAGCTTCTAAATAATGTTTTGAGTTCATATAAAAAGTTTGGGCATTTTTGGAATTATTAACTATTTTCTAAAAATCCAGAACCAATGTTTTAAGCTATTTTAAATTCTCCAAAATTCCTTATTTGACCTAAAAATCATGAAACTATTTTTATTAAATACTATGAAAAATAAGGAATCTAGGAAAATTGGTTTGACTTTTTTAAGATTTTTCTACCATTTTCTATAGATTTCTAAAGCTTCATAGAAAAAGAAAAAGAAAATGTTGGAACAGTGGTGGGCTGAATCCAGCCCACGCGGCCCAAGCCCAGAGGAAACGCGCGTGCGTGCCCGCGCGCCTGCAGATTTTGTACCGAAGACCCTGGCGCCTTGAATAACCACAGAAGAAACCCACGCACTATTTCGGGGAGTCACTGACAGTTTACAGAAAAACCCCTAGGTTTCTAATTCTTTACCGACTGAAATCCACGACGGCGAGCAGTGCAGGGCCGTGCTCCGGCGAGCTAGACTGGCCGAAGGAAGCCAAGACCGGTGCTCCCGAGCAGCGGACATAGGATTGAAACATTCCCGATCACTTCCCCTAACTTAATTTCAGAAATGGTGACCTGATTCGCTCTGGCCGCGGTGACCGAGGGTGTTGTGGACAGATGAATGTGTTCCCGGTGATTGGTGGCAGTTTAGTTCAATCAAATGGGTCGACGAGCATCACGAGCATATAAGGTCACTCAAACACAAGAGCAGCAGGGATGAACTAACCTGTATCGCGCTGGCCACGGCGAGGTGCTCTTCGCGGTGGCGGAGACTTGATTTGGGGAAAAACTAAAATTCAAGCTCTCTGACGAACGATTGCTAGTGATTTTTGGTGGCTGGGTGTGTGATGACCTTGCAGGGCTTATGGTGGCTGCAATTTATAGCAATAGGCCGTGAGCACAGCGAATTTGAGCGGCGGATTACGATCGGTATAAACTGGGTGAGTCACTGGTGGTTGCGCCACACGGCTTTTACCGTGGCGGCGCCTCCGGCGATCACCGGACATGTGAAGTGTGGTTAGCCGCGATGTGTTAAAGTGACTGGACACGCGGTGGATGACGGCGATGGCTCAACGGCGGTGAGAATCCTATCCGAGGGATTGGTGAGCAAGGGGTAAAAGTATGGCGGCTAGCCGGAGTGGTATCCAGCTCAACGGCGGCGAAGATTTTTCACCCCGCGATGCTATCCAACCACCCAGGCACGAATCCCGACGCCGGCGACACGAATCGCGGCGGAGGGAGTCGTCGGCGGTGAACGGCTGAAACTGATCTTCTTCAGTACTGTACCATAGGACCCCTCTTCAGCTGGCCTGACAGAGCGATTTGAAGCCCGATTTTCTTCTAATTTTATGTAACAATCGGATCAACTCTCTGTGTCAAACTTATAGTCCCATGTTCCAGCTACATATTTGTTATGGGGATCATGCCCAAACTTGCACTGGATCATGTTTAAATCTGGGTTCAAAGATTGACTCACTACACTGTCAGACCAAGTTTCAGTCATCAGTCAACCTGACAGCTCGACTTTAAGTGTGATTTTCTCCAATTTCTTCTTAACAACCATACTTACACTCTTAAGGAAAGTTGCTCTCCTTTGATAAGTCTACAATTTTGATGTGGGGACCTAGGGCAAATTCTCACAAATTTGAAAGCTACAGAGCTCCAAAGTTGAGCAAAAACTCTGATTTCAGACTTAGTTAATATAGAGTTCACTTGGTACTTTTTGCAAATAAACCCAAAACTTAGGGTTTCACTTGCAAATCCCTATATTTGTGAACCATGTGACTTAATATGCTTTAACATAGTAGTTTTCACACTTTAGTCCAAATGTGCACTGTTTTTGCACATAGGCCCCTAGGGTTTGGATTTAGGGTTTTCCAGGGTTTTAATTAGGGTCTCTGGTATCTCAGGGGTGTAAATGCAACTTAAACCCATTCTTAGTAATATTTTATGACTATTTTACTTAAACTTTAGGGTTCTCTCAATTTGGGTCTTGTTTTACCCTCTTAATCCCTATTTAGGGTTAAGTTTCCTATTCCAGGGTTCTATTTGCAAAACATCAAAACAATACAATTTGTTTGAAAATTTTACCTAGTGAATGCACTCTATGTGTGTCAAACATATGCAATGCCAATGCTTATGATGTTATGCTCCAGTTTTAGTAACAGTAACACCAGAGGTGTTACAGTGTTTGCCCAATATCAAGTTACCCTCCTGAGTACGGGCGCACATGGCATCGGGGCCATACTGCCTAGGATCATCCTGTCCCAAGGGGCATCAAACCATAGGCTCGCTTGCTCTACTATCTTCTACTTCTGGGACCGCTTTGCCTCGAGAGAATGTTAAAGGACGCTCAGGAGTTCTAGTTATGGTCCCTAGCCTCTAGGCACCCCCAGTCTTAATCGAGAAATGGCTTAGTTCTTGACCTAGTGGGCCATGGAAGACCGGGAGGGACCTAGTGGTCCGAAAGACCCCCACTCCTAGTCACCCTGCATGAAGGGCGCTAGAGCCGGAGAGAGCACCGGTGGTCTAGAGGGTGCAGGAATTGGTCCCCTGACATAGATGGCCCCTCACTTAGGTGGAGCCAAGCAAGCCCCTTGGGGTCCGGGCCCCAAGACACACAGTTGGCATCAGTCGAGCACTTGTATGTTTTCTTCTATTGATGTGATCTTCAAAAGATGTATTATCAATATTGGGTGTGTGTGACCTTTCCTGTATCTCAACATGCAAGCTTTCTACTTTGGTAATGCACTATATATCACATGGATTAAATTAATCCACTAGCAAATACATATGGTGTCCACATTAGTAAGGCCCTGTTTGAAATCGCTAGAGCTAATTGTTAGCCAACTAACAAAGCCCTGTTAAAATCGCTAGAGCTAATAGTTAGCCAGCTAACAAATTGTAAGCTAATAAGTAGTTGGGATATTAGTTGTGGTATCTAGAACCTCTATAACTAATTTTACCAGCTAACTATTAACTCTAGAGGTACATGGTCTAAGACACACAGGTATTTTATCGTCCACATCAATACGACATACAATCTACTAGCATTATTTTATAATAATTTATTATTTTGTACACGTAATTATATATAGTCTAACTTCATTTTAAATCATTCATAATTTCGGTAGCAACACGTGAGGTATAATTGTAGTATATACTAGACATCCTATCAATGTAGACGCGCACACACAAATGAACTACCCCTGCCACACGCGGTACGCACGATTGGTCCAAAGTTAATGATGCATGAACCCAATCTCTTGGATCAATGCTCCTTGGTGACCCAGAAAGGATAAAGGACAAGACTCAAGAGCTTAGTTTCTATGGCCAACTCAACTCTTCGAATCTAACATCCTCCTCATATTGATATATACAGGATACTACACCACCCCATGCACATGGCCATCCAAGCTACCTCAAGACGCCGCCTCTAGCATGAGTAATGAGTTGCAGATCGATTTAATTTGGCCTCTGCAGAAAGCTACAGCCAAGATGGCTGGGAAATCAAGGAGAAGACGTCTTCTTTTTATGTGACTGAAATAAAATGTCTAGTGCGTGCTAGGATGCAGCATTATCAATCCACGTGGTTTCTGAGCAAGCAAGCAACAAATTAACATATACTCCTTCCATGCCAAATTTCGTACAATATTTAATCCATGTGTGTTTTATACATGTGTCTATAAATTCACTATCATATACTTAAATATAAATATAAAAACCAATAGCTAAAACAAATACTATTTTGAAACAGTGGGGGAGCGTAGACTATCGGAATTCGGCTCTTTGCCGAGCGCTCGGCACTTTGCCGAGTGCTTTTTCTCGGACACTTGGCAACGTCGCACTCTCCGTAACGAGCACCTTTACCAAGCGTAGTACACTCGGCATAGCGGTAAAGACATCTTTACCGAGTGTCAAATACTCAGCGAAAGACGACGCTCGGCAAAGAACCGTCAGCAGCCGTCCATAGCTGATGGTCGTTATTTTTGCTGAGTACCAGGTGTTGACACTCGACAAAGAATGTACTTTTCCGAGTGCCTTACATGGACACGCGACAAAGTATATTTCCATTTTTTTTCTTTTTCCAGCCAAACTTTTTGTGGTTTGTTCCTACACTATGTAGACTTACATGTTCTATTTTTGACACAATTATAAAAGTGTTTCCTATAACTATTAGATTTTGTTCGTTTAATTGAGTTTTCTCTAATAATTCAGATTTTAACTGCACGTCACTCGAAAAATAAAAAACTGTGAATGCAAAAATGATATTCATGTTACTTAGCACATGTTACAGTCGATTTCAGGAGAAGACCAGAATTTTCGAGCACCATACTCACGAAACATGACCGTGAACTTATCATCCAGGTGTTTAAAAATTGTATAAAACATAAACAAGGTCAGAAAATCATGAAACTTGTCCATATGTCATGATATCATATGTAGAGTCTATGATAAAAATTTGAGAATATTTCGAGAAAGTTGTCACATATTATATGTAGAAACCTAGCCGGTCTACATTGAAGTTCTAAGATTTCATGTATAGCTCGGCTAGGTTTCTACACATAGTGTGTGATAACTTTATCGAAATATTCTCAAATTTTTATCATATGATGTACATATGATATCATGACATGTTGACAAGTTTCATGATTTTTTGACTTTGTTTGTGTTTTATACAATTTTAAAACAACTGGATGACAAGTTCACGACCATGTTTTGTGAGCATGATGCTAGAAAATTCTGGTTTGTTCCTTAAATACGTCGTAACTTGTGCTAAATAACATAAATATCATTTTTGCATTCACCGTTTTCCATTTTTGAGTGACTTGCAGTTCAAATATGAATGATCCGATGAAATTTAATTAAAGACACTAAATCAAATAGCTATAGTAAACACTTTGATAATCGTGCCAAAATTGAACATGTAGGTCTACAAAGTGTAGTAACACACTACAAAAAAATTTGGCGGGAAAAAGAAAAAATGCAAATATTTTTTGCCGAGTGCCAAAGGTAGACACTCGGCAAAGTATATTATACCGAGTGCCAACAGAAGGACACTCCGCACAATATTTTTTTTAAAAATTAAAATAATCTTTGCCGAGTGCCCGTGATCTGGCACTCGGCAAAACCTTTTTTGCTGAGTGTCTAACCCAGGATACTCGGCAAAGTGTAATTTTAAATTTTAAAAAAAATCTTTGCCAAGTGCCAGATCGCGGGCACTCAACAAAGATGTTGTAGATATCGAAATCAAGTTATCTTTTCTGTCACTCTCACCGCCACCCTCCCTCTAACTTCTCTCTCACCATCGTGCCACCACCGACCGCCGTCGCGCCGCCGGCTGCCCTTGCCCGAGCATGTCGCCACGCCATCCCACCACCGCCGCGCCGCCCTTGTGAGACTTCAGTGATAAACTTGTCCTAAACTTATGTTTGTGAAAAACTTATGTTTGAGAGTTGATAATACTTATGTTGGTGAAACTTGGTATGTACATAGAATGTTTGTGAAAAACTTGTGAGATTTGTGGTTTTTGTGAAATATGTGGTCTCTATTATGTATGTGATGATTATGTGATATATCTTTTGTTTGTGGGATGGAATAGAAAATAAAAATAAAAATGGGTATTCTGGTCACTTTTCCAACCGTTACACTCGGCAAAGAAGGCACACCTGGGCACCGGTAAAGCCTCTTTGCTGAGTGTTGTGGCCTTGGCACTCGGCAAAGAAGCAACTTTTCCGAGTGCTTCCTAATGCTCTCGACAAATGAACTGACAAAGGGCCCCCCTGGTGATCTCTTTGTCGAGTGCTAGTCCGGCGAACACTCGGCAAAGAGGGAGCCTTTGCCGAGTGCCACCTAATACGCTCGGCAAAGGACCTGGTAAAGGGGCCCGTGGGGAGCTTCTTTGCCGATTGTCACTCTGTGGACACTCGGCATTGGCTCCATCGTCGTTACCTGGTGCTGTGACGATGACTTTTCTTTGTCGAGTATTGGGTGACACTCGACAGTCTTTGCTGAGTGCTCGATAAAAAGTACTCGGCAAAGAAGCCATTGTCGATGTACAGTTCGTCGAGCTTTCTTTGCCAAGTGTCACACTCGACAAAGCCTTCTCCTAGTGTTTTGTAGGCTTTGCCGAGTGTTTGAGACACTCGGCAAAGCAGTTGTTTCCGTTAGTGGTACGTGTTCCGTTTTTGTTACTATACTATTATTTTCACACCCTCGAAAAAAGCGTTTTGGAGTCACTGTCGGTATCCTGAAACTAGGGTACCCCCTGCTACTGTATAAAGACGCAGTACCCACACGGCTATCTCTTAGTCGTGTGGTAGAAGTGCTGTGTGTGGGACCAAGCCATTACTCGCCCCAGCCTCGGGCGACTACTCTGGGTCCACAACAGCGCCTGACCTCGCCACATGGGTGGGTCCGGAGCCGTCACGTGTCCAGAGAAGGTGATATACTCCAAGGCATCAACAGTAAGTCCGGACCCCCATGGGAGAGCGCCGGACCCCAGGATATACAGTTTGGACCTCCAAGTTTGGTCCAGGACCCCCATGTGTGCAAGCCGGACCCCTGGAATGGGATCCGGACCCCCCCCGTATGGGGTCCGGACCGCCCACAATGGGGTCCTAGGCTTCCAGGACAGAACATGCTCGAGCCTGGAACAAGACTCAGGCGAGGGTCTGGTGCCGACACGTGTCCAGGCCCGGACCTATCCGTATATACTCCTGCTCCCCGCTTAGGCGGGGACCCGTTGCTGCCACGTGGCATACTGCGCGCGGCTTAAGCCAACGGGCGGAACCTAGCATGACGCCTCTGGGCTACGCGCGCCTTCGCATTCATTACGCATAACACGTGCGCCTGTCCATTCCACTGACAAGTGGCATGCGCAGTCCACGATACGTGGTTGTGCTGTTATTCGCTATTACTCGTACGTTTCGGCTATTAATGCTGCATGGACTGTGGTCATCAAGGCTCCTGGTGATTACTCAGGCGTTACCAGCATTAGTTACTTATATTATGCTCCTAGGCCCACATGTCGGGGCTCAACACCCTTGTATGTGCCTCCCTTAAACTATAAAAGGGAAGGCACACAACGTTACATGGACAGGTTTTACACAGACTCACAAGCACTCAGGCTTACACACTCAATACATACACAATGGAGGTAGGGTTTTACGCTTTGGCGGCCTGAACCACTATAATCCCTTGTGTGCTCCTGTGTTCATCGACAATCCACCTAACAGGCGAAACACTTAAGCCCCCTCCTCATCTTAGGATTAGGGCGGGTGCATTTCGCCACCCGGCCGGAGGATTTTCTCTCCGACATTTGGCGCGCCAAGTAGGGGGATTTGGCATTAGGTTTTCGCCTATTTTACTGCTTAATACGATGGTCCAGATCGTCGAGCACCGTGGCCTATCTCCTGAGGATTTCCTGATGGAGGAGGAGGTTGTGTCTTCCATGCCATGGGGCTCCAACCGCCCTACGCCTGGTGCTGCCGCAGTGCATGCTGCGCGGCAGCACACTCCCGCAGTCATCCAGGGCACCATCAAGGGCTACTCCTTGGGCGTTGTCTGCAGCCAGGGAGTTGCTGCGCCACCCTCCGAGCTCCACGGCCTTGTTAGAAATATGCCCTAGAGATAATCATAGAGATGAGCATATTTCTTTGTATCCATGATATATATATTGCTTAATTGAATATCCATGGAAGGCACCTTGTATTGATTAGCAAGTATGTGAATTGTTTGTGAGATTCTTTACTTATATGGTTGTTCTAAATGATGTCCCTAGTTAGAGTCGATGACTAGCACATGTATTAGTTGATGACTACATTTCACAAGTCATGAACATGGAGATGTTAAACTAATAATGTGGGCGCATGTATGACATGAGGCTAGACCGATCCAACGTGAGATATTGTAATATAGTTCTCTTTTTGCAACATGAATACTGTATCCTTAGACCTGAGATTGTCGCATGTTCTCAAGATGTGAATTGACTTACTTAGGGACTATCAAACGCTATTCCGTAACTGGGTAGTTATAAAGGTAGTTTTGGGTTTGTCAGGAAGCATGCTGTGAGGCATGGTCAGTCAAGATGGAATTTGTCCCTCTCTTTGTGAGAGAGATATCTCTGGGCCCCTCGAGTGATTGGATCAAGAAATGCATGGCCGTGCTAGGGTTAAGAGTTAACCATTGAAAGGATTCCAATTCACAGTATCGAGAAAGAGAGGTCAACTTAGAGCCAGACCAAATATCGTGAGACAAAGGGAACAACATGTACGTAATGTTGCAATAGTTCGTCTGATATGATCTTTACGTGCGCATAGGAGTTGACATGTCTTGCTAGAGGCCGCTGTCAATTATTGGGCCAAGTAAGAGTACTCGGGCTATGTCTATTTGTACGTGAACCTATAGGGTCACACACTTAAGGGGAAGGAAGCCTAACTCGGATTAGATCCGAAATTAGACTGGGCTTTAGGGTTACTGATGGGCCTCGGTGTCAGAAGCCCACCATAACGCCTATATAATGAGGGGCGGGGGCGCGGTTAGGCTAACCCTAATTGGCCATCAGCAAACGTGTAGCCGCTCGCCTCTCGCCCTCGCCAAGCCGCCGTCGCGAACCTAGCAGTTCGGTACGCGGTGCTTCCTCCCTGTACGTGTGGATACCTCGGAGGTGCTACATCTGGAGCACTTGGACGAACCGTGCGAGGACGTGAAGGACACCGACGACTGCACGGCACTGCTCGACGCGTTCGTCTACATCGAGACGTCTTCCTCTGCTCTGCGCGTCTAGTGGTAATTCCATGACCTATAACCGCAGTAGTTCTTGGTTTTATGGGGTTGAAAATTTTGTTTTGCGCTAGCGTAGCCTCCCCGTAATCCTTCAGGCCTCGCCAGGGGCCATGAAGCAGTGGTGTGACAATGTTGATCGTCTCCTTGGCATGGCGCATTCTGCCTCGGTCAGGCCCAGGCCTCGGTCATTCCGGCGTCAGCATCGGTGCGCTCACCCTCGGTGAAGGCTGCACCGACTGAGGACCTGCGGGCGGAGCTCAATCGCCAGCGTGCGGGTGAGGATGCCCCAATTTCTCTGGAGAGACCTGATGACCTGCGGGCAGAACTCAACCGCAGGCGTGCGGGCGAGGACGCACGAGTCTCTCTAGAGAGGGCACGTGAGCGCCGGCTAAACTTCGAGGGTCGCAACCTCGACTAGGACTTCGCTCCGCTCGCGCCACAAACTCCAGGGGGTGCCCGAAACCACATGGGTGTCCCATTGGTCGGCGTGGGCTGTGCCGCGCTAGCGGACCACCTCCGCGTAGCGACTTGGCCGCCCAAGTTTCGGCCACACCTGCCAGAGAAGTACGACGGTACATCAAACCCATCGGAATTTTTGCTGGTTTACGTCACCACCATTACGGCAGCTGTTGGAAACACTACTGTGATGGCGAGCTACTTCCATGTAGCCTTGACTGGGCTGGCCCGGACCTGGCTCATGTACCTAACCCTGGGATCCGTCTACTCCTGGGAGGAGCTCTGTGCAAGGTTCACAGCGAACTTTGCGAGTGCTTATCAGCAGCACGGCGTGAAGGCTTATCTCCATGCCGTAAGACAAGAACACGGGGAGTCTCTCTGGGCCTTCATCGCTCGCTTCACCAATGTACGTGGGACCATACCTCGCGTCTTCGATGCCTCTATCATCACAACTTTCCAACAGGGGGTGCGTGATGAGAAGATGTTGGAGAAGCTGGTGAGGCATGATGTGGAAACCGTCACCGCGCGTTTCGCTCTGGCCGACAAATGCGCCAGAGTTGCCGAGGGTCGTGCATGGCACTCGGCACCACAGACCGGAGTTACCCAGACGGGTGGCTCGGGTCCCGCTACCCAGGGCGGTAGCAAGAAAAAGAAGAAGAACCGCGGCCACGAGAGGCCGCAGTCTGCTGCTACGGTTGCCGCAGCCACGACTAGGGGTCGGAACGAGCGCAACAAGCGCCCACGGCCACAGGGAGGCAACAGTGCGTCATGCCCTATGCACCCCAACAGTTGCCACAGCGCTTCAGAGTGCCGCGAGATTATCAAGCTCGCGAAGCGTGTGAGTGAGCGATGCGAGCAAGCCTCCAAGGATGGCTCGCCACCTCGTCGTCGGCCTGGCAAGGAGAAGGTCGACGAAGGTGACGCGGCCACGAGAGAACGGGACCTCGGGTATCAGTCACCCGAGGGGGTCCTCAAGGATGTTTTCACTGGAGACTACGACTCCAATGACGACAATGACCGCCGCAAGAAGCTGTACGTGATATACGGCGGGAGCTGGGAGCTCACCTCCCACAGGAACGTCAAGTCCCTGCGCCGAGAGGTCCTTTCAGCGGTCCCAGGGGTCCTGAAGGCTGCTCCACATCAGTGGTGGAGGAGCACCACTGTCTCCTTCGGGGCATCCGACTACCCCAACAACATGGCAGGGGCTGGTATACTACCGCTCATCACCGCCCTAGTCATCGCCAATATGCGGCTGCACCATGTTCTAATTGATGGTGGGGCTGGGCTCAACGTCATCAGCCATGCTACATTCAAGCAGTTGCAGATCCTGGGGTCCCGACTGGGACCCTCCCGTCCATTCTCCGGAGTGGGCCCACAGCCGGTGTATCTCCTTAGGAGCATCGCACTCCCGGTAACATTCGGGACCGAGGAGAACTTCCGCACAGAGAACGTCCAATTCGACGTCGCGGAGGTTAACCTCCCCTTCAATGCCATCATTGGCAGGCCAACCTTGTACCGGTTCATAGCCATTTCCCATTACGGGTATTTGGTCCTCAAGATGCCATCCCCGGCTGGGGTCCTCACCGTGCGGGGCGACCGCGCCGCTGCGCTTGCGGCTGTCGAGAAGCTGCACGCTCTGGCGGCAGAAGCTGCTCGCCCGGACAATGGAGGGAGGGACCCCTTGACTTCCGATACCAAGGTGCCTACCAAGGTGCCAAAGGTGTAGCCATCTGGAACAGACGGCGGTCTCGTCAAGACCATCCAGGTCGGCGTGGATTCTTCCCAGACCACCCGCATCGCGGGTGATCTAGAGGAGAAATAGGAACTCGTGCTCGTCGCCTTCCTCTGGGCAAATGTCGACGTGTTCGCATGGGAACCGTCGCAGATGCCTGGGATCCCCAGGGAGGTGATTGAGCACCATTGAAGATCCACCCTGACACCAAACCGGTGAGTCAGAAGCCTTGGAGACAGTCTACTGAGCGGCAGGACTTCATCCGTGAGGAGGTCCAGAAGCTGCTAAACGCTGGCTTCATCGAAGAGGTACATCACCGCGTATGCCTGGCCAACCCAGTCATCGTTCCAAAGGCAAACAGGAAGCTTCAGATGTGAATCGACTACACCAGCCTTAATAAGGCTTGTCCCAAGGACCCGTATCCACTTCCACGCATAGATCAAATCATGGATTCTACCTCCGGGTGCGACCTTTTGTCCTTCTTAGATGCTTACTCTGGTTTCCATCAGATCCAGATGTCTAGGGAATATAGGAAGCATACCGCTTTTGTAACAGCGGATGGGCTTTACTATTATGTTGTAATGCCCTATGGTCTGAAGAACGCCTTCCCAACATTTGTATGGGCGATGAGTAAGACCTTTGGGGACCTGATTAGGGACAGGATAGAGATATATGTCGATGACATCATGGTCAAGACCAAGAGGGGTCGACTCTGGTGGAAGACCTGACCCTGGTCTTTGACAAGCTACGGGCGACATGCACGAAGCTGAACCCGAACAAATGCGTCTTTGGTGTCTCCGCTGGGAAGTTGCTGGGATTCCTGGTTTCGCACCGGGGCATTGAAGCGAACCCGGAGAAAATCAGGGCAATTGAGGCGATGAGGCCTCCGGCCCGGGTCAAGGACGTCCAGAAGCTTATGGGGTCCCTGGCCGCCCTTAGCCGCTTCATCTCACGACTGGCTGAGAGGGCGCTACCCTTCTTCAAGCTCTTGTGGAGGTCCAGGGGTGAGAAATGCAAGGCCACTCTTCCTCTGGGCTTTCTTTCCGCACTATTATGGACAGTCAAATAATGGGAAAAATTGGATTCAATTGTCAACCGGTCCTATCGAAAATAGGATTGACTATGGATTCGAGCCATAGCACATGGTTTCATAAAATCTGTACGATTTTCCCGATCTAAATCGAGTGGGTTTCCATGAAGAAGATCTTGTTCAGCATGTTCTATTCGATCTCTTGGACCGAGGAGGCAGAGCGAGCCTTCCAAGAGTTGAAGCAGCACCTTGTATCCCTACCAATACTGGTAGCTCTAGAGCCAAGGGAGCCGCTGTACTTGTACATTCCAGCTGCTGCAGAGGCGGTGAGCATGGTGCTGGTCGTTGAAAGGACGACACAACATCCCCAGGGGAGTCAGGAAGTTCCCCTAGGAGAAGTTGGTGGTCCGACCACCACGGACCTTAAGGGCCCCAGAGCAACCGTAGGGGTCCGAACCATACAGAGGCCGGTCTACTACGTCAGCAAGGTCCTCCATGAGGCAAAGGCCAGGTACCTCGAGACGCACAAGCTTCTCTATGATGTGCTTGTCGCGTCCAGGAAGCTGCGTCACTATTTCCAAGCACATAGGGTTGTGGTGGTGACCTCCTTCCCGTTAAGGGCCATCCTCCACAACCCTAACGCCACAGGCAATATCACCAAGTGGGCTACAGAGCTCACTGAGTTCCAGCTGGACTTCCAGCCTCGCCACGCTGTCAAGTGCCAGGTTCTGGCTGACTTCATCGTGGAGTGGACCCCTCCCCCGAGCGCGCCTGGGGGTCCGGATCCCGATTCGAACCCACACCTGCCGAGCCTAGGGTCTCGGTCTTCACCGAGCCCCACTGGACGCTTTTCTTTGACAGGTCCGCCCGCCAGCAAGGTGGCGGTGCTGGGGTGGTCTTCGTCGACCCAAGCGGAGACCAAGTGAAGTACATGGTGCACCTCGAGTTCAAGGCCACCAACAACATGGCAGAGTATGAGGATCTTATCTTCGGCTTGTCTGCGGCCCTATCCCTATGGATTCGCCAGCTCCTCATGAAGGGGGACTCCCAGCTGATCATCAAACAGGTCCACGGAGAATGTAGCTACAACGAGCCCAAGCTCACAGCTTACCTCCTCCACGTAAGGAAGCTAGAACAGGACTTCACGGCCCTGGAACTTGAGAGCACCTAGAGGGGGGTGAATAGGTGATCCTGTAAAATTCAACACTAAATAGCCACAAAACTTGGTTATAGAAATGTTAGTGCGACTAAGTAGTTGAGAAGCGAATTCTTGTGGACAAGACAATCACAGAAAGATCAACACAAGACACGCGATTTTTATCCCCTGGTTTGGCCAAGTAACACTTGCCTACTTCCATGTTGTGGCGTCCCAATGGATGAGGGTTGCACTCAACCCCTTTCAAGTGATCCGATGATCAACTTGAATACCATGGTTTTTCCTTTAGATGATTATTCCCGTTTGCGAGGAATGTTCACAAGATTGGAGTCTCTCGCCCTTACAACAAAGATCACAATGAAAGCACAGAGTAAGGTTGGGATGAGCAACACACACAAGACACAAATCGCAGCACAACTACGCACACAAGTCACAACGCACGGAGTTCACAACTCAAATGGAGCTCAAGTCACTATCTCAAAGAATCGAATGCGTGAAGTTGGAGTCTTAGAATGTTTTTGTAAGCTTGTGTGGCTCCTCCATGCACCTAGGGGTCTCTTTTATAGCCCCAAGGCAGCTAGGAGCCGTTGAAGGCCATCAAGGAAGGCCATCCTTGCCTTCTGTCGAGTGGCGGACCAGACAGCCCGGTGCCCCCAGTCGACCGTTGGTGCGGGCCACGTGTCGCCCGCGGATTGCACGACCGACCGTTGTGCTGGCGACCGTTGGCTCACCGGACAGTCCGGTGCACCACCGGACAGTCCGGTGCACCACCGGACAGTCCGGTGAATTATAGCCGTACGCCGCCAAACTTTTCCCGAGAGCGGCCTATTCACCGAAAACCAGCCTGGCGCATCGAACACTGTCCGGTGCACCACCGGACAGTCCGGTGTGCCAGGCCGAGCAGGACTTTGGCTGCACACAGCCAAGTCTTTTGCAATTCTTTCTTTTCCTGTTTCTAGCACTTAGACAAAATATGTTAGTACTCAAAACAATGTGCTAAGTCTAGAAACATACCTCATGTCTTGATTTGCACTTTTCTCTTCATTTAGCACATAAGAACTTAATTAAATGTGTTGGGCACTTAATCACCAAAACATAATAGAAATTGCCCAAAGGCACATTTCCCTTTCAATCTCCCCCTTTTTGGTGATTTATGCCAACACATCCAAAAGCAACCAAAAGAAGTGCAACATCAATGCAATTGAGAACAAAATTGTCTTTGCACAAGTTTTGACATATTTGGATCATTCTTTGCCACCACTTGGTTTGTTTTTGCAAATCAAATTATTTTCCTTATCTCTAAGTCAAACTCACTTGTTTGGGCATAAAGAGAGATAATCCAAGAGTGAAATTGATCAAGTGCCAAAAACTCCCCCTTTTTCCCATAATCATAAATTCTCCCCCACAAGAGACCAAATTTTACAAAAGAGTATTTTGGACAAATCAAAAGTTCTAACTCTATTGTTTTCAAAATTAACAAGTGGTAGCTAATCCATTTGCTTTGGCCTTAATTTCTCCCCCTTTGGCATTAAGCACCAAAACGGGATCATTCTTGGCCCTTTAACCCCATTGCCTCACCAAAATTGTCAATTAAGAGCAAAAAGGCAATAAGGGCATAAGTATGAACTTGGAGGTGAGTAGCCTAATACCGGAGTGCAGTGGAAGTCTTTGCATGGTTCAAGTTCACCTTTCCCTTTCAATTCACCTTTGAGACTAAATCAAGTATACTCAAACACACAGGTTAGTCTCAAAGGGTCAAGTTGTAGCACATCTCCCCCTAAATATGTGCTTCATTCACGTATGGACTTGTGAGGTCCGAGGATCCCTTGCACAACATGAGCACCATAAATAAGCAACAAATTACATAAATGCATGAAGTAACATGATCAAAGGCATATAACACATATATGCTATAGATCAATCCAAGTTACGCGAATCTAAGACATTTAGCTCACTACGCAACCTGCAAAAGGTTTTCTCATCTAATGGCTTGGTAAAGATACCGGCTAGCTGGTTCTCAGTGCTAACATGGTACACCTCAATATCTCCCTTTTGCTAGTGGTCTCTCAAAAAGTGATGCCGGATGTCTATGTGCTTAGTGCGGCTGTGTTCAACAGGATTATCCGCCGTGCAGATTGCACTCTCATTGTCACATAGGAGTGGGACTTTGCTCAGATTGTAGCCAAAGTCCCGGAGGGTTTGCCTCATCCAAAGTAGTTGCGCGCAACACTTTCCTGCGGCAACATACTCGGCCTCAGCGGTGGATAGGGCATCAGAGGTTTGTTTCTTTGAACTCCAAGACACCAGGGACCTTCCTAGGAATTGGCATGTCCCTGATTTACTCTTCCTATTAACCTTGCATCCAGCATAACCGGAGTCTGAATATCCAATCAAGTCAAAGGTAGACCCCTTTGGATACCAGATCTCAAAGCAAGGCGTAGCAATTAAATACCTAAGAATTCGCTTAACGGCCACAAGGTGACATTCCTTGGGGTCAGATTGAAATCTAGCATACATGCATACACTAAGCATAATGTCCGGTCTACTAGCACATAAATAAAGCAAGGAACCTATTATAGACCAGTATGCCTTCTGATCAACGGACTTACCTCCTTTGTTAAGGTCGACATGCTTGTCGGTTCCCATCGGTGTCTTCGCGGGCTTTGCATCCTTCATCCCAAACCTCTTGAGAAGGTCTTGAGTGTACTTCGTTTGGGAGAGGAAGGTGCCATCCTTGAGTTGCTTCACTTGGAACCCAAGGAAGTAGGTCAACTCACCCACCATCGACATCTCAAACTTTTGAGTCATCACCCTGCTAAACTCTTCACAAGACTTTTGGTTAGTAGAACCAAATATTACGTCATCGACATAAATTTGGCACACAAAAAGGTCACCATCACAAGTCTTACTGAAAAGAGTGGGATCGGCTTTCCCAACCTTGAAAGCATTAGCAATTAAGAAATCTCTAAGGCATTCATACCATGCTCTTGGGGCTTGCTTAAGTCCATAGAGCGCCTTAGAGAGCTTAAACACATGGTCGAGGTACCTGTCATCCTCAAAGCCAGGGGGTTGTTCCACGTATACCTCCTCCTTGATTGGCCCGTTGAGGAAAGCACTCTTCACATCCATTTGAAACAACCTGAAAGAGTGGTGAGCGGCATAGGCTAATAATATTCGAATAGACTCTAGCCTAGCCACAGGAGCAAAAGTCTCCTCGAAATCCAAACCTGCGACTTAGGCATAACCTTTTGCCACAAGTCGAGCCTTGTTTCGTGTCACCACCCCGTGCTCGTCTTTCTTGTTGCGGAACACCCACTTGGTTCCCACAACATTTTGCTTGGGACGTGGCACCAGGCTCCAAATCATTTCTTTTGAAGTTGTTGAGCTCTTCCTGCATGGCCAACACCCAGTCCGGATCCTGCAAGGCCTCTTCTACCCTGAAAGGCTCAATAGAGGAGACAAACGAGTAATGCTCACAAAAATTAGCTAAACGTGAGCGAGTTGTTACTCCCTTGCTTATGTCACCCAGAATCTGATCGACGGGGTGATTTCTTTGGATCGTAGCTCGGACTTGAGTTGGAGGGGCCAGTGGTGCTTCTTCCTCCATAACTTGTTCTTCTTGTGCTCCCCCTTGATCATGCGCTTCTTCTTGAGGAACCTGTCCATCATCTTGAGTTGGGGGATGCACCATTGTTGAGGAAGAAGGCTGATCTTGCTCCTGTTGCTCCTGTGGTCGCATATCTCCAATCGCCATCGTGCGCATTGCGGCCATTGGAACATCATCTTCATCTATATCATCAAGATCAACTTGCTCTCTTGGAGAGCCATTAGTCTCATCAAATACAACATCGCTAGAGGCTTCAACCAAACCCAATGATTTGTTGAAGACCCTATACGCCTTTGTATTTGAGTCATACCCTAGTAAAAACCCTTCTACAGCTTTGGGAGCAAATTTAGAATGTCTACCTTTCTTTACCAAAATGTAGCATTTGCTCCCAAATACACGAAAGTAAGAAACGTTGGGTTTGTTACCGGTAAGGAGTTCATAAGAGGTCTTCTTGAGAAGGCGATGTAGGTAGAGCCGATTTATGGCGTGGCAAGCTGTGTTCACAGCATCCGACCAAAACCGCTCAGGTGTCTTGAACTCTCCAAGCATCATCCTTGCCATGTTGATAAGCGTCATGTTCTTCCTCTCTACCACACCGTTTTGTTGTGGTGTGTAGGGAGCGGAGAACTCGTGCTTCACGACTTCTTCCTCAAGATACTCCTCTACTTGCAAATTCTTGAACCTAGACCCGTTGTCGCTTCTTATCTTTTTCACCTTGAGCTCAAATTCGTTTTGAGCCCTCCTTAGAAAGCGCTTTAGAGTCCCTTGGGTTTCTGATTTATCCTGCAAGAAGAACACCCAAGTGAAGCGGGAAAAGTCATCAACAATTACAAGAACATACTTACTTCACCCGATGCTAAGGTAGGCGATGGGTCCGAAGAGGTCCATGTAAAGAAGCTCCAGCGGTCTTGATGTTGTCATCACATTCTTGCTGTGATGAGTGCTTCCCACCTGTTTCCCTGCCTGACAAGCTGCACAAGGTCTACCTTTTTCGAAACATACATTGGTTAGTCCTAACACATGTTCTCCCTTTAGAAGTTTATGAAGGTTCTTCATCCCAACATGTGCTAGACGGCGATGCCACAGCTAGCCCATACTGGTCTTAGCTATTAAGCATGCATCTACATCGGCCTCCTCTTTCGAAAAATCAACTAAGTAGAGTTTGCCGTCTAGTACACCCTTAAACGCTAATGAACCATCACTCCTTCTAAAGACAGATACATCTATATTGGTAAATAGACAATTATAACCCATGTTACATAATTGACTCATAGACAATAAGTTGTACCCGAGCGATTCAACTAAGAACACATTGGATATAGAATGCTCGGATGAAATGGCTATCTTTCCCAATCCTTTAACCTTGCCTTGGTTTCCATCTCCAAAGATGATCGAATCCTGGGAATCCTTGTTCTTGACGTAGGAGGTGAACATCTTCTTCTCCCCCATCAAGTGGTTTGTGCATCCGCTATCGATAATCCAGCTTGAGCCCCCGGATGCATAAACCTGCAAGGCAATTTACACTTGGGTTTTAGGTACCCAACTCTTGTTGGGTCCTACAAGGTTAGTCACAATAGCCTTTGGAACCCATATGCAAGTCTTGTCTCCCTTGCATTTGGATCCCAATTTCCTAGCAACTACTTTTGCATTCTTACATAAGAGAACAAATGAAGTATTGCAAGGAGTACCCCAACAAGAATAATGCAGGAGCAACTACTTTTGCATTCTTACATAAGAGAACAAATGATGTCCTCTTGCTTTATTCTTGTTGGGGTGCTCTACACATGAACTAGATTTATTGGCTTCCTCTAGCTTATCATTTAAATCATCATTCAAAATCTTTAAACTAGAGATAGATTCATGGCAAGCAAATAACTCAAAAGATAACATTTCATTTCTTTTAGTTTCTAAAGCAAGAGATTTTTGTACACTAACAAATTTGTCATGTTCTTCATATAAAATGTCCTCTTGCTTCTCTAGCAATCTATCTTTTTCATTTAGAGCATCAATTAACTCATTGATTTTATCTACTTTAGCTCTATCTAAACCCTTAAATAAATCAGTATAATCTACTTCATCATCACTAGAATCATCATCGCTAGAAGTAGTGTACTTAGGGGTATTTTGAACACTTACCTTCTTCTCCTTGGCCATGAGGCAAGTGTGGCGTTTGTTGGGGAAGAGAGAAGACTTGTTGAAGGCCGAGGCAACGAGTCCTTCATTGTCGGAGTCGGAAGAAGAGCAGTCCAAGTCCCATTCCATTCCGAGGTGTGCCTCGCCCTTTGCCTTCCTGTAGCACTTTTTCTTCTCCTTCTTCCCGCTCTTTTCTTGTCGCTGGTCACTATCATTATCGGGACAATTTGCTATAAAGTGACCAGTCTTACCGCATTTGAAGCAGGAGCGCTTTCCCCTTGTTTTATTCTTGTTGGGGTACTCCTTGCGTCCTTTCAGTGCGGTCTTGAAGCGCTTGATGATTAAGGCCATCTCAACTTCGTTAAGCCCGGCAGCCTCAACTTGTGGTACCTTGCTTGGTAGCGCCTCCTTGCTACTTGTTGCTTTGAGAGCAACGAGCCGTGGCTCGTAGATGGGTAGTGGACCGTTCAAGGCGTCGTCCTCGTATCATGCCTCCTTTACCATCATGCGCCCGCTCACGAATTTTTCGAGGATCTCCTCGGGCGTCATCTTGGTGTACCTGGCGTTTTCACATATGAGGTTGACAAGATGGGGGTCAATTACAGTAAATGACCTTAGCATGAGTCGGACGACATCATGATCTGTCCATCTTGTGCTTCCATAGCTTCGTATTTTGTTGACCAGGGTCTTGAGCCTGTTGTAGGTTTGCGTTGGCTCCTCTCCCCTGATCATCGCAAATCTCCCCAGCTCGCCTTCCACCAACTCCATTTTGGTGATCATGGTGGTGTCGTTTCCCTCATGAGATATCTTGAGGGTGTCTTAGATTTGCTTGGCGTTGTCCAAGCCGCTCACCTTGTTGTATTCATACCTGCACAAAGATGCTAGCAAAACAGTGGTAGCTTGTGCATTCTTATGAATTTGTTCATTTATCATCACAGGGATATCCGTGCTATCGAAATGCATTCCATTTTCTACTATTTCCCAAATGCTAGGATGGAGAGAAAATAGATGACTACGCATTTTATGACTCCAAAATGAGTAGTCCTCTCCATCAAAGTGTGGAGGTTTTCCTAGTGGAATAGAAAGTAAGTGTGCATTCGAATTGTACGACATGCGAGAATATTCAAAAGAGTAATTTTTATTAACCATTTTTCTCTTTGACGAAGAATCGTCATCGTCGTCGTCTCTTGGTGAAGAAGAAGATTCATCGCTGTCGTAGTAGACAATCTTCTTGATGCGCCTCTTCTTCTTCCCGTCCTTCTTCTTGTGACTCTAGCTAGAGTCAGTGGGCTTGTCATCTCTTGGCTCGTTGAAGATAGACTCCTTCTCCTTGTCGTTGACCACCATCCCCTTTCCCTTAGGATCCATCTCTTCGGGCGATTAGTCCCTTATGTGAAGAGAACCGCTCTGATACCAATTGAGAGCACCTAGAGGGGGGGGGGGTGAATAGGTGATCCTGTAAAATTCAACACTAAATAGGCACAAAACTTGGTTATAGAAATGTTAGTGCGACTAAGTAGTTGAGAAGCGAATTCTTGTGGACAAGACAATCACAGAAAGATCAACACAAGACACGCGAATTCTTGCGGATTGTGCGGCTGACCATTGCGCTGGCGATCGTTGGCTCACCGGATAGTCCGGTGAATTATAGCCGTACGCTGCCAAACTTTTCCCGAGAGCGGCCTGTTCACCGGAAACCAGCCTGGCGCACCGGACACTGTCCGGTGCACCACCGGACAGTCCGGTATGCCAGGCCGAGCTGGACTTTGGCTGCACACAGCCAAGTCTTTTGCAGTTCTTTCTTTTCCTGTTTCTAACACTTAGACAAAATATGTTAGTACTCAAAACAATGTACTAAGTCTAGAAACATACCTCATGTCTTGATTTGCACTTTTCTCTTCATTTAGCACATAAGAACTTAATTAAATGTGTTGGGCACTTAATCACCAAAACATAATAGAAATTGCCCAAAGGCACATTTCCCTTTCAGAACTGCAACATGTTCCTCGAGCTGACAACTCAGCGGCAGATGAACTCTCCACGAGGGCATCAACTTGGGCACCCATGCCCGAGGGTGTCTTTGAAAGACGGCTGCTGGGACCTACCGCCCAGCCTCCTGAGCCAGGCGAAGGGGGTGAGACTAGCACCTCGAAGCTAGCGGTCCCGGTGGCGTTACATCTGCAAAACCCACTAAAGATTGTGTGTGCTACAGGGGGTCCCGCCAATCCATTAGCACCACAGCCAGTAGCTCAGAGTGGTCCCGATGCATGGATCTCCGAGATTCGGGACTACCTGAAGGAAAATATCCTTCCTGAAGATCATGTATCCGTAGAGTGCATAGTACGGTTGGCTAAATGATACACGATGGTGGAAGGGGATCTCTACCGCCGTGGCACCAACGACATTCTCATGCGGTGCATCTCCTACGAGGAGGGCTGTGAGTTACTCATGGAGATCCATGGAGGTGAGTGCGGAAGTCATTCCTCATCCCGCACGCTGGTCAGTAAGGCCTTCCGGCATGGCTTCTACTGGCCAACCGCCCTCTAGGATGCAGCTGAGATGGTAAAGTCCTGCAAGGCATGTCAGTTCCATGCAAAGCAGATACACACACCAACTCAGGCTCTACAGATGATTCCACCCTCCTGGCCATTCATCGTATGGGGGGTGGATATCCTGGGACCATTCCCCAGGGCTGTCGACGGGTACCGCTTCCTCTTCGTTGCCATCGACAAGTTCACAATGTGGCCGGAGGCTACCCCTATGGTTAGTATCACCCAGGGTGCTGCTGTTGCTTTCCTTAGGTCGGTTGTCTGTAGATTTGGGGTCCCAAGCCGTATCATTACGGACAACGGAACCTAGTTTACAAGTCGGCTCTTCCAGGAGTATTGCGAGGGCATCGGCACTCAGCTCTGCTTTGCGTATGTGGCTCATCCCAGAAGCAACGACCAGGCGGAGAGGGCAAACGCAGAGATCCTTAGGGGACTCAAGACACACACCTATGACTGCTTGAAAAAGCATGGTGCAAATTGGGTCTACGAGCTTTCGTCCGTGCTGTGGGGGAACCGGACCACACCCAGCCGAGCTACCGGGGAGACCCCGTTCTTCATGGTCTACGGGGCCGAAGCCTGCCTTCCCCCGGAAATCATTATGGGCTCCCCACGGGTCCAGTATTTCGATGAGTCTATGCAGGAACAGCTACGGCGTGAGGACGTGGACTTCATCGATGAGCGCAGATGGCGAGCGGCGATCCGAAATGCACGGTACAACCAAGCGCTCAGGCGCTACCACCAACGGTTCATGCATAGTAGGGAGCTCAGGGTGGGGGACCTAGTCCTAAGGCGAGTACTGAACCGAGAAGGGCTCCACAAACTCTCCCCTAGCTAGGAGGGACCCTTCAAGGTGACGGAAATATGCCGACTCGGGTGTGTCCGCCTTGCCACAGCTGAAGGAGTGCCTCTTCCCAATCCCTGGAACATAGAGCATCTCTGTAAGTTTTACCCATAAAAGCAAAACTAGGGAATTCAGTTTTCTTCCTTTGTAACTAAGTTGCGTATATATGTACGTCAACCCAGTGAGGTCTGCCCTCATAAACCCGGTCTGTTGGCCTACACTCATGTATATCAAGTTATAAGGAAAAGATTCCCCCAGATTTTCTTTTGTGATGGTTTTATTCTGCTTCAGTTTACAACCATTATTTTTATCTAACCCACCCATACAGTTTCCCACCCTTGCTGGTATGATGACATCCGAATTGAGTAGCCAGGCTTGCAGTTTAGGACCCCTCTATAAAGGCAGGGGGTCCGACAGTCTAGGGGCTAGTTCTAGAGAATGGGCGCTCGTTCCTTGGGGTGGTCAGGAGCTGTGTAGCCGCTTAGCTTGGTTCTGTACCCTAAGCCTGCATGCTCCACCACTCTGTGACGGGTGCCCTAGTATTTGGAACTATAGTCCTGTGGGTCCGGCAACCTGGGGTCCGGTTCTAGAGAATGGACACTCGTCTCCTGGGGTGGTCCGGAGCTGTGTAGCCGCTTAGCATGGTTCCGTACCCTAAGCCTGCACGCTCCACCACTCTGCGATGGGTGTCCTAGTATTTGGAGCCGTGATCCAGGGGGTCCGGGCATACGGCTTGGCTTCCCAGGCTAAATCCTGCAGGTCCTGTTGCATGAATCAAAGGATGGCAGATACCAGACGATGGGTCCTATGGGTGTGATAATAACACTTCAAAGCCAAAGTTGTGTGCAGGTCCAGGTCCCAGGTAGTCTCAAACCATGGAGACTACCTCCTAGGGACTGGGCAACTAATTTCTCTTAGGTATGCTGGTATCCAGCCTCGACACGTCGAGCCTACATTCCAGGGGGGCCAAGTACCAGGGAGAACTTGGTAACGCTACACACAGCGAGGACAAATAGCATACAGATAAGTGTTGTTTGATTAGTAGTTCTCAAAAGTATCTTACAAAACCAAAATAATATTACATCCGCTTTCAAGTGGAACCTTAGCCTTATCTCTGTAGGTATGAGCTACTCGGCATCGGCAGGGTCACGCTGGAAGCGCGCGGCCACTGTCTCCACGACGTCTTGGACGCTCTCCCGGGCGGCGTCTTCTGTGGCGGCCACCGGACCATTGAGCACCGGCGCCATGGACATGACCGGGTCGTGGATCTGGAAGCACGTCATCACGTAATCCACCACCGCCCGGTAGAGCATGCTGCCCTTTGCCTCCAGGCGGGCGCCGAGGATCTGGTCTAGGCGACAAAGGTGTTCGTCGGCGGAGTCCAGCACTGGAAGGGTGTCAGAAATCGACGCTGGCAGCTCCGACACTAGGATGGGACTCATCCCTAGTGGCACCAATGCCGTGCTCGCCTCGCCGGCCCACTCAGTTATCCGCTGGACCCCAGCGCGGTGTTCTGCCTGGAGATCTTCCAGGGCCTTCTTGGCGGCCTCTGTCGCCTAGGGACCCGGCGCCGCCTGCGCCGCTTCGAACTGGCGGATCCGCTCCTCCAGCTTCTGCTCCTTTTCCTTCGCCTCGAGCTCGTGCTCGGCCAGCAACATGCCCTGCCTTTCAAGCATTTCCTCCCTGAAGGCGAGATCCTTCTCCCGCCTGGCGAGGTATGTCTCCCACCTGTCCAGGGACATATCCTTCTCCTTGAGGTTCTCCTCGGTGAGGGCAATGTTGCTGGCCTTGTCCTCCAGCTCTTGCTGCCATTTTTTCATCCTCTCCATGGCCTCCACTTGCTGGACCCGCTGGGCCTCCAGGGTCTGGTCCAGGGCATTCAGCTTGGCCCAGAGCTCTGTCGTGAGGGCCTCCCTCTGGCTCAGGGCCTCCTCCCTCTTGGCCACCCTCTTCTCCCGTCGGGACGCCTCCAGCTCCCTGGCAAACACCTTCTGGAGGTACCTTTTATACTCCTTGCGCTCCCGCTTCAGTTCGTACCGCTCAGAGGCGAACTGGCGGAACGCCGCCTTGGTGCGCTCCTCCAGCTGGGTGCACCAGTCGATGAGGCGCTGGTGCTCAAATTCCAGCGCCTCCCATTCCCGCCGAACGGCTGCCTCAGTTTCATTGAGAACTTGGTGGGCGCGAGACAACACCTGGGGAAGGGGGATTGGCGCCGCGTCCGGCTCGGCACCTGACCGGAGCCGCCGCCCAAAAATCACCTCCATCTCCTCTGGAGCAGGCAGAGGGACGGAGCTGGACGCGCCTCCTAGGTCACCCCCGGTGACGGGAGCGGGCACAGGTCCCCCAGTTGGGACCTCTTCCGCCGCCGTGGCGCCGCCTGACGCTGGCGCTGTCGCAGCCGGACCCCTAGTTGGCACGTGGGAGGCCAGTGGCGCTGTCCCAGCGGCAGCTGGGTGCGCTCCGCCGACACCACTCTCAGCAGATTCCTGCTGCTGAGAGCCAGACCCGCCGGTAGGCCTGGTATCTGGCGGAGGGGGCGCGACCTTGGGAGCAGAGGGGGAGGAAGCCCTGGCAAACAAAGGATGGGTTAAGACCCGTCGACACGATAACTAGACTCATGGAAAAAAGGGGCTACACTTACTTGGGGCCCTGGACTTTCTAGCGACCCTAGAAGCAGGACGACCGTCGCTCCTGCTACTGTTGCTGCGCTGCCGGTGGTTGTTGTTGTTGCTGTTGTTGTTGTTGCTAGTGCCCCTAGGGGTGGTCACCCCCAGAGGGTGGCGGTGGTGGTGGCATCAGAGGACTGACGCGCCTCTGCGCGCCTTGAGCCTGGGAGCCAGCCTCCTCGGCCCCACCAGCAGTTCTCTGGCGTTTCTAGGGGGGTCCGAGACAAGCGACCCGTCGGCGCGACGCGGCCTCCGTTACCTCTCGTTCTTCGACCCCCCGGAGCTACCTGGGGTGGAGGCACTGCTTGCAGCCCCTTTGCCCTTGTCCAAGGAGCTGGGGGCCGCGGCAGGACCGACACAAGGGGCCAGACCGGCGGGCTGGGGACCCCCAGCCGGTACACCAAGGATCTGGATCCCGCGGAGGGGTCCCAACCGCCGGTCTGACGAACTGCCACACCGCTATCGTCGAGGGTCGGCAGCGTGGCCAGGACCGCCGTTCGCAGCCCTGGATCATCATAGAGCGTCGGGATGTCCTGGGGAGTATCAAGGATTCAGGGACAAACGACTCACCAGTAATCCCCTTCACCAGGAGTTCCAGCTCCTCTCAGGACAGATCAGTACCCGACCCGCGCTGGATCCTACCGATATCATTCGAGCCTGTGAACCAGCAGCACAGGCGCGACGTACTCTGCAGCGGCATGACCCGACGCTTCAGGAAGTTGCCGACCACATGCATGGAAGTCAGATCGCCGGTTGCCAAGGTCTTGATCCTGTCCAGTATGGGCAGGAGCTCTAGCGATAGCGATGGCTTGATCCTCCAATGCTTGCGGTTGAGGGATGGCCCATTGCTCGGCAGGACGAGGCGGTTGTTGGCCTCGGTGCTGGCAATCACCCAGTCACCGCGCCAGTTTTCCCACCTCGCGCCGCCGAAGGTGGACATGTAGGCTACGACCGAATCCGGACTCGTATGAAAGTAGTAGGCACCAAGATGGTCCTTAGCCTTCCCAAACTTGACCAACACGAAGAAGTGGCGGAAGAGGGAAGTGCAGGGGCCACCCCTACGAACATCTCGCAGAGGTGGACGAAGATGGCCGCTTGGAGGATGGAGTGGGGAGTAAGGTGCTGAAGCTGGAGCCCGAACTCCTCCAATAGCAACAGGAAGAAAGGCGAGATCGGCAGCGCCAACCCGCAGGAGATGTAGGAGACGAACAAAACGAACTCCCCGACGGCGAGATCGCCGAGGGGAGCCGCGCCGGCGCGAATCCTTCCGGCGAGCCCCGGCGCGCTCCACCTGAGCAGGCCGCGCACCAGGTTGAGCGCTGCCTCAGACTGGAAGCGGTCGGGATGACCTAGCGAAGCCATGACAACTACGACGACGTGAGCGTAAAGAAGAGGAGCGCGAAGGCAAAGGGGCACAGAGGAGCACGAAAGCGAAAGGGCGCAAGCGATTGGAAGAGAATGCGAAAGGGTAACTGCTGCACGTGGGGGTGAACCCTTTTTCAAGGAAACCAGAGTCTTCACTCAAGGAAACCCTTTCGCGCGCCCCTCAATCACCATAGGAGATCTCGCCCGATGGGCACCAAGGGCCAAGACAACCCAGTCTATGACACGGGGGCCCGGGTCCACAAGTCATACGGATTGTGTGCCAGACTTCGGGTGCGGAAAGAGCGAACCGCCGCACGGGGAGCGAACCACCGTGCGCGATTGCACGCCGCCTCGGGGCCACTGCAGAAGGATATTTTTAACCAAGGCGACAGCAACGATGCGCCCCGCGTCTGGCCCGACGAAACCACCAGGCGTGGGGGCCACGGTCAGTTAGCCGCGGGGACAGATATGGCAGTCAGTGTGACCTAAGGCGGATTGATGGTGGGTGCGTCAGCAGATATGCTAAAACGTCGTGCCACACCAGCAGATGTGATAAAACAGCGCCCCAATCACCGGTCATGCCATGTTGAGGCGAAGTACAAGCTTTGGCCCCACCTACAGGCTCGCATCCTCCCCTGAGGCTGGCCCGAGGGCCACTGTCGGTACCCTGAAACTAGGGTACCCCCTGCTACTGTATAAAGACACAATACCCACGTGGCTATCTCTAAGTCGCGTGGTAGAAGTGCTGTGTGTGGGACCAAGCCATGACTCGCACCAGCCTCGGGCGACTACTCTGGGTCCACAACAGTGCCTGACCCCGCCACATGGGCGGGTCTGGAGCCGTCACATGTCCAGAGAAGGTGATATACTCCAAGGCATCAACAGTAAGTCCGGACCCCCATGGAAGAGCGTCGGACCACGGGATATACAATCCGGACCTCCAAGGTTGGTCTAGGACCCCACGTGTGCAAGCCGGACCCTTGGAATGGGATCCGGACCCCCCCCCCCCCCGTATGGGGTCCGGACCGCACACAATGGGGTCCCAGGCTTCCAGGACAGAACATGCTCGGGCCTGGAATAAGACTCAGGCGGGGGTCCGGTGCCGACACGTGTCCAGGCCCGGACCTATCCGCATATACTACTACTCCCCGCTCAGGCGGGGACCCGTTGCTACCACGTGGCATACTGCGCGCGGCTTAAGCCAACGGGCGGAACATAGCATGACGCCTCTAGGCTACGCACGCCTTCGTATTCATTACACATAACACGTGCGCCTGTCCGTCCCACTGACAGGTGGCATGCACAGTCCACGATACGCGATCGTGTTGTTATTCGCCATTACTCGTACGTTTCGGCTATCAATGCTGCATGGACTGCGGTCATCAAGGCTCCCGGTGATTACTCAGGCGTTACCAACATTAGTTACTTACATTATGCTCCTGGGCCCGCATGTCGGGGCTCAGCACCCTTGTATGTGCCTCCCTTAAACTATAAAAGGGAAGGCACACAACGTTACAGGGACAGATTTTACACAGACTCACAAGCACTCAGGCTTACACACTCAATACATACACATAGTGGAGGTAGGGTTTTACGCTCCGGCGACCTGAACCACTAAATCTCTTGTGTGCTCCTGTGTTCGTCGACAATCCACCTAACAGGCGAAACGCTTAAGCCCCCTCCTCATCTTAGGATTAGGGCGGGTGCATTCCGCCACCCGGCAGGAGGATTTTCTCTCCGACAGTCACTATTGCCCTATGCCTCCTATGTGGCACGCTAAAGGATTGTGAATTCTTGTTTATCAGAAATGCTATGGTACACACTAGCTAGTAAATGTCATTCGCCATGCGCGTGATATCAAAAGTATTTGTATAACTTTTTTATGATTGTAGTAGTGGACCAAAAATAAGATCATACAAAATTGTGCTAATAGTGTTTATAGACACTAATGTGGTTCCACTAAAGTTTTCTCTTTTGGCAATTCAAAAGATTGACATATATGTACATGAAAAAGAGTAGTTTATGTCTACATATGTTTGAGGCGCATAGTTGCCATCATACAAAATAAGGTGCCTACATATTACATGAAGCTACTATAAGCATCAAATTGAGGCGTTCATACATATATTTGTTTTAGGTGTATATATGTTATCATGAGATGCTAACAGAACCATTGCTGTTTTAGATTGCATGCATATTACATTGCTGTTATACTATACAAACATGTTGTAGGTAGGAATTTGAGGCGACTCCAACAGAACCAGCAAACTTGTAAGCAATGGTAAACATGGATAACTTTGTCTTGTAAAAAGCAATAGAAGTTATAAGAACATGATAAATTTGTAAGAGTTTTCTATGGTTGTAGAAAATAACAGTAGGAAGTAGTAGGAGTTACCTTAGTCATGGTTTTCTAAGGCGGTGTCTCACAACTGGGGGTGTCCACTATTTCCAAAAGTTGTTTGGATCTACGGTGTACAATTATTTTAATGAGGAAATGTGGTTAGTTGCAATACTTAGTAATGAACTATAAAAAAGATGGAGTAGCATTTGGATGCAACATATTCGGCTTCAGCGAAGATTATCATCACCCACGTTGTCGCTCTATGTTTTACCATTGTCTCGCTTGCATAGAGGTGCTGAAGATCATATTTGTAGTTTTAGCTGCACAATTTCAACTGTAAGTATTGGATTTATAAAAGCATATGTGAATACACACTATTAATCTATTTTTGAACTAAGTTCATACTATTTCAGATTCATAAGTTCAAATATGATTTGAAAAAGTTATGCGGACTCAAGTAGCAGAATGGAGATTTGATGAAGTTTAAGAGCTTTAACCAACCTAATATCTCATATACAACTAAACAATGTTGCACAAGAACAAACGGTTATTACTAAGCTCATATGTTCATAATAGATGTAGAACTAATCAACAACAAAATACTATGAATAGATAGTACATATTGCATAATTGCTTTGAAACGATGCAAAAGGGTACCTTTTCCTCTTCTAGTATTTCAGGTACATTACCTGTAGAAAATGTGTTGAGCAAGACCTTCAACAGTTGTGGTTTTGCCAACACCAGGCTTTCCAATGAAGCAGGGATTGTTCTTGGTTTGTCTGCCTAAAATTTGTACCACACACTCAATTTGTTGCCGCTTTCCAACAATAGGATCTTATTTTTCCTGCAGATATGATCAACATTTGTTGTATTACAGATCTTGTGCTAGTTATAATGCAGTAGGTCAGAAATATTGTGTTCTCTGCTAATTTTGTTAAATTAGTTCCATAATCCTTAAGAGTTGGCACCTTATTACCATTGATGCCATTGTCAACTGTAGCACCGACAACTTCTGTGGCCTCATCAATCATTCTAATAACCTATAGAGGTCAATGACATTGAATAAATAGCTAATAAAGAGAATTTGTTTCTATACAAAGAGCTCCCTACTATTAGAAATAAACACATCGGATATAAGTTTACCTTTGTACGGATATTGCTAGGGTTGGATCCGAGACTCTCAAACACACAAGCCGCCACACCTTCACCCTTACCAAGTAGTCTAAGGAACAGGTGCCCAGATCCAATATAATTTGGAGAGCCGAGAGGGTATCTACTAAAGATTGCAACATAGAAGGATTATAACAAACAATTATATTTAGTTAGTAATTTCAGTGCAATCCTTATCTGACTAAATGGGCCGCAACATGGAATTGGCATATGTACTCTAAATTTTGCACAAAAAAGATGATGCCATCTACACTAAATTAAGAATAAAACAATTTTCAGTTAAGAGAATTCCTCAATTCTATGAACGCAAAAGGCTCAAAAAAAGGAAAATACATAATAAGGGAGAAATGTAAAAGTTTGTAGACGTTATGACTCGACATCTGCATCTTTTTTGGAAACTGATGGAGAGTATACAATTAGTTTATACAAAATAGATGATGTCATACCATCTAAACGAAATTATGAATCAAACAATATATATTTTGTAAATTTTAAAAATGAAAAACATTCTCCAAACCTTGATATTTTAGTCTTAAAGATATTCTCAAGCATACTGCACATAGACTTGTTCATCACTTATAAATCTAAAGTACAATAGAACTTCCTTGTCGAGGCTTGCCAAGTTTAAATACAACAAATTATTTACATTAACATGAAAATGCTTTGAAGGCAAGGCAACACAGATCTTGTGTGCAGCTACTTTTTGTTGGTAGCAATCAATCAAACTTGAGTCCGAGTCCGCAAAAACCCATCTTCCTTCATTATCTCTATATGCAACATACTCAATATTTTACATCATTCATTAGTAACAATAAAATCATTCATGAACATGTATAAATTCTGGTAGAAACCTGTGGCACCTACTTCTCTCATAATATTAATCCTTTGTTTATCAGGTCTGTGAAGGGAGTTTTTTGTGGAGGCTACACATATGTCATGAATAACCTTTGAATCATCACTTTGTTAGAATTAAGGCTAGACGATAGTGTATGATAGAGATGTGGCCTAACTTTACTTGGGATTTGGCGTCGATAGAAGATGGACTCGAAGGTGAAGTTAGCAGATAGTATGTGATGCAATAGTGCCCCTCGTCCCCCAGAAGAGGCGCTCCTAGAGCGACACATGTCCTCGCTTGAGGAACATGAAGGGCACCTTCGGTACGCATCGGAACAGGTACCGCCACAACCCGAGGGCGAACGACGTGTGCTAGAGCCACTACAGAAAAATAGGGCATTTCCGACGGCAACCATCGGAGATAAGCCCTAAGTCGTCGGACATAAGCTATTTCCGACGGCCGAAGGCCTATGTCCGACGGTACCCGTCCCTTGGCCGTAAAGGGTCAAAAATATTATTTCCGACGGCGACTGTCGGTGTTTATCCTCGGTAACGGTCGTAACGGCTATCGGCGAGGCCCACGTCGCTTATGTCCGATGGCCTATGGTAAGCCGTAAGACATAAGGAAGTCTTATGTCTGACGGCCTATGGTAAGCCGTCGGACATAAGTAAGTCTTATGTTCGACGGCCTATGGTAAGCCGTCGGACATAAGGCTTCATTATATCTGACAGTCATATGTTAAGTCATCGGACATAACGAATTTCAGCAGTTGCAAAAAAATCCTATTTTTTAAATTTCTGACATTTACAGGAAAAACCACAGATTTTATATATATACACAGATTTCATATACAACCACATATTCACATTCACAAACATCAATTCACATAAGTATTCATATTCACAAACATCACCTCACATTCACAAACATATAGTTCCAAATAGTTGCAACAAGTCTTTTACATTAACATATAGTTCCAAATTAAACATTGACATAGTTCAACACATAGTCTTTGACATGAACATTGACATAGTTCCAAATCAAACACATTTGATGAACTGACACACATTTTGATGAACTGTCACGAATATAAATCAAACACATCAAATGACCTTATTTCCGAGGGCATAAGAATTACCCTCAGAAATTAAAAGCTTAAATTATCTAGACACCACTAAATGAATTAAAACAAACTAATTTAATTACATAAACAAACTCCGGCCGTCGGACATAACAAACTAAACAATATTTATCAAATAAATCATTTAATACTAAAAATAACTACTAGCAAACAATTTACATGCATCTACACAATTATAATACAAGCCAAAAAAATACTCACTTAGCCTATGGTGAGATTGGGATGGCCGACGACGGACGATGTAGAGGCGGATGGACGTTGGAGCAGGTGAGGCGGTGGGGACGGAGCGGCGCCAGCAAGAGCGAGAAGTCCGCCAGCGGGCGCTTGCGGTGTTGGGGCGGGCACCTGTGGGGGCGGTGACGGAGGCGCCGACGGGGTGGGGTGGCGGCCGCGGAGTCGTCGGCGGTGTGGGCTGGCGGCGGCAGCGCGTGATGGCTGGCGATGGGCGCACGAGAGAAATAAAATGGCGTTGTTCGGGCACTGTTCCTTAAAATTGCTTATGTCCAATGGTCTATCAGAGAGCCGTCAAACATTACCTTATGTTTGATGGCCTACCGTCGGACATAAGGTAACGTCCGACGGCCTGTCTGACAGACGTCGGATGTAGGATCTTATGTCCGATGGCTGTAGGAAGTCGTCGGACATAAAGCTATGTCTGACGGCGGCGTAGGAAGCCATCGGACGTTGAGTGGCCGTCGGATGTGAGTCGTTTTACTGTAGTGAGTAGATCCTCGTCCGACATCGAGTGCTCTATCGCCTCCATTGTGATGCTGTCGGGGAAGATGCCTAGCCGCAGCTGGATCAGCGGATCGTCGTCCCCAGGAGATGGTACACTACGCGCCCCACCGGGAGGGGGAATCCCGGTGGCCGAGCCGACCTCCTAGAGCCGGCGCGAACCCGGTGGTTGTCCGGTGTGGGAGCTCTTGCTCGGGGGAGGGGGGTTGGAGGGATGGAGCTCTTGGTGTGTGGGTGGTGGCATCATAGAACAGAGGAGGGCTGCAATCTTATGCTCTCTTTGGTATAGCTCTTTTAAGGGCTCTCTCAACAGCCCCTTCACACAATCTACCAAACGACAGGCTCCTTCGCGACTTCTCCATAAAAGCAGGAAGAAGACGTCCCTAGAAACTAATCTAAGTTGGTAGCCCAAATAAGAGGCTTCTCCAGCTCTGTCCTTCATTCCCTCTCTCGTAAAAATAGGATGAGCTGCTTTTCCAACCAAATGGGGTGCTCCTCTAGGAGCTCCTCCTAAGCATAAGGAAGAAACTACGTTTCCAGATGAGCTAGAGCCAGAGAGTCGGTGATATGAGAGTCCTACCAAAGAGGGTCTTAAACAGTTATGTAGACGACCCGAGACTGAGAAGCAACGTGAGAGAAAACCATTGCCGTACATCACGAATCTAACGACGCCAAAAAAACATCGACGTGGATAGTCTCATTGCGCAGCTTGATGCATAGCCTTTACTATGTAAATAAATATATAGTTTTTGTTTGATTTGACCTAGAAAAGAACAGAGCAATAACTAGCCCCTATGGAAAGAGGAACTGAATGCGCCCTTAGGGCATGTACAACCTAGATACTACGTTGTGGTTCTCCAAGCACTAGATACACTTAAGAAACCCCTTCATACAACCCAATGTATTTAAGTCTTGTATATTATTCACTAGAACCTCTCAAGATATGACTCATTTATATTGTTGGATGAGTAGAACCGTATCTAGACTTAGAGAACCATGCTAGAGACGTTCCTTCATCAAGATACCGTATCTTGTATTTTTTTACACTTAGCTCCTTAATACCCCTTAAGGTACGAGGCATTTATGTGGGTTGTACATGCCCTTATTGTACCAAAAAAACTAAGATCAATCATTGGTGTTTGACGTTTACGGTTAAGGTGACCCCAATACTTGATCTGTCCCTCATGAGAAGAGATGATAAGGAAATAAAATCATGAAGTGGAACTTTCATGTATTGTGATGTGATGTATTTTCAAAGCTAACAATACTATTGAACATGCGTTTGCGTCATAATGGGACATATGTATAAATTATTCTTAGGCCATGTACAACTGTGAGCATTTGGATTGTTTTTTTATGTACAAGAGACAACTAAGAGACTGTATAATATAATTCTGAGCTCTTAGATCACAAATGTAGTTTAGAAACAATATGTATAGAAAGTCGTGTAGAGATGGGCTCTTGGCAAAGAGACTGTCTCTGTTACTTTTTTATTTAGCTCTCTAAAGACTCCTTAAAAGATCTCAAATTAAATAGGTTTGTACATGTCCCAACACTTGCTGAGATAACAAGCTAATTATTATATGTTAGATTTAATTAGACTTGGTCTAACCTTATTTTAATCAAATCGAATAAATGCTAAAACCATAATATTTACTTGTGTTTGGAACTAACGATTGTCTCATCTTAAATAGATCACTATTGTGTGTAAGGATGAAGTGGGTGGAAGCACAACACATGCTCAACATGTACTCGTGACATATATGGCTCTACTCGTGAGACCATGTCACAATGTGTTGTACTAGCAAGAGTTTTGCACCTCTAAACTATAATCGGTGGCCTCAAACTCCTATAATGGGTATACTTTTGTTGCTTTCAAAATGAGAAGGGTGGGAATTCTGGAAATGTGGCCCAAAGAGATGAAAGAAGAGTATATGACAGAGAAATTTACCGTGGCAATATGAATCAACGTATTTGCACATAGAGAATCAGATGGATCGCACATGAAGCACAAGGTTTATACTCATTTAGGTATATGGTACCCTAATAAGGTCCCCTACCCCTATATAAGTCGGGAAAAGGGTTACAACTGGTCGAATAAATATGTGTGTTCTAGTTGGTTACATTTAAAGTACAACAAATTATTCAATCATATCCCATAAAGATCAGAACGCAAGCTATCTATGCCTAGTAACTTGATCATAATGCATGTCTACTACCAGATCTGACATATGTGGGCCTCATTCTAGTTGCCTTTGCCCTAGTTGATAGACATAGGCTAGAATACGAATCGTGATCTATCCTAGTGCCATATAACTGATAGTATCCCACATAGAACTTAGTAACAAGCCAACCAAATGACCTCAATCCTTCTGGTACTACTAATCTCTAATGATCCTTGAGTGCCGAAGGTTCTCATGTACTTGTATTCTTCATGTGCCAAATACTCTTCAAGTTACAAGGGATTTTGTGCAGTCAATTTCTTTGCACGATATAAGGTCATTAGATGTCAAGGGTATTTGGGTGACTTGCTTCTTCATGTGCCAAACGATCATCACGTGTCGAGGGTCTTTAGGTAATAGAATGTTCTCTAGATACCTACGTGTGCATTCTTTGGTCCACCACATATTGTGCATTATTAAGTCCTGTTATATATAATGATGAAATGTGCTAGGGAATTTGAACCACTTTATCTTCCTTGTTCCTTCTATTGCGACAGTGACTTGCGTGGGTGACCTCATGAGTTATGGATCTTGACCATTGGCTTCCAACTTTTGTATATAAACACAACTATTTAATCCAAGGCAAGGGGAGTCCTTTATATTCACTCCCAACTTTCTTGTTCATTTAACATCTACAACATCAGAGGAAACCTTAAGCCTTCCATTGTGGATATAGATGCTTGTTCTAGGTGTTAGTGGAAGTTTTACAAAGATAGAGGCGAATGCTGCCATGGGTGGCCCGAGGTACTGATCACACTTTGTTGTTAGAGCTTTTAGGATGAAACCATAGTGGGCCTAGCTAGGGCCACCATGATTCTGATTGTAGTATTACAATTGAAACATCTGTGGTGGACCTGAGCAACTAAGTCAATCTATGGTGTTATATGAAAACTAGTTGTCATAGTCACAAATTGTGCCCTACACAACTCCATTCATCTATTGACAACTTGGTCATCAGTATACATTGGATGATCCTCTCTCATATGGAGTAACAAATGAGGGGGTAGATCTCCTCGTGGCTCTACTATATCCCATGCTCCTATGGGGATGTTAGTAGAAATTTCATGAGGACGTTCATCGTCTTGATTCTCCTAGTCGGCACTACCTTTGCTGTGAGCCAGGATGAAGTTTGTTTATACGTGCAAACTCTCCTCTGTCTCTCTTGAACAAGCGCGAAAAGCATCCTTTAATTTACAAAGCTGAGTCATAGTCGAGTATGGGTTAATCCGTGCTCGAGAGGTCTTTGTTATTGTACATCTAGTAGTCTTCTATAGGTCTTTGTTATTGTACACATAGCGAATATGTAACAACTTTCATCAGTTGATTTGAGATTTTAAGTGAGCATTATATGTTTATAATGGTGTCCAGGCTTTAATTCCAGATGGGCTCTACCATTGAATCAGTGGGTGTATCTAAAAGAGTGATGTCTCACCAGAGTAGGGTCACATGAGGGTTATATGAGGTCTGATTGGCTTATAGATATGTTTTGCCTAAGTAATATAAAACCAAACAAATACTTCAATACATAACCTTAGCGGTGGCACGCCGTGTCGGACAACAAAATGTCGTGTGTACCAGTTGTAGACATGGAAAAGACGCGTACTACCGGGACGATCGATGATCACGTCAGCGGTCAAAGCAGACGCCGACCTTCTTACCGTACACTCCCTCTATCTCATAAAATAAGGTGTGCATCTTTTTTAGAAAACTCGACGTTTTAAAATTTTGACCAACAATTTAACAAAAACTATATACTTAGTGTACGCATGTTATATAAATTTGTATTAAAAAATACTTTAATATGATGCTCAATTTGTATTTATTGCTATCATATACTTTTAAAAAGTTAATGGTCAAAGTTTGATTCTAAAGACTTTGCAAAAAAAAACGCATGGAGTGATTATATTATTGGATCGGATCTTCTCCATGTGTACGGGCAATTTAGTATTTTCAGTCTAGCAAGAAGTCCACCCCTAGTGTGAAGTTGTCGGTAGGCTGCTACTCCATTTGCAAAAGCTGCATCAGTGTGACGAAGACATGGCGTGTGGCGGCGACCAGCAGCGTAGGCGAATCCCAATTGTCGAGTGATGTCGTGCATGGAATTTGCGGGCGCGCGCATGCACGCCCAGCAGGCGCGTCACGTACAGTGGGGCGTCGGTTGTGCCTCCACCACTCCACGGCGGCCGGACTCTTCTCAATCGCCGCCATTCGCCGGCGCGGCATCGAGGTGATATATGCCGCGGTTCGAATAATTCTGGACGGATAGACGGCAAATAATGCAAAATGAATTCAATTTCCACCCATAATCTCAAGGGAGACCTCGTCTGGCCTATCAACGTCGTCGTAGTATATGTTCATATGACTAACATGAGCGAGAAGAATTTGCTAGAGTGGTTGACTACGACTAACAAACAGCCATGTTCTCAAGGTAACTCGTCCAAATCCAGAAATATTAAAACCGATTTAGAGTTTCATTAAAATCGATAACGGCAATTAATCATGCGTTATTAAGCATAAGAATTTGATGTAGTGATTTCAGTGGGTTAGGGAGAACTATGTAGACATTTAGGGGATGTTTGGATGACTCCAGGTTCCACCTCCAATGTGGAGTTACAGTTTAATAATATCAATTTAAACAGTTTTAAAAATATATTGAATCTAAGTAATAAATAAAATGACTTATCTAAATGTATTTTAAACGCTTACAGCTCCAGCTCCACGATTTTCTAGAGCATCTAATGACCTGGTCCACCAACTCCACAAAATTTTCTAAAGCTGGAGTTATCCTAAACAGGGCCTTAGTGGCTTAAAAAGAACTATATTATACTCATCAAAGCTCCGCACTTGTGTGTGATTGATTTGTGTGTTTCGATCCAAATTTTGAGTAACTATTGGTAATGTGCTAATTCAATTTAAATTAGTCTTATGCTTTATTTGGATGTCGATATTGGAGGGCATGTGTTGGCGCCGATTTGACCACCAAACACTAGAATGAACCGTCTGGCGGTACTTGACACCTTTAGATGATGTAGGATCGAATAAAGTTGAAGATCTTTAGAGCACTGAATCATTTCTATGATGGTCATCACCTGTTTGGAGCCAAACAACAACAAACCCTATGACCTTCATGTGATAAACAATACCTTGTGTTTGGCTCTGCGAGGTGGGCGGCTACGGCGGTCTGTGACGGTTCACCGGGTCGTCTAGCGGTGCTCCCTGTGGCACCGCGAACGGTCCGTGGCCTAGGGTCGGATTGTTCGCGACCTAGCGGCAGGAGCAAATCTTCCCTGTGTTGAGTCAGAAAGTCTGCGCTCTGGGCTGGATGGTCCGCTATGGTGTAGGTCTTCTTCCTCGCGGAAATCTATATCCCACCCCCTGGGAAAGAGATCTTAGGGTGCTCCAAATTGTCAGGTCACCCGGGATGTCACCGGACGATGTACAGTTGCCTAGAAAGAGATCTTGAGTGAAGTAGATGAAGAAGATCTTGCCCCTCAGGAGGGGTAAGATCCTAAGGTCGTCTTGGGGTCGGCAGGCCACCCAAGATGGATCTAGACGACATTGAGTCGAATAGGGGGTGAAGGTGGATATGTGGAAAGCTACAACTAAAGCTACATTACATCTACTAGGACGGGAAAAGTAAATAAAGTAGATTGGTTCCGTTGGAATGTGTTTGGGAGTTCTCAATAGGCCGTAACCCTTTATATTTGTAAGGGAGGAGGTCTGGACCTATTCCTAGTCGATAGCCAACAGCTCCTAGGTGATTAGATGGATGACCATGCACGAGATAAGGATGATCGCCCGAGCTTATCTGGTCGTGTCGGAGCAGACCGTCCAGGCCCTAGGGTCAGACCATCCGGACCTGCCCATGTGTCAAATATGGTGTCCAACACATGCCCCTTTGCCTTTTGGTGGAACTTGGAGAAGCAAAAGCACCTGATACTCCCAGACTTTTTTGGGAAACACTAGATTCTGCAACTTGCCTTGTTCCCAAAATATGAACTCTAGCTCGATGTAAGTCACCAGCTCTAGTGATCAGACAGTATAACTATTTGATGAATTCTAATGCACAGAGGCCATTTTGAATTGCATCCTCTTCGGCCAAATTTATCTGATCAACATGTCAATAGGAAAAACTTGTGGTGCCCAAAACCCAAATTAGCAAACGAATTGGACTAGTACTATAGATTCATCGTCGTACCACCCCACAGTTGAGTAGGACAATGCATCAGCGATGAACAGACTAGATAGCACCATGACATTCCTGGAAGATGATGGCCAGGCGATCTTGGTTGCACCACTTCTTGGGCCGGTTTAGTCGGCCTCTGCTTTGCACAGATCGCCCTTTTAACTCTGATTGTTTTATTGGTCGGTTGTGTGGAACAACCTTCTTCATATATTTAGCAAGCAGTTGATCAGAAGTAGGGTCGACTCTACTGAGCCGACTAGACGTCTTGTAAGCATTTTGATTTCTAGTACCTATTTTAGGACGTTGTGATCTTATGGCCCGAGATCGTTGTTGCTTCTGGTTGTCATGGACCGTCCGACCTTCATGGACAAACTATCCGTGACTGTCCAAGACTGTCTAGCCTTTGTGCCCGAATCGTCCGACTTATGCAGGATAGGTGGCATGCTCGGGTATCTGATCATGCTTGCCTTGAGCGTTCGACCTACCCTTTGGATGGGGACGCAAACTTAGCACGATAATTAGAAAAGATTCATTGGCCATATCAGCCATTGATAGCAATGATGTTCATTAAAATATAGAACTTGCTCACATGGGAGAAGCACATAATAGCCAACTCAATGATGCATAAGTTCGAGAATTGGTTGTACTATTAAATGAACCATTTACTTGAAACTATTCAACAACACTGAATATGTAGTTCGCAATTAAACAATAACTGAATAGTGATAAGCAAATATTATAAGCATGTTCATCCCATGAATAAATATGACCGAAGCAAATTATAGTAAGAATTGTAACTACCATCAACTGAAATACTTCAGCTTCTTATAAGCAGCCATATTGCAACTATCCCTATGCATAATAATTCGGTTGCACTCCTCCATAATATAAAGATGCATATGGAGCAAAATGATGGCATGAAGGATAACCGGACATACCTTGGGACGATGTATACGTCACAACTCAAAAATATGGACTATGCAAAGATCAATAACTTTGATGAGTTTGGGCAAACCTTTCACGCAAATGTCATGTACTTGCTTTATTCCTTTTTTGCCTTCACTCCACCTCTTCCTAAAGCATCATCCTTACCTTGATCTTGAGAACTCCCATTAGGGACCCATGTCATGCCTATGTTCTTCATCTTTTGTACACCAAGTTTTTTCTAGCCTCTTGTTGTGACAAATTGATAATCCGAGTGGGCTTCTCGGTTGTGAATTAGCGTTGGACGACGATACGTCTTCCTTAACCTTTGGCACATTCGTTTTTTAAATTTAGATTTAGTACCAGGACTATCGCTGGCTGATTTTTCTATGGTTTGGGCACTACTAGATGAATCATCTAATACTTCACCTGGCTCTATAACACATAAATTCAGATATGAATTTTTAGCTTTTCTATTATCCATCTTCACTACATAAACTTGCTTGACCACTCTATTATTATTTTGAGCTCTATACCGATTCTTAGAAATAAAATTCTCTTTGTTATATGATTGTTTCTCAAAATCAGAATTGCTATGAGTCAAATACTCTATGTTATGTGGTCAAAATATGAAGAAGAATAAGTGTTTGAATCATACGAGCCCCAAGATGGATAAGGATGAAAGTACAAAGGAGCTGAACCGTATTGCATTGGTATTGGCAGCCCAAAAGGAGGATTTGTTGCTGATGTATGAAACCCTTCTCCTCGCCAATCTTGATTTCTAGATTTGCACTTTGGAGGTGATCTTGATGACTTCGAAGGCGCTTTAGATGACTTAGCATTGCTAGTTTGATCAACACCCTTTGCCTTGATTTGCTTGTGATATTTAACCAGAAGTTGCTCAAAATTAACCTTCGTTTTTATCCTTTTGTTTATCATGACCTTCACCTCTAAAACTTATAAATTTGGGCATACTTGGTTTACCATGCCCCCCGCCTCCGGTATTATTAGCCTTTCTTCTGTCCGGAGCCTTCCGAGTAACCACTCCACATGATAGATTTGGTGCACGAGGGTCACCAATGATAATATTTTTCCTTTGCCTTTATCGGCCGAACATGGCTGAACCAAGACTTTCTTGTCTACCAATCCTAATGTGTCGACAAAGACATATTGTCTGTTAATCTTCATTTCTTGAAATCTCAATTGGCCTTCATTTACAGCCGATTGTATTTGTCGACGAAGACATTACAATCATTGGTGTTATGAAGAAAGGAATCATGCCATTTATAATATATGCATGTTTTCAATGCCTCTATCGGAGGAATTGTGTGCGACAATTTAATGTTGTCATTCTTATGTGGCTCATCAAATATTTTATCATACCTAGCAACATTAAGTGCGGACTTAATTTTCCCCTTTGGTGTCAAATGTAGGGGAGAGCGAGCAGCAGATTTGGCCTTAACAGACCAAACAAGCTCAGCGACCTGTAATTTTTTTGGCTTCGTAGGGGCCGAAAGGCATTCGACCTCTTGTGCGGGTGATCGCATGCTGCAGGTGGGGTGAAGTGTGATGATTGTGCCTGATGCGCGATACCCTGTCCTATGTATGCACACCCGGATGGTCCAACCTTGGTGATCATACGGTCCATGGAGAGACCGGGTGGTCTGGTATTGTATCAGGTTCGATCGTGCTGGACTTTGCATGCGAGTCTTAAGGTAGGCTCTGTGTGACTCCGGACTATCCGGCGTAAGGTGATGGACAGTTTGTTGGAGGGTCGGACGGTCCGTGATCGTGCGCATATTGTCCGGCCATGCTAAGAGCCGATCTACCTTGCAGTGAGGATGGTGACAACATTTACCCTTGATATGAGTTCATCGGCATACCATAATATGACTAGGACTGAGACGCCCCATTTGTTGCTGATGTGTTTGACACAATTATTTTAGTGTCCAATTGATGTGACAAAATTCAAGTGTATGAGTTTTTCTAATACATGCGTTATACTCTCTATATCCTCAATTATAATTTTAATCCGATTATCAAAAGAAATTTTAATAGACTGGATATCGACTAATGGCGTGGTGTTACTTACGATGGAGAGCTGATGCATTAAGGCTGTTAGGGAATCATAATTTAGTCCCCTCTCCTTGACGACCTTCTGTGGAGATCTACCTTGAAGTGCGAGAGGTATCCCTTTTTCGTCATCTTGCTTATTTGAGCCTTTTGTCTTTGGAATTCCTCGTCCAACATTTTCATGTGGTCTTCTAATTTCTCATCCTCAGTGGCCGGTGAGTTAGTCAGCCTTGTATTATTGTCTGGGGCAACATTGTTGTGATCTTTGCGATCGGTCATTGTGGCTGATCTAATAGGTCTAACCTAATAGATCTGATGTGATGGATCAGATCTGATAGATTCGATCTTTTTGTCCTTGGCGGAGTTGCCAAAAAGTGTGCTGGCACCGATTTGGTCACCAAACACTAGAATGAAGTGCCTAGCGGTACTTGACACCTTTAGATGATGTAGGGTCGAATAAAGTTGAAGATCTTTAGGGCACTGAGTCACCTCTATGATGACAACCACCTATTTGGGGCAAAATAGTAATGAACCCCTAGGGCCTTCTCGTGATGAACCATACCTTAGGCTCGACTCTGTGTGGTCTATGGAGGCGACGGTCCATGATGGGTCACCGGCTCACCTAGCGGTGCTCCCTGTCGGGGCACAAACGGTCCATGGTCTAGGGCTAGACGTTCCATGACCTGGCGGCAGAAGCGGATCTTCCCTGTGTCGAGACGGACAATCCGCGCTTTGGGTTGGAAAGTCCGTGGTGGCGTAGGGTCATCATCTTCCTCACGGGAACCTAGATCCCGCCCCCCTGGGGAAGAGATCTTAGGGTGCTCTAGATCAGCAGGTCACCTAGGGTGTCCCCATACGATGTACAGTTGCCTAGAAATTAATAGATAAAGTCGAGAAAGAGATCTTGAGTGAAGTAGATGAAGTTTATCTTGCCCCTCAAGAGGGGTAAGATCCTAAGATTGTCTTGGGGTCGGTAGGCCACCTAATACAAATCTAGACGACATAGAGTCTAATAGAGGTGAAGATGATGATCTGGAGTTAGTAGGTCACCCGGGGCGTCCCTAGACGATGTACAGTTGCCTAGGAATTAGGAGATCGAGTCGAGAAAGAGATCTTGAGTGAAGTAGACGAAGTAGATCTTGCCCATCTGGAGGGGTAAGACCCTAAGGTCGTCTTGGGGTTGGCAGACTACCCAAGACAACTCTAGACGACATAGAGTCGAATAGGGGGTGAAGGTGGATATGTGGGAAGCTACAACTAAAGCTATGTTACATCTACTATTAGGGCAGGAAAGGTAAATATGTAGATTGGGTTGATTGGATTGTGTTCGGGGGTTCTCAATCGACCGTACCCCTTTATATTTATAGAGGAGAAGGTCTGGACCTGTTCCTAGGTGATATCCAACAACTTCCACATGATTATATGGATAACTACGCATGAGATAAGGATGATTGCCTGAGCTTATCTAGTCGCGAGGGCGCAGACCATCCGACTGTGCCCAGGTGCCAAATATGGTGTCCAACAATATGAAATTGAATTGGGTCGAATACCAAATCAGTCATGGTATTGAAATGAGATACAATTCCAATTCTATTGTTTGGATGGCATGTATTGTTTGGAATTGGGTGGCCTAATTCCACGCAATGCAGAGGTGTGACGCTCTATATCGGGAGAATGAGTTTCTATTTATCGATCAATACCACGGAGTTGGCTCTCTGATTATTCCAAATCTCAATTTCATGTGCAACCAAAAAAACAGAAGTTAGGAAAGCCAATTCCAATTCTCAATTTCGTGCACCAATATCTACATTCTAACGTGGTATTACAACATTCGATTGTGTGAGTTATGTGAGTTTCAACTGATTAACTTTCTTTACAAAGACATTCAACCATGAGTACATAGCATTGGCATTTTCATGATGGAGCATTTCAAAGAAATTTGGTTTCTTCATGACTAAGTGGTAACACTCCTCACGTTTGCTCTAGTCCCTTCATGAAGGGTGCATATAGAGCATGAGCATCCTTATGGTTACATACTCTATTGAATATGTCTTTGCAAAGTCCTCTAAATATAGTTTTCTTGGTATGTGCATTTATTTTTCATAATGGATTTCATCTTAAGTTAGATTGGAATCCTTAAGTTTTGGAAGCCCTTCAATAATGACTCTAAAACAACTATGTCAATATCAAGGTAAATTTTTGTATGAATTTTTAATAAGGAAAATCTCCACCCTAAAATTAGAGGATGAGTGTCCCCATTGGACATCATAGCTGAAGGTGGTTTAGCTTAAACTAATGAGCTCGAGGCTTTGATATCAATTGAAAGGACCATGATGCCCAAGAGGGGATGAATTTGGATTCTCTACAAATTCTTGCATAAATTAACTTCTGGTTATATGCCCAACTTCACCCAACTTTTCATTCTAGGAATGTAAATAACAGAATTGAATTGATCAAATGTAATTGCATATTATAAAAGCATAGAAGAGTCCATGTTATTTTGTCAAGGTCTCGAAGAGTTGACACTCCCCCAGTAATCCTCGTTGGAGCACTCACGTATGGGTGATGCTCTCCATTGGTCCATGCAAGGACCAAGTGCTCTATGAACTAGTCCTTTTACTCTCTGGCATGATGAATTCATCACATCTATGTACAAGTCCTGAGCTAGGTCACCCGCAAACTCTTAGGGTGATCACCAACTCTTGGTCGTCAAGAGTAATAACCACAAACTCTCACTTAACTCTATGAAGCTTAATGAGACAAATGGGTGCACACTAATTACTCTCTAAATGCTAATAAGGCCCATAACAATGCTAATTTTAACTCTCAAGTCCCTCACTAAACAAAGGCTTCTTCTCAAACTCTTTGTGGGTTATATACTCTATTGAATGGGCAAGGCCTCTAGTATGGGTCAATTGATGGGGGTATTTATAGCTTGACCAACTAGTTATTACAGTAACTCGGCAAAATTCATGACCATCAGACCACATGATACTCAATAGTCAGATCAATTTGCATGGACTAATGAGAAATATCGGTAGCTATGTACTACTATGTCATAACTAGATGTTTGAATTACTATTGTGAGCATATTCTTATACTAGTTCGACGCCTATAAAATCATCTCTGATCACTTAATAGAGGTCGTGGGACCCAACTCATTGGTCTGATGATGCACTATTGACCAGGTGTCAGGGTCTCACAACCCTGTAGAAGGAAACCAAACTTAAATAGTTGTGTTGTATGGTCCGGCGCATACCATTGTGCCGATCTGGTGTGGCCTAGAACTCTCTAGTCTCACTACACCAAAATTTTAAATTTCCTACGACTTCATAAATTTTGGTGTAGTGTCTATTTCCATAGAGTTTACTGCCGAGAGTTTACGGCCAACTTCCTAGAGTTTAGGCTCTAGGAAGTTAACCGTTTTGGTGTAGTGTCTATTTCCTTAGATCGTTGAAATAAACTCATTGGTCAGGCTCTATTGTTCACAGGGTCCAACCATCAAGCTGTCTTGGGTTGGTTATGTGGAGTCGTCGAACCAATCACCATTGGTTCAATGACCCTAAAATTCAAGGTCCAATATTTGGAAAACTCTTATAACTTGTCTAATTTTGAAAACTTTGTAAATGGTTTTATACCCAAACTTCTTTAAGGTATCTCCTAAGCCACCTAGAGCTAAACACAACTAGTGTGCACCACACTAAACTCATTAGACTTATCTAGATCAAGTTACTATTTCATGTCCCCGCTTTATAGTATAATTAAAAGAAAACAAAATCCTAAACAATTCTAAGTGCCTCTCAACTCCAACCGACACTTAGAACTAGTTCATTCTTAACGTTGTCTTTCATCGTTTCAAACCCAAAGTAAAACCATAATTGGAGCATGAAAACCATAGATTGCCCAGACAATCTTCATCATTATGACCTAATGTCGTCGCGGGAAAACTATGGTCGATCATTCGGGTAGACAACACACGAGGAGTCGGGGGTGTGTTGCTGCTTGGTCGTTGCTCTTGATTGCGACTTCGATTAGGGTTCTAGATAGGCCACCTGACTCGCATTTGGTTTTTTCCCGCAAAACTTTTACACGTAAAACTCTGCATCTTGTGTTTAATTCATATTTATACTAGGTCAGTGCCCGTGCGTTGCAACGGGAACATATAATATCTCGATAATTTATATATATAAATATATGTTATATAGTTATGGGATGGATGACAACATCCACGAGCCGTCTCGGATGACATCAAAGTGAAACTCGGGCCTGCAGCACACGAGCAGTAACATAGTAGTGTATTATATAAAATTTAATAAGACCATTTAATGGTAAAAATTCAAGAATGATCTTTCATAGAACGTCATAGTTTAGATATTTAAATCAATAAATATAAAATAAACATAATCATAACTGTCTATTTAATCTAATTTTTTCCATAATATGATTAAGGTACTCTTGTATATTTCTAGGAATGTTAAATCAATATATGTTCCAATCATATGTTAACAGATCAATAAATAAATTCCTACGCAGAGTCGCACCATCATGTAAAAAATGTTATTAGCAATATTATCCTCAACTACTGTCTTACATATATGCTATTATTCTCATCATGCTAAGTTGCGCTTTTAAACCACTGTCCCACCACTCCATAATGCGTAGAGCAAAATGACCAGAAAAAGTTACCAACTTTTTTATATTATGAAATTATAAACATAACATATATATATATATATATGACATAATAATTGTAAGTAATTACCCTTTTAAGTCGATTGGAGCATCAGGTCGAATTGAATGTCGCCACATATAAATATCATGTGACCATCCAGTACTTTTGACACCGTATGCGGCCTTATATTTCTTCGAAATAAGAGGAATAGTTTCCCAAAATCTTTTTGTGGTATATCTTTGCACCATTATGGAGTAGGTGGAAAATTAAACACAGACACAGATTTGTTTGCATGATTAATAACGAAAAGCACATAGCCTGTAGAGTATCTCCATGGCATAAGAACCTGCAAACCCTGAGACATTAGCATTCTATGTTTGTACAATTTAATTGTATAGATCAAAGGAACTCTGACTTACAAATTTGCAAAGCGTGATGTAATAATTCATTTGAGGCCAATTATTTAATGTTTCTGCCAACTCTATCGCGCTAGGATCCTTATAAGAATTCGCTTCTTCGTCAAAACCACACATTTCCTAGAGAAAATATAACAATATAATAAATAAATAAATAAATATAGGAAATATAAGATAATATCATACATGTCATAAAAATATTTAAATAACAAACTTAAACAGAAACGTAGGTCCATATAGTGTTTTGTAATCTTTCATTTTACAATAGACAACCTCTTCGGTTCATTATGGGCAAGAATTCGAACAGCCATGTTAAAACAATCTATAGGCACATCTTTATTCACATTTAACAATTCATGTAGTGTCTTGACAGCCAAATCTATAAAGTATGGTTTGAAGCTTCGGACCCATTTAGCCCTGTATAGCAACTTTATATAACAAATATTCAATTATATCTGAACTAGGTCAGTGCCCGTGCGTTGCAACGGGAACATATAATATCTCGATAATTTATATATATAAATATATGTTATATAGTTATGGGATGGATGACAACATCCACGAGCCGTCTCGGATGACATCAAAGTGAAACTCGGGCCTGCAGCACACGAGCAGTAACATAGTAGTGTATTATATAAAATTTAATAAGACCATTTAATGATAAAAATTCAAGAATGATCTTTCATAGAACGTCATAGTTTAGATATTTAAATCAATAAATATAAAATAAACATAATCATAACTGTCTATTTAATCTAATTTTTTTCCATAATATGATTAAGGTACTCTTGTATATTTCTAGGAATGTTAAATCAATATATGTTCCAATCATATGTTAACAGATCAATAAATAAATTCCTACGCAGAGTCGCACCATCATGTAAAAAATGTTATTAGCAATATTATCCTCAACTACTGTCTTACATATATGCTATTATTCTCATCATGCTAAGTTGCGCTTTTAAACCACTGTCCCACCACTCCATAATGCGTAGAGCAAAATGACCAGAAAAAGTTACCAACTTTTTTATATTATGAAATTATAAACATAACATATATATATATATGACATAATAATTGTAAGTAATTACCCTTTTAAGTCGATTGGAGCATCAGGTCGAATTGAATGTCGCCACATATAAATATCATGTGACCATCCGGTACTTTTGACACCGTATGCGGCCTTATATTTCTTCGAAATAAGAGGAATAGTTTCCCAAAATCTTTTTGTGGTATATCTTTGCACCATTATGGAGTAGGTGGAAAATTAAACACAGACACAGATTTGTTTGCATGATTAATAACGAAAAGCACATAGCCTGTAGAGTATCTCCATGGCATAAGAACCTGCAAACCCTGAGACATTAGCATTCTATGTTTGTACAATTTAATTGTATAGATCAAAGGAACTCTGACTTACAAATTTGCAAAGCGTGATGTAATAATTCATTTGAGGCCAATTATTTAATGTTTCTGCCAACTCTATCGCGCTAGGATCCTTATAAGAATTCGCTTCTTCGTCAAAACCACACATTTCCTAGAGAAAATATAACAATATAATAAATAAATAAATAAATATAGGAAATATAAGATAATATCATACATGTCATAAAAATATTTAAATAACAAACTTAAACAGAAACGTAGGTCCATATAGTGTTTTGTAATCTTTCATTTTACAATAGACAACCTCTTCGGTTCATTATGGGCAAGAATTCGAACAGCCATGTTAAAACAATCTATAGGCACATCTTTATTCACATTTAACAATTCATGTAGTGTCTTGACAGCCAAATCTATAAAGTATGGTTTGAAGCTTCGGACCCATTTAGCCCTGTATAGCAACTTTATATAACAAATATTCAATTATATCTGAATAATACACTTAACTTGACTATTAAATAAATAAATAAAATATGAGGAACTTACTCTAAAATTGTGCCATTTTGAATTGCCATGATATAATCGTATAGAAACTCTATCATATCAGCTTTTGTCATAGATATATCCTTGGTGGAAAGACCATTCATTAAAGAGTCATTGCCACACCCATCAACAGAGGTTGGAGTAGGGGTGACATCATTCTCTTCTTTGGCACATATTTCTTCAAAATATAATAATATAGGATCATCTTCGGGGCTAATATGAGGGCTTCGTTTCCTCTTGTTAGGATTTGATGACGGTTCTAAAACCTCAACATCAATGGAGTTAGTCTCATTGTCTTCTGTACTTTTGTTTGTATTACTTTTATATAACGGACATCCCTTTCTCTTGTTCAAATCCGAAGACAATAAAATAGCGGCCAATTTTGGCCTAAAGTTTTTTATATCGTTCTGCAAAGTAAGAAAATACATGGTGTCATTTTTCAGATAAATGTAGATATGTATATGATAACTGTTTCTAATATACCTGTGTAAAATTGTCTGGTAGTTCGACTCCTATCCAGCACTCCATATAATTAAGTAGGAAAAGTCTACACCAAGAACTACATTAAAAAATCAAATCAAATATGTTTCCAATTTAAATGAAACATTTTTAAAACGATCAAATATATATATATATGTCTGCTTGGCATCTTTAAACTCTATAAGTTTCCAATGCCAAGAGACAACTTGAAGGTCTAGCCAATTATGGTCTTTAAGTTTCATGTAATGCGACACACCATCTATTTGCTTTTGTAAACCCTTTAGCTACAAAACAAAATTAGTAAATCACATCAACAAATTACTCATAACCACAAACAAAATTAGTAACGAGTTTTATTTACTCACAACACAATCGAGATCTTTATGACCTAATGAAGAACCCAATGAATCGAGTATTTGTATCTCTCGTCTTTTGGCGTTAAGCACAACAAGATACCAGTGAAGTTCACAAATGTTTATTGGTATGAACACCTACAAAATACTTATATATATTATGTTTCATAAGTATCATACGATGATTTTATAACTAAACTCATATATAGTAAATTATTTTGTTACCATGTCATGTTGAAGATATAATAATACCCTTCGCTCAACTTGAGATCTTTCGCTAGTTTCACAGCATATATCATCAAATTCTGGATCATCACCAGCATCGCATTTAAAAAATTCACCGACAAATGTAATCTCTATGTGGACTGTGCCACTTGGATGCTGCTTCATATGTCCTTGTCTTATCAATAAGTATATGTAAGAATTTATGATACGCAAATACATGTACAAAAACTATATTTAGTTAAAATACATAAATTTGTCTGTGCCCGCGTACCAAAAAAATATATTACCTCATCCCCAAAATAAGAATCTGATTAAAATATACATAACATAAATTTCCTGAGAGCCAACGCATACAAGTTCTGCATCCATTATCGCATAAGGAATGTTTTTAATTGATTCGATAAGGGCCAAATCACCTTGATTACACATATAATCTAGAAACCAATCATACATAGAATGGTCGAATTTTATTAGTTTAAAACATACGAACTGATCAAATAGTAATAGTAGAGATAACTAATACACAATTGTAATACCTTCTTGAACAATTACACTTGACATGTCCTTTTTTGGTTTATTGTGCTGTAATGCAAATTTGTATTCATCTATTAGCGCTAGATAATTTATCTTTGTTCTAGATATATCTTTTTCATTGGGATGTATAGGAAGTCTGGTATGCTCATCTATTTTTGCATCGAGGGGTGATTCATTATCAACTTTTGAATGCTTGTCCAATTAGATATAATCAATGGGGTATTTCATTTGTCTCGTCTGAAGAATCCATCAAGATGAAATAGTGCTACATATATTGCGAATAAAATAATCTAAATAAACTGATCCACTGGCACGACCGAGATAGAAGGAAATATGTTCCGGTGAGCAGTGACGGAGGACGCACAAAAATTAAGGTATGGCAGATTTTATATAGAACTATATGTACAAATCTATATACGTGTGTGTATACATACGTTTTAGTTGACAACAAACAATTTAATATAAAGCAATAACTTAAAGTATTTTACAGCAAACAAATATAAAATAAGGACAAAGCTTCTCAAATAAATGTATTCAATCACACGATTTTAGTTGAATTGAATGTGTGGAACCCATCAAATAAATGTTTTTAATGTTTTCTCGGCACTGGTATTCACACAACTTCATTGAATCGAACAGGCAGAGTCTCTCAAAACCTTTTTGAAAGGGAAATGTGCCCTTGGGCCATTTCTAAGTATTTTGGTGATTGAGTGCCAACGCAAGTGCTTTTGTGTTGATCTATGCAATGTGGTGGACAAAGTGCAAATCATGTCAAAAGGTATGTTTCTAGACTTAGTACATTATTTTATGGACTAATGTGTTGTGTCTAAGTGCTGGAAATAGGAAAAATCGAATTGGAAATGAGATGGCTTTGTTCAGCCAAGTCTGCTCAGTCTGGGAGCACCGGACTGTCCGGTGCGCCAGGCTGGCTCGAGCAAAGTGGCCGCTCTCGGGAATTCACCGGCGACGTACGGCTATAATTCACCGGACTGTCCGGTGTGCACCGGACTGTCCGGTGAGCCAACGGTCGGCCGGGCCAACGGTCGGCCGCGCGATCTGCGCGGGACACGTGGCCGAGCCAACGGCTAGAAGGAGGCACCGGACTGTCCGGTGTGCACCGGACATATCCGGTGCGCCAACGGCTCTCTGTCTGCCAACGGTCGGCTGCGCCAGTTAAGGAAAGAAATCGGGCACCGGACAGTGTCCGGTGTGCACCGGACTGTCCGGTGCGCCACCCGACAGAAGGCAAGGATTGCCTTCTCAGATTGCTCTCAACGGCTCCTAGCTGCCTTGGGGCTATAAAAAGGACCCCTAGGCGCATGGAGGAGGACACCAAGCATTCCTACAACATTCCTAAGCACCAAGACATCGATTCCGCGCCTTTGATTCTTTGCGATAGCAATTAGAGCTCTAGTTGAGTAGTGAACTCTTTGAGTTGTGTTGTGAGCTCTCGTTGCGACTTGTGTGCGTGGTGTTGCTGTGATTTCTTGTCTTGAGTGTGTTGCTAATCCCTCCCTTGCTCTGTGCTTCTTTGTGAATTTCAAGTGTAAGGGCGAGAGGCTCCAAGTTGTGGAGATTCCTCGCAAACGGGATTGAGAAAAAGCAAGCAAAACTCCGTGGTATTCAAGTGGGTCTTTGGACCGCTTGAGAGGGGTTGATTGCAACCCTCGTCCGTTGGGACGCCACAACGTGGAGTAGGCAAGCGTTGGTCTTGGCCGAACCACGGGATAACCATCGTGCCATCTCTGTGATTGATTTCTTGTGGTTATTGTGTTTTGACTCCTCTCTAGCCACTTGGCAATTATTGTGCTAACGATTAACCAAGTTCTGTGGCTTAAGTTTTCAAGTTTCGCAGGATCACCTATTCACCCCCCCTCTAGGTGCTCTCAATTGGTATCGGAGCCGTTCTCTTCACAAAGGGACTAACCGCCCGAAGAGATGGATCCTAAGGGGAAGGGTATCGTGATCAACGATAAAGAGAAGGAATCCTTCGTCAACGAGCCGAAGGACGACAAGCCTACCGACTCCGGCTCGGGCCATAGACGGAAAGAAGGGAAGAAGAAGAAGACGAGGCGCATCAAGGAGATCGTCTACTATGACGACAGCGATGAGTCTACTTCCTCCCAAAAGGACGACGACCACAACGACTACGAGAGAAGGAAACCGGTCAATTCGAACTTTTCTTTTGACTACTCTCGTATTCCTCAAAGTGCAAATGCTCATTTATTATCTATTCCACTTGGTAAACCTCCTCATTTTGATGGAGAGGACTACGGATTTAGGAGTCACAAAATGCGTAGTCACTTGTTCTCTCTCCAACCTAGTATATGGGAGATTGTAGAGAGTGGAATGCACTTTGATAGTTCGGATAGTCCCATGTTCATTAATGAGCAAATTCATAAGAATGCACAAGCTACTACTGTTCTTCTAGCTTCATTGTGCAGGGATGAATATCACAAAGTGAGTGGCTTGGATAACGCCAAGCAGATCTGGGACACCCTCAAGATTTCACATGAGGGGAACGACGTCACCTTGCTCACCAAGATGGAGTTGGTGGAGGGCGAGCTTGGACGATTCGCGATGATAAGGGGCGAGGAGCCGACACAAACATACAACCGGCTCAAGACCCTTATCAACAAAATAAGGAGCTACAGAAGCACGCGATGGACAGACCACGACGTCGTCCGATTGATGCTAAGGTCCTTTACCGTTCTTGATCCTCATTTGGTGAATAACATTCGTGAGAATCCCAGGTACACCAAAATGTCGCCCGAAGAAGTCCTTGGAAAATTCGTAAGCGGGCGAATGATGATCAAGGAAGCGAGGTACGTGGACGACGCTCTAAACGGTCCAATCAATGAACCTCAACCCGTTGCTCTCAAGGCAACAAGGAGCAAGGAGGCGTTACCCAGCAAGGTAGCACAAATTGAGGCCGCCGGACTTAATGATGAAGAGATGGCCCTCATCATCAAGAGATTCAAGACGACGCTTAAGGGTCGCAAGGGACAGCCAAGCAAGACCAAAGCCAAGGGGAAGCGCTCATGCTTTAAATGCGGTAAGATTGGTCATTTTATTGCTAACTGTCCCGATAATGAAAGTGACCAGGAACACGGGAGCAAGAGGGAAAAGAAGAAAAATTACAAGAAGGCCAAGGGCGAGGCACATCTAGGAAAGGAGTGGGACTCGGATTGCTCCTCCTCCGACTCCGACAATGAAGGACTCGCCGCCACCGCCTTCAACAAGTCATCCCTCTTCCCCAACGAGCGTCACACATGCCTTATGGCAAGGGAGAAGAAGGTATGTAGTCGAAACTCTACTTATGCTTCTTCAAGTGAGGATGAATCTAGTGATGAGGATGAGATAGATTATTCATGTTTATTTAAGGGCCTAGATAGAACCAAGGTAGATAAAATTAATGAATTAATTGATGCCTTGAATGATAAGAATAGGCTTTTAGAAAAACAAGAAGATTTGTTGTATGAAGAACATGACAAATTTGTAGAAGCACAAAAATCTCATGCTTTAGAAGTTAAAAGAAATGAAATGCTTTCTTGTGAATTATCTTCTTGCCATGAGACGATTTCTAGCTTAAGGAGCATTAATGATGATTTGAATGCTAAGATAGAAATAGCTAGTAAATCAACAACTTGTGTAGAAAATGTTGTTATTTGCAATAGATGTAAAGACTTTGATATTGATGCTTGTAGTGAACACATAGCTTCTATTGCAAAGTTAAATGATGAAATGGCTAGTCTTAATGCCCAACTTAAGGCTAGCAAAAGTGATTTTGATAAACTAAAATTTGCTAGGGATGCCTACACGATTGGTAGACACTCCTCAATTAAGGATGGGCTTGGCTTCAAGAGGGAAGCCAAGAACTTAACAAGCCATAAGGCTCCCATCTCCGCCAAGGAGAAAGGGAAGGCCCCTATGGCAAGTAGTACTAAAAAGAACCATGCTTTTATGTACAATGATAGAAGACAGTCTCATAGGAGTTGTAATACTTTTGATTCACATGCCTACGACTCTTATGCTATGTATGCTTCCAGTTCTTCCTATACGCATGGTAGAAATATGCCTAGGAAAAATATTCATCATGTGCCTAGGAAGAATATTGTTCATGTTCCTAGAAAAGTTATGAATGGTCCCTCTACAATTTATCATGCTTTAAATGCTTCCTTTGCTATTTGTAGAAAGGATAGGAAGATAGTTGCTAGGAAATTAGGGGCAAAATGCAAGGGTGATAAAGCTTGCATTTGGGTCCCTAAGGAAATTGTGACTAACCTTGTAGGACCCAACAAGAGTTGGGTACCTAAAACCCAAGCCTAAATTTGCCTTACAGGTTTATGCATCCGGGGGCTCAAGCTGGATTATCGACAGCAGATGCACAAACCATATGACGGGGGAGAAGAAGATGTTCACCTCCTACGTCAAGAATAAGGATTCCCAAGATTCAATCATATTCGGTGATGGGAACCAAGGCAAGGTGAAAGGTTTAGGCAAGATTGCAATATCCAATGAGCACTCTATCTCTAATGTGTTTTTAGTTGAGTCTCTTGGATATAATTTACTATCTGTCAGTCAATTATGTAATATGGGATATAATTGTCTATTTACAAATGTAGATGTGTCTGTCTTTAGAAGAAGTGATGGTTCACTAGCATTTAAGGGTGTACTAGACGGCAAACTTTATTTAGTTGATTTTGCAAAAGAGGAGGCCGGTCTAGATGCATGCTTAATCGCTAAGACTAGCATGGGCTGGCTGTGGCATCGCCGCTTAGTACATGTGGGGAAGAAGAACCTTCACAAGCTTCTAAAGGGAGAACACGTGATAGGTTTGACTAACGTGCAATTCGAAAAAGATAGACCTTGTGAAGCTTGTCAAGCAGGTAAACAAGTGGGAGGAGCACATCACAGCAAGAATGTGATGACCACTTCAAGACCTCTGGAGCTGCTGCATATGGACCTCTTCGGACCCGTCGCCTATCTGAGCATAGGAGGAAATAAGTATGGTCTAGTTATTATTGATGACTTTTCCCGCTTCACTTGGGTGTTCTTTTTGCAGGATAAGTCTGAAACCCAAGGGACCCTCAAGCGCTTCCTCAGGAGAGCTCAAAATGAGTTTGAGCTCAAGGTGAAGAAGATAAGGAGCGACAACGGGTCCGAATTCAAGAATCTTCAAGTGGAGGAGTTTCTTGAGGAGGAGGGGATCAAGCACGAGTTCTCCGCTCCCTACACACCTCAGCAAAATGGTGTGGTAGAGAGGAAGAACAGGACGCTCATTGATATGGCGAGAACTATGCTTGGAGAGTTCAAGACCCCCGAGTGTTTTTGGTCGGAAGCCATAAACACGGCTTGCCACGCCATCAACAGGGTCTATCTTCACCGCCTCCTCAAGAAGACCTCATACGAGCTGCTAACTGGTAACAAACCCAATGTATCGTACTTTCGTGTATTTGGGAGTAGATGCTACATTCTAGTGAAGAAGGGTAGGAATTCCAAATTCGCTCCCAAAGCTGTAGAAGGGTTTTTATTAGGTTATGATTCAAATACAAAGGCGTATAGGGTCTTCAACAAATCATCGGGTTTGGTTGAAGTCTCTAGCAACGTTGTATTTGATGAGACTAATGGCTCTCCAAGAGAGCAAGTTGTTGATCTTGATGATGTAGATGAAGAAGACGTTCCAACGGCCGCGATACGCACCATGACGATTGGAGAGGTACGGCCTCGGGAACAATTGGAGCAAGATCAACCGTCTTCCTCAACTATGGTGCATCCCCCAACCCAAGATGACGAACAGGTACCTCAAGTGGAGGCGCATGATCAAGGGGGAGCACAAGATGTTCAAGTTGAAGAGGAAGAAGCACCTCAGGCACCTCCAACCCAAGTTCGAGCGACGATCCAAAGGGATCATCCCGTCGACCAGATATTGGGTGATATTAGCAAGGGAGTAACTACTCGTTCAAGATTAGTTAATTTTTGTGAGCATTACTCCTTTGTCTCTTCTATTGAGCCTTTCAGGGTAGAAGAGGCCTTGCTAGATCCGGACTAGGTGTTGGCCATGCAGGAGGAACTCAACAACTTCAAGCGCAATGAAGTTTGGACACTGGTGCCTCGTCCCAAGCAAAATGTTGTGGGAACCAAGTGGGTGTTCCGCAACAAACAGGACGAGCACGGGGTGGTGACGAGGAACAAGGCTCGACTTGTGGCAAAAGGTTATGCCCAAGTCGCAGGTTTGGACTTTGAGGAGACGTTTGCTCCTGTGGCTAGGCTAGAATCAATTCGTATCTTGCTAGCATATGCCGCTCACCATTCTTTCAGGTTGTACCAAATGGATGTGAAGAGCGCTTTCCTCAATGGGCCGATCAAGGAGGAGGTGTACGTGGAGCAACCCCCTGGCTTCGAGGATGAACGGTACCCCGACCACGTGTGTAAGCTCTCTAAGGCGCTCTATGGACTTAAGCAAGCTCCAAGAGCATGGTATGAATGCCTTAGAGACTTTTTAATCGCTAATGCTTTCAAGGTTGGGAAAGCCGATCCAACTCTTTTCACTAAGACTTGCGATGGTGATCTTTTTGTGTGCCAAATTTATGTCGATGACATAATATTTGGTTCTACTAATCAAAAGTCTTGTGAAGAGTTTAGCAAGGTGATGACGCAGAAATTCGAGATGTCGATGATGGGCGAGTTGAAGTACTTCCTTGGGTTCCAAGTGAAGCAACTCAAGGACGACACCTTCATCTCCCAAACGAAGTACACGCAAGACTTGCTAAAGCAGTTTGGGATGAATGACGCCAAGCCCGCAAAGACGCCGATGGGAACCGACGGACACACCGACCTCAACAAAGGTGGTAAGTTCGTTGATCAAAAAGCATACCGGTCCATGATAGGTTCTTTGCTTTATTTATGTGCTAGTAGACCGGATATTATGCTTAGCGTATGCATGTGTGCTAGATTTCAATCCGATCCTAAGGAGTGTCACTTAGTGGCTGTGAAGCGAATTCTTAGATATTTAGTCGCTACGCCTTGCTTCGGGATCTGGTATCCAAAGGGGTCTAACTTTGACTTGATTGGATATTCAGATTCCGACTATGCTGGATGTAAGGTCGATAGGAAGAGTACATCAGGGACATGCCAATTCTTAGGAAGGTCCCTGGTGTCATGGAACTCTAAGAAACAAACTTCCGTTGCCCTATCCACCGCTGAGGCCGAGTATGTTGTTGCAGGACAGTGTTGCGCGCAACTACTTTGGATGAGGCAAACCCTCAGGGACTTTGGCTACAATCTGAGCAAAGTCCCACTCCTATGTGATAATGAGAGTGCTATCCGCATGGCGGAAAATCCTGTTGAACACAGCCACACAAAGCACATAGACATCCGGCATCACTTTTTGAGAGACCACCAGCAAAAGGGCGATATCGAAGTGTGTCATGTTAGCACCGAGGACCAGCTAGCCGATATCTTTACCAAGCCTCTAGATGAGAAGACCTTTTGTAGGTTGCGTAGTGAGCTAAATGTCCTAGATTCGCGGAACTTGGATTGATTTGGAGCATACATGTGTTTATGCCTTTTGATCATGTTCCTTCTGCATTTTGTTGCTTAATAATGGTGCTCAAGTTGTACAAACACTCCCTAGACCTCACAAGTCCGTTGCAAAGTGATGCACATGTTTAGGGGGAGATGTGTTACAACTTGACCCTTTGAGACTAACCATGTGCTTGAGTGTGCTTGTTTTAGTCTCAAAGGAGGTTTGAAAGGGAAAAGGTGGACTTGGACCATGAAAGACTTCCACTGCACTCCGATAAGAGGGTAACTTATTCCAAGTTCATCTCATGTACTCTTATTGCCTTTGTATTCTTATTGAAGATTTTGGTGAGGCAATGGGGTTCAGGGGCCAAGATTTATCCCATTTTGGTGCTTGATGCCAAAGGGGGAGAAAATAAAGGCCAAAGCGATAAATGGATCAGCTACCACTTGAGAGATTTTGAAAATAGTAGAATAGAGCTTTTTGGTGTGTCAAAACTCTTTTATTGTCTCTCTTGTCAAAAGTTGGCTTCTTGTGGGGAGAAGTGTTGATTATGGGAAAAAGGGGAGTTTTTGAAATCTTGAATCAATTTCTCTTGGAATCACTCTCTTTATGTCTTAACATGTGTGTGTGACTTAGAGATAGAAATTTGAGTTTGATTTGCAAAAACAAACCAAGTGGTGGCAAAGAGTGATCCATATATGTCAAAAGTGATTCAAAACAAATTTGAGTTTTATTTGAAGTGATTTTGCACTTGTTCTACTTGCTTTATGTTATGTTGGCATAAATCACCAAAAAGGGGGAGATTGAAAGGGAAATTCGCCCTTGGGCCATTTCTAAGTATTTTGGTGATTGAGTGCCAACGCAAGTGCTTTTGTGTTGATCTATGCAATGTGGTGGACAAAGTGCAAATCATGTCAAAAGGTATGTTTCTAGACTTAGTACATTATTTTATGGACTAATGTGTTGTGTCTAAGTGCTGGAAACAGGAAAAATCGAATTGGAAATGAGATGGCTTTGTTCAGCCAAGTCTGCTCAGTCTGGGAGCACCGGACTGTCCGGTGGTGCACCGGACAGTGTCCGGTGCACCAGGCTGGCTCGAGCAAAGTGGCCGCTCTCGGGAATTCATCGGCGACGTACGGCTATAATTCACCGGACTGTCCGGTGTGCACCGGACTGTCCAGTGAGCCAACGGTCGGCCAGGCCAACGGTCGGCCGCGCGATCTGCGCGGGACACGTGGCCGAGCCAACGGCTAGAAGGAGGCACCGGACTGTCCGGTGTGCACCGGACATGTCCGGTGCGCCAACGGCTCTCTGTCTGCCAACGGTCGGCTGCGCCAGTTAAGGAAAGAAATCGGGCACCGGACAGTGTCCGGTGTGCACCGGACTGTCCGGTGCGCCACCCGACAGAAGGCAAGGATTGCCTTCTCAGATTGCTCTCAACGGCTCCTAGCTGCCTTGGGGCTATAAAAAGGACCCCTAGGCGCATGGAGGAGGACACCAAGCATTCCTACAACATTCCTAAGCACCAAGACATCGATTCCGCGCCTTTGATTCTTTGCGATAGCAATTAGAGCTCTAGTTGAGTAGTGAACTCTTTGAGTTGTGTTGTGAGCTCTCGTTGCGACTTGTGTGCGTGGTGTTGCTGTGATTTCTTGTCTTGAGTGCGTTGCTAATCCCTCCCTTGCTCCGTGCTTCTTTGTGAATTTCAAGTGTAAGGGCGAGAGGCTCCAAGTTGTGGAGATTCCTCGCAAACGGGATTGAGAAAAAGCAAGCAAAACTCCATGGTATTCAAGTGGGTCTTTGGACCGCTTGAGAGGGGTTGATTGCAACCCTCGTCCGTTGGGACGCCACAACGTGGAGTAGGCAAGAGTTGGTCTTGGCCGAACCACGGGATAACCACCGTGCCATCTCTGTGATTGATTTCTTGTGGTTATTGTGTTTTGTCTCCTCTCTAGCCACTTGGCAATTATTGTGCTAACGATTAACCAAGTTCTGTGGCTTAAGTTTTCAAGTTTCGCAGGATCACCTATTCACCCCCCTCTAGGTGCTCTCACTTTTTCACTCACATAATTCAGTTTAATGCTTTCTGAAAGGATATGCTACTTACTCTTGTTACTCACGCAGTAGTAGATGAGGGACTCACGCAGTAGTAGATGAGGGGTCACAGAAACCGCCAAACCGGGGAAGGGAAAGATAAGCTAGTAGATAACTGTGTTGTCGTGCCCTGTACTTTTTAGATGCCAATGACATCTTTCTCCTACCCCTACAGTCCCAGAGGCATATGCGCGCAACGCAGAGTCAAGCAGCGGGCGCAAACGTGAGTGGCAGTCCTGCAGAGGGTGGAGCGGGCGAGCGGCGGCCTACGGAGAAGCGAGACAATGGGGAACTCACACAGAAGCTGTTGATATGGCTGCTTAGCCTCACGCGCAAACTACGACCGGCAGCGAAGCGGAGAAGATGAATGCTTTGGCAAGCGTGAGCCAAGGCCATGGGCTAGAACAAGTATGGCGTGTGCCATAGCTATCCGCGTCCGTCCGATCAGGGCGGGTAGTTACTCACGATATGCATGCATGTGATTGAGGTGATTAGGTTAGCATCTCCAAAAGGCTGTTAATCTGACTGCTAATATGTTTTTTAGGAAGGGAAACATAAAAACTGAGGTCCAACAGATACTGTAAATCTGCCCCAAATTTTAGCGACGCTAATCCTTCGTGACGAGCTACGCATATCTTCGCGGTCGTGATGCGCCCCCAATCTCCCCTTGTGTCTTCTCCTGCGCGCCAGCAAACTATTCTCGCGTGTTTCCCTTTTCCACAAGCCTCTCCCCCAGTCGAAGGTCCTCTGTGCGGTGGTCGCGGCTTGAGGTTGCGGCGGCGGCGGCCTGATGAATTTGAGATGCAGCCACCGAGGTCAGTTGGCCCGGCCCGGCAGGGGCAAGGATGACGCGACTACGAGCAGATGTATCATGTGCCGTCCGTCGGCGTCCAACACACCCGATGGATCAGCAGCGACGAGCAAATGCATCCTCTCATGGTCTCATGGAAGGTTAGGTACCAGACCGTCCTCATCTGGCAGCCCTTGGTGACGAGCATTCAAATCCCCTTTCGGCAGTCCCGTTCCCTTGCAGTGACGACCTGTCAACAACCTTTGAACACGCGAACACCAACAACTCGTTTGTCAATGGTATGAATTTTGGATTCTTTGTTTTGATGAAATGATATGGATAATTTACTACCTTGCCCGTCTAGCTTGCACATTAGGTCTTTTTTCAATAACCTTGCAGGGACTATAAGTTTGTACTTAAGTTTTGTCCATTTAGAAATTCTCAGATTTAAATTTCTGGTGTGCTCGGAATGGCTCATAAATGGTGTTTGTTTTGTGTAGAGAACAGACATATCTGCAGTGTTGCAAATGCAGAAGTGAGGTTGTCTCTGCAGGTGTGAAGGTCATGTTGTCCTCTTGTCAGCCACATATTGTGCTAGTGATTTTATGTTGTACACCGTCATTGAAAAATGGCCCACCATTTATTTGCCATGGTCACACTTATAGCTAGCTGGTTTGCTTCCGGAAGTAATGTGGCTTCTTCATCGATAAATGAACAGAACTGCAATTATTACATTATTTTGGCTGAATTAAAGTTAACAAGTAGCCCAGTACGTGATGAAACATATGCTGTCTGTTAGCTAGTATCGATAGATCCTGCCTGTTCAACTGTTCTAGCGCACAACATAACATGAAAATCACGTACGTGAATATGGGCCAAGCCCTTCCTTCAAGTGGACTACTTCATACTCTAGAAATTTATTAGTTGGCCCAGTTTTCATTTAAGTGTTCTATTCTGTGAACTGATGGAGTAAAATTATAATCTACAGCTAATAAATTTTTGTCTGTCGCTAATAATCACATTTTGGGGAAAATTTTTAAGCATCATCTTGGAGATGCTCACCGTAACTTATTCCCGTTGTTAACCTATTCTCTCGCGTGACTCACGAGTTGCAAGACAGCCGCCACGCTGCAAGGTTATCCTCCTCCTGGTGATCCCACGTCGCGTCGTGCCGCTCCATGGCGTCATTCACTTCTTCACATGCTTTCTTGAACAGTTGTGGTCGCGATGCATCTGGCGCTCGTAGTACTTGGAGACTGGGGCGGCCTCATTGGAGCACCGCCACTTCTTGTCGTCCGTACGTCGGCATCGCTCGGGCTCCGGGTACACTGTCTTGCCGAAGTAGGGCTCATACCCAACTGCAAGGCAATTTCAATCTTATCAAGAAAGTGATATGAGTACTTCAAAGTTCAAACTGTAGAATTGTAGTTTTATGATCAAATTTTGTTCGTTACTATGTGCAATTTAGAACAACTATGAAATACGATGATTTTGTGTCCAAAGATTTTGTTCGGTCATCTTCCCATCCAATGGAAATAGATGCTAACAGCACGAAATCGAGTCAACTTAGTTGTAAAGTCAAGTAGTGATGGAACATGTATTTTAGAAGTAAGAAAAGTAAAATGTATTTAGCAAAGAAAATCATCAGTCATGAATTCACTCAGACGTGGATTAAAAAAAGATTCCCCAAACTTAAGTGTTCCACTTGTGTAAGACCCAAATTTGGTAGAAAAAAAAATAATTATAAAATAAATAAAAAATATAGTTATTATAGTGCTTTGGGAATTAGGGAATGAGAAAATGGGAAAGAAAATTTCAACTAAGTCATTTATTTCTCCCTAAATAAATAACAAGGAAAAAAATAAATAATAATATTTGAAAAAAGTGGAGGTTATACATTAAACGTCTCCTAAAAAAACTAAGAAATAAATATTAATGCATATACTTTAAATCTAGATATACATCTATGTGCGTCAAATTCTTAAACATAAAAAAAAAATGTATGCGTGTGCATTTCATATTGGAAACATGGCCTAAATAAAGGAATAAAGTATATAGTTCCATGCCATGCTGAGTTTTTAGTTGTGCTTTTGAACTATTGTTTGAATTTCAAACTCAAATTCAAATTGATTATTTGGAACATGAAATAGGAAGTATAAAAAAAAAAGAAAAGTATTTCTCCTACCACGTGCAGCCTAATATGCTCACTAATCCTAATAGAAATAGGAATAATCTATGTTTGGACGTCACTAATCCAGCCCAATATGCTTTACTTGCAGCCCATGTCAACATCCATTTTCTTTTTCTTTATTCTCTTGCCGCAATTGAGGTCATCATGACGCATGTGTGACATAAGCATGCAAGTTAGCCGCACAACCTCCACATCCTACGTTCATGCGCATATCGCTGGCACAGGGACTTCCTCGAGCTCGGTTTGCCCTCGATCCAACGCTATGGTCCGCTCGCATCGGCCAACCTTCGTCCCATCCTGGCACTCGCCCTCGCGCGCGGGTCCATCCCTATCCTCTGGACGAACTCCGCGCGGGTGCTAGCATCTTCTTCGCTGCATGCGCGGCGATCCCAACCTCCGCGCGGGAATCACGGCTTTGTTCCGACCTGGTAGCTCGGACTCCACCCATCTATAAAACTATAGCGCAGGTTTTGCCTTTCCTTATCCTTCTCCTCCGTGCTCCACGTAATCTGTGGAAGCAGTCGCGGTAGACCGACCACCGGAGCGTACAGTCCGCTGCCGTGGACAACTCATGTCTGTGCCGTCGTTCGAGTGCTAACTAGTGGCGTGAGAGTTTCGTTGGCGCGTGTGCGTGGTGTGGGTTGCCGTATTGTGCGGAGTCGTCCGTCACCGCGTGGGAGCTTGCCAGATCACGCTTTGCCGAGCGAGGAGGAGGATTGGAGGGAGGAAAACACTCACCGGAGTCAAGCGTGTCGTCGCCCTGTTGATGTCGAAAGGAGCAAGGAAGGTAGAAAATGGTTACACCTAGATCCTATATAATACATCTATTTACCCCGTAATAATTTAGGTGACTCTGATCTAACCATTTATTTAAAAATGTCCCTGTCCTAGCTGTCCCGCAACCAAACGCACCCTTAGATCGCGTCATGTCACCTATTTATGTCCCTACTAATTTATTAAAAATGTAATATCTTCTAGGTCAAATAATTCGTTTTTAATCTGTTCAAGTTGCGTTAGCATCGTAATAAAATTGCCTACGCAGTAACAGTTTTAATTGTACCATATCACATCCTTTTATAATTAGACATTTATTTATCCTATGGTTACTAGATTTATCTGGCTTAATCTATCCATAAATATAATCTGATCAAGTTATAATTTAGAATAAAGTTGAATTAGTTATATCTTAATTTTTCTCATATGATTTACATTAATCAACTTAGAATTTAGTTCATATCATTTGATCATGGTAATCTTCCGAAAACCATATCTTACTAACCGTAACTCTGATTTTAATAGTTCTCCAACCTACGACTTCGCAGCAACGCGTAGATTATTATTATTCAGTTTGTACTTATGTTTGATGTGATGTTAATTTTGCATATACATGTTTGTCTGTATTGCTACGTTTAGCAGTGAGCACACGTGTCACCTGAAGATCATCCTGGTACCTGGAATCTCAAGTCCCAGGCAAGTTGTGCCCTTGATCACTTCTTTTTACCCACTCATGTTCTAATTAATCATAATGATCTGCATAGGTTAATTTTGATGGGACCCAATAGGTTACCCTAGTTTGTCTATCTTTATACCTTGTTTACCACTGAACTTTTTGGGTAGTACTTGCTAGTGCTTTATGTGGTTTTGGGTATGAAGGTACATTATTCATGATCACACTTTTATTATATGTTTATTATTACTGTTCATAATAAGATCATTATGTTAATTGGAACATGGAGCGACCACCCGGGAAAACAGTGCTACCACAAGGGAGGAATGGGACCCCTTGGCTGATTAATTAGGAAAGCTAGTGGAAGACTACCTTACCCGAAAGGGGCAAGGGCAGTAGGGGAGTGGTCAGTGTAGGGAGGCCCTCGGGAGGATTTTGCTGCGATGGCGGTCCTGCAAGGGATTCCTGCATTGGAGCTTCCTATAAACTGTAGCGGGTTTTCTGAAGCTAGTGGAACTTTGTAAAGGCCTCGTAGTGTTACCCTGCCTCGCCTCCTCGGTAGAGGTGTATGGGAAGTCGCGATCCCTTGGCAGATGGATAACATGACTTGTGGGTAAAGATGCGCAACCTCTGCAGAGTGTAAAACTGGTATACTAGCCGTGCTCGCGGTCATGAGCAGCTCGGACCCTCACCTGATTAAATTATGGAACTAAATTCAATTTGTCATATGCATTGCATTGCAGGTGAGGTTGTTACTTTTGTTCTACTAATTAATTGGGTTGGTATTTACTTATACTTAGTAACTGCTAATAAAATTTTGACCAACTTTAAAAGCAATGCTCAGCTCTAACCATCCTCTTTGGTAAGCCTTACACTTCACGTGAGCTCCCACCTTTGGCGAGTTCATGCACATTATTCCCCACAACTTGTTGAGCGATGAACGTATGTGAGCTCACTCTTGCTGTCTCACACCCCCCCCACAGGTCAAGAACAGGTACCACAGGATGAGGCGCTTGGAGGATGCTGCGATGTGTTCATGAGAGGTCTAGGTCATCGTCTCCCAGTCAACTTTGGGTTGCTGGACCGTTGTCTCCTTATAATGTAATTATTTATTTATTTTGTATAGAACTCCTATTATATATAAAGATGTGACATTCGATCCTGTGCCACTATACATCATATGTGTGAGACTTGGTCCCAGCATACCTGGTGTTTATGTTCGCGCCCGGGTCTTGGTGCCCCCGAAACCCGGGTGTGACAACTTGTATATTAAAAAAATGTTTCGACTTGTAGATTAAAAATTGCATGAAGTTCCTAAGCTACCTAATAAGACAACTGGGACAAGAAACATGATTCTTGAAACTGCAAGATGCTAATTACATTCTGATAGCTTCAATTGAAGGATATAGATATTAACTGAACTATAGTAACATAATTTTGGAAATGGAGAATGGTCAACTCACACAAGGGCTATAAAGACGCAATGATCAAAACAGATGGTAACAGGGAGACACATTCATGTATGTTGATCACCTGGGAGTAAGGATTGTTTGACACCCAACCACGACCATAACATGTTGGTACTGCCATTCACAATGATAAGAATCATTCCCCATTTACAGAGTTTGTGTTTTCCAACCTATAAACGACATAACTCAAGAGCCAAGCCTAACCCTAGTAGACCTATGACCTATGGTTTGATAGTGTCATTTTAGTTAAATACATAGCACTATTTCCCCAAGTTTCTGAAAATGAGATTAGTATATTACTGGTTTACTTATCTTTCCATTTCTCTCAACCTGTGAATACTTAGCATTAGCGGCACATCAGTTAGTGAGGATGTAAATGAATTAAAGAAGAATAAATCCAACCTCAAATATCCCAACAGCAAGGCAAACACAATGATCGTCTTCGCCAAAAGCAGGAGCACAATGGCAACACCCGTTTTCGACCATCATCCGTGACATAGTTATCTACAATCACTCTAAAGGCACTCTCTTGAAGTTCAATGAAAAAATCAAATAGAGGAGTATATATGTAACAAAAAAAGGTAACAACCCTAAGCAATAAAGAACCAAAAAGCTCTAGGTACATACTTCAGTAATTCTTTGCTATCACATGAATTTAATATTCTCATATACTCATATTATTTACCACTATCAACAAGCACATTCTTGTCCTATACTCATATTATTTACTTGTCAGCAATGCGTTAAACTCTAACAAATATTAAGATAGTATTCAATTTTTTCACTATATATTACCATGATGTGTGATGTAGGACCTTTTTCAAATGTTAATCATTTGAATACCGTCGAAATGTCGTTCTGAAATCAATAAACAGAGAGGTTTGCTATTGAAAAATACATATATGAGCTAGAGAAATGGTAGATCTCACACACATGAAGTTATCAAGCAACAATACCTATTGATGTATGCATTCATGATTTACGGAATATCAGTATAACCTTGTGTGGTGATGTAACATAAAGCATACTTAGTTGGAGTGGTTAAGTGCTAGCGCTTGTAGAGAATTGGTCACAGTTCAATCCCTACATGCCTCATATTTTTGCAGCGCGGGAGGGACAACCACGGTGGGTGGCAGAACAGCCAGAGGCAGGCTACCTTTGCAGTCTTAATAAGTAGTATAGATAATACACTTAACTTGACTATTAAATAAATAAATAAAATATGAGGAACTTACTCTAAAATTGTGCCATTTTGAATTGCCATGATATAATCGTATAGAAACTCTATCATATCAGCTTTTGTCATAGATATATCCTTGGTGGAAAGACCACTCATTAAAGAGTCATTGCCACACCCATCAACAGAGGTTGGAGTAGGGGTGACATCATTCTCTTCTTTGGCACATATTTCTTCAAAATATAATAATATAGGATCATCTTCGGGGCTAATATGAGGGCTTCGTTTCCTCTTGTTAGGATTTGATGACGGTTCTAAAACCTCAACATCAATGGAGTTAGTCTCATTGTCTTCTGTACTTTTGTTTGTATTACTTTTATATAACGGACATCCCTTTCTCTTGTTCAAATCCGAAGACAATAAAATAGCGGCCAATTTTGGCCTAAAGTTTTTTATATCGTTCTGCAAAGTAAGAAAATACATGGTGTCATTTTTCAGATAAATGTAGATATGTATATGATAACTGTTTCTAATATACCTGTGTAAAATTGTCTGGTAGTTCGACTCCTATCCAGCACTCCATATAATTAAGTAGGAAAAGTCTACACCAAGAACTACATTAAAAAATCAAATATGTTTCCAATTTAAATGAAACATTTTTAAAACGATCAAATATATATATATATATATATATATATATATATATGTCTGCTTGGCATCTTTAAACTCTATAAGTTTCCAATGCCAAGAGACAACTTGAAGGTCTAGCCAATTATGGTCTTTAAGTTTCATGTAATGCGACACACCATCTATTTGCTTTTGTAAACCCTTTAGCTACAAAACAAAATTAGTAAATCACATCAACAAATTACTCATAACCACAAACAAAATTAGTAACGAGTTTTATTTACTCACAACACAATCGAGATCTTTATGACCTAATGAAGAACCCAATGAATCGAGTATTTGTATCTCTCGTCTTTTGGCGTTAAGCACAACAAGATACCAGTGAAGTTCACAAATGTTTATTGGTATGAACACCTACAAAATACTTATATATATTATGTTTCATAAGTATCATACGATGATTTTATAACTAAACTCATATATAGTAAATTATTTTGTTACCATGTCATGTTGAAGATATAATAATACCCTTCGCTCAACTTGAGATCTTTCGCTAGTTTCACAGCATATATCATCAAATTCTGGATCATCACCAGCATCGCATTTAAAAAATTCACCGACAAATGTAATCTCTATGTGGACTGTGCCACTTGGATGCTGCTTCATATGTCCTTGTCTTATCAATAAGTATATGTAAGAATTTATGATACGCAAATACATGTACAAAAACTATATTTAGTTAAAATACATAAATTTGTCTGTGCCCGCGTACCAAAAAAATATATTACCTCATCCCCAAAATAAGAATCTGATTAAAATATACATAACATAAATTTCCTGAGAGCCAACGCATACAAGTTCTGCATCCATTATCGCATAAGGAATGTTTTTAATTGATTCGATAAGGGCCAAATCACCTTGATTACACATATAATCTAGAAACCAATCATACATAGAATGGTCGAATTTTATTAGTTTAAAACATACGAACTGATCAAATAGTAATAGTAGAGATAACTAATACACAATTGTAATACCTTCTTGAACAATTACACTTGACATGTCCTTTTTTGGTTTATTGTGCTGTAATGCAAATTTGTATTCATCTATTAGCGCTAGATAATTTATCTTTGTTCTAGATATATCTTTTTCATTGGGATGTATAGGAAGTCTGGTATGCTCATCTATTTTTGCATCGAGGGGTGATTCATTATCAACTTTTGAATGCTTGTCCAATTAGATATAATCAATGGGGTATTTCATTTGTCTCGTCTGAAGAATCCATCAAGATGAAATAGTGCTACATATATTGCGAATAAAATAATCTAAATAAACTGATCCACTGGCACGACCGAGATAGAAGGAAATATGTTCCGGTGAGCAGTGACGGAGGACGCACAAAAATTAAGGTATGGCAGATTTTATATAGAACTATATGTACAAATCTATATACGTGTGTGTATACATACGTTTTAGTTGACAACAAACAATTTAATATAAAGCAATAACTTAAAGTATTTTACAGCAAACAAATATAAAATAAGGACAAAGCTTCTCAAATAAATGTATTCAATCACACGATTTTAGTTGAATTGAATGTGTGGAACCCATCAAATAAATGTTTTTAATGTTTTCTCGGCACTGGTATTCACACAACTTCATTGAATCGAACAGGCAGAGTCTCTCAAAACCTTTTTGAAAGGGAAATGTGCCCTTGGGCCATTTCTAAGTATTTTGGTGATTGAGTGCCAACGCAAGTGCTTTTGTGTTGATCTATGCAATGTGGTGGACAAAGTGCAAATCATGTCAAAAGGTATGTTTCTAGACTTAGTACATTATTTTATGGACTAATGTGTTGTGTCTAAGTGCTGGAAACAGGAAAAATCGAATTGGAAATGAGATGGCTTTGTTCAGCCAAGTCTGCTCAGTCTGGGAGCACCGGACTGTCCGGTGCGCCAGGCTGGCTCGAGCAAAGTGGCCGCTCTCGGGAATTCACCGGCGACGTACGGCTATAATTCACCGGACTGTCCGGTGTGCACCGGACTGTCCGGTGAGCCAACGGTCGGCCGGGCCAACGGTCGGCCGCGCGATCTGCGCGGGACACGTGGCCGAGCCAACGGCTAGAAGGAGGCACCGGACTGTCCGGTGTGCACCGGACATATCCGGTGCGCCAACGGCTCTCTGTCTGCCAACGGTCGGCTGCGCCAGTTAAGGAAAGAAATCGGGCACCGGACAGTGTCCGGTGTGCACCGGACTGTCCGGTGCGCCACCCGACAGAAGGCAAGGATTGCCTTCTCAGATTGCTCTCAACGGCTCCTAGCTGCCTTGGGGCTATAAAAAGGACCCCTAGGCGCATGGAGGAGGACACCAAGCATTCCTACAACATTCCTAAGCACCAAGACATCGATTCCGCGCCTTTGATTCTTTGAGATAGCAATTAGAGCTCTAGTTGAGTAGTGAACTCTTTGAGTTGTGTTGTGAGCTCTCGTTGCGACTTGTGTGCGTGGTGTTGCTGTGATTTCTTGTCTTGAGTGTGTTGCTAATCCCTCCCTTGCTCTGTGCTTCTTTGTGAATTTCAAGTGTAAGGGCGAGAGGCTCCAAGTTGTGGAGATTCCTCGCAAACGGGATTGAGAAAAAGCAAGCAAAACTCCGTGGTATTCAAGTGGGTCTTTGGACCGCTTGAGAGGGGTTGATTGCAACCCTCGTCCGTTGGGACGCCACAACGTGGAGTAGGCAAGCGTTGGTCTTGGCCGAACCACGGGATAACCACCGTGCCATCTCTGTGATTGATTTCTTGTGGTTATTGTGTTTTGACTCCTCTCTAGCCACTTGGCAATTATTGTGCTAACGATTAACCAAGTTCTGTGGCTTAAGTTTTCAAGTTTCGCAGGATCACCTATTCACCCCCCCTCTAGGTGCTCTCAATTGGTATCGGAGCCATTCTCTTCACAAAGGGACTAACCGCCCGAAGAGATGGATCCTAAGGGGAAGGGTATCGTGATCAACGATAAAGAGAAGGAATCCTTCGTCAACGAGCCGAAGGACGACAAGCCTACCGACTCCGGCTCGGGCCATAGACGGAAAGAAGGGAAGAAGAAGAAGACGAGGCGCATCAAGGAGATCGTCTACTATGACGACAGCGATGAGTCTACTTCCTCCCAAAAGGACGACGACCACAACGACTACGAGAGAAGGAAACCGGTCAATTCGAACTTTTCTTTTGACTACTCTCGTATTCCTCAAAGTGCAAATGCTCATTTATTATCTATTCCACTTGGTAAACCTCCTCATTTTGATGGAGAGGACTACGGATTTAGGAGTCACAAAATGCGTAGTCACTTGTTCTCTCTCCAACCTAGTATATGGGAGATTGTAGAGAGTGGAATGCACTTTGATAGTTCGGATAGTCCCATGTTCATTAATGAGCAAATTCATAAGAATGCACAAGCTACTACTGTTCTTCTAGCTTCATTGTGCAGGGATGAATATCACAAAGTGAGTGGCTTGGATAACGCCAAGCAGATCTGGGACACCCTCAAGATTTCACATAAGGGGAACGACGTCACCTTGCTCACCAAGATGGAGTTGGTGGAGGGCGAGCTTGGACGATTCGCGATGATAAGGGGCGAGGAGCCGACACAAACATACAACCGGCTCAAGACCCTTATCAACAAAATAAGGAGCTACAGAAGCACGCGATGGACGGACCACGACGTCGTCCGATTGATGCTAAGGTCCTTTACCGTTCTTGATCCTCATTTGGTGAATAACATTCGTGAGAATCCCAGGTACACCAAAATGTCGCCCGAAGAAGTCCTTGGAAAATTCGTAAGCGGGCGAATGATGATCAAGGAAGCGAGGTACGTGGACGACGCTCTAAACGGTCCAATCAATGAACCTCAACCCGTTGCTCTCAAGGCAACAAGGAGCAAGGAGGCGTTACCCAGCAAGGTAGCACAAATTGAGGCCGCCGGACTTAATGATGAAGAGATGGCCCTCATCATCAAGAGATTCAAGACGACGCTTAAGGGTCGCAAGGGACAGCCAAGCAAGACCAAAGCCAAGGGGAAGCGCTCATGCTTTAAATGCGGTAAGATTGGTCATTTTATTGCTAACTGTCCCAATAATGAAAGTGACCAGGAACACGGGAGCAAGAGGGAAAAGAAGAAAAATTACAAGAAGGCCAAGGGCGAGGCACATCTAGGAAAGGAGTGGGACTCGGATTGCTCCTCCTCCGACTCCGACAATGAAGGACTCGCCGCCACCGCCTTCAACAAGTCATCCCTCTTCCCCAACGAGCGTCACACATGCCTTATGGCAAGGGAGAAGAAGGTATGTAGTCGAAACTCTACTTATGCTTCTTCAAGTGAGGATGAATCTAGTGATGAGGATGAGATAGATTATTCATGTTTATTTAAGGGCCTAGATAGAACCAAGGTAGATAAAATTAATGAATTAATTGATGCCTTGAATGATAAGAATAGGCTTTTAGAAAAACAAGAAGATTTGTTGTATGAAGAACATGACAAATTTGTAGAAGCACAAAAATCTCATGCTTTAGAAGTTAAAAGAAATGAAATGCTTTCTTGTGAATTATCTTCTTGCCATGAGACGATTTCTAGCTTAAGGAGCATTAATGATGATTTGAATGCTAAGATAGAAATAGCTAGTAAATCAACAACTTGTGTAGAAAATGTTGTTATTTGCAATAGATGTAAAGACTTTGATATTGATGCTTGTAGTGAACACATAGCTTCTATTGCAAAGTTAAATGATGAAATGGCTAGTCTTAATGCCCAACTTAAGGCTAGCAAAAGTGATTTTGATAAACTAAAATTTGCTAGGGATGCCTACACGATTGGTAGACACTCCTCAATTAAGGATGGGCTTGGCTTCAAGAGGGAAGCCAAGAACTTAACAAGCCATAAGGCTCCCATCTCCGCCAAGGAGAAAGGGAAGGCCCCTATGGCAAGTAGTACTAAAAAGAACCATGCTTTTATGTACAATGATAGAAGACAGTCTCATAGGAGTTGTAATACTTTTGATTCACATGCCTACGACTCTTATGCTATGTATGCTTCCAGTTCTTCCTATACGCATGGTAGAAATATGCCTAGGAAAAATATTCATCATGTGCCTAGGAAGAATATTGTTCATGTTCCTAGAAAAGTTATGAATGGTCCCTCTACAATTTATCATGCTTTAAATGCTTCCTTTGCTATTTGTAGAAAGGATAGGAAGATAGTTGCTAGGAAATTAGGGGCAAAATGCAAGGGTGATAAAGCTTGCATTTGGGTCCCTAAGGAAATTGTGACTAACCTTGTAGGACCCAACAAGAGTTGGGTACCTAAAACCCAAGCCTAAATTTGCCTTACATGTTTATGCATCCGGGGGCTCAAGCTGGATTATCGACAGCAGATGCACAAACCATATGACGGGGGAGAAGAAGATGTTCACCTACTACGTCAAGAATAAGGATTCCCAAGATTCAATCATATTCGGTGATGGGAACCAAGGCAAGGTGAAAGGTTTAGGCAAGATTGCAATATCCAATGAGCACTCTATCTCTAATGTGTTTTTAGTTGAGTCTCTTGGATATAATTTACTATCTGTCAGTCAATTATGTAATATGGGATATAATTGTCTATTTACAAATGTAGATGTGTCTGTCTTTAGAAGAAGTGATGGTTCACTAGCATTTAAGGGTGTACTAGACGGCAAACTTTATTTAGTTGATTTTGCAAAAGAGGAGGCCGGTCTAGATGCATGCTTAATCGCTAAGACTAGCATGGGCTGGCTGTGGCATCGCCGCTTAGTACATGTGGGGAAGAAGAACCTTCACAAGCTTCTAAAGGGAGAACACGTGATAGGTTTGACTAACGTGCAATTCGAAAAAGATAGACCTTGTGAAGCTTGTCAAGCAGGTAAACAAGTGGGAGGAGCACATCACAGCAAGAATGTGATGACCACTTCAAGACCTCTGGAGCTGCTGCATATGGACCTCTTCGGACCCGTCGCCTATCTGAGCATAGGAGGAAATAAGTATGGTCTAGTTATTATTGATGACTTTTCCCGCTTCACTTGGGTGTTCTTTTTGCAGGATAAGTCTGAAACCCAAGGGACCCTCAAGCGCTTCCTTAGGAGAGCTCAAAATGAGTTTGAGCTCAAGGTGAAGAAGATAAGGAGCGACAACGGGTCCGAATTCAAGAATCTTCAAGTGGAGGAGTTTCTTGAGGAGGAGGGGATCAAGCACGAGTTCTCCGCTCCCTACACACCTCAGCAAAATGGTGTGGTAGAGAGGAAGAACAGGACGCTCATTGATATGGCGAGAACTATGCTTGGAGAGTTCAAGACCCCCGAGTGTTTTTGGTCGGAAGCCATAAACACGGCTTGCCACGCCATCAACAGGGTCTATCTTCACCGCCTCCTCAAGAAGACCTCATACGAGCTGCTAACTGGTAACAAACCCAATGTATCGTACTTTCGTGTATTTGGGAGTAGATGCTACATTCTAGTGAAGAAGGGTAGGAATTCCAAATTCGCTCCCAAAGCTGTAGAAGGGTTTTTATTAGGTTATGATTCAAATACAAAGGCGTATAGGGTCTTCAACAAATCATCGGGTTTGGTTGAAGTCTCTAGCAACGTTGTATTTGATGAGACTAATGGCTCTCCAAGAGAGCAAGTTGTTGATCTTGATGATGTAGATGAAGAAGACGTTCCAACGGCCGCGATACGCACCATGACGATTGGAGAGGTACGGCCTCGGGAACAATTGGAGCAAGATCAACCGTCTTCCTCAACTATGGTGCATCCCCCAACCCAAGATGACGAACAGGTACCTCAAGTGGAGGCGCATGATCAAGGGGGAGCACAAGATGTTCAAGTTGAAGAGGAAGAAGCACCTCAGGCACCTCCAACCCAAGTTCGAGCGACGATCCAAAGGGATCATCCCGTCAACCAGATATTGGGTGATATTAGCAAGGGAGTAACTACTCGTTCAAGATTAGTTAATTTTTGTGAGCATTACTCCTTTGTCTCTTCTATTGAGCCTTTCAGGGTAGAAGAGGCCTTGCTAGATCCGGACTGGGTGTTGGCCATGCAGGAGGAACTCAACAACTTCAAGCGCAATGAAGTTTGGACACTGGTGCCTCGTCCCAAGCAAAATGTTGTGGGAACCAAGTGGGTGTTCCGCAACAAACAGGACGAGCACGGGGTGGTGACGAGGAACAAGGCTCGACTTGTGGCAAAAGGTTATGCCCAAGTCGCAGGTTTGGACTTTGAGGAGACGTTTGCTCCTGTGGCTAGGCTAGAATCAATTCGTATCTTGCTAGCATATGCCGCTCACCATTCTTTCAGGTTGTACCAAATGGATGTGAAGAGCGCTTTCCTCAATGGGCCGATCAAGGAGGAGGTGTACGTGGAGCAACCCCCTGGCTTCGAGGATGAACGGTACCCCGACCACGTGTGTAAGCTCTCTAAGGCGCTCTATGGACTTAAGCAAGCTCCAAGAGCATGGTATGAATGCCTTAGAGACTTTTTAATCGCTAATGCTTTCAAGGTTGGGAAAGCCGATCCAACTCTTTTCACTAAGACTTGCGATGGTGATCTTTTTGTGTGCCAAATTTATGTCGATGACATAATATTTGGTTCTACTAATCAAAAGTCTTGTGAAGAGTTTAGCAAGGTGATGACGCAGAAATTTGAGATGTCGATGATGGGCGAGTTGAAGTACTTCCTTGGGTTCCAAGTGAAGCAACTCAAGGATGACACCTTCATCTCCCAAACGAAGTACACGCAAGACTTGCTAAAGCAGTTTGGGATGAATGACGCCAAGCCCGCAAAGACACCGATGGGAACCGACGGACACACCGACCTCAACAAAGGTGGTAAGTCCGTTGATCAAAAAGCATACCGGTCCATGATAGGTTCTTTGCTTTATTTATGTGCTAGTAGACCGGATATTATGCTTAGCGTATGCATGTGTGCTAGATTTCAATCCGATCCTAAGGAGTGTCACTTAGTGGCTGTGAAGCGAATTCTTAGATATTTAGTCGCTACGCCTTGCTTCGGGATCTGGTATCCAAAGGGGTCTAACTTTGACTTGATTGGATATTCAGATTCCGACTATGCTGGATGTAAGGTCGATAGGAAGAGTACATCAGGGACATGCCAATTCTTAGGAAGGTCCCTGGTGTCATGGAACTCTAAGAAACAAACTTCCGTTGCCCTATCCACCGCTGAGGCCGAGTATGTTGTCGCAGGACAGTGTTGCGCGCAACTACTTTGGATGAGGCAAACCCTCAGGGACTTTGGCTACAATCTGAGCAAAGTCCCACTCCTATGTGATAATGAGAGTGCTATCCGCATGGCGGAAAATCCTGTTGAACACAGCCACACAAAGCACATAGACATCCGGCATCACTTTTTGAGAGACCACCAGCAAAAGGGCGATATCGAAGTGTGTCATGTTAGCACCGAGGACCAGCTAGCCGATATCTTTACCAAGCCTCTAGATGAGAAGACCTTTTGCAGGTTGCGTAGTGAGCTAAATGTCCTAGATTCGCGGAACTTGGATTGATTTGGAGCATACATGTGTTTATGCCTTTTGATCATGTTCCTTCTGCATTTTGTTGCTTAATAATGGTGCTCAAGTTGTACAAACACTCCCTAGACCTCACAAGTCCGTTGCAAAGTGATGCACATGTTTAGGGGGAGATGTGTTACAACTTGACCCTTTGAGACTAACCATGTGCTTGAGTGTGCTTGTTTTAGTCTCAAAGGAGGTTTGAAAGGGAAAAGGTGGACTTGGACCATGAAAGACTTCCACTGCACTCCGATAAGAGGGTAACTTATTCCAAGTTCATCTCATGTACTCTTATTGCCTTTGTATTCTTATTGAAGATTTTGGTGAGGCAATGGGGTTCAGGGGCCAAGATTTATCCCATTTTGGTGCTTGATGCCAAAGGGGGAGAAAATAAAGGCCAAAGCGATAAATGGATCAGCTACCACTTGAGAGATTTTGAAAATAGTAGAATAGAGCTTTTTGGTGTGTCAAAACTCTTTTATTGTCTCTCTTGTCAAAAGTTGGCTTCTTGTGGGGAGAAGTGTTGATTATGGGAAAAAGGGGAGTTTTTGAAATCTTGAATCAATTTCTCTTGGAATCACTCTCTTTATGTCTTAACATGTGTGTGTGACTTAGAGATAGAAATTTGAGTTTGATTTGCAAAAACAAACCAAGTGGTGGCAAAGAGTGATCCATATATGTCAAAAGTGATTCAAAACAAATTTGAGTTTTATTTGAAGTGATTTTGCACTTGTTCTACTTGCTTTATGTTATGTTGGCATAAATCACCAAAAAGGGGGAGATTGAAAGGGAAATTCGCCCTTGGGCCATTTCTAAGTATTTTGGTGATTGAGTGCCAACGCAAGTGCTTTTGCGTTGATCTATGCAATGTGGTGGACAAAGTGCAAATCATGTCAAAAGGTATGTTTCTAGACTTAGTACATTATTTTATGGACTAATGTGTTGTGTCTAAGTGCTGGAAACAGGAAAAATCGAATTGGAAATGAGATGGCTTTGTTCAGCCAAGTCTGCTCAGTCTGGGAGCACCGGACTGTCCGGTGGTGCACCGGACAGTGTCCGGTGCACCAGGCTGGCTCGAGCAAAGTGGCCGCTCTCGGGAATTCATCGGCGACGTACGGCTATAATTCACCGGACTGTCCGGTGTGCACCGGACTGTCCAGTGAGCCAACGGTCGGCCAGGCCAACGGTCGGCCGCGCGATCTGCGCGGGACATGTGGCCGAGCCAACGGCTAGAAGGAGGCACCGGACTGTCCGGTGTGCACCGGACATGTCCGGTGCGCCAACGGCTCTCTGTCTGCCAACGGTCGGCTGCGCCAGTTAAGGAAAGAAATCGGGCACCGGACAGTGTCCGGTGTGCACCGGACTGTCCGGTGCGCCACCCGACAGAAGGCAAGGATTGCCTTCTCAGATTGCTCTCAACGGCTCCTAGCTGCCTTGGGGCTATAAAAAGGACCCCTAGGCGCATGGAGGAGGACACCAAGCATTCCTACAACATTCCTAAGCACCAAGACATCGATTCCGCGCCTTTGATTCTTTGCGATAGCAATTAGAGCTCTAGTTGAGGAGTGAACTCTTTGAGTTGTGTTGTGAGCTCTCGTTGCGACTTGTGTGCGTGGTGTTGCTGTGATTTCTTGTCTTGAGTGCGTTGCTAATCCCTCCCTTGCTCCGTGCTTCTTTGTGAATTTCAAGTGTAAGGGCGAGAGGCTCCAAGTTGTGGAGATTCCTCGCAAACGGGATTGAGAAAAAGCAAGCAAAACTCCATGGTATTCAAGTGGGTCTTTGGACCGCTTGAGAGGGGTTGATTGCAACCCTCGTCCGTTGGGACGCCACAACGTGGAGTAGGCAAGAGTTGGTCTTGGCCGAACCACGGGATAACCACCGTGCCATCTCTGTGATTGATTTCTTGTGGTTATTGTGTTTTGTCTCCTCTCTAGCCACTTGGCAATTATTGTGCTAACGATTAACCAAGTTCTGTGGCTTAAGTTTTCAAGTTTCGCAGGATCACCTATTCACCCCCCCCTCTAGGTGCTCTCACTTTTTCACTCACATAATTCAGTTTAATGCTTTCTGAAAGGATATGCTACTTACTCTTGTTACTCACGCAGTAGTAGATGAGGGACTCACGCAGTAGTAGATGAGGGGTCACAGAAACCGCCAAACCGGGGAAGGGAAAGATAAGCTAGTAGATAACTGTGTTGTCGTGCCCTGTACTTTTTAGATGCCAATGACATCTTTCTCCTACCCCTACAGTCCCAGAGGCATATGCGCGCAACGCAGAGTCAAGCAGCGGGCGCAAACGTGAGTGGCAGTCCTGCAGAGGGTGGAGCGGGCGAGCGGCGGCCTACGGAGAAGCGAGACAATGGGGAACTCACACAGAAGCTGTTGATATGGCTGCTTAGCCTCACGCGCAAACTACGACCGGCAGCGAAGCGGAGAAGATGAATGCTTTGGCAAGCGTGAGCCAAGGCCATGGGCTAGAACAAGTATGGCGTGTGCCATAGCTATCCGCGTCCGTCCGATCAGGGCGGGTAGTTACTCACGATATGCATGCATGTGATTGAGGTGATTAGGTTAGCATCTCCAAAAGGCTGTTAATCTGACTGCTAATATGTTTTTTAGGAAGGGAAACATAAAAACTGAGGTCCAACAGATACTGTAAATCTGCCCCAAATTTTAGCGACGCTAATCCTTCGTGACGAGCTACGCATATCTTCGCGGTCGTGATGCGCCCCCAATCTCCCCTTGTGTCTTCTCCTGCGCGCCAGCAAACTATTCTCGCGTGTTTCCCTTTTCCACAAGCCTCTCCCCCAGTCGAAGGTCCTCTGTGCGGTGGTCGCGGCTTGAGGTTGCGGCGGCGGCGGCCTGATGAATTTGAGATGCAGCCACCGAGGTCAGTTGGCCCGGCCCGGCAGGGGCAAGGATGACGCGACTACGAGCAGATGTATCATGTGCCGTCCGTCGGCGTCCAACACACCCGATGGATCAGCAGCGACGAGCAAATGCATCCTCTCATGGTCTCATGGAAGGTTAGGTACCAGACCGTCCTCATCTGGCAGCCCTTGGTGACGAGCATTCAAATCCCCTTTCGGCAGTCCCGTTCCCTTGCAGTGACGACCTGTCAACAACCTTTGAACACGCGAACACCAACAACTCGTTTGTCAATGGTATGAATTTTGGATTCTTTGTTTTGATGAAATGATATGGATAATTTACTACCTTGCCCGTCTAGCTTGCACATTAGGTCTTTTTTCAATAACCTTGCAGGGACTATAAGTTTGTACTTAAGTTTTGTCCATTTAGAAATTCTCAGATTTAAATTTCTGGTGTGCTCGGAATGGCTCATAAATGGTGTTTGTTTTGTGTAGAGAACAGACATATCTGCAGTGTTGCAAATGCAGAAGTGAGGTTGTCTCTGCAGGTGTGAAGGTCATGTTGTCCTCTTGTCAGCCACATATTGTGCTAGTGATTTTATGTTGTACACCGTCATTGAAAAATGGCCCACCATTTATTTGCCATGGTCACACTTATAGCTAGCTGGTTTGCTTCCGGAAGTAATGTGGCTTCTTCATCGATAAATGAACAGAACTGCAATTATTACATTATTTTGGCTGAATTAAAGTTAACAAGTAGCCCAGTACGTGATGAAACATATGCTGTCTGTTAGCTAGTATCGATAGATCCTGCCTGTTCAACTGTTCTAGCGCACAACATAACATGAAAATCACGTACGTGAATATGGGCCAAGCCCTTCCTTCAAGTGGACTACTTCATACTCTAGAAATTTATTAGTTGGCCCAGTTTTCATTTAAGTGTTCTATTCTGTGAACTGATGGAGTAAAATTATAATCTACAGCTAATAAATTTTTGTCTGTCGCTAATAATCACATTTTGGGGAAAATTTTTAAGCATCATCTTGGAGATGCTCACCGTAACTTATTCCCGTTGTTAACCTATTCTCTCGCGTGACTCACGAGTTGCAAGACAGCCGCCACGCTGCAAGGTTATCCTCCTCCTGGTGATCCCACGTCGCGTCGTGCCGCTCCATGGCGTCATTCACTTCTTCACATGCTTTCTTGAACAGTTGTGGTCGCGATGCATCTGGCGCTCGTAGTACTTGGAGACTGGGGCGGCCTCATTGGAGCACCGCCACTTCTTGTCGTCCGTACGTCGGCATCGCTCGGGCTCCGGGTACACTGTCTTGCCGAAGTAGGGCTCATACCCAACTGCAAGGCAATTTCAATCTTATCAAGAAAGTGATATGAGTACTTCAAAGTTCAAACTGTAGAATTGTAGTTTTATGATCAAATTTTGTTCGTTACTATGTGCAATTTAGAACAACTATGAAATACGATGATTTTGTGTCCAAAGATTTTGTTCGGTCATCTTCCCATCCAATGGAAATAGATGCTAACAGCACGAAATCGAGTCAACTTAGTTGTAAAGTCAAGTAGTGATGGAACATGTATTTTAGAAGTAAGAAAAGTAAAATGTATTTAGCAAAGAAAATCATCAGTCATGAATTCACTCAGACGTGGATTAAAAAAAGATTCCCCAAACTTAAGTGTTCCACTTGTATATTAAAAAATGTTTCGACTTGTAGATTAAAAATTGCATGAAGTTCCTAAGCTACCTAATAAGACAACTGGGACAAGAAACATGATTCTTGAAACTGCAAGATGCTAATTACATTCTGATAGCTTCAATTGAAGGATATAGATATTAACTGAACTATAGTAACATAATTTTGGAAATGGAGAATGGTCAACTCACACAAGGGCTATAAAGACGCAATGATCAAAACAGATGGTAACAGGGAGACACATTCATGTATGTTGATCACCTGGGAGTAAGGATTGTTTGACACCCAACCACGACCATAACATGTTGGTACTGCCATTCACAATGATAAGAATCATTCCCCATTTACAGAGTTTGTGTTTTCCAACCTATAAACGACATAACTCAAGAGCCAAGCCTAACCCTAGTAGACCTATGACCTATGGTTTGATAGTGTCATTTTAGTTAAATACATAGCACTATTTCCCCAAGTTTCTGAAAATGAGATTAGTATATTACTGGTTTACTTATCTTTCCATTTCTCTCAACCTGTGAATACTTAGCATTAGCGGCACATCAGTTAGTGAGGATGTAAATGAATTAAAGAAGAATAAATCCAACCTCAAATATCCCAACAGCAAGGCAAACACAATGATCGTCTTCGCCAAAAGCAGGAGCACAATGGCAACACCCGTTTTCGACCATCATCCGTGACATAGTTATCTACAATCACTCTAAAGGCACTCTCTTGAAGTTCAATGAAAAAATCAAATAGAGGAGTATATATGTAACAAAAAAAGGTAACAACCCTAAGCAATAAAGAACCAAAAAGCTCTAGGTACATACTTCAGTAATTCTTTGCTATCACATGAATTTAATATTCTCATATACTCATATTATTTACCACTATCAACAAGCACATTCTTGTCCTATACTCATATTATTTACTTGTCAGCAATGCGTTAAACTCTAACAAATATTAAGATAGTATTCAATTTTTTCACTATATATTACCATGATGTGTGATGTAGGACCTTTTTCAAATGTTAATCATTTGAATACCGTCGAAATGTCGTTCTGAAATCAATAAACAGAGAGGTTTGCTATTGAAAAATACATATATGAGCTAGAGAAATGGTAGATCTCACACACATGAAGTTATCAAGCAACAATACCTATTGATGTATGCATTCATGATTTACGGAATATCAGTATAACCTTGTGTGGTGATGTAACATAAAGCATACTTAGTTGGAGTGGTTAAGTGCTAGCGCTTGTACAGAATTGGTCACAGTTCAATCCCTACATGCCTCATATTTTTGCAGCGCGGGAGGGACAACCACGGTGGGTGGCAGAACAGCCAGAGGCAGGCTACCTTTGCAGTCTTAATAAGTAGTATAGATTATTTGGTAGCACCCGTGACAAGATAAGATGGAAGTATTTCTACCTTTGCAGTCTTAATAAGTAGTATAGATTATTTGGTAGCACCCGTGACAAGATAAGATGGAAGTATTTCATAAAAAAAGAAGATATGTTTTTGTACTTACGTCGTCTCATCCAATCCTTTGGCATATTATATATCTCTGCTTGATGTGTGGAGAACGAAACCGCACATAGGGTATTTACATGTTGGTTGATATTGCACCACCGATAAACAGACATTCAGTTGCACTTTCGCATGTTATTCAAAATTGATTCATACTTTCTTTTTTTACTGCAGGCATGATGTGTCCGACTCACTAGTGGCTAGGGATTAAAAACGGATAATTATTCATATTTTTCTTTTTTAATTGTAAATAAATAGGATATAGAATTTACTGTACAAATTCATATTATTTTTTAGCATTGAGCTGGTAAAGATTCATAAAAGACAAAATTCAACTTTATCATATATCTTTTCAAATGACAGATATATAATCCATATACAAGACATACAGATACATATATTTTTCACCTTTTTATGGTAGAGAGCAAATAATATATAAAATAATTTATGTAAATTTTTATTCCTATTTTGTCACACCCAGATTTAAGTGATAAAGCCGGGTGCATCTCATACATGCGCCAAAGAAGACAACATATATAATAACAGAGTGTATAGAGATAAATGTCACAATATCATCAGAGTACTTATTACATTGCGGAAGTCTTACAAAATAAAAGATAAATATAAAACGAAGTAAGGTTCATCCTTGGCGCCAATAAGTCAACTGGGAGACGCCATCTAGATCAGATCAAACTCCTCGTTGTGTGGCTCCTCCTGAACCACCTGTTCTTCTCCTGTGGGGGGTGTGAGACAGCAAGGGTGAGCTCACACATGATCATAGCTCAACAAGTTGTGGGGAAACCAATGGGCATGAACTCATCAAAGGTGAGAGTTCATGTGAAGTGTATGGCTGATCAACAAAATAAAGGTTGAAGCTGGTCATTGCTGTTATAAGTTGGTCAAAATTTTATTAGGAGTTACTAAGTGTAAGTAAATACCAAACCATAATAAATAATAGAACAAAATTAATAAATAATCCCATGCAATGCAAATGACAAATTGAATTTAAGTTCCAAAAATTAATCATGCGAGAGTCCTGAGCTGCTCATGACCGTGAGCTCGGCTAATATACCAATTTTACACTCTGCATTGGTTGTACCCTATACCCTCAAGTCATGTTACCTATCTGCTAAGGGATCACGACTCACAAACACCTCTACCAAAGAAGCGAGGCAGGGCAACACTACGAGGCCTTTACAAAGTTCCACTAGCTTCCAAAAACCCGCTACAGTTTATGGGAAGAGCACTTAGAAGAATCCCCCGTCTGACCGCCATCGCAGCAAAATCAACCCGAGAACCTCCCTGCATGCAACTCCCCTACTACCCTTACCCCTTTCGGGTGAAGTAGTCTTCCACTAGCTTTCCTAATTAGTTAGCCAAGGGGTCCCATACCTCCCTTCTGGTCGCACGTGTTTCTCAAGTTAAGCTCCATGTTCCAATTAAAGATAATAATCTTAACATGAACATAAATAGAATAACAAAATAATTGGAACATGGATATAATGAAATATTAACCCAAAACCATGTAAAGCAATAGCAAAACTAACCAAGTGATTCAGGGGTAAACAAGGAAAAAAAGTAATCAGACTCAGGTGACCTATTAGGTCCCATTAAAATTAAACCTATGCATTGAATAGTGATAATAAAGAACATTATTAGCTAATAAAAGTGGTCAAGGGCATAACTTGCCTTCAATGAGCTCCTGCTCAGTAACTTCTATCTGCTGGGCACCAGGATCCTCAGTCACAGGCCCTTCTACTCGCCACAATACAAACAAGCACAGTATATAGAGAAAATTAACATCGCACCAAACATGTAAACAAAGTACATAATAATATTCTATACATTAAAATAAGATCATAGGAACATGAATCATTAATTTTGGAGTTATGGATTTTAAGTTATGAATTTCCAAAGATTTTATGTGCTTGAAAAATGATTAAGTGAGAAATTAATTTTACTACTATTTTCATGTCAAAACAGAGGCTCTACGTGATAAACAATAATATTACAAAATTTTAGAAACTGGAATGGATCAATTTGGAGGTCACATGGATTTTCTATAATTTATACAAGTTCTAGCAAATATTTTAATATTAAATATTCATTTTCTAATTCATTTATCCAATTTAAATGGGCTCTGGACTGCGCGCACTAAAATAGGGAAACACAGGGGGCTCGGCGCAATATTTCCTAAGACACAGAACCATCCGCGCTGGATCGCGGGTTGTTTGCCTAAAAATAGAGGGGTTCCTTTGCATAAGTGTCAGGACGAAAGAGTATCGTGGATATCTGACCGTCAGATTAGAAACCGAGCGCCTAGATTAAATCATAAACTACGTGAACCGGTACTCAGCGTGGTCCCTCAGATCCAGATCCGACGGTGTTGATCACGCCATCACTCATAATCGCCTGATCCGTCCGATCTCATCACTACGGCCAGGATCATCCTAACGCGAACCGTTACGCATCGTCTAATCGTCACAGTTGCCCAAGAAATCTATGGTGTAAGACGCCCCTACCCAAGACGTCGCCGGTGATGACGGTCAGTCACCAGCCGCGGCGGCGCCATTGCCGCCCATGGCCCGCCGGAGCCAAAGCGTCCCGTCCATCGATTCATTGGAGCCATACGCGAGGACGATTAGTACGAAGGTAAGAGAGGCATCTTTACCTCGATTAACGCGATGTAGCCCATAGTCCACCGAGTGCAGCGGAGGTCGTCATCCGGTGACGAATTCCGGTCGAACTGACGGCCAATTTCAGCTCCAACCTGATGCGCTCGCCCACACCCGATCCAAGAAGTCTCTAGTGCACAATACCGAGGCGTGGTCGACGGTGAGCCAGTAATTCCCCCGCGGTGGATCTCTGTTTTCCTCACAGCGATGGCGACGGTCGTGGGGCTATACTGGCGCAAGGAGAAAGGGGGAATAGTGGAGGAGTATGGGGCGAACGAGTCCCTGGCCACATTGGCTTTATAACCCGCAAGGACGGTCAACCGAGCTGGCGAAACGCGCGACAATGGCGGCGTGCAAAGCGGTCCGGTGGTTGCGGCAGAGGTTGACGACCAATAGTGCCAGAGTCGATGACAGGTGGGCCCTAGTCGATAGCGTCTTTTACACGAGTCCGCAGAGGCAGCGATCGGTACTGACCCAGCGGCCCACGCGTCAGCCAAGGCTTGCGGGCGCGCGTGAGGTGGAGCGTCTGACACCGAGGTCCCACATGGCAGTCGCTAATGTTAGTCGCGCGTGTGGACAAAACAGCGCCGAGGCCGGCCCGTGCAGGCACGCATACTGGGCTGAAATCCGTTTCCGAGGCTCATCCGAGTTGAGTTCTTTTCCTTTATTCTTATCTCTTTTCTTTTTCAAATTTAGATTTTCCTTTCTATTTGAATTCAAAATTCAAATTTAACTCTATGGTAAATCTTCCTCAAATTAAGAGTATAATTTTGCACATACTATTATTACCTTTGTTTATAATATTTATTTTGTATATAAATTTTTTTTTCATTCTCCACTTCTAGATTCTAGATTTTCTTTTATATTCTAAATTCCACTTTGGGACTTTAATATATTTCTTTTCATATGATTTTTATATTATCACAAGATGCACACAAAAAGAAATCTCAGCATGATGCAATGATTTAGTAGCATATCTTTTTATTAATTATTTGTTTTTAAATATGGTGTTCATATGTGATGATAAGTAGATTCAACACACACATAAAAATAAAGGAAATAACTTTTCTCCTCTTATATTATCTCCGACAAATTGGGTATTACAAATCCTATCCCCTTAAAAAGAATCTCATCCTCGAGATTTAGGAAGGACTAGGGAAAAGATGGGGAAAATCTATGCGAAGCTCTTCTTCTCTCTCCCAAGTAGCTTCATCTTCTCCATTGTGACTCCATTGTACTTTACACATCTTTATCACCTTATTTCTTGTAACTCGAGTAAGGGTATCAAGAATCTTGGTAGGATATTTTGTATTAGTGAAATCACCCTGAACACTGAGCTCTTCTAATGGTAACTGTTCCTCAGGGACACGGAGACACTTCTTAAGTTGAGACACATGAAATACATTATGCACATCAGATAGATTATCAGGTAGTTCGAGTTGGTATGCCATCTCCCCAACTCGCCTAAAGATTCTGAATGGTCCAATAAAGCGAGGGGACAATTTGCCCTTAACTTTATATCTCCTCATTCCACGAAGTGGTGACACCTTGAGGTACACATGATCCCCTTCCTCAAACTCCAGTGGTCTTCTTCTATTATCAGCGTAGCTCTCTTTGCCTGGTTTGAGCTACCCTCAAATTCTCCCGGATTATATGGACTTGTTCTTCTGCCTCTTGAATAAGTTCAGGTCCAAAGAACTGTCTGTTGGGGGCCTTCATCCTCCGAAGGTCCTCAAAAACATGATTTGACAATGTTTTCCAAGTGGATTATACGAACAGGTATCTTCGGACTCAGAATTATGAACATGAAGTACGGTCAGGACGAAGCCCAAGCCAGACGAAGGGGGATTGAGATGAAGGACAGGCTGACTACCAAGCTGTACGAAGGATGGCGCACAGCCGAAGCTGTGCGCAGGAAAGCTTCGTCGCGATAACAGAAAGGGGAACCGACTTAAAGATGAAAAGACTACTTAGGCCTTAACAGATTCCCATAAGTCATTAACAAATGTAAGGGGGCATGAATGTAATTTTACATGGGCTGCGTCCCACGTCTATAAATAGATGAACAGTATTCCCGTACCGTTCACGCTGACTGATATTCGCTTGCGCGTCACGTTTGGATTTCCACCTTCTGTCAAGCCGAAGGTACAAATGTAATTCGATATTGTTCCTGTTTGTCCAATATAATATTAATAAAAGATATTAATAATATCATATGATTATCCATGTTGTCTTTTATATTTCATATGCTTCTTCTTCCATTATCATATATTGCTAAGATGAAGGTGTGTCCTTCATGACCTTCGTGTGAAGATCATTATATCCTAAGGGAGATAATGCTTCGAAGGACGAAGGGCTTTAACCTTTAACATTTTGTGTTGCCTTGTTCTTAAATCATAGCATTTGAGAACATGTCCCCAACATTGGCGCCCACCTCCGGTGAACTCACTTCCATTTCTTGAGCTTCGGCAAGCATCACCTTCGTCATGCCGCCGAAAAAAGCTTCAGCAACAGGGGCTGCTACTCTCCAGCCATTGGACCCCAATCAGGATGTCCTTTCTCTTAGAGAGGCTCGAAGTCAGAAGAGGAAGGCTGTTAGTCCAACACCTCCGGAGGATGAATTGGATCAGGAGATCCAGAATTTGGAGATCCTTCAACAGCAGGTGCAGCGCAAGAAGGAAAAGATGGCCAGACTAGCTGAACTGCAAAGGCAGATAGACGAAGCCTCCGAAGAAGTTCGTCATCTTACTCAAGATGAGCAGAACCGAAGGCCTCAGCACAAAGACCTTCATCAGGAGGGTTTCTTCAACGAAGATGACTGGTATGACAACCATCATGGAAATTCTGTTTTCGATGATGCTTCTCCTCTGTCCGTTGAGCTGCAGGCTACACCTTGGCCTTCGTCTTACAAGCCGCCCCAGCTTCCCATATTCGACGGCCATTCAGACCCGAAGCAGTTTTTGATGAGCTACGAAGCAACAGTATCTTCGTATGGTGGCAATGCTGCAGTCATGGCAAAGTCTTTTGTTATGGCTGTCAGGAATGTTGCTCAGACCTGGTATTCCTCCCTTCGACCAGGAACGATCACTTCATGGCAGAAGCTGAAGGACATGTTGTTGACCAGCTTTCAAGGGTTTCAGACGAAGCCGGTCACCGCTCAAGCCTTGTTCCAGTGCATTCAGGATCATGAAGAATACCTTCAGGCGTATGTCAGAAGGTTCTTGCGTTTGAGGGCGCTGGCACCAACGGTGCCCAATGAAATTGTCATCGAAGCCATGATTAAGGGGCTTCGTCCTGGACCTTCAGCTCAATACTTTGCTAGAAAGCCTCCTCAGACTTTGGAGAAGCTCCTCCAGAAGATGGACGAGTACATTCGTGCCGACAATGATTTTCGCCAAAGAAGGGAGGAGGCTTTCAGGTTTTCTGAAATGACCAGGGGCTTCGGAGGAAGATTCTATCCGAGGCATGTCAGGTCAATCCACAACTCTACTCAAAATGATGATAAGGGGAGTCAGCAGCACAGGCCGCAGTGCTCTTCACAGGCTTCGGGGCAACAACAAAGCTTCTTCCGGCCACCAGCTCCAAGAGGCAGAGGCGCCAGGGGCTTCGGCGGAAGATTTGGAGATCAACCAAGGAGAATATTTTGCTTATTCTGTGGTGAAAACAAGGGCCATACCACCAGGATGTGCCATGTTACCATCCAGAAGCAAAAAGAGATAGCCGAAGCTGCAGCACAACAAACTCAGCCGAAGCAGGTCATGCATACTGCTTCGTACATTCCGCCTTACATCCCAGAATATATTGGCAATCACCCTGCAGTTTCTGTTGCTTCGGCAAGCCAACCTCAAGCTTCCTGGCAACAGCCTCCTCCTCCACCACCGCTGCAACAAGGCCAACAGCCAGAAGGGAGTCAATATGCTCCACATCAAAGGGATCTCAGAGAACAATCCGAAGCTCGCACAGTCAATAGCACTGTGCCAGAGTCGAAGCACATCTATTGATGAATATCCTACCTTAATAGCAGTTTTTTCCATTTAGTGCTATTTTCTGTATAATAAAGGACATTTTTTAGTTTCCATGTAATAGTTTCGTTGTTTACCACAAGGAAAATGCATTTTTTCAGGCTTAAGTTGCTGAAGCTTAAAAAAATTTTACGATAACAAGGAGGACCTTCGTATTATCGAGAATCCTTCGAAGCAACAAAAAGTCGTTCTAAGGAACGCAGAGTAAGTTTGCTGAAGTCACAAAAAGCCGTTCCAAAGGGAACGCAGTGTAAGTTTTCTGCTCCAAAGTCATTCCTAAGGGAATGCAGAGCATACAGCGAAAAGTCAACGCTGATACCGCCTAAGTAAAAGGCGAAGAAGCTCCAAAGACGTTCCTAAGGGAATGCAGAGCTTACAGCGAAAAGTCAACGCTGATACCGCCTAAGTAAAAGGCGAAGAAGCTCCAAAGACGTTCCTAAGGGAATGCAGAGCTTACAGCGAAAAGTCAACGCTGATACTGCCTAAGTAAAAGGCGAAGAAGCTCCAAAGACGTTCCTAAGGGAATGCAGAGCTTACAGCGAAAAGTCAACGCTGATACCGCCTAAGTAAAAGGCGAAGAAGCTCCAAAGACGTTCCTAAGGGAATGCAGAGCTTACAGCGAAAAGTCACCGCTGATACAAAAATATTGTGTGTTTTATGGGAATATGTGTGTATCTTCGGAACAAATGTCATCTACATAACATAACATCATCACATCATTTTGCATAGCATAAGCATCATACATCATGTTGCATATGGCACAAGAAGGAGATACAATATTGATCTTCGGAGTATAGCTTCGGAGAATATTTTCACGAAGCTTGAAAACTCTTCATCAGAGCACTATGGTCTTTGAAAAAGTGAAAATTGTGTTGTCACAAGGAGATACAATGTTAATCTTCGGAGTCTAGCTTCAGAGAATTTTTCTTCACGAAGCATGAAAAGAAGGGAAGGTGTTTTTTTTCGCCGAAGGCTCAAAAACGGTACGTATGTTAAGTTTCATGCATCGTAAAGAGTTGAATAATGAAAGGAAACTTGCATATTACATTCAAATTTACAGAAAATTACATAGATCACATTTCAAATGTTTTTTCTAATAGCATCTAGTCTTCCCTTAGTACTACTTCGGCAGCCTCATTTAGAAGTTGTTCAACAACTTTATCCATGATAGCTTCGGCCATCTTTTTGATTTCATCGTCTTCTTTCGGGCGAGGGCCCGGAGAAGCTTTAGCGGGATCTGAGGGATAATAGGATACGGCTACATTACTATTACAAATCGTGATCAAAATTAAAAAATTACAACACAATAAAATCACTAACTAATACCTATTTGACCTTCGGGCTTTGTGCTTTTCTCAGCAGCCTCTGCTACTTCTCTAGCATCATGGATGCCTTTTTCACTTTTTTGGATAATTTCCTGGGCCATTTCTCGGCCGCCATTGTCCCAGACGTCGGTAAAAAATTTTCCACCAACCTGGCTAGCTTCGGCCGATGGATCTTTGATATCTTCAGGGGATAAGTTGGCTTCGGATTTTGCAAGAGCCTTAACATGATCGCAGCCTTTTTTCTCTAAAATGGTGGCAATTCCTCTGGCACCCGAGAAAGCACATATATCTCCGCGGCTATTTAAAATTTCCTCGAAGGCCTCAGCTTCGTGATCGATCCATTCGATGGGACCTTCGGGGTTGCCTCTTGTAAAGTTTTCTTCGCTCGAGAATGCGCCGACGCTGGCGAAGCTAGCTTTCAATTTCTTAACACACTCTATAGATTTGTTATAACATCTTTTCTTGGATGATCGAAGATCTTCAACAGTTCCCTCTAAATGATTTGCCCATTGGTCGCTGAGTTCTCGCTTCGTTTCTTCAAGCACGCGTTCCTCTTTGGCTCGGGCCAGTTGTTTACGAAGATCTTCAATTTCGCGCTTCTGAGCTTCAGCTTGACCTTTAAAAGTAGCTTCGTCTTCTTTTATTCTATTTATTAATGAATGTAATATTTTATCTTTTTCGAGACCTTCGTTCCTCAGTTCAATTACTTCGGAACGAAGGTTGCTCAGGGCTATCGCACACCCTTCGTCTTCAACATCTTTTTGGGCCCCTGAGGGCATTGCTAAGGATAAGGCCCTGCAAAGAAGAATGTGTGTGCGTTAGTAAATATAAGCAAATGAAAAAATTTTTGGTTTCAAGAAACGATCCGAAGGTCTCAAATTTTGTACCTTTAAACTATTGTACGCCAAGCTGTCGGCCAACTCGTCTTTCGACAGCACCGAGAGTCCGTTTTCTAGTGTCGGGAATCCGAAGCTCTTGCTCATCTCCCGGCAGACAGAAATCTCCTTGCTGTCAGGGAGACAATACAAAAAGTCTTCTTCTCCACTGCCATTGAATATTAATGCCCCCTTTGGATACTTTAGTTTTTGGGCATAGAGCTGGGCCTCTTGTTTTTCTTTTTCTGATAATTGTTTCCCCGAAGCATGACGAACAATATAATCAAGGACTTTGGGGGATGCTTCGGGGGCAATGACACTGATTTCTTCAACAAAAGTTGGTTCTGTTATTTTTTCTCCCTCAGTTTCCAAGGATTGTATCTTCGTGGCCTCTGAGGATCCAGCTTCGGCTTCAGTTTCTTGCTTCGAAGCTTTAGTATCAGAAATTTCAGTCTTCTTCGGAGGTGTGCTTGAAGATTTAATTGTTTCTAAAACATCTAGCACATTAGCCATTCTCTTCCTTTTCGGAGTCACTGCTGTCACCTTTTGATTTTTTACTATCTCAACATTTGCTGCAGGACTCAAAACTTCTGATATTTTTTCCTCAGTTGATTTTTTCACTTCTTCCATTTTTTTTGTGGATGGCGTTTCGGCCATCTCTTTGGTTTCTGGTAACAAAATCTTCGGTTTTTCTAATTCCATCTTTGTTGGCGCTGCGGCTATTTCTGCGACTTCTGGCAGCAAGGTTGGTTTGGTTGGCTTTTTAGCCTCGATGGCCGAAGAAGTTTCTCCGGTGAACTCAGGCACCGAAGCTGGTTCAATATAGCGAGGCCGGTGTGTGAGGACCTTTATTCTTTTCCCTTTCGGTTCTGGCTCGCTAGGAGCAGTTGCAGCTTCTCCTTTCGCAGAGGTTGTGTTTCTTCTTTTCTGCCCTCGAACGGGATAACGATAGTCTGGGTAGACGAACCCGATTGCATCAAACACCCGGTTCAGTCTTTTCTTTTTTCGGCCTCCGAAGGCTGCTGACAGTGCAGTATCTTCAGCCTTCGAATAAGCCCCAACCAGTTCATCACTTAAGTTTTCAATACTCTTTAACCAATCATCATCTGGCTCAACGAATTTATCTCCAAACTTGAAAGTATACTTCAGCTTGACAAGTCCACCTTCGTCGGCCTCCTTCACGGTTTCTTGCAGCATTTTCCATTTCTCCGCGAGCGGCCACACCCTGAAGGCAATGTGCTCTTGGACCAGATCCCTTGTCCCAATAAAAGAGCAGACTACGCCGAAGGCTCTTTGGCATTCTTCGACTGCTTCATCCATTTCAACCTTCGGCTTTCGTAGTCCGAAGCGTTGCCAAATGGGGCGCATAATGATACTCTTAACACCTTCCTGTGCTGTCAAGTCATTCTTTACATAGAACCATTCTGTCATCCAGGTGCCGGGCCACCTCTTCCGAAAGGTTGGCACAGGGCAGCTTGATCCGGCGCGGGCACCGAAGCTGTAACAACCGAAGTTGTTGTGATATTGTTCTTTTCCCCAGCGCTTCGTCTCATATAACAACTCATGAATGTTGCAAAAGCTTTTGGCATTTGGTTCTAAGCCCTGGCTTCTCACAGCCCAGACAAAAATTCCCATCCTTATAATAGCTTCGGGGGTAATCTGGTGGAGATAGATTTGGAATGTCTTCAGAACTTCAATCACAAAGCTGCTCAGGGGGAATCGAAGCCCAGCCTTGAGAAGGCTTCGGAAGATTACAACTTCACCTTCTTCGGGGGTAGGAGAAGTTTTTTCTCCAGCGTCAGCCCTCACAATAGATATATCTCGAAAATATCTCCCCCTCATATTGTCAATATGACTCTGCTTAATAGTGCTTTTCCCAAAAACTGAGTGACTTGGCCGCCACAGTCGATCTTCGGACTCTCCCCCACAGCTTTCTGCATCATAACTGTCGCTATCACCAGTATCTTCAGACAAACCCTCCAGAATCTCCTTCGTGATTTTTTCTGTATTGGTCTCCGCCATTGCTATAAGGAACCCCAGGTTCTTCTCTTCAGAGAGACTCAGCTTCATCTCGGGACCGGCCTTCTTATCTTCAGACATCTTTGGAAACGCTAAAAACTGTTTTCAATGCCGAAGCTTCAAAACTAAAAGATCAGCAAAATCTAGTGTGCAAGAGCTAAAAATTTAGTGAGCGGGAACAGATGGCAAGAGAGCGTACCAAACAAATCGTAGCGAGCTCTTATTTATACACTCGATATGACGGAAACTGTGTGGTCCCGCGTGTCGGTGACTTTTGCTATTCTAGCAAAGGGAAGGTGTTTTTTTCGGACCTTCGGCTTAAGGCCTTCGTCCATATCGCAATCTGAATTTATCATTAACAAATTAATATTGCGAGGGGCTACTGTTGGGGGCCTTCGTCCTCCGAAGGTCCTCAAAAACATGATTTGACAATGTTTTCCAAGTGGATTATACGAACAGGTATCTTCGGACTCAGAATTATGAACATGAAGTACGGTCAGGATGAAGCCCAAGCCAGACGAAGGGGGATTGAGATGAAGGACAGGCTGACTACCAAGCTGTACGAAGGATGGCGCACAGCCGAAGCTGTGTGCAGGAAAGCTTCGTCGCGATAACAGAAAGGGGAACCGACTTAAAGATGAAAAGACTACTTAGGCCTTAACAGATTCCCATAATTCATTAACAAATGTAAGGGGGCATGAATGTAATTTTACATGGGCTGCGTCCCACGTCTATAAATAGATGAACAGTATTCCCGTACCGTTCACGCTGACTGATATTCGCTTGCGCGTCACGTTTGGATTTCCACCTTCTGTCAAGCCGAAGGTACAAATGTAATTCGATATTGTTCCTGTTTGTCCAATATAATATTAATAAAAGATATTAATAATATCATATGATTATCCATGTTGTCTTTTATATTTCATATGCTTCTTCTTCCATTATCATATATTGCTAAGATGAAGGTGTGTCCTTCATGACCTTCGTCTGAAGATCATTATATCCTAAGGGAGATAATGCTTCGAAGGACGAAGGGCTTTAACCTTTAACATTTTGTGTTGCCTTGTTCTTAAATCATAGCATTTGAGAACAAGTCCCCAACACTGTCTTTCTCCAGTCTGATCCCAGTATAGAGGAGTCCTGCATTTCCTGCCATATAGAGCTTCAAAGGGTGACATCTTCAGACTGGCCTGATAACTATTATTATATGAGAACTCCGCATATGGTAGACTTTTATCCCAACTTCCTCCATGCTGAAGGGCACAAGCTCTCAACATATCCTCCAGTACTTGATTAGTCCTTTCAGTCTGTCCATCAGTCTGAGGGTGATAGGCTGTACTAAAGTTCAACTTTGTATTCATATTCTCATGAAAGCTTCTCCAGAATCTTGAGGTAAACTGTGAACCTTGATCAGACACGATTCTCTTTGGTACTCCGTGTAAACACACAATCCGAGCCATATATAACTCTGCTAGCTGAGAGCCTTTATAAGTAATCTTGACCAGAATGAAATGAACCACTTTGGTTAGTCTATCCACAATCACCCATATGGAATCATATCCCTTCGTGGTGCGAGGCAATCCAGTAATGAAATTCATGCCAATTTCCTCCCACTTCCATTCGGGTATCTTTAGTGGATGCAGTAGTCTGGCTGGCCTCTGGTGTTCAGCCTTAACTCTTTGACACACATCGCACATAGCCACATGTGCAGCCACATCTCTCTTCAATCCATACCACCAGCATTTCTGCTTCAAATCCTGATACATTTTAGGGCTACCAGGGTGGATAGAATAATCAAAATCACGGGCTTCCTTCAATACAGTCTCACGAAGGCTATCAATCTCAGGAAAACATATCCGGTCCTTGAACCATATTGTGCCTTGCTCATCCTCCGTGAATTCCGGACCTCTACCTTCAGCAATCAGATCCTTGATCTCTTGAATTTTGGCATCACCAATCTGACCTTTACGAATTTCTTGTTCTAAGGTAGATTCCACATCAATAGTGACTCCTTCAGTTTGTGCAACTATTCCCAGGTTAAGTCTCCTGAAATTCTCAACAATCTCCTCAGGTAGCTAGGCCATAATTGCTGCATGAACGTGCTCCTTTCGACTCAAGGCATCAGCAACAAGATTTGCCTTCCCCGGGTGATAGTGAATCTCCAAACCATAGTCCTTAATAAGCTCCAACCAACGACGTTGCCTAAGGTTGAGATCCTTCTGAGTGAATATATACTTCAAACTCTTGAGATTGGTGTACACTTGGCACTTGGTTCCCATGATATAATGCCTCCATATCTTTAGTGCATGCAATACGGCTGCCTGTTCTAAGTCATGAGTGGGGTAGTTCAACTCATGTTTCTGCAACTGACGAGACGCGTAGGCAATCACGTGTCCTTCTTGCATAAGCACACATCCCAAGCCTTGGCCACATGCATCACAATAAATGTCAAATCCCTTATGTAGATCTGGCATAACCAACACTGGGGGTGACATCAATCTCTTCTTTAATTGATCAAAGCTATCTTGGCACTTCTCGTCCCACTTAAACTCTCTTCCCTTTTCTAAAAGCGAGGTCGTAGGCTTAGCAATCTTAGAGAATCCTTTAATAAATCTCTGATAGTATCCTGCAAGTCCCAAGAAACTCTGGATCTCAGTAACTATAGTGGGTACGCTCCACGCCATAATCTCCTTGACTTTAGCAGGATCTACTGATATCCCTGCATTAGAAATGATATGTCCAAGGAATGGCACCTCATCAATCTAGAACTCACATTTACTATACTTGGCGTAGAGTTGATTATCCCGTAGCTTCTATAGCACCAATCTCAGATGTTCCTCATGATCGCTATCACTCTTGGAATAAATAAGAATATCGTCGATGAATACTACGACGAATCTGTCCAGATACTCCATAAACACCTTATTCATCAGATTCATAAAATAAACTGGTGCATTAGTTAGTCCAAATGACATAACTGTGAATTCATATAAACCATATCGGGTCGAGAAAGCCGTCTTGGGAATATCAGAAGGCCTAATCTTCATTTGATGGTAACCCGATCGGAGATCAATCTTCGAGAATACCCTAGCACCTCTCATCTGGTCAAATAAATCCTCAATGCGGGGTAACAGATACTTGTTCTTCACAGTAACATCATTAAGGGATCTATAGTCCACACACATCCTTTGTGATCCATCCTTCTTCTGTACAAACAGAACCGGCGCCCCCCAAGGTGAGGAACTCGGATGAATGTACCTAGCCTCTTGTAACTCCGTTAACTGCTTCTTACGTTCTTTTAACTCTTCTACAGACATCATGTATGGCCGTTTAGAAATAGGAGCAGTCCCAGGTAAGAGATCAATGACAAACTCAACTTCCCTATCTGGTGGCATCCCTGGTAACTCCTTTGGAAACACATCTGGAAAATCCCTAACCACACGGATGTTGTTTCCAACAAACTCCACATCTATGAAGAATGCCGCACGTCTGGTAGAGGTAGTTACTGTAATTTCAACGTCAAATCTTTCTCTTTTAGGGCTGGTGAGTTCTACTGTACCCCTACCATAGTGTATAATGGCCTTTGCCTTTCTTAAGCATGACATACCAAGGATTAGATCTATGCTGCTTGCCTATAATATTGTAGTGGTAGCCCCGAATTCTCTTCCCATAATTGTCAATGTCAATTTATGTGTCATATGATTTGCCTCAACAGGCCCTTTGGGTGTAATTACTATCATTGGTGTTTTCATAATTTTCAGTGGTAACTCATTTGTGTTGGCATATCGAGCAGACATAAATGAATGTGTAGCACCAGAATTAAATAATATTGTTGCAGGAATTTCATTAATGTAAAACATACCAAGTGTGATGTCATCCCCATCAGGAATAGCATCAGCGCTGACTTGATTAACCCTGGCAATAGAGAATCCCTTGCCATATCCCGGAGTCTGCTGCTTGTTCTGAACCGGGGTAGTAGCAATCCTTTGTGGGCAAACATTTGCATAATGTACAGTCTTCCCACACTTGTAGCAAGTAGTGCCAACACTCTGTCCTGGAAATTTTGTTAGGGTGCTAGTGGGGGCAGCCTGATGAGTCGGTGGAGTCCCCTGAGGTGAGTGCTGAGTTGGGCGCTGGCCTCCTCCTCCAGTGTGAACTGGTGTACCCTAGGGTGAACTATAGCAAGGACGAACACTGTTGCTTCCCTATCCCTGGGATATCGCCTTCCTCTTCAAATCTCCTAGCTGAACACGCTTGTGTTCAATAGCTAGGGCTTTATCGAGCAGCCTTTGGAATGATGGAAACATATGTGCCACTAGAGCATGCTGCAGAGGTCCATTGAGTCCTTCAATAAAGTGCTCCTGCTTCCTCTCATCTTCAGCAACTTCATCTGGTGCATATCTGTAGAGCTGAATGAACTTGTCATGGTACTCGCTGACAGACATGCTCCCCTGCTTCAGCGACAGAAATTCCTTCTTCTTAATCTTCATCAGTCCAGCAGGAAAATGGTACTTTCTGAACTGAGTAGAAAATTCCACCCATGTGATAGTATCAGCAGCATCGTGGGCAGTAGTGTATGAATCCCACCAATCAGCACCAGGACCTGTCGGACGACTAGAAGCATATAGAACCTTCTCCCGGTCAGAGCACTGAGCAATATTCAGCATCTTCTCTACAGACTTCAGCCAATCATCTGCGTCCAGTGGATCAAGAGAGTTAGCAAATGTCGGTGGCTTACAGCTCATGAACTCCCGGTGCTTGTCTCGGGTGGAACTGGTGGTGGGGGTGGAGGCAGTGGTGCTTGCTAATGTTGTTGTTGTTGTTGTGCCCTTCTCTCCTGGCGTATCTCCTCTCGCTCTTGGCGCATCTCCTGGCATATATCCTCTCGCTCTTGGCGCATCTCTTGGCGTTCCTACCGCATCTGTGCGTGCATATCCACCATGGTGTCTGCCATCTGATGCATTACCCGCATTTGGGCTGCAACTGCGGGATCAGCTCCGGCTGGTGGAGGCTGTGGAGGATCCATCTCAGGTTGTTGTTGTTGTTGTGGTTGTCTAAATATCCTCCGAGTGTGTCGATTGGGAGGTAGATCAATTCCACCACCCTTCCTGGTATTGACCATCTGAGTTAGAAACATATGGTAAGAGAGAAAGGATTGTAGACAAGGCAGGTAATTACGAGGCATGTTACTTTGGGGGATTTATTAGCTAAGCAGATTAATGTTTTACCTACCAAAGCTAATTCATTACCTTATGGTGGTACATGCTAAGATGTCCATTTATAATACCTCAATCAATCAAAGAAGCAAATCAGGCATTTATCATTAGAACAATCAACCAACATTTTTAAATAGAGAAAATAGTTTTAATTTCGTCTTAGGTTCCCTATCTCTTAAGAATGTCATAAATGTAGGATTCCAAGGTGTGAAACCCATCTTGTCTTAGAGTGGAAAAGATAAGAGTAATCAGAGTATGACAGCAAAAGGTGAGACAAGATCAAGATAAGATAAGTATAGAATGAATCAGAGTAAGGTAAGTAGGTAAGGGTTTTGTCCTTCTATCTAGGTTTTGTCCTATAGACAACATTTCCTGTGATACCACTTCTGTCACACTCGGATTTAAGGGACAAAGCCAGGTGCATCTCATACATGCGCCAAAGAAGACAACATATATAATAACAGAGTGTATAGAGATAAATATCACAATATCATCAGAGTACTTATTACATTGCGGAAGTCTTACAGAATAAAAGATAAATATAAAACGAACTAAGGTCCATCCTTGGTGCCAATAAGTCAACTAGGAGACACCACCTAGATCAGATCAAACTCCTCGTTATGTGGCTCCTCCTGAACCAACTGTTCTTCTCCTGTGGGGGGTGTGAGACAGCAAGGGTGAGCTCACACATTATCATAGCTCAACAAGTTGTGGGCAAACCAGTGGGCATGAACTCACCAAAGGTGGGAGTTCATGTGAAGTGTAAGGCTGATCAACAAAATAAAGGTTGAAGCTGGGCATTGCTTTTATAAGTTGGTCAAAAATTTATTAGCAGTTACAATGTGTAAGTAAATACCAAACCATAATAAATAATATAACAAAATTAATAAATAATCTCATGCAATGCAAATGACAAATTAAATTTAAGTTCCATAAATTAATCATGCGAGAGTCCTGAGCTGCTCATGACCGTGAGCTCGGCTAGTATACCAGTTTTACAGTCTTTAGAGGTTGTACCCTGTACCCACAAGTCATGTTACCCATCTGCCAAGGGATCGCGACTCCCATACACCTCTACCAAGGAAGCGAGGCAGGGCAACACTATGATGCCTTTACAAAGTTCCACTAGCTTCCAAAAACCCGCTACAGTTTATGGGAAGAGCACTTGCAAGAATCCCCCGTCTGACCGCCATCGCAGCAAAATCAACCCGAGAACCTCCCTGCATGCAACTCCCCTACTGCCCTTGCCCCTTTTTGGTAAGTTAGTCTTCCACTAGCTTTCCTAATTAGTTAGCCAAGGGGTCCCATTCCTCCCTTGTAGTGGCACATGTTTCTCAAGTTAAGCTCCATGTTCCAATTAAAGATAATGATCTTGACATGAACATTAATAGAATAACAAAATAATTGGAACATGGATATAATGAAATATTAACCCAAAACCTTGTAAAGAAATAGCAACACTACCCAAGTGATTCAGGGGTAAACAAGGTAAAAAGGTAATCAGACTAGGGTGACCTATTAGGTCCCATCAAAACTAAACCCATGCATTGAATAGTAATAATAAAGAACATTATTGGGTAATAAAAGTGGTCAAGGGCACAACTTGCCTTCAATGAGCTCTTGCTCAGCAACTTCTATCTGCTGGGCACCAGGATCCTCAGTCACAGGCTCTTCTACTCGTTACAATACAAACAAGCACAGTATATAGAGAAAATTAACATCACACCAAACATGTAAACAAAATACATAGTAATATTCTACACATTAAAATAAGATCATAAGAATAGGAATCATTAATTTTGGAGTTATGGATTTTAAGTTATGAATTTCTAAAGATTTTATGTGCTTGAAATATGATTAAGTGAGAAATTAATTTTCTTACTGTTTTCATGTCAAAACAGAGAATCTAGGTGATAAACAATAATATTACAAAATTTTAGAAACTAGAATGGATCAATTTGGAGGTCACATGAGTTTTGTATGATTTATACAAGTTCTAGCAAATATTTTCATATTAAATATTCATTTTCTAATTCATTTATCCAATTTAAATGGGCTCTGGACTGCGCGCACTAAAATAGGGAAACACAGGAGGCTCGGCGCAATATTTCCTAAGTCATAGAACCATCCGCGCTGGACTGTGGGTTGTTTCCCTAAAAACAGAGGGGTTCCTTTGCATAAGTGTCAGGACGAAATGGTATCGTGGATGTCTGACCGTTAGATTAGAAACCGAGCGCCTGGATTAAATCATAAACTGCACAAACCGGTACTCAGCGTGGTCCCTCGTTTCTAGATCCGACAGTGTTGATCACGCCATCACTCATAATCGCCCGATCCGTCCGATCTCATCACTACGGCCAGGATCATCCTAAGGCGAACCGTTACACATCGTCTAATTGTCACTATTGCCCAAGAAATCTATGGTGTAAGACGCCAGTACCCAAGACGTAGCCGGTGATGACGGTCAGTCACCAGCCACGGTGGCGCCATTGTCGCGCACGGCTCACCAGAGCCACAGCGCCCCATCCATCGATTCATTGGAGCCATACGCGAGGACGATTAGTATGAAGGTAAGAGAGGCATCTTTACCTCGATTAACGCGGTGTAGCCCATATTCCACCGAGCGTGTCGGAGGTCGTCGTCCGGTGACGAGTTCCGGTCGAACTGACGGCCAATTTTAGCTCCAACTGGATGCGCTCGCCCACACCCGATCCAAGAAGTCTCTAGTGCACAATACCGAGGCGCGGTCGACGGTGAGCCGGTAATTCCCCTGCGGCGGATCTCTGTTTTCCTCACGGCGATGGCGGCGGTCGTGGGGCTATACTGGCGCAAGGAGAAAGCGGGAATAGTGGAGGGGTATGGGGCGAACAAGTCCACGACCACTTTGGCTTTATAACCCGCAGGGACGGTCAACCGAGCTGGCGGAACGCGTGACAATGGCGGCTTGCGAAGCAGTCCAGTGGTTGCGGCAGAGGTTGACGACCAACAGTGCCAGAGTCGATGACAGGTGGGGCCCAGTCGACAGCGTCTTTTACACAAGTCTGCGGAGGAAGCGATCTGTACTGACCCATTGGCCCATGCGTCAGCCAAGGCTTGCACGCGCGCGTGAGGTGGAGCGGCTGACACCGAGGTCCCACATGGCAGTCGCTAGTGTTAGTCGCGCGTGTGGACAACACAGCGCCGAGGCCGGCCCGTGCAGGCGCGCATACTGGGCCGAAATCCATTCCCAGGCCCATCCGAGTTGAGTTCTTTTCCTTTATTCTTATCTCTTTTCTTTTTCAAATTTAGATTTTCCTTTCTATTTGAATTCAAAATTCAAATTTAACTCTATGGTAAATCTTCCTCAAATTAAGAGTATAATTTTGCACATACTATTATTACCTTTATTTATAATATTTATTTTGTATATACATTTTCTTTTCTTTCTCCACTTCTAGATTCTAGTTTTTCTTTTATATTCTAAATTCCACTTTGGGACTTTAATATATTTCTTTTCATATGATATTTATATTGTCACAAGATGCACATAAAAAGAAATCTCAGCATGATGCAATGATTTAGTAGCATATCTTTTTATTAATTATTTGTATTTAAATATGGTGTTCACATGTGATTATAAGTAAATTCAACACACACATAAAAATAAAGGAAATAACCTTTCTCCTCTTATATTATCTCCTACAAATTGGATATTACATATTTGCAATAATATGTTTGATAACTTAAAAACAGATTAACATCAAATTTTATACATATCTATTTTAAAATATTATCCACTGCTAGCGGCACCGAATTTTTTGTCCTTCCTTTATTGGGTCATTAAAGATGGTGTGACGGTGCTCGGCCGCTCTCCAATTCATGGCCTATCATAATCCACATCTACGCCACACCAGGAAGCCATTGATGAAACGAAATCATGATCTCCTTTATCACCATGACATATGCAGCTAGCAAGCCACACAGAAGATTGAGCCTATTTGGTTCGCTGTTTAATTTGTCATACTTTGTCTAACTTTTTTGTCTAAGGTTAGTTTTTCTTCAATTCGAACGACCAACCTTAGACAAAGTGTGACGCATTTAGTCATGAACCAAACAGGCCCAAATCCATCAACTATGTACCACGCTTGGATAGTTTTTTTAGATAAGTACCATGTGAAACTTTCCATATTATAGTACAACTTGATCCTTTTTAGATTATATACAACTTGATACATTCCATATTATAGTACCATGTGATACTTCTATAATGAGTATATAAACATACTTTTAGATAAGTTCCATGTGAAACTTTCCACATTATAGTACCATGTGAAACATTCCATATTATAAGTATGCACGTGTATACTTATTTTCCATGCATACGGGCGTGTATGCATGGATTACGCTCAATATTCACAACATTATTCATGCGACTCGCAGATAGGCTGACAAGATGGTTGCAGCCAGTGGCAGAGCTCTGTAAAATTAACGTCTCGGACCATTCAACAAATGTAATGATGTACTATTCTGTTTTTCATTTTTCGCGCTTGTCGGTGTTTTGGGTCCGACCGCACACCCGGGGTTGCCCCTCTAGGTGTTTTAGGAGTAGGACGGTGTCGCCGACTGTAGCAAAATGGTTCGTGCCAGATGCACGAGGGACAATGGACAGTGTTTACAGGTTCGGGCCGCTTAGAGATGCGTAACACCCTACGTCCTGGTGAGTATGCTTTGTGTAATGGGTTACAAGGTAGCTCTCTAGAACGTGGAGAGTTGAGGTGGATGGCTGAGTGATGGGATCGATCGTTCTGAAGGGGTGCCCCCTAGGCCTTATATATTCGACCGTGGGGCAATACATGTGGATATGATAACAATGTGCACCTAAAAGATAGTGAACTGTTTGAGTCTATCTTCCTATGGTTCTGCCGACCTATCCTCGCTTGGTTCCGTTGCATGGGGCTCCAGCGCGGGAAAGTCGGATCTTTGTTGTGGTCGCTTGCTCAACGCTGTGGGCCGTCCGGGCTTGCTCCAATCCGGCCTTACGTCAACCTGCTTTACTGATTGTCCCTCCCAGGCCCACAAAGGAATGGCCTTACGATTTATTGGGCCCTTGGGCCTCTCGTGAGGTCTTTTACCCTTCCAGTGGACCCGGGGGATATCTGTCCCCCACAAGCCCCCGATCTTTGGGTTGATTTTGAGGTAATCAGTCCAAAGATCCCAGGTCCAGCTTGTAGGTAATTTGGAGAAAAATGATTTCTTATTGTCTCCTTCTGCTTTGATCACTCGTAAACTGGAGCTTTGTTTCATGCTTGTGCCTTAGAGGTCGGCATTTCATATTGTAGGACCCTGAACTTCATTGGGTGCACCGGAGGTGCACCCAATGGGTGTAGCCCCCGAGCTTCGAGTAGATTTTGGAAAATAATCTACTCGAAGGTCTTCATCAGAAATTATTTTTATTTTACTCTTGTACTTTGGTTGAGGGCCAGCCTTGTCTTTAATCTTGTCTTATGCCTTGGAAGTCGGCACTATCTTGGCTTGAAATGGTAATTCATGGGGTGCACCGAAGGTGCACCCAATGGGTGTAGCCCCCGAGCTTTGAGTGGATTTTTGAAAATAATCCTCTCGAAGGTCTTTATTTCGTGTCATTCTGCTGAGAATAATCCTTTCTTTTTTATGAATGCTTTAGAGGTCAGCATTATGTCATCAATATTATGCTTCAGAGGTCAGCATGTATTTTGTCTTTTGCAGCCGAGTTTGTGATCCACCCATATCTTGCTAGGTGGTGCAATTTATTTGCTCTGCGACTGATTGGACATTTGATGGACGTTCCCTGGCTAGTCTTCATGTCGCTTCTGTCGGTCAGATTTTGTACCTCCCCGGCTATATTTGGCTTTCCTCTGATCCTTACTGATATCTCATTTTTGTCTTGAGGTATTCATTGCATGCCCTGCACGGATGTGACAGTTTTGAAAATATACTGATAATTCCTGGGCGTCCCCCCCAATGGGTGTGGACAAGGGACGGCTTGGTACGCTGAGTGTTTTAGCCGACTGCTTCTGAGTAGTAATGTGATGCGACGGCGGGCGTAATCATATCATCCACGCTGTTGACTGGAGTCCCAATGGGTGTTGCGTTGCGTGAAACGGCGTCAGCCGCCTGACGTGTCTTCAGACGGGTTGAAGTGTGTATTGAATGCTTCGCGACTGTTCAGTGACCGTGGTTGGAGGTGAGCGGTTGCCTTCTTCTTCTATAAATAGTGCCTTTGCCTCTCTGGTTTTTTCACATCTCTTGTTGTTATCCGCTGCTTGCTTTCTTCTCCTTCTCGCGCTTCCACCATGGGCAAGAACAACAAGCGCAAGCGTGAGCCGACTCCTCCATCAGAGGACTTCGGTGATTCGGAGTACTCAGAGGAGGAGTTCTCCTCTGAGTCCGAGGGGTCTCCGGCTCCCATCCCTCTGCGTGAGTCGTCTGACGATTCAGACGACTCCTAGGGGCTTGCGGCGGAGGTCTGGACTTACATCCGGGCCGTCGAGCGCTCCAGGCTCGAGGGCTCGGATGAGTTGGAGTACTCCTCGGACGAGGAGGACTCGTCCGAGGGCGGTGGCGGCGATGGCAACGACGTCGATGACGACGACGGAGGCGGTGGCGGCAATGACGGTGAAGGCGGTGATGACGGTGACAGCGGCGGCAGGGGCGGCAGCGGCGGCAGCAAGGATGGCGATGGCGGCAGCAGCAGGGGCAGCAACAGGGGCGGCGGCGGCAGAGGCAGCAACAGGGCTAGTGGCAAGATGCCACTGGTCCTTAGATGTTAGTATAGTATAGTTAGAATAATGTAGTAGTATTTAGTAGTGTAGAGTAGTATAGTGTAGTGTAGTAGTAGTAGTAGTAGTAGGGAAGTATCAACTCATAATGAGTTGATTTGTAAGTAATGTTACTTCCCTTTAATGAAGAATGACGTTGCCTTCTCTGTGCCGATTGTTTTGCTTCGTAATCAGTTAATTTCTGCCGTGATATTCATTGCCCATGATGTTCTCTATCCGTTATGTTTGTAGCATAACTTAGAGTTCTTGAATCATTCCTCCGCCCACCTTATTTGTGAAGTTGATTCTCTTGGAATAGTAAGTAAATAACTCGGGCATCATATCGACGCTTTTAGAGGTAGCTGCCGAGTGACTTGAAGACGACGTCGGAGTTTTTTAGAGATAACTGCCGAGCGACTAAAGACGACGTCGGTGTGTTAGAGGTAACGCCGAGTGACTGAGGACGACGTTGGAGTTTTAGAGGTAACGCCGAGTGACTTGAGGACGACATCGGAGTTTTAGAGGTAACGTCGAGTGACTTGAGGACGACGTCGGAGTTTTAGAGATAACTGCCGAGCGACTGAAGACGACGTCGGAGTTTTAGAGATAACTGCCGAGCGACTAAAGACGACGTCGGCGTGTTAGGGGTAACTGCCGAGCGATGATGTGGAAGTGACCGTCGGGTGACAACGTGGCGCGCTGGTGTTTTGAAAGTAACTGTCGGGTGCTGACTGGGCGCTTTTAGAAACAGTATCTGACTCGGGAATATCCCATAAGTACTGCGCTTTTAGCCGCCTCTGCTTTCCGTGCCCTAGTTCTTGCTTTCCTGCCTCAAAATCCTCTCTGCAATTCGTCTTCCACTCTATTCGCCGGTAGAATTGAGATGGCGCCCAAGAGGAAAGCCTCGAGTTCATCCGCCGCGGTGATTCCCCCAATCGACCCCAACAGTCAGTTGCCTTTCGCAGGTAACCACATGTCTGTTGTCTCCGAGCCCGACCTTCTCCACCTCGTGTCCATCGGGGTCCTTCCCCCGAGGGAGCTGTGTTCTTGGCGGATTTGTCATGGGGTCACTGTCCCGACAGAGGATACCCATGAATCCGTAATTTACGTTCCTTTTCTTCTCCGCGGTCTCGGTCTTCCCATTTCTTCCCATTTCTGAATCCCAATTCCATTCTGCAAATTTCCATTTACATTCATCTGTGCGAAGCTTTTCTTGGCGTGCTGCCGCATTTTGGGTTGTGGAAATACTTGTATCATTGTCGCCCTGGGATGGCCGGGGGGCAGCATCAGCTGGTTGGGGGTGCTAGTTTAGAGATGCGTCGCGGGAGGAAGACTGAATATCTTGAAATCCCTCTCAAAGACAGTATCAAGGGATGGCGCTTGGAGTGGTTTATTGTTGAGAACCATGGAAATTCTCTCCCCCCCTAGGTCGGGAAGACAGCCGGATGTTCGCACTCCAAGTTGGACCGAATCTCCCACTGATCAGGAGGTAGCTGAGGCAGGTGCTTTGCTAGCTGAAGTTGGGCTGCTGAAGGAGAGGGGTCTGACTGCTGAGGCTGTGGTTGCTGATTTTGTTTTCAAGAATATTCAGCCGTTGAAAGACAGGGCATACCCGGCTTATCTGTACCGAGGCCTAGCTGACTCAACTCGGGTTACCAACAGAAGAATTCCCTCTGTAGACTTGGTGAACCGACTTGAGATGATTCTTAGAGGCAAGGTATCAAATGTTGGTGCCCCAGTGGCATACTCAGCCTGGAACTTGCCTCCTCCCAAGGCCTTCACTCTTTTTGTGTCGAATCCACTTGTCACTGATGGCAGTTTGGGCCTTAGAGTGCGACCCTCTGCTGAAGAAGTTAGCGTCTTGGTTGCTTCGCTCGGGGAAATTCCTGATGATGAACGGCGGGTCCATTTCGAGGTGCCTTTGGATCCTAGTGACGCAGAAATAAGTGCTATGCTTGATTTGCTGGCTAAGGACTCTTCTGATGCTGCTCCTGCTGGGACATTGGTGGTGGCGCCTCCCCCAGAAACTGATATAACCTTGGATATTCAAAAGCCCGTCAGTACTCGCCCAAGACGCCCTTCCCGGGCCCATCAATTTGATCCTCCTGCTGACGAGCAGAAAAAGAAAAAGAGACGTCTCCGGCGGGTATCTAGTTTGGATCGGGATGCTGGTCCTTCGGCTCCTGCTGCTGAAGAAGTTCCCGCGCCTGAGCTTACTGACGCTGACCTTAATGAGGGTGCTCCACCCGCTGCTGATCCCAATGGGTGTGCTCCACCTGCTGCTGATCCCAATGGGTGTGCTCCACCTGCTGCTGACCCCAATGGGTGTGTTGTCTGTGTTGCTGATGAGGACGACGGGGAGGAAGAGGATGAGGTCCCTCTGACTCGGAAGAACAGTCGACAGTACATCGCCAGTGGTGAAAGTAGTGGAGTTCCTTCTCCTGCTTTGTCTACTCTCATTGGTCTGCAAGAATTGTCCCTGGCGAATTTTGATCAGACTCTTGAGGATATGGTTCCAGAGGATCTGTTATCAGAGCCAGCAGATGATGGTGTGATGGAGGTTTGTGCTGATGTGCTCGATGCTGGGTTGGGGTCATCCCGTGCCTCATCGACCTTAGAACGCGGTCTTGAGGGTTAGGAGATTGACTTGGATCATCTTGGTCCCATGGAAGTAACTGAGGGTCCATCAGCCTTAGAGGCGGCTACTGCAGAGAGCTTGGTCCTCAAGGACGGTGTTGACACTTGCCCAGCCCCCGAGGATGTTGCCGGGAATGACTCGGCTCGGGTGGGAAGCGCAAGCCGCTGCCCAGCCCCTGAGGGTACTGCCGGAGATGATCCGGCTCAAGTGTGCAGCGCAAACCGTGACCCAGCCCCCGAGGGTGTCCGAGCGGGGTCTCCCTCTTGTACTTCTATGGACGTTCATGCGGGATTGCCTCCGCACTCCGGCTGCATGGTGGTAGCCCAAGCTTTGGACCAGGGAGTCGCTTTAGAGGGCAGCGTCCCCGCTGACCAAGTTTTGGGCTCTGTTGATGGCACTGAGTTGGTTCCTGCTGGTTCGTTGCAAGCTGTTTCGGGTGGTGACCTTACGCCTGGTCATCAATTGATCTCTCATGATTTGGGAGTCCCTTCGTTCTTTTCCAACCTCCAGGTACTGTGATATATTTTAGCTTGATTTTTACACCGCATGAACTGCTATCATTACACTCACTTGTTCTCCTTATTAGGCTTTGGTGGACGGGATGGCTAGCCAGCTGAGGTTGCAGGGTGCTTCTGTTCCAGAAGGAGCTTTGTCTCTTGCACGTTGGAATCCAGTGTTACTTCAACATCGTGTCTCTGACTTGGAGGCGACCAATGCTGGTTAGTGCTTTTTTGCTTCTCTTTGTCTTCATTATTGAACTGCCTTACATTCTGACCCCTTTTGTTTGATTGTCTCCTGCTAGATATGACTCGGCAGATTTCCATTCTCGAAGAAAAACATTCTCGAGATCAGGCTGAACTGGTCCAGTGGTGCTCTGATTTTGAATAAAAAGTATTCTCAAAGCCAGACTGAACTAGCTCAGGTCTCTGCTGCCCTAGATGACGCCAATGCACTGAGCTCTTCCCTTCGCACTCAGCTTGATTCTGAAAAGGTGACTTATGGAACTGTGCCTTGCATTATTGTGTTCCTATTGCTTGCTTGATGTTTGAAGGAGTTGATTTTTGTTTGCAGGAAGAAAAACGTATCCTTGCTGCTTCTCGCGACAATCTTGACAGACTGTATCGCGACTCTAGCAACTCGTTGACCATCCTGGAGAGGAGTCATCGCTTCACCATGGAGGAGTTAGACAACCATCGCTGTAAGCTGCAGGAATCCACGGATGAGGTGATCCGGCTCAAGCAATTGATATCGTCGAAGGATGTTACTATCAAAGAACTCCGTGCTTCCAAGAAATCCATCTCCTAGGAGCTAGAAACCGCTCAGTTGGCTGCCAAGGTTGCTGAAGAAACTTCCATTACTCTGAGAGCCCAGCGCGACAGAGCCATGGATAAGGCCATTCGGGCGGGGCGAATCTTGATGAGGAGACCTGGCGTGGTGGTTCCTGAAGATATAAGGGCTGACGTGAATGCTGCTCCTGATTCCTCGAGTCGCCCTTCCTCGTCGATTGCCCCTGAGAAAGATATCGTGAAATAGAGAAATATTTTGCGTGCTTTGAGCGCGCGGTTAGCATGGTCAGACATTTGTTAGAGGACACCAGTTTAGCACTTGAATGATATTGTTATTCTCCTATTGTTTCAGAATTCAACAGTATGTAAATTTGCAGTAGTAAATTGTTGTGTGATGGTTTTGAAACTTGTTTATGGGATATAGAAGTCATCCCTATATGAGTAATCGTAAGCGCATCAAATCGCCTTAAGTTGCTGCTGACTTAAGTCGATCGCTTCTGTTAATAGGGCATAGTGGTCATCCCAGGTTAGGTAGGCGTGAGCGTGTTGCACCGTCTTAAGTCGTTGCCGACTTAAGCCGATTGCTCCGTTAGGAGGGCATAGTGGTCACCCCGAGTTAAGTAAGCGCGAGCATGTTGCACCGCCTTAAGTCGTTGCCGACTTAAGTCGATTGCTCCGTTAGCAGGGTATAGTGGTCACCCCGAGTTAAGTAAGCATGAGCATGTTGCACCACCTTAAGTCGTTGCCGACTTAAGCCGATTGCTCCGTTAGTAGGGCATAGTGGTCACCCCGAGTTAAGTAAGCGCGAGCATGTTGCACCGCCTTAAGTCGTTGCCGACTTAAGTCGATTGCTCTGTTAGCAGGGCATAGTGGTCACCCCGAGTTAAGTAAGCGCGAGCATGTTGCACCACCTTAAGTCGTTGCCGACTTAAGTCGATTGCTCCGTTAGTAGGGCATAGTGGTCACCCTGAGTTAAGTAAGCGCGAGCATGTTGCACCGCCTTAAGTCGTTGCCGACTTAAGCCGATTGCTCCGTTAGCAGGGTATAGTGGTCACCCCGAGTTAAGTAAGCGCGAGCATATTGCACTGCCTTAAGTTGTTGTCGACTTAAGCCGATTGCTCCGTTAGCAGGGTATAGTGGTCACCCCGAGTTAAGTAAGCGCGAGCATGTTGCACCACCTTAAGTCGTTGCCGACTTAAGCCGATTGCTCCGTTAGTAGGGCATAGTGGTCACCCCGAGTTAAGTAAGAATGCAAGTCAATCATGAACAAACTAAGTATCTTTGAAGCCTTTTTTATTGATGACATATTTCCCATTTTACAGAGTACATCGTCGTCCCGATAGCTTTTGAAATACAGCTAGGGATAAAACTTCCTAAGGTGTTCTACATTCCAGGAGTTCCCAATTTCTGTGCCGTCCATCTGAGTGAGACGATATGATCCTGGCCGAGTGACTTCTGCTACTATGAAGGGTCCTTCCCATAAGGGCGATAACTTGTGCCGTCCCTCCCCCGTTAGAATTCGGCGGAGGACGAGATCTCCTACTGAGAAGGATCGCTGTCGCACGACCTTGTCGTGATAGCGCCTTAGAGTCTGCTGGTACCGTGCTGATTGGATTACTGCGTTCAACCGTTCTTCCTCGAGTATATCGATGTCCTCCATCCTAGTAGCTTCGGCTTCTGCTATGCTTTCGAAGATCAACCTTGGCGCCCCGAACTTGAGATCGGCGGGTAACACTGCCTCCGACCCATAGACCATAAAGAAAGGAGTGTTTCCACGCAGAGCTCGGCTAGGTTGGGTTCTTAGGCTCCAAACGACGTAGGGCAATTCCCTTATCCACTTTCCTGCGAACTTTTCATTCTTATCGAAGACCTTTTTCCTGAGTGCCTCCAGTATCATCCCGTTGGCTCGCTCAACCTTCCCGTTGGCTCTTGGGTGTGCTACAGAAGCGTACTTGATCTGAATGCTTTTTTGCTCGCAGAAATCGAAGAACTCTGAACTTGTGAAGTTGGATCCTAGGTCAGTTATGATGCTGTTTGGTATCCCAAATCTGAATATTATGCCTTGTATGAATTCCACGGCCTTAGCTGAGGTTAAAGAAGCAATGGGTTTGAACTCTATCCATTTGGTGAATTTGTCGATTGCTACCAGTACATGAGTGTATCCTCCTTGAGCTTTCTTGAAAGGTCCAATCATATCAAGTCCCCAGCATGCGAAGGGCCAAGTCACTGGTATGGTCTACAGTTGCTGTGCTGGTAGATGTTGTTGCTTCGACAAGTACTAGCAAGCTTCGCACCTCTGAACTAACTCGGCTGCGTCATTCTTCGTTGTTGGCCAATAGAATCCTGACCTGAAGACCTTCCCGACTAGTGTCTTGGATGCTGCGTGTATTCCACATTGCCCAGCATGGACCTCATCCAGAAGTTGCTTCCCGGTAGATGAGAGAATGCACTTCATGAAGACGCCTGATGCACCCCTTCTGTATAATGTCTCCCCAATGAGTGTGTAGTGAGCCGACTGTCTGGCGATACGCTCGGCTGCATTTTTGTCATCTGGTTCCTCTTCATTCTTTATATACCTGATGATTAGCCTTCTCCAGTCATCAGAGTCTGACTCTGGTTGATTCACGATATTACACTCTTCTGCTTGATCCGTTGAGATGCTCGGCTGTAGTATTTCTTGCACAAAGACTCCAGGTGGGACCTGAGTTCGACTGGATCCTAGCTTGGACAATACTTCGGCTGCCGTGTTCTGATCTCTTTGTACATGATGAAATTCCAGACCCTCAAATTTATCTTCCAGTTTTCGGACGGCGGTGCAGTACTTTCCCATTGAATCGCTTGAACAATCCCATTCTTTATTTATCTGGCTTATGACTACCAGAGAGTCTCCGTACACCATTAGTCTCTTAATGCCCAATGATATGGCGATGTTCAATCCATGGATTAGAGCTTCATACTCGGCTGCATTGTTGGAGGCTGGAAACAGCAACTGGAGGGCATATTTGAGGTGCTCGCCTCCAGGTGCGGTGAAGAGAATTCCTGCTCCTGCTCCCTGCAGCTTCAGCGTGCCATCAAAATACATTCGCCATACTTCTGCAGTTTTTGGGTTATCTGGTACTTGTTGTTCAGTCCACTCTGATACGAAGTCAACCAATGCTTGAGTTTTGATGGCAGTGCGAGGTCGAAATTCGATGTCATGAGATCCCAGTTCACAGGCCCACTTGGCTATTCGGCTAATGGCTTCCTTGTTGTGAAGAATATCCCCTATTGGAAAACCAGTGACTACTATGACTTTGTGGTCGTCAAAGTAGTGACGTAGCTTGCGGGCAGTTAGAAGTACTGCATATAATAGCTTCTGAACTTGAGGATACTTTTTCTTCGAGGGGCCCAGAACTTCACTGATGAAGTAAACGGGATGTTGCACTGGGTAGGCATGTCCTTCTTCTGCTCGCTCGACTACCAACGCGGTGCTTACCACGTGAGTCGTGCAAGAGATATACAGCAGCAGATCTTCAGCTGGTTGAGTTGACGTGGCTCGCCGTGGCGGCTTCAGCACTGGTGGTGTTGTCAAGAATTTTTTCAGTGCATCTAGAGCTTACTGTGCTTCTGAGGTCCACTGAAACTTATTCACTTTCTTGAGTAGCTTGTAAAATGTTAAACCTTTTTCTCCCAGCCTGGATATAAATCTGCTCAGAGCTGCCATACATCCAGTAAGTAGCTGAACCTTCTTTTGTGACCGTGGTGCTTCCATTTTCATGATAGCTTCAATCTTATCCGGATTAGCCTCAATTCCCCGGTGGCTGACAATAAATCCGAGTAACTTTCCTGCTGGTACCCTGAAAACACATTTTTCGGGATTAAGCTTCCATCGGTACCACCGTAGACTGTTGAAAACCAGCTATAAGTCTTCAATGAAGTTTTCCGAGTTCTCCGTTTTGATTACCACATCATCTACATAGGCTTCCACACGCTTGCCCCAGTGATCGGCTAAGCATGTTTGAATGGCTCTCTGATAAGTCGCTCCAGCGTTTTTGAGGTCAAACGGCATGGAGGTGTAACAGAAAGCACCAAATGGAGTGATGAACGTTGTTTTTTCCTCGTCTTCCTTCGCCAAGCTAATCTTGATAGTCGCCTAGAGGGGGGGGTGAATAGGGCGAAACTGAAATTTATAAATATAAACACAACTACAAGTCGGGTTAGCGTTAGAAATAAAACCGAGTCCGCGAGAGAGAGTGCAAAACAAATCTCGAGCAAATAAGGAGTGTGACACAAGGATTTGTTTTACCGAGGTTCGGTTCTTGCAAACCTACTCCCCGTTGAGGTGGTCACAAAGACCGGGTCTCTTTCAACCCTTTCCCTCTCTCAAATGGTCCTTCCGACCGAGTGAGCTTCTCTTCTCAAATCAAAGCCGGGAACAAAACTTCCCCGCAAGGGCCACCACACAATTGGTGCCTCTTGCCTTGATTACAATGGAGTTTTGATCACAAGAACAAGTGAGAAAGAAAAGAAGCAATCCAAGCGCAAGAGCTCAAAAGAACACGGCAAATCTCTCTCGTTAATCACTAAAGCCTTGTGTGGAATTGGAGAGGATTTGATCTCTTTGGTGTGTCTAGAATTGAATGCCTAGCTCTTGTAAGTGGTTGAGAAGTGGAAAACTTGGATGACTTGAATGTCGGGGTGGTTGGGGTATTTATAGCCCCAACCACCAAACTTGACCGTTGGTGGAGGCTGTCTGTCGTATGGTGCACCGGACAGTCCGGTGCACACCGGACATGTCCGGTGCGCCAGCCACGTCACCAATGCCGTTGGATTCCAACCGTTGAAGCTTCTGTCTTCTGGGCCCGCCTGGAGGTCCGGTGCACACCGGACATGTACTGTTCAATGTCCGGTGCGCCAGTATGGGCGTGACTGACTCCTGCGCGCTTCTGGCGCGCATTGAATGCGCCTGCAGGTGACCGTTGGCGCGAAGTAGCCGTTGCTCTGCTGGTTCACCGGACAGTCCGGTGTACACCGGACATGTCCGGTGAATTATAGCGAAGCAGCCGCTGCGTTTTCCCGAGGCTGGCGAGTTCCGGAGGCCGCTCTTCCTTGGAGCACCGAACACTGTCCGGTGTACACCGGACAGTCCGGTGAATTATAGCGGAGTGCCTCTGGAAATTCCCGAAGGTGGCGAGTTTGAGTTGGAGTCCTCTGGTGCACCGGACATTGTCCGGTGGTGCACCGGACACTGTCCGGTGTACACCGGACAGTCCGGTGCCTCAGACCAGAGGTGCCTTCGGTTGTCCCTTTGCTCCTTTGTTGAATCCAATATTTGATCTTTTTATTGGCTAAGTGTGAACCTTTTACACCTGTATAGCTTATACACTAGAGCAAACTAGTTAGTCCAATTATTTGTGTTGGGCAATTCAACCACCAAAATCAATTAGGAAAATAGGTGTAAGCCTAATTCCCTTTCAATCTCCCCCTTTTTGGTGATTGATGCCAACACAAACCAAAGCAAATAGAGGAGTGCATAATTGAACTAGTTTGCATAATGTAAGTGCAAAGGTTGCTTGGAATTGAGCCAATATTAATACTTACAAGATATGCATGGATCGTTTCTTTATTTTTAACATTTTGGACCACGCTTGCACCACATGTTTTGTTTTTGCAAACTCTTTTGTAAATCCTTTTCAAAGTTCTTTTGCAAATAGTCAAAGGTAAATGAATAGGATTTTGCAAAGCATTTTTAAGATTTGAAATTTTCTCCCCCTGTTTCAAATGCTTTTCCTTTGACTAAACAAAACTCCCCCTAAATGAGATCCTCCTCTTAGTGTTCAGGAGGGTTTTGATATATCCTTTTTGAAATACTACTTTCTCCCCCTTTTGAACACAATAGGATACCAAATGAAAAACTCTTTGAAAAACTAAGTTTTTGAAATTGGTGGTGGTGGTGCGGTCCTTTTGCTTTGGGCTCATACTTTCTCCCCCTTTGGCATGAATCGCCAAAAACGGAATCATTAGAGCCCTTGAATTACTCCCTTTCTCTTTGGTCATAAATAAATGAGTGAAGATTATACTAAAGATGGAGTCCTTTTGCTTGGTGCTCATGGTTTCTCCCCCAAAAATGAAGAATTGCTTGGAGTGATGGCGAAGAATGAGTTACGGAGTGGAAGCCTTTGTCTTTGCCGAAGACTCCAATTCCCTTTCAATACACCTATGACTTGGTTTGAAATAGACTTGAAAACATATTAGTCATAGCATATGAAAGAGACATGATCAAAGGTATATAAATGAGCTATATGTGCAAGTCAACAAAAGAAATTCCTGGAATCAAGAATATTTAGCTCATGCCTAAGTTTGTTAAAAGTTTGTTCATCAAGAGGCTTGGTAAAGATATCGGCTAATTGATCTTTAGTGTTAATATATAAAATCTCGATATCTCCCTTTAGTTGGTGATCCCTTAAAAAGTGATACCGAATGGCTATGTGTTTAGTGCGGCTATGCTCGACGGGATTGTCCGCCATCTTGATTGCACTCTCATTATCACATAGCAAAGGGACTTTGGTTAATTTGTAACCGTAGTCCCGCAGGGTTTGCCTCATCCAAAGCAATTGCGCGCAACAATGGCCTGCGGCAATGTACTCGGCTTCGGCGGTGGAAAGACCGACCGAATTTTGCTTCTTTGAAGCCCAAGACACCAAGGATCTTCCCAAGAACTGGCAAGTTCCCGATGTGCTCTTTCTATTGATTTTGCACCCCGCCCAATCGGCATCCGAATAACCAATCAAATCAAATGTGGATCCCCTAGGATACCAAAGCCCAAACTTAGGAGTATAAGCCAAATATCTCAAGATTCGTTTTACAGCCATAAGGTGAGCTTCCTTAGGGTCGGCTTGGAATCTTGCACACATGCATACTGAAAGCATAATGTCCGGTCGAGATGCACATAAATAGAGTAAAGAACCTATCATCGACCGGTACACCTTTTGATCCACGGACTTACCTCCCGTGTCGAGGTCGAGATGCCCATTAGTTCCCATGGGTGTCTTGATGGGCTTGGCATCCTTCATACCAAACTTGTTTAGAATGTCTTGAGTATACTTCGTTTGGCTAATGAAGGTGCCTTCTTGGAGTTGCTTTACTTGAAATCCCAAGAAGTACTTCAACTCCCCCATCATAGACATCTCGAATTTTTGTGTCATGATCCTACTAAACTCTTCACATGTAGATTCGTTAGTAGACCCAAATATAATATCATCAACATAAATTTGGCATACAAACAAATCATTTTCAAGTGTTTTGGTAAAGAGCGTAGGATCGGCCTTTCCGACTGTGAATCCATTTGTAATAAGAAAATCTCTAAGGCATTCATACCATGCTCTTGGGGCTTGCTTGAGCCCATAAAGCGCCTTAGAGAGCTTATAGACATGGTTAGGGTACTCACTGTCTTCAAAGCCGGGAGGTTGCTCAATATAGACCTCTTCCTTGATTGGTCCATTGAGGAAGGCACTTTTCACGTCCATTTGATAGAGCTTAAAGCCATGGTAAGTAGCATAGGCCAATAATATGCGAATTGACTCAAGCCTAGCTACGGGTGCATAGGTTTCACCGAAATCCAAACCTTCGACTTGGGAGTATCCCTTGGCCACAAGTCGAGCTTTGTTCCTTGTCACCACACCATGCTCATCTTGCTTGTTGCGGAACACCCATTTGGTTCCTACAACATTTTGATTAGGACGTGGAACTAAATGCCATACCTCATTCCTAGTGAAGTTGTTGAGCTCCTCTTGCATCGCCACCACCCAATCCGAATCTTGAAGCGCTTCCTCTATCCTGTGTGGCTCAATAGAGGAAACAAAAGAGTAATGCTCACAAAAATGTGCAACACGAGATCTAGTAGTTACCCCCTTATGAATGTCGCCGAGGATGGTGTCGACGGGGTGATCTCGTTGAATTGCTTGGTGGACTCTTGGGTGTGGCGGCCTTTGTTCCTCATCCTCCTTGTCTTCCTCATTTGCATCTCCCCCTTGGTCATTGCCATCATCTTGAGGTGGCTCATTTGCTTGATCTTCTACTTCATCAACTTGAGCTTCATCCTCATTTTGAGTCGGTGGAGATGCTTGCGTGGAAGAGGATGGTTGATCTTGTGCATTTGGAGGCTCTTCCGATTCCTTAGGACACACATCCCCAATGGACATGTTCCTTAGCGCAATGCACAGAGCCTCTTCAATACCTATCTCATCAAGATCAACTTGCTCTACTTGAGAGCCGTTAGTCTCATCAAACACAACGTCACAAGAAACTTCAACTTGTCCAGTGGACTTGTTAAAGACTCTATATGCCCTTGTGTTTGAATCATATCCTAGTAAAAAACCTTCTACAGTCTTAGGAGCAAATTTAGATTTTCTACCTCTTTTAACAAGAATAAAACATTTGCTACCAAAGACTCTAAAATATGAAATATTGGGCTTTTTACCGGTTAGGAGTTCATAAGATGTCTTCTTGAGGATTCGGTGTAGATACAACCGGTTGATGGCGTAGCAAGTGGTGTTGACCGCTTCCGCCCAAAACCGATCCGAAGTCTTGTACTCATCAAGCATGGTTCTAGCCATGTCCAATAGAGTTCGATTCTTCCTCTCCACTACACCATTTTGTTGAGGGGTGTAGGGAGAAGAGAACTCATGCTTGATGCCCTCTTCCTCAAGGAAGCCTTCAATTTGTGAGTTCTTGAACTCCGTTTCGTTGTCGCTTCTTATTTTCTTGATCCTTAATCCGAACTCGTTTTGAGCTCGTCTTAAGAATCCCTTTAATGTTTCTTGGGTTTGAGATTTTTCCTGCAAAAAGAACACCCAAGTGAAGCGAGAATAATCATCCACTATTACAAGACAATACTTACTCCCGCCGATGCTTATGTAAGCAATCGGGCCGAATAGATCCATGTGGAGTAGCTCAAGCGGCCTGTCGGTCGTCATGATGTTCTTGTGTGGATGATGGGCACCCACTTGCTTCCCTGCTTGGCATGCGCTACAAATCCTGTCTTTCTCAAAATGAACATTTGTTAATCCTAAAATGTGCTCTCCCTTTAGAAGCTTATGAAGATTCTTCATCCCAACATGGGCTAGTCGGCGGTGCCAGAGCCAACCCATGTTAGTCTTAGCAATTAAGCATGTGTCGAGTTCAGCTCTATCAAAATCTACTAAGTATAGCTGACCCTCTAACACACCCTTAAATGCTATTGAATCATCACTTCTTCTAAAGACAGTGACACCTACATCAGTAAAGAGACAGTTGTAGCCCATTTTGCATAATTGAGATACGGAAAGCAAATTGTAATCTAATGAATCTACAAGAAAAACATTTGAAATAGAATGGTCAGGAGATATAGCTATTTTACCAAGACCTTTGACCAAACCTTGATTTCCATCCCCGAATGTGATAGCTCGTTGGGGATCTTGGTTTTTCTCGTAGGAGGAGAACATTTTCTTCTCCCCTATCATGTGGTTTGTGCACCCGCTGTCGATGATCCAACTTGAGCCCCCGGATGCATAAACCTGCAAAACAAGTTTAGTTCTTGACTTTAGGTACCCAAATGGTTTTGGGTCCTTTGGCATTAGATACAAGAACTTTGGGTATCCAAACACAAGTCTTTGACCCCTTGTGTTTGCCCCCAACATATTTGGCAACTACTTTGCCGGATTTGTTAGTCAACACATAAGATGCATCAAAAGTTTTAAATGAAATGCTATGTTCATTTGATGCACTAGGAGTTTTCTTCTTAGGCAGCTTAGCACGAGTTGGTTGCCTAGAGCTAGATGTCTCACCCTTATACATAAAAGCATGGTTAGGGCCAGAGTGAGACTTCCTAGAATGAATTCTCCTAATTTTGTCCTCAGGATAACCGGCAGGGTATAAAATGTAACCCTCGTTATCCTGAGTCATGGGAGCCTTGCCCTTAACAAAGTTAGACAATTTCTTAGGAGGGGCATTAAGTTTGACATTGTCTCCCCTTTGGAAGCCAATGCCATCCTTGATGCCAGGGCGTCTCCCATTATAAAGCATGCTACGAGCAAATTTAAATTTTTTCATTTTCTAAGTTATGCTCGGCAATTTTAGCATCTAATTTAGCTATATGATCATTTTGTTGTTTAATTAAAGTCATGTGATCATGTATAGCATCAATGTTAACATCTCTACATCTAGTACAAATAGAAGTGTGCTCAGTGGTAGATGTAGAGGGTTTGCAAGATTTTAGTTCTACAACCTTAGCATGCAATATTTCATTTTTACTTCTAAGGTCGGAAATAGTAGCATTGCAATCATCAAAATCTTTAGCCTTAGCAAGCAATTTTTCATTTTCATCTCTAAGGCTAGCAAGAGAAATGTTCAACTCTTCAATCCTAGCAAGCAAATCATCATTAACATCTATAGGATTGGAAGTTGAAACATTACAAACATGTGAATCAACCTTAGCTAGTAAATTAGAATTCTCATTTCTAAGGTTGTCTATAGTCTCATGGCAAGTGCTTAGCTCACTAGACAATTTTCGCATTTTTCTACTTCTAGAGCATAAGCATTTTTAACCTTAACATGTTTCTTGTTTTCCTTAATTAGAAAGTCCTCTTGGGAATCCAAAAGGTCATCCTTTTCATGAATAGCACTAATCAATTCATTTAATTTTTCTTTTTGTTCCATGTTAAGGTTGGCAAAAAGCGTACGTAAATTATCTTCCTCATCACTAGCATTATCATCACTAGAGGACTCATATCTAGTGGAGGATTTAGATTTAACCTTCTTCTTTTTGCCGTCCTTTGCCATGAGGCACTTGTGGCCAACGTTGGGGAAGAGGAGTCCTTTCGTGACGGCGATGTTGGCGGCGTCCTCGTCGTCGGAGGAGTCGGTGGAGCTCTCATCGGAGTCCCACTCGCGGCACACATGGGCATCGCCGCCCTTCTTCTTGTAGTACCTCTTCTTCTCCTTTCTTCTCCCCTTCTTGTCGTCGCCCCTGTCACTATCACATGATAATGGACATTTAGCTATAAAGTGACCGGGCTTACCACATTTGTAGCAAACTTTCTTGGAGCGGGACTTATAGTCTTTCCCCCTCCTTTGCTTGAGGATTTGGCGGAAGCTCTTGATGAGGAGCGCCATTTCCTCATTGTCGAGCTTGGAGGCGTCGATTGGTTGTCTACTTGGTGTAGACTCCTCCTTCTTTTCCTCCGTCGCCTTGAATGCGACGGGTTGAGCTTCGGATGTGGAGGGATCATCAAGCTCGTTGATCTTCCTAGAGCCTTCGATCATGCACTCAAAACTTACAAAATTTCCGATTACTTCCTCGGGGGTCATTAATGTATATCTTGGGTTGCCACGGATTAATTGAACTTGAGTAGGGTTAAGGAAAATAAGAGATCTTAGAATAACCTTAACCACCTCGTGGTCATCCCACTTTTTGCTCCCGAGGTTGCGCACTTGATTCACCAAGGTCTTGAGCCGGTTGTACATGTTTTGTGGCTCCTCCCCTTTGCGAAGCCGGAACCGACCGAGCTCCCCCTCGATCGTCTCCCGCTTGGTGATCTTTGTAAGCTCATCTCCTTCGTGTGCGGTTTTGAGCACATCCCAAACCTCCTTGGCGCTCTTCAACCCTTGCACTTTGTTATACTCCTCTCTACTTAGAGAGGCGAGGAGTATTGTTGTTGCTTGAGAGTTGAAGTGCTCGATTTGGGCCACCTCATCCTCATCATAGTCTTCATCCCCTACGGACGGTACCTGTGCACCAAACTCAACAACATCCCATATGCTTTTGTGGAGTGAGGTTAGATGAAATCGCATTAAATCACTCCACCTAGCGTAATCTTCACCATCAAAAGTTGGTGGTTTGCCTAATGGGACGGAAAGTAAAGGTGTATGTTTAGAAATGCGAGGGTAGCGTAGGGGAATCTTACTATACTTCTTGCGCTCTTGGCGCTTAGAAGTGACGAATGCCGCGTCGGAGCCGGAGGTGGATGTTGATGAAGAGTCGGTCTCGTAGTAGACCACTTTCCTCATCTTCTTTTTCTTGTCCCCACTCCGACGAGGCTTGTGAGAAGAGGATTTTTCCTTCTTCTCTTTGTGTGAAGAAGATTTCTTTTCCTTCCCTTTGGAGGAGTCTTTCTTCTCCTTCCTCTTGGTACGGGACTCTCCCGATGAAGTGCTCCCGTGGCTTGTAGTGGGCTTTTCGCCGGTCTCCATCTCCTTCTTGGCGTGATCTCCCGACATCACTTCAAGCGGTTAGGCTCTAATGAAGCACCGGGCTCTGATACCAATTGATAGTCGCCTAGAGGGGGGGTGAATAGGGCGAAACTGAAATTTATAAATATAAACACAACTACAAGTCGGGTTAGCGTTAGAAATAAAACCGAGTCCGCGAGAGAGGGTGCAAAACAAATCTCGAGCAAATAAGGAGTGTGACACAAGGATTTGTTTTACCGAGGTTCGGTTCTCGCAAACCTACTCCCCGTTGAGGTGGTCACAAAGACCGGGTCTCTTTCAACCCTTTCCCTCTCTCAAACGGTCCTTCCGACCGAGTGAGCTTCTCTTTTCAAATCAAAGCCGGGAACAAAACTTCCCCGCAAGGGCCACCACACAATTGGTGCCTCTTGCCTTGATTACAATGGAGTTTTGATCACAAGAACAAGTGAGAAAGAAAAGAAGCAATCCAAGCGCAAGAGCTCAAAAGAACACGGCAAATCTCTCTCGCTAATCACTAAAGCCTTGTGTGGAGTTGGAGAGGATTTGATCTCTTTGGTGTGTCTAGAATTGAATGCCTAGCTCTTGTAAGTGGTTGAGAAGTGGAAAACTTGGATGACTTGAATGTGGGGGTGGTTGGGGTATTTATAGCCCCAACCACCAAACTTGACCGTTGGTGGAGGCTGTCTGTCGTATGGTGCACCGGACAGTCCGGTGCACACCGGACATGTCCGGTGCGCCAGCCACGTCACCAATGCCATTGGATTCCGACCGTTGAAGCTTCTGTCTTCTGGGCCCGCCTAGAGGTCCGGTGCACACCAGACATGTACTGTTCAATGTCCGGTGCGCCAGTATGGGCGTGCCTTACTCCTGCGCGCTTCTGGCGCGCATTGAATGCGCCTGCAGGTGACCGTTGGCGCGAAGTAGCCGTTGCTCTGCTGGTTCACCGGACAGTCCGGTGTACACCGGACATGTCCGGTGAATTATAGCGAAGCAGCCGCTGCGTTTTCCCGAGGCTGGCGAGTTCCGGAGGCCGCTCTTCCTTGGAGCACCGGACACTGTCCGGTGTACACCGGACAGTCCGGTGAATTATAGCGGAGTGCCTCTGGAAATTCCCGAAGGTGGCGAGTTTGAGTTGGAGTCCTCTGGTGCACTGGACAGTCCGGTGCCTCAGACCAGAGGTGCCTTCGGTTGTCCCTTTGCTCCTTTGTTGAATCCAATATTTGATCTTTTTATTGGCTAAGTGTGAACCTTTTACACCTATATAGCTTATACACTAGGGCAAACTAGTTAGTCCAATTATTTGTGTTGGGCAATTCAACCACCAAAATCAATTAGGAAAATAGGTGTAAGCCTAATTCCCTTTCAAATCTGATGGTATCCGGAATAGCAATCCAGGAAAGATAGCACAGAACATACAGCAGTGGAGTCTACCACCTGATCTATCCTTGGGAGCCCGAACGGATCCTTTGGACAATGCTTGTTGAGATCAGTATAGTCGACGCACATGCGCCAATCCACTTTATTCTTTTTGAGTACAAGAACAGGGTTGGCTAACCACTCGGGGTGTAACACTTCTCTAATAAATCCAGCCGCGACCAAGCGAGCTAGCTCGGCGCGAATGGCCTCTCTCTTGTCGGGCGTGAAACGACGTAGTTTTTGCTGGACCGGCCTTGCCTGGGGATAGACTTTCAGTTTGTGCTCGGCTAGTTCTCTTGGGACTCCCGGCATATCCGCAGGTTGCCATGCGAATACGTCTCGGATATCTTGCAGAAACTGGACGAGCGTGTTTTCCTATTTGTCGTCCAGGCTGGAGCTGATGATGGCAGTCTTGCGCTCATCAGCGAACCCCAGGTTGATCCTTTTAGTTTCTTTAGTCGGCCGCATAGAGGTCGCGGTCTGAGCCTCACTCGCCGGTACTACAAGGTCCTCCTCAGGCTTAGAGTTCACCCGTGTTGAAGAAGTCGTCGACGGCTTGGTGGTGAGGGCCGCTTGGATGGCCACTCGGAAACACTCTGCGGCGCCTTGGAAGTCAGCGTGCACAGTTATGATCCCTTGTGGTCCTGGCATCTTCAGTATCATGTACGTGTAATGCGGAATGGCCATGAATTTTGCCAATCCCGGCCTCCCGATGATGGCGTTGTACCCGCAGTCAAAGTTCGCCACTTCGAACCTCAGGAACTCGGTTCTGTAGTTATCCGGAGTTTCGAAGGTGACGGGCATGTAGATGTGGCCCAGCGGGTATTCTCCTTCAGTCGGCATGATGCCGAAGAAAGGAGTGTCTGACTCGCGGAGCTCTTTGAGGTGAACTCCCAAGCCTTGGAGTGTCCGGGGGAAGGTGACGTTGATGCTGCTCCCCCCGTCCACTAACACCTTCTTCACCCTGCTCTCTCGGATCACCGGATCGACGAGGAGCGGGTATTTGCCTGGGTGGTCGAAGTTGAGCCATTGATCCGCCCGAGTGAAAGTGATCGGGTGCTCCGACCACCGGTATGGGGCGGGAGGACCGGTGGTCGCCACCAATATCTGGCGATCATTGAGCTTTTGTTGTCTTCTATTTTCCTGCGATCCGTGTCCGCCGAAGATGACGTTGACCTCCCTGTCAACGCGTGGGAAAGCTCCTCCCCCTCCCTCCTCCTGCTGCTGGGGTTGTCGTGGTTCTTCTGGCCCTCCTCGCGGCGGAGGAGGAGGTAGAGGTTGGAAGGGTCGGCCGTGCCCGATGGAGTGCTTGAAGTCCCGACAGTTCCGAAGAGTGTGGCGCATGTCCTTATGGTACGGGCACTGGGCGTCGAGGATGTTGTCCAGCGTGCGTTCGCCTCCGCGAGGTCCTCCCCGGGCGCGATAGGCTGGTGGTCCGGCGGCGTGTACTTCTTCGCGAGGTCTCTTCTCCCAGCGTTTGTCGGGTTGCTGGTTCGCGTCGCGTCGTGGTGCTGCCGGTGCGGGCTTCGTTCCTCCGATGAGGTCCTGGGCTCGCTCGTCGGCGGTGATGTAGAGGTCGGCTTCCCGGAACAGCTCCTCGGAGGTAGTCGACGCCTTCTGCAATATGGCTCGGACGAAGGCCGAGTCATTGGATCCTCTGTAGAAGTCCTCGATCACGGCCGCCTCCGTGACCTCAGGGATACGATTTCTCATGGTCTGGAACCTTTTGAGGTATGACCGGAGATTTTCGTCCCTCAGCGCTTGATGGATTTGAGGTCCCACGGTTGCGCCGGTTTGTCAGAGAGGACTGAAAATTGGCGGTGAAGCGTCGACTGAAATCGCCCCAGTCATCGATGCAGTGTCGGGGTAGATGTCGCAGCCATTGCAGCGCGTCTTGCCCGAGGACAATGGGTAAGTACGCGGTCATCACGTCCTCGGACGCCCCGGCGGCCCGAGCAGCGGTCGTGTAGACGGCTAGCCAGCCTCCTGGATCCTGCTTAGGTTCATATTTATCGACATTGGATACCTTGAAGTTAGGGGGCCATTGGATGGCCCTAAGGCGTGGAGTAAGAGCAGACACTCCACACGTGTCCTCCTGTCGTCGGGGATGATGTCTGTCCCGGGGAGGGGAGTAGTTGTTGTGGTTCCTCGACCGTCCCCGAGTAGTACCGCCAGTTGAAGCCGTTGCCGACTCAGTTTTGGTGGCCTGGCTTCGAGCTGGGATGCCATGATCCCTGTCGTACTCCTCCCGGTGGCAGATCTCGTTCTCATGCCGTCGTTCACGCGAAGCATTGATGGAGCTTCGTGCGTCCCGTCGACTGTTGATAGCGTGTCGTAGATCGTTCGGCGGGTGGGCAAGCGGTAGAAGATGGTTGGCCGCCTGGGTGAACAGTCGTCGATAGCCCTCGGCGTCAGGAGTCCGAGGGAGTCCATCAGCTATCCGAGCTAGTACTCCTCCGACTTCACTTGGCGTGTTCATGGCTCGGGCGAAGTCGGGATTCAGGTTGCGCCCGAAGAGTGGATTCTCCCGTCGTTGCCTTGCATCTTGCTCGGCTTGTTCCTGAACCCGGCGGTGATCACGTCGTCGGGAGTTCCTTCGTTCTCTGAAGACGCGTTCCTCCGGAGTTTCTCCTATCTCCGAGACCTCGTCCCGCGAGACAGGTTGCTCCGAATCCCGTTCTCCGGCCTCGTGGTGTCGCCGAATGTTTCGGCGCCGGTTTCTCCGTCGGCGGGATTCCCGCTGAGGTGGTTCTTCTCCGGGCACGGTTGGCTCGTCGTCGGAGACGGTGGGCGACTCCACTCTCCCGATGAAGAGGACGTCAGGGTAGAATGGTACGGTGGTCATGACGATCTTTTTTCCGTTCTCCTTTGAGGGCGGAGGAACGGAAAGAACAACTTGCTTTCTCCCGGCCTCTTTCTTCCTTGCGACCCGTGTCATTCTTTCGTCGGGGAAGTAGATAGTGGAGTTCTCCGGGTCAGCGGGCCCTCGGCCCCTGACTTTCTGAAGGCGATCTTTTTTCGGAGAGCTGGAGGTTGCGCTTCTCCGGTATTTTCAGAGTTTGTTGGAGGAGACTTCTTTTTCGGTGGATCTGCAATGCGGTGTAAAGTTCCCTCTTCATCTGCTATGGATGAGATTGTTCCAAAGCAGAATACGGATCCGGGACGGAGGGTGATCTTGCTGTGGAAGGTGACGGCCATTGAGCTAGCTTGGATCGTCGACACACCCCCTACCTGGCGCGCCAGCTGTCGGTGTTTTGGGTCCGACCGCACACCCGGGGTTGCCCCTCTAGGTGTTTTAGGAGTAGGACGGTGTCGCCGACTGTAGCAAAATGGTTCGTGCCAGATGCACGAGGGACAATGGACAGTGTTTACAGGTTTGGGCCGCTTAGAGATGCGTAACACCCTACGTCCTGGTGAGTATGCTTTGTGTAATGGGTTACAAGGTAGCTCTCTAGAACGTGGAGAGTTGAGGTGGATGGCTGAGTGATGGGATCGATCGTTCTGAAGGGGTGCCCCCTAGGCCTTATATATTCGACCGTGGGGCAATACATTTAGATATGATAACAATGTGCACCTAAAAGATAGTGAACTGTTTGAGTCTATCTTCCTATGGTTCTGCCGACCTATCCTCGCCTGGTTCCGTTGCATGGGGCTCCAGCGCGGGAAAGTCGGATCTTTGTTGTGGTCGCTTGCTCAACGTTGTGGGCCGTCCGGGCTTGCTCCAATCCGGCCTTACGTCAACATGCTTTACTGATTGTCCCTCCCAGGCCCACGAAGGAATGGCCTTATGATTTATTGGGCCCTTGGGCCTCTCGTGAGGTCTTTTACCCTTCCAGTGGACCCGGGGGATATCTGTCCCCCACAGCGCTTTAGTTCAAAAATAAACTAGCGGACGATAAATATTTAAGAACGGGGTAGTAACATTTAAAACAATCCAGTGGAACTATGACAGATAGGTAAAGGGGATCTGACATTTGGGAATGATTACTCACAATAGGGGAAAATCATGGGCACATGGCAGCAGGTTGTCAACACTCAAGCACACAACGCTCGCCCTCGCCTATGAATGAGCAAAGAAAGGGAATCAAGTGGTTGAAGTTGTATAGCTTGTGAGAAGATGTAATGACATGGGAGGATTTGGGCGGTGGCGCGGCGCCAGTGTAGGCTGCACGCGTGGCACTGCTACTAGGGTCGAAGGGAGGCTGGAGGCGAACTGGCGGTGGCGGATGCCCGAGTCAGAGCCCGCCGACCACCTCAGAGGTTGCTGTCTTGTGCCCTTACCAGATCCATGGAGCCTAAAGGCGTGGAGAGCGATACAGGACTGGAGGGAGGCAGCCGTGTCGCTGGCAACATAGGAAGCGTAGCCGCGCAGGTTTTGCGAAATAATTGGAAGAGCATATTTCTTGTGACTGAGGGAGGCTACCAGCGTCAGGCTCAATCGTTGCAAGCAGAAGGTCTTTTGGGTCATATTTTTGGGATAGATTTTTTGGCTAAAAAATCTATATAAAAGATGACTTTTGGGCTACGCCCCGGGCCACGACCCAGGTGGCCCGGGTCCCAAATCTGCCTCTGGTTGCAGCACCAAAATCGGAAGCTCTACATCATCGTAGACAGATTAAGGGTGCGTTTGGTAGAGCTTCCACAGCTCCGCTCACAGCGAGAATCATTCCTGTAGAGCCAAACGGTAAAAATCTAAAGTGGGAGCCAAAAAACCTGCTTTCTACTACTTTCAACCTGCTCTCCACTTTCTAACCTCTCAGGAATCACTTCACAACATATTTACCAAACGAGCCCTAAGATTCATCAGTAATTCTTTGAACGATGTATGAGATGATCAGGTTGTCAGATTTGGCAGATTCAAGCTGTGGCGCATCGGAGGATCAGTCCTCGTCGGCTTTTCCTTCTCTTCAGACTTACCTTGTGCGCACTGTAGCCTATAAATTTATCACAGCACTGATCGCGGTCGTCCACACAGCTAGGGATGGCAATGGGTACCCGAAACCCGAAACCCGATGGGTAAAAACCCTATTAGGGCACGTGTATGGCGGATTTTAATACACATGGGTATTTTATTGGGTCATTTGTTATGCCCATCGGGTACGGTGGGTGTGGGTATGTTCTCTGTTGCCCTATACCCGCTACCCGGTCGGGAACCCGCTAATGTATGATACGTGGGTACCCGGTCCGGATTTATATATCTCATATAAAATGGATGCTATGTTTTGTCCATAGTTTTGTAGAATCAATGCTATGTTTTGTGTGATTTGAAGGCATGATATTGCCATTTAATGTTGAATATTGTTGAACCAATGATAAAATTATGTTGGGTTCGATACATTTGTTATGCTGGTACTTATTTTTGCGATTCAAATGATCATGTCTATTGTAATGTTAATGGGTATGGGTACCCGATGGGTACCCGCTACCCATGGTGGGTATGGGTATGGCGTAATTTTGTACCCATGATGGGTAGTGGGTATGGGTATGGGTCATTTTTTTCCTAGTGGGTATGGGTATGGCTTCGTGTGCCCACTGGGTACCTTACCCACTGCCATCCCTACACACAGCTACCCTAGTGGCGGGGCGGGGCCCAGTTACCGGTGTGGTCGCCAACTCGCCATGGACCCCCCCCCCTCTGTCCTCAGTTTCGGCCTGCTGAGTGCTTGAGCGATAGCTTCTTGGGCCGCGATATGAAGGATCGAGTACCGACAAGATATAGAAGATGACCAATTGTTGGGCCTATTTTTCTCACTTTGTTTAGCCCAACAGTCGTCTATTGAAGGCCGTTGGTAGTTTTGTTCCCCAAATGTTGACTTCTACACAAGGATATGTTGGACGAAGTCTGGTTGTGCCATGTTGCCTGAAATTTCTCGGTTGTGTGTTCCAATGTTATTGCTCAGATTTCGTCGGTGGCTTCTATCTCCGATAGTAAAGAGACTGTTGGGCATATACCTTCTCAACCAAGTCTCTGTTGAGAAATGCTGATTTGGCATTCATATGATGCACCTTTCAACCACTAGATGCAAGTGCTATTATTAACCTATCGTCTCAATACGGGCTATCGACACAAACACCTCTTTAAAGTCCACCCACTCACACTAAGCGTAGCCTTTTGTTACTACTTGACCTTGTGTTTCATTATCTTTCTTCAGCTTAAAAACCCACTTGAGGCCTGTAGCACTGCTAGCTCCTAGGTTTAGTTGGACGGAATCGACTTCATTTCATCTAACATTGGATCCCTCCAAAACTGTTCTCTGAAAGCATCCTCCACACCATTAGGTTCTTTTGCTGCTAGATAACACAACTCACTATACTCAGAATTTGTTACCTCTTCAGTGGTGTCATGAATGTTTTCCAATGTTCTAAATCTCAGTGGCACCCCATTAGAATTCACTGATTCTCTAGTTGGTGGTGTTGCAAACTCGACTGCCTATACAACATGGCTTCCTGGAGGTGTTGATTGTGCTAGTGTTATACCTGAATTATTGCCAATTGACACTAACCAAGGGAAGGTGATCATGGATTGAGAGCAAATGATTTAGCTGAACCTTCAGATACTATACATGAGTTTCCACTATCAGTTGTTGTTCCCTATCGGACAATAGTGTAAAAATCCACTTCAAACACACGGGTAGAAGGTTCATCTGGGATCTCTTCATTCCACCTCCAAGCTCAATTCTATTCATATATTACATCTCAATATATGTGGAGCTTCTTGGCTATAGGATCATACAACCTATAGCCCTTTGTCCCGGCCTCATAGCCAATAAACACCATCATTGTGGACATGTCTGACAACTTGGAAATACCAGTGCCAACTTTTTTGACATGAGCTACACAATCAAATATTTGAAGGTGATGTACCTTGGGTTTCTTGTTATGCCATGCTTCATAAGGTGTTCTTCCTTGAGGGCTTCTTTTTGGGGCACGGTTCAGCAAATATATTGTTGTGTACTCTTGCTCTTCAGTAGACATCTCGCCATCTCCACCATTGTACGATTACGATGCTCCATGACACCATTATGTTGTGTGTATGGTGTGGTGGTGAAGTGCTTTATGTCGTTCTCATCACAATATTCCTTGAACTCGAAAGAATTGAACTCTCCACCATGGTCACTATGGAAAGCATGAAGCTTGTAACCATGTTCAGTTTCTACAAGTGCCTTCACACGCTTGAAGAACTTGAAAGCCTCATCCTTTGTTGTCAGAAATTCCACCCACATGTATCAGATATGGTCATTAACAATAAGCAGGAAGTAGCTCTTACCCCTTGACGTCTTTAGTCTAATCTGCCCACAAATGTATGTAGAATTGATCGACTAGCTTGTCAACCCTGTAATTTGTCACCTGTGGGAACAGATGTTGACATTGTTTTTCGAGTGCATAGCTGTCACAAAATTCTTTCACCTGATTCACCAACGGCAGTCATTGGACCATCCTTTTCACACCAAGCTCTCGAAGTGCCCAAAAATTGAGATGGCAATAGTGAGCATGCCATAGCTAGGCCTCATCATCTACCTTTGCCACCAAGCACAAAGGAGAAGCAAGCTACATCTTCAACAAATATAGACGCTTATTGATTTAAGGTGCTCAAGCTAGCAATGGGTACTCGACATCGAACACATTGCAGAATCCATCCTCCTTTACGATCTTGCAGCACCCTCCTCAAATTAGCCTAGACTTACAATATTGCTCTTCAATTTTGGAATAAAGCAGACTTCGATGAGTACCTTGTGGCCCTTTGTATTGGTCTAGAGCATCATAGAAGAAATGTCCTCGATCTCAACAAGTGATCCATCGCTAAAACACATTGGGTTGCACGTAGACATGTCTAGTGATGCGAGCACATCAAGGCATCCCATCATGTGATTGCTAGTCCCCGTGTTGAGGATCCAAACATCATTGCCTTGATCACGATCAGTAGGGATCATCTTCTTCTCATCAAGATGCACAAATTGATCAGCCATGTGCGCCTTGGATGTCATGACATTGCATGACTTCCTCTCGATGTGCACATCATTAACCGTAGCCAACAAGAGCGCCGACAATTCTAGCTCCACTTGCACATGATGTGCCTCTTCCTTATTGTTGGTGTTCGGACTAGCGGTCCTAACCAACTAGTAAAATGATGTCGCGTGCCCAGAATCTAGATGGTGTGCGAGTTGACACAAGCAGTTTATCCTGGTTCGGGCAAAGCGACGCCCTACTTCCAATAGAGGGGGATGAGGCATATATTACTCGCACCGGGGTGCCTATAGTAGGGATTACAAGCACATCGGGAGAGGGGAGGTTCCCAAGTCCCTAGAGCTAATTGAGGCAAGTGCCAATACCGAAAGACTTGGAGAAAAACTATTGAGTGTTCACCTGCCCTTGGAAGAACTACCACTGCCCTATTTATACACCTAGGAGATGTATGTTGTGAAGCCCGGTGACATTGTCTTCTCAGGGGAGATGTCTTGGCGTCCTGTGAGTGACATGACAGAGTACTGCGTTGTTGACTTGTGCTTGCTGATTTCCTGCTGAGAGTCGAGGCCGAGGCCGAGGCCGAGGGGTTGGTCGTACGCCTGAGCCCCTAGGGGAGGGGTCGCCCATACCATAGTTGTTGTAACATGGCTTTGGCATGGGTAAAAGCCTACTTACGGGGTGTGTCAGCGTCCTTGTGCTGGGTGACGTTGTGATTCCTTTGCTGTGATTATCAAGGTTAGAGCCCTGCTCGGGCGAGGTGAAAGTCTTCCCGAGGCGATGGTCGAGTCTTCCCTTACGTGTGCCACAGTTGGCGGAGTGGCTGCCTACGGGATTCACGGTGGGGCAGGTAGCAGAAGCCAAGCTCGGGCAAGGCGAAGACATCACCTGAGGCTAAGCTTAGCGTCAAGCGAGACGGAGATTGCGCCCGAGGGCAAGCCCAGCGTCGGCCGAGGCGGAGATTTGCGCCCGAGGGCCGGTACGCTTCTTCTGTCGTATTAGATGTCCCATCGAGGGATGGCAGGCAGCGTGCGTGGAAAGTGGCGGGAGCGTAATCATGATGTTGCGCTTGGACATGACCGCTGTCTTGTAGTCATTGTGCTCCTATACCTCAGTGTGGGGTAGGTGTGCTCATTAAATGCGAGTGTCCCCCGCCGGCCTTCGGGGTCCTTTGTCCTATCTGCCTGGGATCGGCTCGGGCAAGATGGACGGAGCGGTGGAGAATTCGGGCGAGGCAGAGATTTGCTAGAGGCAGGGGACCCTCGGGGAGGGGCCTTGACGCCTGTAGGGAAGACCTCCGCGGTGGGCCTCGGGTTAGGAGGTGTCTCGGCTGCTTTCCTTCGGGGGTTATGTCTACACATTTCCTGAGTGCGTTTGAGAGGGATAATCTGGGTACCCCTAATTATCACACCTGACACTTATGCTCCATCCTGGGTCACTTGCAATCTTGCTTGTAGTGACCATAGATACCACAACTACGACATCTTCCCTTTTGCCTCATCGTTCCCTTGGATGTTCAGTTGGCAATATGCTTCTACTTGCCATTGTGCCCATCACCATTTGATTTGGCCTGGTTGGAGTTGCCTTGTATCTTGCCTCTGCCTGTCGAGGATGAATCAGGGGTGAGTCAATGGCGGTACTTTGACAGCTACTCCTCGTTTGATAGCATGAGTCACCTTGTCTTCTCATTGATGGAGTCGGTCTGAAATCGGTATTCAGTAGCCTTAAGGAGTCTGACCAAGTCTTTCACCATTAATGTCTTCAAATCAAGTAGCATCTCAATCGAGACCACGATCTGGGAGTCATGCTTCAATAGCACGTGCCACATATTCTTCACAGCACGAGTGTCATTGATAGTTTCCCTGAGCCCTCATAGATCCTGGCCATTACATTGATACACAACATGAAGTCATCTACAAGCTTGCCGTCCTTAAAGGTGGTATTCTTGAACTCTTGAAGAAGGCATTGGGCATGGGCTTCCTTTATGCGATCATCCCCCACGCATGCTTTTCACCACCTCGCATGCCTCATTAAACGTCTTCTTACTCCCAGCATCACTAATATCTCCCTAAGTAGGGATCAAAACGGATGGAAACAATTGGTAAACACTAAAACCATTTCTGTTTTCATTTTTTATCGAAAATGGTAGCTTTAGAAACAGAAACGATATCAATATTTCGGAAACATGGAAAACAAAAATTCACTATGGAAAATACACTAGTAACGGTCGAAATCTAAAATATGTTCGGTAATCATATCAATATGAAAATATCTCAATATAAAAAGTTCACAATATGACAAGGTTAATAAATAACACAAATATCACAAGTTCCCAATATAACAAGTTCACAAAGAACACAAGTTCACAAAATGAAACAAGTACACACCCATAAGCACGTCAACACGATTATTTTTTTTAAAGTTTATAGGCTCTATATATTTATAATATAAAAACCATTACATAACATGAAATCACTTGGGTCACATTGGATAGTAGAGTGCACCTAAGCCTTTCACTCTAGCTTACTATGGTTCAAATCTCCTCCACCCTTCAATTTTGACGATTATCGTGAATAAACATATTGGGCCCCTCGTGGTGGGCACGTGGGCTAGGTGAGGTTGGGCTGTCCGGTTAGCGCTTGGCCCTATTAGCTTCATTGGCCTATTTTTAATTTTGATAAAATTTCGAGAAGAAGTTTTGGTAAATTCCGATTAAAATCAGTAACCGAAGGAAACGGTCGGTAAAATGTGAAATTGATTTTGATTCCGCTTTCGATAAACTCCGACAACGGATCCTTTTCTAAAAAATACCATTACCAATGAATCTGATAAAAAAATAGAAAAATGATTACTAGAATTTCAAAAATTCTGAATCCATTTTCATAACTATTCATGAGCACACTTCATGCTAGCGCCATCGGGCTCGATGACCTCTCATATCTTCATGCCTTCATAGTTGCACTGTGAAAGGGAAATGGCCTTCAACTATTTCTATATTTGTTTTGGTGCTTGATGACCACCACAACCACTTGGACTAACTAGTTTGCTGAGTTTATGGTTCACATGTTCATAAGATCAATTTCTAAGTTTCTAAGACCAAAACTGCTCAAACTAGGCACACAGTGGTAAATTTTGCGAAAGATGGACTTTCAATAGATAAACACGTTGGATAAGTTCCAAACACCCCTCAATATGTATTTGAACCAACCAAAAGCTACCGAAAAGCTCAGATTTAGTATTTCACTCTTTTGGATCTAGTTTGAACCTAAACCTGAATATGAGTTAGAGAGATCAAATGTGCAAACTCCATGGCCTAGACTAGTTGGAAAGTCAAAATATATATTTGTCCAAGTCATTGGAACACTCTCATGTGCAGCCAAACTCATTTGAAGAAGACATGTCAAAACATGCTAAAGTTTAGATGTGTAGAGGTGCACCGGATCGGTCTAGCGGTGGACTGGACAGAGTGCGCAGAGGGTCTTTACACTAGTCTGGGCTGACTAGTGCACTAGACCAGTGTGGTGGTCCATCTGACTAGTTTACTAGAGAGGTGAAAGGGAAATGGTCTTAACCATTTCCTATAATCGATTTTGGTGTTTCACGTCCATCACAAACGATATGAGCTAATTAGTTTGCCTAGTTGATGTTTTTCTCAGGTGCATAAAGTTCACATATACATACAAAGAAAATGACCTTGGGGGAATTCTATTTGGATTGGAGCAAAACAGATTGGTGCAGCCTGTGGAGCACCGGACACTGTCCGGTGCCCAGGCTGGAGACCTCCGTGAACTGGTCGCTCTCGGGTTTTCTCAGCGCACATCCACTAAAATTCATCGGACTATCCGGTGTGCCACCGGACTATCCGGAGAGACAACGAAGCAATGGTCAACTTTGCCCAACGGTCGACTGCGCTGACTACAGGGCAGTCTGCAACACAAAAGTCAGAAGTCAGTCTGCAAAGTCAGAACACACCGGACTGTCGATGTGCCACCGGACTGTCCGGTGCTGCAAGAGGACAGAAGATTTCAACAGTCAACAGCACCAAACCCAACGGACGTGGCACTCATCGGACAGTGAATAGTGCAGTGTTCGGTGCACCACCGGGCTGTCTAGTGTGCCCATCGACAGCAACGGCTGGAATAGTGGTTGGGGCTATAAATACCCCCAACCACCACCATTCAAGCCATCCAAGCATTGCAACTTCCTCATTCAATACTAGAGCAAAAGAATACACTTCAAAAACACAATCAAAGCATCAAATCCTCTCCAAGCTCCACAATCAAGTCAAGTGATCAAAAGTGCTTAGTGACTTGAGAGAGGGTAATTTGTGTTTGTTTTGTTTCTCTTTGTTGCTTGGTTGCTTTCTTCTTCTCACTCTAATCTTTCCAAGTGTTTTGTAAAGCTAGCAAGAGACACCTAATTATGTGGTGATCCTTGTGGGGTCTTAGTGACCCGAGTGATTAAGAAGAAGCACTCGACCGGTCTAAGTGACCGATTGAGAGAGGGAAAGGGTTAGAATAGACCCAGCCTTTGTGGCCTCCTCAACGGGGAATAGGTTCTTTGGAACCGAACCTCGGGAAACAAATCGCCGTGTCCACTTGTGTTGATCTTCACCATTCGATTTTTTCTTCCCTCTCCTCTCTCTAAAGTCCTCTTGCTCACATTGATTTGAGTTTGCTCCCAAAGTTATCCACATTGATTGAGCAACTCATAGCATGAGGAACTATCTTCCACACTCCGAATTCACGATTATTTATTTCTAACCCTAACCCCGTGTGAAGTGTGTGTTCAAAGTTTGTAAACTTTAGGTTTCACCTATTCAGCACCCCCTCTAGGTGACTTTCAAGAGGTCATTTTCAAAGTTGAAGGGGAGCTAGCACACCAGCCTGTTCTGGTGGTGCACTGGATCATGTGACTTCAACGACTACTTTCATATTCCAACAGTTGTGCTAACATGGCAGCGATTCAATGGTGCACCAACCTGATCTGGTGGGGTTTGACAAGACTTGCCTCCATGAAAACGGTCACTGAATGAATAGTCCGCCAGAGGTCCTGTGCGCCCACTTTACCATCACTGTTGGAGGTCCGGTACCACGCAGAAAAGTGCAGTTTTCTCCATTTCCCTCCAACGACTATATGTGATAATTGGGGCTATAAATACCCCTCCAACCAGCATTCAATACACACAAGAGCTACACCAAATTCACATTCATTGCTTGCGACAACTCCAAGTGATCTAACTCCTCCTAATTGCCACATTTAGTATAATTGAGCTAGGGAAGTTATTAGTGCCTTGCAAAGCATTTGTTTGAGTTTTTTTTGCAACCGGTTCTTGTGTTCTTGTGTTTCATTCTAATCTTCAATCCCATTCTCTTTGTGTACAGGCTAGTGAGAGATTCTGAATTGGTTTGGAAATCCTTGCAGAGAATCAAGTCTCTTAAAGTGAGAAGGAACACTCAAGCGATCTCAGTGACCATTGAAAGTGGACAAGGGTGGAAAGAGACCCTTTTTAGTGGACTCTGTAATGGAGAGGTAGGTTTCCTTATGAAACCAAACTCAAGTAAATAAATTGCTTGTGACTCTTGTTTGTGTTTTGCCTATGATTTGTTTCTCCCTTCCCTCTTCTAGTTCCCTTGCTTGCGCTTGAGTCCAAATCAATTGTATTGGTCCCTTAAGTAATTCCACAATCTTTAGAGCAATATTTGCAAGAAGAACTACTCTCCCTCACTCTGATCGACTTGTTTCTTGTACTATCACCTAACCGAGTTTTGAGAATTTGTTTTAAGTGATAAATTTTAGGTTTCACCTATTCACCACCTCTAGGCGACTTTCAATTGATATCAGAGCCCAAAACTTCATTAGAGACTAACAACTTAAATTGATGTTGGGAGAAGTCACTGCCAAGAATATGAAGATGTTGTCAGGAGAGAAGCATGAAAAAGGTGCTGTCGGGAGGAAAGCCTGAAGGCAAGGTGCCCTCAAGGAAGAAGCACAAGAGAAAGAAAGAAGAATTTCAAGGCTCCTCCAAATAGCACAAGAAGAAGGACATCAAGAAGAAATGTATGCGAAAGGTGTTCTACTACAAGACCGACATGTCTTCAAAACCTTCCACATCCAGCACCGAGTTGACATCTTCAAAGTGCCATAAGTGCAAACTGATTAATCAAATTCCATTTTGTTATCCTCACATTTGTAAACATACCCCAGGCTTTCGATACCATTTGGAAAACCACCACATTTTGATGTGAGGATTATTTGTGGTGGAGTTTTAAATGAAAAGTAGCTTGTACTCACTCCACCCAAGCATTTGGGATGTTATTGGATTAGGAATGAAGATATCAGATATAGGATATGAGGACTACAACTCAGACAAGGTGGCCTAAATCGTCCACCGCAACTCTCAAGCAACAACGGTATTACTTGCCTCTTTGTTTAGGGAGGAATACAACAAAGTGTGTGGGTTGCAAACTGCAAAGGAAATTTGGGACGCACTCAAGATGACATAAAGGTGACAAGACCACCAAGATCATAAGGATGGAGTTCATTGAAGGAGAGATCAGAAGGTTCATCATCAACAAAGAAAAAAGGCCTCAAGAAATGTATAGCCGGCTCAAGACGTTGGTGAACCAATCCCAAACCTTGGGAGAACAAAATGGACCGACCATGAAGCTGTTAAACTCATGTTAAGGTTACTTGTTTCATGTAATGCTACACTTGTTACTCTATTGCATGAAAATCTTAAGTATGAGGTCATGACCCCTAAGGAAGTGCTTAGCAAGTTCCTTAACCACGAGATGATGGTTAAGGACTCTAAGTATGTCGAGGACCTGCATAAGAAAATGCCACCACAACTGAGCCACAAGTCGTTGCCTTCAAGGCAACAAGCGAGAAGGAGGAATGTGCCCTAAGTAAGAAGCTTCTAATCGACTCCTCCAAGCTCAATGATGAGGAGATGGCCCTCGCATTAAAAGCTTTTGTCAAATCTTCAAGTGTTAGAAAGGACTAAACACCCTATGGCAAGAGGGTTTGCTAGAAATATGTTAAGACCGGTCATTACATTGATAAATTCTCATATGCTAGTGATTATGACAGGGAAGAATACAAGAAAAGGAACAAAAAGATAGAGAAGGGGAAATTCTTCTACAATAAGGGAGACGAAGCCCACATCGACAAGGAGTGGGACTCAGACGAAAGTTCCTCCTCCAACTCCGATGATGAGGGCATCACCACCCTCACCATCAACAAATGCGTCCTCTTCCAAAATGTCGACCATAAGTGCCTTATGGCAAAGGAGAGCAAAAAGAAGGTATACCCAAGATCCTCTCCTGAGTACACATCCTCTGATAGTGAATCTAGTGATGAGGAGTATTTGTCTAAGTTTTTCAAATGCCTTAGTCAAGACCAAGTAGCTAAGGTGAATGAATTAATCAAAACCATCAACGAGAAGGATGAAATATTGGAGAAGCAAGAGGATCTACTTGTTAATAAACATGCTAAATTCTCTAAGCTAGAAAAGGCCCTAGCTCATGAAATTGAGAAGAATAAAATTTTGACTCATGAGCCGAATACTTGCAATGATTCAATTTCTTATCTTATGATTAAGAATGTTAATTTATGCACCAACATTAAGGAATTGAATGATTGCCATGCTTATACATCTTCGGTTGCTCATATCTCTATTTGCACTAGATGCCAAGATGTAGATATTGATGTTTTTGTTGAAAATGTTGGTATGATAAAAATTCAAAATGAGCACATAGCAAAATTAGAAGCTAAAATTGTTGAGCATGAACTTAAAAATGAGAAATTCAAATTTGCTAGAAGCATGCTATTTAATGGGAGACGCTCGAGTATTGAGGATGATGTTGGTTTCGAAACCGGAGGCAAAGAAAACACTGAAGCTAACGACAATGGAAAGGAATTTCTAAAATTTGTGAAGGGCAAGGCTCTAATTGTTCATGACTATGATGCTTACATTATTTATTCTAAGAATTATCATGCTAAGAATGCTCATGCCAATAATGCTAAAATTGCTCATGTTTATCATTCTTATGCTTCTAATGCAAAAACATCTCATTCTAGGCATATTGTTTCCAATGCTCTAATTGCTCAAGTGCCTAAAGAGAAAACTAAGAATGTATCAATCGACTGCACATGTCTTTCTATACATTTGATGCATCTTATGGGTTACTAACAAATCTAACAAAGTTGTTGCCAAATATGTTGGACCCTAGCACAAGAGCACCAAGACTTGTGTTTGGGTCCCAATGTGCTTCTTACTAATGTCAAAGGACCCAAGACTGTTTGGGTACTAAAGAACAAGGCCTAAATTGTGTTTGTAAGTTTATGCATTTGGAGGCTCAAGTTGGGTAATTGATAGCGGATGCACAAACCACATGATGGGTGAGAAGAGAATGTTCTCATCCTACAAAAAGAACAAGGACTCCAAAGATGCTATTACATTTGAGGATGGGAGTCAAGGAACGGTAAGAGGTTTAGGTAATATTGCAATCACCACTAAGCACATTATTTTAAATGTCTATTTGGTGGATTCCCTAGACTACAATTTGCTTTTCGTATCTCAATTATGTTCAATATGTTACAGTTGTTTATTTATGGATGTTGGTGTTACCGTTTTGAGAAGAAGTGACGATTCGATTGCTTTTAAGGGAGTGTTAAAGGGAAAGCTCTATCTAGTAGATTTTTCGAATGATAAGGTTGAACTTGACACTTGCTTAGCTAAAATTAATATGGGTTGGTTATGGCATCACCGACTTGCTCATGTTGGTATGAAGAATCTCCACAAACTTCTTAAAGGGGAACACATTTTAGGACTAATCAATATGTATTTTGAGAAAGATAGGACTTGTAGCGCATGGCAAGCAAGAAAGAAAGTTGGGACACATTATCCACACAAGAACATCATGACGATAGAAAGACCTTTGAAGCTCTTGCACTAGGATTTATTTGTCCCAATCACTTACATTAGCATTAGTGGGAGTAAGTATGGTTTAGTTATTATGGATGATTATTCTCGCTTCACTTGGGTGTTATTTTTGCAGGATAAATTCGAGACCCAATGGACTCTGAAAAGATTCTTAAAGACATATCAAAATGAGTTTGGCTTAAGAATAAAAAAGATCAGAAGCGATAAGCGAATAGAGTTAAAGAATGCTCAAATTGAAAAAAAAATTCTTGGAGAGGAGGGAATCAAGAATGAGTTCTCTTCTCCCTACACACTGCAACAAAATTTTATGGTAGAGAGAAAGAATCGAACTCTAATGGATATGGTGAGAACCATGCTTGAGGAGTACAAGACTTTGGATCGGTTTTGGGTGGAGGCGGTCAACATGACTTGCTACGCCATCAACCGGTTATATGTACACCGAATCCTCAAAAAAACATCTTGTAAACTCCTTACCAGTAAAACGCTCAATGTTTCATATTTTGCAGTATTTGGGAGTAAGAGCTTTATTCTTGTCAAGAAGGGTAGAAACACTAAATTTGCTCCTAAAGCATTAGAAGGCTTTTTACTTGGTTATGGATCAAACACAAGGGCATATAGAGTCTTCAACAAATCCACTAGATCAGTTGAAGTTTCTTGTGACATTGTGTTTGATGAGACTAATGGCTCTCAAGTAGAGTAAGTTGATTTTAATGAACTAGATGATGAAGTGGATCCATGCACCACTCGAAGGAACATGTCCATTAGGGATGCGTGCCCGTAAGAACCACAAGTGCCAACTCAAGCACAAGATCAACCATCTTCCTACACACAAGCATGTCATCTAACTCAAGATAAAGAGAGGCTCAAGAAGATGATGAACAAATTCAAGATATTGATCAAGCTCAAGATGGGAGCATACATCAAGGGGACAAGAGGAAGAAATTCAAGAAATACAAGTACCCAAGGTGCCTCACCCAAGAGTCCATCAAGCAATTCAAAGAGCTCACCCCATCGACATAATCTTTGGTGATATCCAAAAGGGGGTAACCACTCGCTCTAGAATTGCAAATTTCTTTGAAAATTACTCTTTTGTGTATTCTCTTGAGCCTTTCATGGTTGAAGACGCATTGAAGGATCCAAACTGGGTTATGGCCATGCGAGAGGAGCTCAACAATTTTAAAAGAAATGAGGTTTGTCACTTAGTATCATGTCCTAACCAAAATATTTTAGGAACCAAGTGGGTCTTCCACAATAAACATGATAAAAATGGTGTGGTGATGAGGAACAAAGTCCGACTTGTGGCCAAGGGGTACTCACAAGTCAAAGGTTTGGATTTTGGTGAAACCTTTAAACCTATAGCTAGGCTTGAGTCCTCAAAAAAAAACATCTTGTAAACTCCTTACCGGTAAAACGCTCAATGTTTCATATTTTGCAGTATTTGGGAGTAAGAGCTTTATTCTTGTCAAGAAGGGTAGAAACACTAAATTTGCTCCTAAAGCATTAGAAGGCTTTTTACTTGGTTATGGATCAAACACAAGGGCATATAGAGTCTTCAACAAATCCACTAGATCAGTTGAAGTTTCTTGTGACATTGTGTTTGATGAGACTAATGGCTCTCAAGTAGAGTAAGTTGATTTTAATGAACTAGATGATGAAGTGGATCCATGCACCACTCGAAGGAACATGTCCATTAGGGATGCGTGCCCGTAAGAACCACAAGTGCCAACTCAAGCACAAGATCAACCATCTTCCTACACACAAGCATGTCATCTAACTCAAGATAAAGAGAGGCTCAAGAAGATGATGAACAAATTCAAGATATTGATCAAGCTCAAGATGGGAGCATACATCAAGGGGACAAGAGGAAGAAATTCAAGAAATACAAGTACCCAAGGTGCCTCACCCAAGAGTCCATCAAGCAATTCAAAGAGCTCACCCCATCGACATAATCTTTGGTGATATCCAAAAGGGGGTAACCACTCGCTCTAGAATTGCAAATTTCTTTGAAAATTACTCTTTTGTGTATTCTCTTGAGCCTTTCATGGTTGAAGACGCATTGAAGGATCCAAACTGGGTTATGGCCATGCGAGAGGAGCTCAACAATTTTAAAAGAAATGAGGTTTGTCACTTAGTATCATGTCCTAACCAAAATATTTTAGGAACCAAGTGGGTCTTCCACAATAAACATGATAAAAATGGTGTGGTGATGAGGAACAAAGTCCGACTTGTGGCCAAGGGGTACTCACAAGTCAAAGGTTTGGATTTTGGTGAAACCTTTAAACCTATAGCTAGGCTTGAGTCCATTTGCATATTATAAGCCAATACTACTTAGCATTGTTTCAAGTTATTTTAAATGGATGTGAAAAATGCATTCCTCAATGGGCTAATCAAAAAAGAAGTATTTGTTGAACAACCTCTCGGCTTTTAAGATGATAAGTATCCCTTCCATATGTATAAGCTCAAAAAACGGTCTACGGCCTTAAGCAAGCACCGAGAGCATGGAGTGAATGCCTGTGATATTTTCTTATCACAAATTCCTTCAAAGTTGGAAAAGTTGATCCTACTTTATTGTAACGCCCCAAATTTTTGGAGTTGAATTTTTTTTCCTTTCTCCTTCACTCGCCAAATTCGGGCGTTACCTCTCTTTTCCCATTTCTTTTCACTACACCTTACCCATTCTCAAAATTCTAAAGAGAATTAACTCTATGTCGTATATTAATAGATTATAGATGTGGATTTTTCCTCTACTTGTTGCATCATGCCGAGCCACACATCTTTTCCTTTGTGTGTATTCGCTCGGTCTTTGTTGGGTATTTATTTATTAAGAAAGTTTGAAGCTAAAAGAAAATAAGAAAAACCCCAAAACCCCTTCCTTGTCTTGGGCCGATTTGGCGCCCCGCGGCCCAGCCGAAGCCCCAGCGTGCGTGACCCACCGGGGACCTTTCCCCTAGCGCGGCCCAGCCAGCTTCTGCCGTGGCCCCGCCCGCCCCCTGTCTTCTGCGTGCCAGGCCCACCGAGCAGCGCGCCCCGGCGTCCCCAACTGCCCGCGCGCACCAGCCACCGCAGCACCCGCGCCCACGTCGCCCAAATCCAAGGAAAACAGCCTTCTCTCTCCCCCATGCTCAACCCAAAGCTCCTCTCTCGCTCTACCTCGTGCAGGAAGAAACCGAATCGCCGACTTGGAGCTTGCACGGAGCTCATCGGCGCCCGTCGAGGTGAACCCTCCTTCTCCTTCCCCTTCCCCCTCCCTTCTTCTTCGCTGCGATGCGCGTCCTAGCGTTCGTCGCGGTCCGCGGCTCGCCCATGGCGGCCAGCGCGACCAGCGCGGTCCGCGGCCTGGCGTGCCCACTGCCCGGCGCGTGCTTCGTCGCGGCGCACGGCCCGGTGTGCCTGAGCCCCGGCGCGCGGCCTCGCCCCGGTCTTGGCCCCCGGCGCGGCGCGCGGCGGTGGCCGGTCCGCCCACAGCCCCGGCGTGGCCTAGGCCCCCTCCTCGCGCGGTGCGTCCGCCCCAGCCCCCTCCCTTCCCTGCTGGCGTGTCCGTGGAGCGGTGTAGCCCTCCCCTCGTCTCCCCCCAGTGCGGCCAGGCCTTAGCGCGGTGCACGCAGAGCCCTGACGTGGCCCGTCCAGCGCGCGCGGTGCCCCCGGCGAGCTCGCCGCACCCATGGCTCGCGGCCATGGCGCGCGGCCCGGCGTCCCCGCCTCGCCCGCCCCTACCGTGCGCGGCCCCTGTCGCCTTGGCGTGCCCCCCCCCCCCCCCGCGCGTGTCTGCGGCGTGCGTGCAGCTTGTCCGCGTCGCGCGCGACTCGGCTAGCTTGCTTTGCCCCTGGCCCCGATCAGTGTGGCCTAGCGCGCGCTAATGCTCGCGCGATGAACGTGACCAGCTCGACTAACGATCATTCCTATTAATCAATACTATTACTTACTTGGCTTAATTTTCGTCTTACGAGTAGAACGCCGACGAATCACGTTAATGGTTTAGCCCTTTTATATATATATAGTAAGAACACCACTTGTACGTTCACAACAGTAACCTGACTTGCCTCGACGCATGCTTTCACAAGTTATGTAATTACTTGTTCATTCAATAAGCAATTTGATAGAGACTGGCTTATGTGTAATTAGATCTCCTCATGTGTTTTAACTTGATAAGATATGAATGTGTTGTCAAGCCGGAAGTTCCTTTGCGTAACACGTGTGGTCTCACGCGTCGTCGCTTGCCATCCCGCTAACACTAGTTTGGCGTGATTGTAAGCGCGAACGTTATGTCTTGTGCGCGTGTAACTAAATTGTTTCCTTATATGGTGTATTGTTCCTTTTCTGATTTAAGATGTGAATGTATGTTTGCACTCGCATAGAGAACGGTCTGGTTGAGGAGTCCAAAGAACTCGCAGGAGAAGCCCCTGAGCAGCAGCTGGGTGGTGGAGGCAAGTGTCCCTTGACCCATCTATGTCCTATACATTCTATGATTCACTTTCCGCATTTACACAGTTTACACCTAAGGATTGACTAGCTTTTATTATCATGTCCTTGCTCACCTATTTGGGTTGGGTTATTTTGGTTTAGCTTCATGCTAGTGCTTCACATTAATCAATGAACATGATGAGATCTATCTATGATACATTGTTTCCCTTTTTATTATGATGATATACTTGTGGCATTTAAGGGAACTCGAGCGGTTTCTCGAGTGCCTCTCCGTAAGGACATGTTCGTTGGATGACCGCCCGGGAAAACAGTGCAACCATGAGGGTGGAATGGGACGCCCTTAGCTTAATAATTAGAGGAACTGGGGTGTAGTTCGCTTCATCGTCGTGCCATCAATGGAGCTCAGTGTATGCGGCTCGCTCTGCCAAGGTGGGTTTGCCCCTTGGAGAGGAGTGTGGTACATTTAGGAAACCTAACGGGCGGCTATAGCCTCAGGGAATCTTTGTAAAGGCTTCGTAGTGATGCCCTGCCAGGCCACCTAGGTAGTGGCCAATGGGGAGTAGCTCTCTCCGGGTAGAAAGGGAATCACGACTTGTGGGTAAAGTGCGCAACCTCTGCAGAGTGTTATGAAACTGATATATCAGCCGTGCTCGCGGTTATGAGCAGCCAAGGGAGCTCCATTGATTAGAGACACATTGATCAGACATGTATGGTTTATAGGTGGTGACGAGGATGATGGTACTGGTTATGGCTATGGTAATGGTTAGTGGTATTCTTTCCGTTTGGAAAGGGTACGTTGGGTTAATAACGTGGGTTAAAGCTAAAACCTGGCTTTCTACTAGTAAATAATAACCTGACCAACTAAATGCAACTGCTTGACTTACCCCCACATAAAGCTAGTCCACTATAGCCAAACAAGACATTTGCTGAGTATGTTGATGTGTACTCACCCTTGCTCTACACACCAAACCCCCCTTCCTCAGGTTGTCCTCATTGCAACCACTGCTCAGGAGAAGACAAAGCCATGGAAGGAGACTTCCAGGAGTTCCAAGATTACGACGAGTTCTAGGCGTGGGTTAGGGGCAACCCCCAGTCGGCTGCCTGTGAAGGCTGCGTGTGTCTACGTTTCGTTTTTTCGCACTTTGATTATTGTAAAGACTATATGGATGTCTCAGACATATGATGTAATCAACTATTATTCATCTTTTATGTTATTATTTTAGCACTGTGTGATGATGTCCAGTTATGTAACTGTTGTGTACGTGAATTGCTGATCCTGGCACGTACATGGTTCGCATTCGGTTTGCCTTCTAAAACCGGGTGTGACATAGGTGGTATCAAAGCCATGCTGACTGTAGGACCGCTAACCTAGAATAGGATGGTCGTTCTAAGGATTATAGACCCTTATTATCACCTTGACTTTGACATCCCTTCAAAAGTTGGTCATATCGACAAAACCTATGTTCTACTATATATATTACCTTGCTAAATTTTTTTATCCTCATTCCTTATTTATTTATTTATGGTTTACTTGCTGGTCATATTAGTTTTGTTCTCACTCTTATGCTTGCGGTGTCTTTTATAGATGGCTCGTCTTAGACACACTGCACGGAAGTCCGTCATCCCCTTCTTGCCCTCTCGTCTCACTGAGCGTCCGCTTCGCCGTCCAGTGACTGGTCAGTCTAGTCACTTGGAGAGGCTACACCACCGCCTGCATGAGGAGCAGGATGTCGTCGATAGGAGCAGGAGCAGTAGGGCTCTTCTTTCTCGCTCCAGCAAGAGATAGAGTCTGTGAGGAGCTGCTCCCCTGTGCTCCCATTGGAGGCGCCCCCTGCACCACCACTGAGCGCCCCTGGCCCCGATCAGTGTGGCCTGACGCGCGCGACTTGGCCAGCTCGCGGTGCCCCTGGCCCCGATCAGTGCGGCCTAGCGCGTGCTAGTGCTCGCACGATGAACGCGGCCAGCTCGACTAACGATCATTCCTATTAATCAATACTATTACTTACTTGACTTAATTTTTGTCTTACGAGTAGAATGCCGACGAATCACGTTAATGGTTTAGCCCTTATATATATATAGTAAGAACACCACTTGTACGTTCACAACAGTAACCTGACTTGCCTCGACGCATGCTTTCACAAGTTATGTAATTACTTGTTCATTCAATAAGCAATTTGATAGAGACTGGCTTATGTGTAATTAGATCTCCTCACATGTTTAACTTGATAAGATATGAATGTGTTGTCAAGCCGGAAGTTCCTTTGCGTAACACGTGTGGTCTCACGCGTCGTCGCTTGCCATCCCGCTAACACTAGTTTGGCGTGATCGTAAGCGCGAACGTTATGTCTTGTGCGCGTGTAACTGAATTGTTTCCGTATATGGTGTACTTTCCTTTTCTGATTTAAGATGTGAATGTATGTTTGCACTAACATAGAGAACGGTCTGGTTGAGGAGTTCGAAGAACTCGCAGGAGAAGCCCCTGAGCAGCAGCTGGGTGGTGGAGGCAAGTGTCCCTTGACCCATCTATGTCCTATACATTCTATGATTCACTTTCCGCATTTACACAGTTTACACCTAAGGATTGACTAGCTTTTATTATCATGTCCTTGCTCACCTATTTGGGTTGGGTTATTTTGGTTTAGCTGCTGGAGGAGACCCAGACGACGGAGGCGGCGACAGCAGCTCGAGCCACCGCACCGACCTTTCCGCCGACCAGGAGCTGGAAGGATGGGTTGCTCAACCCATCACTCGCGACGCTGCTCGCAGGTGTCACTTCCATGACACGCTCGACACCCTGCTACGCTAGGCACTTGACCGGCGTACTTGGTCCATCGAGTATCACTGTGTGGTCTTCCAGCACAGTCGTGGGGTTTACCCAGATCGCTGGGGGGCGACCTGCTTGGTGCGCCGTCCGGAGAACAGCCTCCGGGGTGCAGAGGTCTGCTCAGAACATTATTCTATCTCTGAGCGGGACTCAGCAGAGGCGGCCATGCAAGATGTCGCACGGCGTGCGCTTTCGCACTACTGCACAGTTATCGGCGGGGTAGCTGATGGTCTCAACCTGAAGTATTACCCCCGTCGCCCATCTGGTAGCACAGGAGGCGTGATTGTCTCACCTGTTGGTGAGGACAATCCTAGGTTGAGCAGCACAGTCAACCTAGCTGTCGTGCTAAACACAGAGCTGGACCATGCATTAGACGAGCTGAGTAGGGCTCGTGCTGAGATCGTCCAGCTGCGGGCTGAGCGCGCGGAGCATCGTCACCTGGAGGATGGCTCCCCCGCTCTCGTCGGGACTCAGCACCCGTACCGCTCACCTCGGCGTGGACACCAGTCTTATGGCAACCCTGACTGCAGGACCAAGATAAATTTAGAACCATAGATCGTCAGTGTTGGGTCCTGTAAAAAATGCTTAATATAGAAGTTTTAGTCTTAGTCTCAGTCTTAGTCTTAGCCTCAGTTTTACTCTTAGTTAGTCTTAGTTAGAAAGGGTAGTTTGCTTATCCTGTGCTTTTATGCTTGTTATGATGAACAATGTTGGAGTTGGATCTTTGTAATGACTGTCACCAGAGTGTGGGTATCCCCTGCATTTTGGTTTATTTGTTATATATTAATGAAGTTAGTTATCTTGTTGGGAAGCCTATTTATTCCACTTTCCTTTTTATCTGAGAAGTTGTGTTGGTCCGTGTTGGAGATCAGTGAAGATGTTCATCTGTTCAGTGTTGTTGAAGGATTCTATACCCTTTTCTTATGCTGCAAGCTTGCAAGATCAGTTCTGATGTGTGGTTGCATTCTGCAGATGTCAGTAAATAGGCGCAGAGGAGGAAGGCGTGCTCAGCAGGAGCAGACAGTACCGTAGGATGAGGTGCCCCAGCAACAACAGCTGCCACCCCCGCCCCCAATGACCATCGAGCAGATGTTCCTCATGCAGACTCAGGCAGTTCAGGCCATCGGTCAGACTCTGGCCACCATTCAGCAGCAGCAGCAGTAACCCCCACCTCAGCCTCAGATGCCTCAGATGCCCAAAGACAAGCGTGCTGAATTCATGAGAGGTCATCCCCCAACGTTCGCTCATTCTTCTGACCCCATGGATGCTGAAGATTGGGTGCGCACTGTGGAGCGGGAGTTGCACACCGCTCAGTGCGATGACAGGGAGAAAGTTCTGTATGGCCCCCGTCTGTTGAGAGGAGCAGCTCAGTATTGGTCGGAGTCCTATCTCGCCACCCATGCCAACCCCGATGCCATCACCTGGGAAGAATTCGGAGATAGCTTCCGTCAGTACCATGTTCCTGCAGGTCTGATGACAGTGATGAAGGAGGAATTCCTGGCACTCAAGCAAGGGTCAATGTCTGTTAGTGAGTACCGAGACAGGTTTCTGCAGCTATCTCGCTATGCTCCCGAAGATGTCAACACTGATGCCAAGAGGTAGTATCGTTTCTTGAGAGGCTTGGTCAACCCTCTGCAGTATCAGCTAATGAATCATACCTTCCCCACGTTTCAGCACCTAATTGACAGAGCAATCATGACAGAGAGGAAGCGTAAAGAGATGGAGGATCGTAAGCGCAAGATCAGTGGGCCTCAGACTGGAAGCAGCAATCGCCTCCATTTCTCAGGCAACCCACCTCCGCAGTTCAGACAGAACCAGCATCCACCTCAGCAGCAGCAGTTTCAAAGGCAGTATCCTCAGCAGCAGCAGCAGAATCGCCAGAACAATCAGTCAGGAGGAGGTCAGTTCCAAAGGCAGAATCAGCAGGCACCTCGTCTCCCTGCCCCAGCAACCAATCAGAACAGTCAAGAAGCACCAGTTCAAGGCGGAAGCAGGGCATGTTTCCACTGTGGAGAGCAAGGCTATTGGGCGATGCAATGTCCGAAGAAGGCAACCCAACAACAGTCAGGCCCCAATGCCCCAGCAAAGCCGAATGTGCCTCAGCCTAGAGCAGGCAACCACTCTCAGCCACGCTACAACCATGGGAGACTAAATCACTTGGAGACTGAAGCAGTTCAGGAAACCCCCAGCATGATAGTAGGTATGTCCAGTCGACTCCCATATTGCAGAAGTGTTATTTGGTACTGGAGCAACGCATTCATTAATTACTGCATCATGGGTAGAAGCACATAATCTTCCAATAACTACCATGTCAACCCCCATTCAAATTGACTCAGCCGGTGGTAGAATTCGAGCCGATAGCATTTGCTTGAATGTAAGTGTGGAAATAAGGGGGATAGCATTTCCCGCTAATCTCATAGTAATGGGTACTCAGGGAATAGATGTCATCCTAGGGATGAATTGGCTAGATAAGTATCAGGCAGTTATCAGTTGTGATAAGAGGACAATCAAGTTGATGTCCCCACTAGGAGGGGAAGTGGTGACCGAGTTAGTCCTGCCTGAGCCAAAGAAAGGAAGTTGTTATCAGATGGCTATTGATAGCAGTGAAGCAGATCCACTGGAGATTATCAAGGTTGTGTTCGAGTTCCCAGATGTGTTCCCAAAAGGATCTACCAGGCATGCCACCTGAGCGAAAAGTTGAGTTTGCCATAGAGCTTCTTCCTGGAACCACCCCCATCTTTAAGAGAGCTTATAGAGTATCTGGACCAGAGTTGGTTGAGCTTAAGAAGCAGATCGACGAGCTGTCAGAGAAAGGTTACATCCGGCCAAGCACCTCGCCTTGGGCCACCCTGTCCTATTCGTGGAGAAGAAAGATGGCACCAGAAGGATGTGTATCGATTATCGAGCTCTGAACGAGGTCACAATCAAGAACAAGTACCCCTTGCCCAGAATAGAAGATCTGTTTGACCAGTTGAGAGGGGCCAGCGTGTTTTCAAAGATAGATCTGAGGTCAGGTTATCATCAGCTCAGGATTTGACCTTCAAACATTCTGAAGACAACATTCATTACCAAGTATGGGTTGTACGAGTTCATTGTGATGTCTTTTGGCCTAACAAATGCGCCAGCCTTCTTCATGAATCTGATGAACAGTGTATTCATGGATTATCTTGACACGTTTGTATTGGTATTTATTGATGATATTCTGATATATTCTCAAGGCGAAGAAGAGCATGCGGGTCATTTGAGGATGGTTTTGCAGAGATTGCGAGAGCACCAGCTGTATGCAAAGTTGAGCAAGTGCGAGTTCTAGATTGATGAAGTCTTGTTCTTGGGTCACATAATAAACAAAGAAGGATTGGCTGTAGACCCGAAGAAAGTGGCAGACATTCTGAACTGGAAAGCGCCAACAGATGCTCGAGGAATCAAGAGCTTCATTGGAATGGCCGGATATTATCGGCGATTCATTGAAGGATTTTTGAAGATTGCGAAACCAATGATAGCTTTGCTAGGCAACAAAGTTGAGTTCAAGTGGACCCAGAAATGTCAAGAGGCCTTTGAAGCGCTGAAAGAGAAGTTGACTACAACACGTGTCTTAGTCTTGCCCGATGTGCACAAGCCCTTCTCGGTGTATTGCGATGCTTGTTACACTGGTTTGGGTGTGTGTTGATGCAAGAGGGAAGAGTTGTGGCTTACTCGTCCCGATAGCTGAAGGTTCATGAGAAGAATTATCCAATCCATGACTTATAATTGGCAGCAGTGGTTCACGCTCTGAAGACATTGAGGCACTATCTGTATGGGCAGAAGTGTGATGTTTACACAGACCACTAGAGTCTGAAGTACATATTCACTCAGTCAGAACTGAATATGAGGCAACGAAGATGGTTAGAGTTGATCAAAGACTATGAATTGGAGATTCATTACCACCCAGGCAAAGCGAACATACTGGCAGATGCTTTGAGCAGGAAGAGTCAGGTCAATCTGATGGTCGCTCATCCGATGCCTTATGAGTTGGCCAAAGAGTTTGACAGGTTGAGCCTCAGATTTCTGAACAATATGCGAGGAGTAACAGTTGAGCTAGAACCCACCTTAGAGCGGGAAATCAAAGAAGCACAGAAGAATGATGAGAAGATCAGTGAAATCCGGCGACTAATTCTAGAAGGCAGAGGCAAAGATTTTCGGGACGATGCAAAAGGTGTGATATGGTTCAAAGAACGCTTGTGTGTTCCCAATGTCCAATCTATTCGGGAGTTGATCCTCAAAGAAGCTCATGAGACAACTTATTCTATATACCCTGGAAGTGAGAAGATGTATCAGGACCTGAAGAAGAAATTCTGGTGGTACGGAATGAAGAGGGAAATCGCAGAGCATGTGGCTATGTGTGATAGCTGTCGACGGATCAAGGCAGAGCATCAGAGGCCAGCTGGATTGTTGCAACCGTTGCGAATTCCTCAGTGGAAATGGGATGAAATCGGTATGGATTTCATAGTCGGATTGCCTCGCACTCGAGCCGGCTACGATTCCATTTGGGTAGTAGTGGACCGCTTGACCAAGTCAGCCCACTTCATACCTGTCAAGACCAACTACAGCAGTGCAGTATTGGCGGAGTTGTATATGTCCCGGATCGTTTGTCTTCACAGTGTGCCAAAGAAGATAGTGTCAGACAGAGGAACGCAGTTCACCTCTCATTTCTAGCAGCAGTTGCATGAAGCCTTGGGTACACATCTGAATTTCAGTTCAGCTTATCATCCGCAGACAGATGGTTAGACCAAAAGAACAAATCAAATCCTCAAAGATATGCTGAGAGCTTGTGCGTTGCAAGATCAGTCCGGATGGGACAAGAGGCCACCTTATGTAGAGTTCTCCTATAACAACAGTTACCAGGCTAGCTTGAAGATGTCACCATTTCAGGCGCTTTATGGAAGGAGTTGTAGAACTACATTACAATGGGATCAGCCTAGAGAAAAGCAAGTGTTTGGGCCGGACATTCTGCTTGAAGCTGAAGAGAACATCAAGATGGTTCGGGAGAATCTGAAGATAGCGCAATCAAGGCAGCGAAGTTATGAAGACACGAGAAGAAGAGAACTGAGTTTCAAAGTTGGAGATTTTGTCTATCTGAAAGTGTCGCCTATCAGAGGAGTCAGAAGATTCGGAGTCAAAGGCAAGCTAGCGCCCCGCTATATTGGTTCGTATCAGATTCTCGCAAGGCGTGGAGAAGTGGCCTATCAGCTCAGCCTGCCAGAAAATTTGTCTACCATGCATGATGTCTTTCATGTATCTTAGTTAAAGAAGTGTTTGCGTGTGCTAGAAGAGCGGTTGCCAGTGGAAGGTCTTGAAGTCCAAGAGGACTTGACCTATATTGAGAAGCTAACACAAATTATTGAGACTGCAGACAGAGTCACCCAAAGGAGGACTATAAGAATGTGCAAAGTCAGATGGGGTCATCACTCCGAAGAAGAGGCAACTTGGGAGCGTGAAGATGATCTGATGGCTAAATATCCTGAGCTCTTTGCTAGCCAACCTTGAATCTCGAGGGCGAGATTCTTTTAAGGGGGATAGGCTTGTAACGCCCCAAATTTTTGGAGTTGAATTTTTTTTTTCCTTTCTCCTTCACTCGCCAAATTTGGGCGTTACATCTCTTTTCCCATTTCTTTTCACTACACCTTACCCATTCTCAAAATTCTAAAGAGAATTAACTCTATGTCGTATATTAATAGATTATAGATGTGGATTTTTCCTCTAGTTGTTGCATCATGCCGAGCCACGCATCTTTTCCTTTGCGTGTATTCGCTCGGTCTTCGTTGCGTATTTATTTATTAAGAAAGTTTGAAGCTAAAAGAAAATAAGAAAAACCCCAAAACCCCTCCCTCGTCTTGGGCCGATTTGGCGCCCCGTGGCCCAGCCGAAGCCCCAGCGCACGCGGCCCACTGGGGATCTTTCCCCTGGCGTGGCCCAGCCGGCTTCTGCCGTAGCCTCGCCCGCCCCCTGTCTCCTGCGCGCCGGGCTCACTGAGCAGTGCGCCCCGGCGTCCCCAACTGCCCGTGCGCACCAGCCACCGCGGCAGCCGTGCCCACGTCACCCAAATCCAAGGAAAACGGCCTTCTCTCTCCCCCTGCTCAACCCAAAGCTCCTCTCTCGCTCGACCCCGCGTAGGAAGAAATCGAATCGCCGACTTGGAGCTTGCGCGGAGCTCATCGGCGCCCATCTAGGTGAACCCTCCTTCTCCTTCCCCTTCCCCCTCCCTTCTTCTTCGTTGACATGCGCGTCCTGGCGTTCGTCGCGGTCCGTGGCTCGCCCATGGCGGCCGGCGTGTCCGCGGCGCGTGGCCCCGGCCTGGCGTGCCGGCTGACCGACGCGCGCTCTGTCGCGGCGCGCGGCCCAGCGTGCCTGAGCCCCTGCGCGCGGCCTCGCCCCGGTCTTGGCCCCCAGCGCGGCGTGCGGCGCGCAGCGGTGGCCAGTCCGCCCGCGGCCCCGGTGTGGCCTCGGCCCCCACCCTCCCCGCGTGGCGCGTCCGCCCCGGCCCCTTCCTTCCCTGCTGGCGCGTCCGTGGAGCGGCGCAGCCCTCCCCTCGTCTCCCCCCTGGCGCGACCAAGCCTTAGTGCGGTGCGCGCGGTGCCCCCGGCGAGCTCGCCGCACTCATGGCTCACGGCCATGGCGCGTGGCCCGGCGTCCCCGGCTCGCCCGGCCCTTCCCGGCGCGACCCCCTGTCGCCTTGGCGTGCCCCCCCCACCCCTGCACGTGTCTGCGGCGTGCAGCACGGCCATGGCGCTCGGCACGCACGGCCCTCGCGGGCGGCGTGCCCGACGCAGCCTACCCGCGATGCGACCTCTTCGCTGCTTGCGGCGTGCGCGCAGCTTGTCCGCGACGCGCACGACTAGGCCAGCTCGCGGTGCCCCTGGCCCCGATCAGTGTGGCCTGGCGCGCGCTAGTGCTCGCGCGATGAATGTGGCCAGCTCGACTGACGATCATTCCTATTAATCAATACTATTACTTACTTGACTTAATTTTCGTCTTACGAGTAGAACGCCGACGAATCACGTTAATGGTTTAGCCCTTTTATATATATAGTAAGAACACCACTTGTACGTTCACAACAGTAACCTAACTTGCCTCGACACATGCTTTCACAAGTTATGTAATTACTTGTTCATTCAATAAGCAATTTGATAGAGATTGGCTTATGTGTAATTAGATCTCCTCACGTGTTTTAACTTGATAAGATATGAATGTGTTGTCAAGCCGGAAGTTCCTTTGCGTAACACGTGTGGTCTCACGCGTCGTCGCTTGCCATCCGACTAACACTAGTTTGGCATGATCGTAAGCGCGAACGTTATGTCTTGTGCGCGTGTAACTGAATTGTTTCCTTATATGGTGTACTGTTCCTTTTCTGATTTAAGATGTGAATGTATGTTTGCACTCATATAGAGAACGGTCTGGTTGAGGAGTCCGAAGAACTCGCAGGAGAAGCCCCTGAGCAGCAGCTGGGTGGTGGAGGCAAGTGTCCCTTGACCCATCTATGTCCTATACATTCTATGATTCACTTTCTGCATTTACACAATTTACACCTAAGGATTGACTAGCTTTTATTATCATGTCCTTGCTCACCTAATTGGGTTGGGTTATTTTGGTTTAGCTTCATGATAGTGCTTCACATTAATCAATGAACATGATGAGATCTATCTATGATACGTTGTTTCCCTTTTTAATATGATGATATACTTGTGGCATTTAAGGGGACTCAAGCGGTTTCTCGAGTGCCTCTCCGCAAGGACCTGTTCGTTGGATGACCGCCAGGGAAAACAGTGCAACCATGAGGGTGGAATGGGATGCCCTTAGCTTAATAATTAGAGGAACTGGGGTGTAGTTTGCTTCGCCGTCATGTCGTCAATGGGGCTCGGTGTATGCGGCTCGCTCTACCAAGGTGGGTTTGCCCCTTAGGGAGGAGTGCGGTACATTTAGGAAACCTAACGGGCGGCTACAACCTCGGGGAATCTTTGTAAAGGCTTTGTAGTGATGCCCCGCCAGGCCACCTAGGTAGTGGCCAATGGGGAGTAGCTCTCTCCGGGCAGAAAGGGAATCATGACTTGTGGGTAAAGTGCGCAACCTCTGCAGAGTGTTATGAAACTGATATATCAGTCGTGCTCACGGTTATGAGCGGCCAAGGGAGCTCCATTGATTAGAGACACATTGATCAGAGATGTATGGTTTACAGGTGGTGACGAGGATGATGGTTCTGGTTATGGCTATGGTAATGGTTAGTGGTATTCTTTCTGTTTGGAAAGGGTACGTTAGGTTAATAACGTGGGTTAAAGCTAAAACATGGCTTTCTACTAGTAAATAATAACCTGACCAACTAAAAGCAACTGCTTGACTTACCCCCACATAAAGCTAGTCCACTACAGCCAAACATGACATTTGTTGAGTATGTTGATGTGTACTCACCCTTGCTCTACACACCAAACCCCCCTTCCTCAGGTTGTCCTCATTGCAACCACTGCTCAGGAGAAGACGAAGCCGTGGAAGGAGACTTCCAGGAGTTCCAAGATTACGATGAGTTCTAGACGTGGGTTAGCGGCAACCCCCAGTCGGCTGCCTGTGAAGGCCGCGTGTGTCTACGTTTCGTTTTTTTCGCACTTTGATTTTTGTAAAGACTATGTGGATGTCTCAGACATATGATGTAATCGACTATTATTCTTATTTTATGTTATTATTTTAGCACTGTGTGATGATGTCCAGTTATTTAACTGCTGTGTACATGAATTGCTGATCCTGGCACGTACATGGTTCGCATTCGGTTTGCCTTCTAAAACCGGGTGTGACATTTATTTACCAAAACTATTGGCAATGATTTGTTTGTTTGTCAAATCTATGTTGATGTTATTATATTTGGATCTACTAACAAATCATCCTGTGAAAGAGTTTAGTAGGATCATGGTTAGAAAATTTGAGATGTCCATGATGGGGGGTTGAAGCATTTCTTGGGCTTCTAAATCAAGCAACTGCAAGATGGAACCACCATTAGCCAAACAAAGTACACTCAAGTCATTCTGAAGAAGTTTGGGTGAAGGATGACAAACCCATCAAGACACCCATGGGAACTAATGGGCATCTCTACCTTGACACATGAGATATCTATATAGATCAAAAGGTATACCGATCTATGATAGGTTCGCTTCTGTACTTATGTGCTTTTAGACCAGATATTATGCTTTCAGTATGCATGTGTGCAAGATTCCAAGCCGACCCTAAGGAATGTTACCTTAGGACGGTGAAAAGAATCTTGAGATATTTAGTTCTTCATACTCCTAACTTTGGGTATGGTATCCTAAGGGTTCAAACTTTGATCACCTTGGATATTCTGATGTCGATTATGCCAGATGTAAGGTTGATAGGAAGAGTACATAACAGACTTGCCAGCTTCTGGGGAGATCTCTAGTGTCTTCAAAGAAACAACACTCCATTGTCCTATCCACCACCAAGGCGAGTATATTGCGACAGGACATTGTTATGCACAATTACTCTGGATGAGACAAACCCTTAGGGACTTTGGCTACAATCTGAGCAAAGTCCCCCTCCTATGTGATAATGATAGTGCAATCTGCATAGTGGATATTCCTATTGATCATCGCCGCACTAAGCACATGGACATTCGGTATCACTTTCTGAGGGATCAATCGTAAAGGGAGATATCATAATTGATCATGTCAGCACCCAAAAAAAGTTAGCTGATATCTTCACCAAGCATTTAGATGACAAAAGGTTTTATGAGCTTAAGAGTGAACTAAATGTTTTTTATTCTCAGAACATGGATTGCGATGTTGCATACATTGCTCTTTTATTATACCTTTGATCATTTATGTCTCTTTCAATTAGTACAATTTCAAATTCTTGCTTGTACCAAGGTTTAAAATGTAGAACTTAACTCCCTAGGCTTCACAAGTTCAAGTGCATCACTGTAAAAAGTATTCATCACTTGTATGAACACATTAATGAGGAGCAATGGTATACACTTTAAATCTTTGAAACTAATGTTATTTTAGGTCTATTTTGTGCTTAATCTCGAATTGAAAGGAAAATGGAATTTCGGTCAAGGAAAGTGCATCTACTACACACTCGATCGGTATCACAAATCCCTTGCTCAAACTCATGTTCTTAATTGATGGATTCATGTTGTCTAGGCCATACAATTGTCTCTATTTTTGGTGCTAAATGCCAAAGTGTCACACCCGGTTTTAGGGGGCAAAACCGAATGCATAGCATATGTGTGTCAGGATCTATTTTCACACATATGTTGACGTCACAAGTGTAATATATCAAAAGAACAATGCATAAAAGCGTAAATAAAGATTATATTAACATATTACACTTCGAACAGACATAATGTCTTAACCTTTATTCATAAAAGTACAACGAAACATGGACATCCATCCATAGGAAGATGACCGAGGGTATCACTAGACTAACATCCATGGAGCTCAGCATCATAACTTCATCTGCAAACTTCTGATCAAAATTTAAGCAAGGTGAGCTCACTTATGGTCGGGGCTCAGCAAGTGGGGGGAAATGCAAGGTAACAAGGTAAGGCTAAAGTTAAATGCGGTTAGCATTTTAGTTGGTCAATATTTTATTATCAACACCTGATTACTAGGTATAAGTATATACCAATATTAGGTTCACCAATTTAATCTTTTATAAAACGTCATATGTGATATGTCTAAGATTAAGGGTTTATAAGATGATAAAACAAGTTATAACAATATTAAACATTTTTAACCTTTTAGAAAAGATATATGTTATTTATCTAAGATATAAGTCTAAATAGGTTTTATGTGAAAAGATCATTATTATTAAACACCTATTTTATGAAAAGCTAGGTTATAGGCCCTTAAGTGGATTGTCATGCAAAAGTTAATGAACAAATATCTATCTTTTATTTTTATTAGAAGGTACATGGTCTATATTCTTTATTAAGAAAGCTATATACAAAACAAATATCTAACATTTTAATTTATAAAAAGAACATGAACACTAATTTTTTTATTTTATCCTTTAGAAAAAACTAAGTGATATATATAAAAATAATATGGATTCAATTCGATGAACGGATTAATCACGCTTATATTACTAGTTATGGACAAATTGAAATGTAAGTCTAATTAATAAATTGTGAGAAAATATAAATAATCTATTGATTATATTTTAATTTCAATTTAGGAACATATGACCTAACTCATTTGAATGTATAAACTATCATTTTAGTTTATAAAAGCAATGACCCTTGTTATCTTTTAATTAAGAAAATATAAATAATCTATTAATTGGACATGTCTTTATCTTCTGTTCTTATTAAGAAACATATGGTCTATATATTCTTTTAAGTTTCTATTTAATACGGCTATACTTAAACATCTATAACGAACCTTGTTAAATAAAAAACATGATATCTATTAAAAAGGTCATTTTAAAATTAGAAACAAATTATCTACTTCATTAGTAAGAAACCTATGTTTAACAACATAACTACCATTTTCGTTATTAGGAAAGTATGAGCGCCTAATTAAGTCATTTTAACATTATAATAAAATTCTATTCTTTTGGTTTTTCTCCTTTCTTTCTTAAATAGAAATTATATGTATCGTTACAATGTTTATTTCTAAATCGCCTTTCATTAATATTCTAAGAATTAATGTATATTACTAAATGGGACTTTTAATAACATATTCATGGTTATTATGACATAAATAAGTATTTTACTAATTCTAAGTAATTAAGTGCTATACTTATTAATACATTTATCATGAATAGTAAAAACCTATTTTCATTACTATCGGTGATATTCTTTTAGTTTTATATTTTCTTTCCAAATGAAAGTATGAACAATAAACAGAGGTCAAAACATCTAATAAATAACTTAGACCGATGATTAACCTATAATTCTGGAACCAAGATAAATTCTATACCACTTACTAATTTTGTGCTCAAGAATTTCCATTATTTATTTAGTGAGCCTAAATGAACCTTTTGATTATAACTTCTAATTAAAATTCATCCTAAACAGGGTTCCTGGCGCGGGGCTCGTCGGCTGGCGGTGGGGAAGGGGCACGCGCAGGGCGGCCGGGGTCCTGGCGCGGTCGCGGCATCGGGTGCTTGGGGACGCGGCAGGGCTCTGGGCGCGGTGCTCGGGTCTGGCAGTGGCGCGGGGGCGGGGGCGGCTCAAGGCTGCATCCCTGGCGGCTGCGCATGGAAGACAAAGCAGGGAAGGGAGAAGGGCAGGTGGGGCCCCCGCAAGAGAGAGAAAAGGGGAGGGGGGAAAAGTAGAGGGCGACGGCGGTGGCTGGGAGAAGCCAGGGGAGTAGGGCGCGCACGGCTGAAGAAAGTTGGGCCTCTAGTGGGCCTTAGGGTTAGGGTTTAATTTTTTGTTTTGTTTTTTTTTCTTTTTTCCTATTTCTTTTCTAATTTCAAAATATATTTTTAAATAACCCTAAAATTCATAATAATTAAACCAAAATTATTTATAATTAAAATATTTATTTTTGGACTAATAATTATTATATTATTTATTTGGATTTTCATTTAAGAAGAAATGCTATTAAATATCTAAAATTAATCATGAGCAATCAAAAATTATTTCAAATGCAAATAAATAACAAACACTTGAATGAAAAATTTATTGTCATAATTACCATTAATAACTAAATGCATTATTTTTATTTGATGATTTTTATAGTGTTACAAACCTACCCCTCTTAAAAAAATCTCTTCCTCGAGATTAAGTAAGGCTAGCACGAAAGCAAAGGAGATACACGGTTATTTGTAGGTCCTTAGTTCACATTGAACTCTTCTAATATTAAGGAACTTCCTTTCTTCTTTGCTCCGCAATGTATACTAATCAAGCGACCTTCATCATCGTACTTATAAAATGGTTGGTCTTCTAAATTATTGCTTGGGTCATGCTTGGCAGCTTTCTTCTTTAGTCGGTCTAGACGCTTCTTGGGGCATTCGCGAATAATATGTCCTTTATTTTTGCAGTAGTAGCAAGCACCTCTTGCTTTGAGTTCTTTGCGAGTCAACTTTGCTTGACCAACAGGGAGTGAGGGTTGATTGGGTGTTTGTATCTCATATAGCTGAGTCTGACTTGATTCTCCTGTTTGGGTATCCATGTGTTTCGTGGCTTTTGCTTGTGGTTGAGGTGGACTAATCATGTATCTAAACGTTTTTCTATTCCTTTTGTTGTTCTTCATTCCATTCATCAAATATCTCTGTGACTCATTTTTCTCGTTCATAGTTGTTAATGTAGGAATTTTATCATTGGCATCATTTACTTCATTTCCATTGGGGTTCATCATCTAGTCAGAGGGTAAAAGAGTGAGACAGACTGCATAAGAGGCTTGCATGACATTAAGATAAAGAGCTTAACACAACATTTTTTATTTCCAAAATAAGATTAGTTAAGGATGATTTCCGATTCCGCCTAGCTTCATCATACTACAAGAGTGTACAAGTGTTATAATCCTTAACAGAGATCTTTTGAACCTTATAGATTTCAGAGCATGATATCCAAATCATCTTTCTGATCCAACAGTATTTCTTTGAGCACAATTTGAGAGGAAGACTTGAGCGGGACTTTAGGGCAACTAGAGTGGAGCATCACATTGTTTGCATATAGCAGATGACACCATACTTTATTCTCTTTATAAAGAGGCAAAACACAAAAGGTGCGGGAGATTCTCCAAATTTATTCATATATTACTTAGCACAATTACAAATCTTGAAAGAGGCAACACCTTGACATTTTTTTTCTTCGTGAGACATACTCCTTCTAGCTAAATGATATATTATTCTTCCTTGTCAGATGTACCAAACTTCAGAGCTGGAGGTCGGTTGTCTTCAACTACTATTCTTTCTCCAGATGGAGTTTCCAAACACATGGTTCTCTCAGTATGTTGGATTACTTCCTTAGTTCTTTGTAACCAATTCTTTCCAAGAATCACATCCTTTCCCATTGATTCTATCACTATAAGATCAGCTAGAAAATCTATCCTATTGATTTTAACACTTACATTTGGACATATGTAGTTTACTAACATTTTTCTTTCAGGTGCACTGATGGTCATCCTTGATCTCAAGGGACACTTAAAGATACCATACTTTGTTGCAAACTAGGCACTGATAAAAGAATGTGTTGTACGAGGATCATACAACACGGTGGCGATAGTTGTGTGAATGACTAGTGTTCCAAAAATTACTGTATTATCATATGGAATGGTTCCTGTCACTGCATAACTTATCCTTCCTATGGACTTTTTCCGTTGTTTATTCTTTGTTGATGCATGAGTTTGAGGGTGTTGTCTTTTCTTTTGGACCTTATTGATCTCCACATCCTTCTTAGGACAACTATTAAAAAGATGGCTGGTATCACCACAGCCAAAGCAAGCACGACTTAACGAGTTATATGGTGGAGTTGTCTTTACGTTGTTGGTAGAAGTTTTTGTGCATTTTTGTTCATATTCCATGTCTGAAGACTGAGATAGCTTCATCTCGGAGGTGATCTGTAGTGAACTCTTCTCAGGACAGTTACGGAAGTAATGACCTTCACGTCCACATTGATAGCAAGCTTTTCTTGAAGTTATTTCTTGACTTTTTCCATGTTTCCCTTTTTGTTTCTTGGACTAGATGCGACCATGAGGCTGAAACTGTGTGCAAGTAATGGTCCATCCATCAATGTAATACTCATGTTTTTCTTCTTGGGGCTGGGCATCCTTGTGATGTTTCCTTTTTGGAATACTTTGCAATTCATCAACTGACAGTGCATTAGGTATGAGGGAATCTGTTATTAGTTGTTCTTGGGAAGACATCTGTCTTTTTATGCCAGAAAATAAAATTTGGTTCTTCTGTTTTGCAGTTTCACTTTCATTTGCATTGATTTGGTGACAAGGAATCCCATAGTACTCAAAACAACAACAAGTTCCAAGGTCACTTGTCTGTTGGTTTGGTTGTGCATTCTTTTGTGTCTTGAATGTCTGTTCATCAGATGTTTTATTTATAGTGTTGTTTTGACTTGCCAACACACCACATTCTTTGTATTTAGTGACATCACTTGTAGTTGACATTCCAAGGTCTGATATTTGTATGGGTATGGAAGAATGGAAGGGACGAAAGGGTTGAGCAAAGACAGATTATAGAGAGCAGAGATAACCCATCTATCTAAGGTTTTACCTAGCTAACTGACGCCATTGTGGACAAAAGTCACACAATACACCAACCATCATTTTAAAGAAGCAAATCAAACATGAACACAAGGACAATGAACTCAAGCATGCCAGCACAACACATTCCAATTCTACTCATTCAACCAAAACAAAAGGTGAGACAAGGTTTGGAATAAGAAAGATATTATAACATCAAGGAGTTGGGTAAGAATTATCAAGGAGTTAGACAAGACATATTTGTTGGTGGCCAAGAGTGAAATAAGATAACCATGAACTATTAAAGTGAGGATAAATGATACAACCAAGGATATGAAGTGAGTTAGGGAGAAAGCATTATCAAGGAAATAAAAGTAGAGAGGCAAAGGTTTAATATATCAAGGTAGATATTGCGCAAGGGTGGCAATACAATGGCAAGAAACAAAAGTATAAGAAGTCAAGGATTCTATAGCAATATTCGGGATTAGAAAACCACTATAATATTATATAACATAATATCGCCCTTACCGACCTAGTCAAAAATCTTAATACTAAAGAACAATCCTATCAACCTGGCCAAGAAGTCAAATAATAGATCCAGGGGATCCATAACAAAACTTCTTGCAGAGTGGGGATAAGACAGAGAATAGGGCATCGTCGATAGCTTCGAAAGGGTTTCTTCTGGCAATCTTCGCTTCAAGTTCCGCAATCCTAGCTTGATCATCTTGCAATGCTTCTCATTAGAACCTTCTTATAGACGAAGAATCAGACAAGAAGAGTTGAAAATAAAAAGAGACGAGTTTTGATATAAAGTAAGTTTTTATGGCGGAAAATATATCAGGCTTTGAAAGACCGACTAGGCTTTCCATTTCTAACTAATCTAGCGACCTACGGTCACATTGCTTTGATACCACTTCTGTCACACCCGGTTCTATGGGCAGAACCGAATGCATAGCATATGTGTGTCAGGATCTATTTCCACTAATATGTTGATGTCACAAGTGTAATATATCATAACAACAATGCATAAAAGCGTAAATAAAGATTATATTAACATATTACATTTCGAACAGACATAATGTCTTAACCTTTATTCATAAAAGTACAGCGAAACATGGACATCCATCCACAGGAAGATGACCGGGGGTGTCACTAGACTAGCATCCATGGAGCTCGGCATCATAACTTCATCTGCAAACTTCTAATCAAAATTTAAGCAAGGGTGAGCTCACTTATGGTCGAGGCTCAGCAAGTGGGGGAAAATGCAAGGTAACAAGGTAAGGCTAAAGTTAAATGTGGTTAGCATTTTAGTTGGTCAATATTTTATTATCAACACATGATTACTAGGTATAAGTATATACCAATCCCAATTAAGCATATGAAATATTCATCAGCATATATGTCGTCAACATAAATAATCACTAGCATCAGCTCAAAACCACTTGAACCAAAAAGGACCATGATTTATTTCCATCTTCAAGTTCAATTATAATGTGAGGGTCCAGGCTGCTCTTAACCGCGAGCACGGCTGATATATCAGTTTTACACTCTACAGAGGTGGCACATCTTTACCCATGAGTCGCGATTCCCTTCTAGCCCGGGTTTGCAAGTCCCGTATTCACTTCCGAGGTGACTGGCTAGGGTCTCACTATGAGGCTTTTCCCTAGAGTCCTCATTATGCAAATGCTGAAAATGGTCAAACTACATAAAGTACACCTAATGTAACCAACTTATAGACCAGTCTGCAGGGTAAAGCTTGGGAACTATGCCCGTATCCAATCTGCCTGAGCCGGAAATATAAGCGCTGGGCAGATGCCCCCGTTCCGGTCGACCACGACCAGCACCCAACATAAGACTTCCCTAGTTATTTAGCCAAGGACGTCCCATACCACCCTCATGGTAGCATTGTTTTCCTGGGTGGTCACTCCATGTTCCAATTAAATCATATGATCTTGCTTAATCGTCGGATTAGCAACAATAATGTAAACTTAGCATTTGGAACATTAATATCACAAACCGGAGTGACTGCATAAAATTAAGTTATAGCAATAGCATAGCTACGAAGGTAAAGTATAATACACAAATTTGATCAAGGAATATGGTAGAAAAGGTTAGGTGTATCCGAATAGGTAACCCATCAAATTATGCATATATACATCGAAGAATAAACTTTATTAAATGTATTGTTTGGGATCAAACAGAGTATGCAGAGGGAGAAGTCCACTTGCCTTGCTTATTGAAAACTTGAGGTTCTTCCACGGATAGGAATAGATCTTGATTCTTAACTACTAGATCAACCACTGAATATCACACAAACAAACAAGAAGAAACAAACACCACTCAATAACATACAACATTCACCATACGCAAAGCTAAAAGAAAGCTTAACGAAAAGAGCATTTGTTTTCCAAGAACATCGCAAGTAATGGTTATAATAAGAAGATATTCTTTTCAAAAATGTGTGATCTATACTTTATAAAACAAGACATGAGCTTAAAATATCTTAATTAAAATATACAAATATTAGGTTCACCAATTTAATCTTTTATAAAACCTCATATGTGATATGTCTAAGATTAAGGGTTCATAAGATGATAAAACACGTTATAACAATATTAAACCTTTTTAACCTTTTAGAAAGGATATATGTTATTTATCTAAGGTTAATAGGCTACGAAACATGTTATTAATTTTAGAAGCATTGTGGAACATATTATAAATCATTGTTAAACCTTCACTTATGACAAACTAAGATATAAGTCTAAATAGGTTTTATGTGAAAAGATCATTATTATTAAACACATATTTTATGAAAAGCTAGGTTATAGACCCTTAAGTGGATTGTCATGCAAAAGTTAATGAACAAATAACTATCTTTTATTTTTATTAGAAGGTACATGGTATATATTCTTTATTAAGACAGCTATATACAAAACAAATATCTAACATTTTAATTTATAAAAAGAACATGAACATTAATTTCTTTATTTTATTCTTTAGGAAAAACTAAGTGATATATATATATATATATAAATAATATGGATTCAATTCGATGAACGGATTAATCACGGTTATATTACTAGTTATGGACAAATTGAAATGTAAGTCTAATTAATAAATTGTGAGAAAATATAAATAATCTATTGATTATATTTTAGTTTCAATTTAGGAACATATGACCTAACTCATTTGAATGTATAAACTATCATTTTATTTTATAAAAGCAATTACCCTTGTTATCTTTTAATTAAGAAAATATAAATAATATATTAATTGGACATATCTTTATCTTCTATTTTTATTAAGAAACATATGGTCTACATATTCTTTTAAGTTTCTATTTAATACGGCTATACTTAAACATCTATAACGAACCTTGTTAAATCAAAAACAAGATATCTATTAAAAAGGTCATTTTAAAATTAGAAACAAATTATCTACTTCATTAGTAAGAAACCTATGTTTAACAACATAACTATCATTTTCTTTATTAGGAAAGTATGAGCGCCTAATTAAGTCATTTTAACATTATAATAAAATTCTATTCTTTCGGTTTTTCTCCTTTCTTTCTTAAATAGAAATTATACGTATCGTTACAATGTTTATTTCTAAATCACCTTTCATTAATATTCTAAGAATTAATGTAGATTACTAAATGGGACTTTTAATAACATATTCATGGTTATTATGACATAAATAAGTATTTTACTAATTCTAAGTAATTAAGTGCTATACTTATTAATACATTTATCATGAATAGTAAAAACATATTTTCATTACGACCGGTGATATTCTTTTAGTTTTATATTTTCTTTCCAAACGAAAGTATCAACAATAATCAGAGGTCAAAACATCTAATAAATAACTTAGACCGATGATTAACCTATAATTCTGGCACCAAGATAAATTCTACACCACTTACTAATTCCATGCTCAAGAATTTCCATTATTTATTTAGTGATCCTAAATGAACCTTTTGATTATAACTTCTAATTAAAATTCATCCTAAATTGAGTTAGTTATAAAATCACTTATTTAGTATTTTTACCACATGTCTACCGAATTTTGTCAAAACCATTACGCGCAAATAACATGTCTAATACATATAATCAATGATTCACATACACATGAATCGCCAAATCACATCATCTCAATATTACAACAATAATTCACAAAATTCATAAATTAATTCAAAACATGCCTTAGAAATTAAATCAACATTTTTGGGTTGTCTTCAACCTTGGGTTCTTGCTCATGCGCATGGATGAACTCGACAAGGGAGAATGGTCGGTCGAGCAGGGAACAGTACAGGGGCTCGACTGGGGGACGCGGACGGTGAGCACGAGCTCCGGCGAGTCTCCACGAACGGCGGGGCAGATGGTCCGGTCGACGGCGAGCTCGAGAATGGGGAGAGCGCGAGAGAGAAAGGGAGAGCTCGGGGAGGAAGAGAGGGAGATCAGTCTCCAATTTATAGAGGGAGAGGAGAGGAAGAGAGAGGGGCGCCGGGGAAAGAAGAGAAACGGGCGGCATCAACTCCATTAATGTCGTCGGTTTCAATGGAGGGAGGTAATGGGGAGGAGAAACGGAAGCATTGAAGCTCCTTTACGTGGGGAGAAGAACGGACGGCGGGGTTGGCTACGCAGCGCAGTGCCCGCGGTCGATGCTCGGGAGCGGCTTGGCCTGGGCGCGTCGGGGTCCTGGCGCGGGGAGGCCGGGTCGCGGGGCTTGAGCGCGGGTTCCTGGCGTGGGGCTCATTGGCTGGCGGCGGGGAAGGGACACGCGCAGGGCGGCCGGGGTCCTGGCGCGGTCACGGCATCGGGTGCTTGGGGACGCGGCATGGCTCTGGGCGCGGTGCTCGGGTCTAGCAACGGCGCACGGCGCCTGGCGCAGGGTCGGGGCGGCTCGAGGCTGCGTCCCTGGCGGCTGCGCATGGAAGAGAAAGCAGGGAAGGGAGAAGGGCAGGTGGGGCCCCCGCAAGAGAGAGAAAAGGGGAGGGGGAAAATTAGAGGGCGGCGGCGGTGGCTGGGAGGAGCCAGGGGAGTAGGGCACGCGCGGCTGAAGAAAGTTGGGCCACTGGTGGGCCTTAGGGTTAGGGTTTCCTTTTTGTTTTGTTTTTTTCTTTTTTTCTATTTCTTTTCTAATTTCAAAATGTATTTTTAAATAAACCTAAAATTTATAATAATTAAACCAAAATTATTTATAAATAAAATATTTATTTTGGACTAATAATTATTATATTATTTATTTGGATTTTTATTTAAGAAAAAATGCTATTAAATATCCAAAATCAATCATGAGCAATCAAAAATTATTTCAAATGCAAATAAATAACAACCACTTGAATGAAAAATTTATTGCTATAATTACCATTAATAAATAAATGCATTATTTTTATTTGATGATTTTTATAGTGTTACACAAAGGCAGAGAAATTATTATGACAAAGTGAAAGGACCACACCACCACCTTGTTTTTTAAAAGTTTTAGTATTTCAAAATTTGTATCTTTTTATTTAGAGAAAAAAACCCTCTTGACAACTAAGGAGCATTCTTTCTAAAATAGGGGAGAAATTTACAAGGGGAAGAATCTTATCTCGCCATAAAAAAGCATTTGAAAAAGGGGAGAATTTTTCAAACTTGAAAATTGCTTGAGAAAATGAAATTCTTATCTTTTCGGCCAAAAGCAAGAATTTCATTATCAAAATTAAACTGGTGCAAATGTGGGCCAAAATGTTAACATATTCAAAACAACTCATATTCAACTTAGAACTGATCTTAACTTAGTATCTTATGAACACTTGAAAGTTTACAAACTGGATACAATGTAAAGTTTCATATTTGCTTTGGTTCTGTTGGCATTAATCACCAAAAGGGGGAGATTGAAAGGTAAATGGCCTTAAACCATTTCTATATTTCATTTGGTGCTTGATGACCAACCACTTGGACTACTAGTTTGCTGAGTTTATGGTTCATAGGTTCATAAGATCAATTTTTAAATTTCTAAGTCCAAAACTACTCAAATCAGGCACAAAGAGGTAAACTTTGGAGAAGATGGACTTTTAGTAGTTATACACCTTGTATAAGTTCCAAACGCCCCTCAGTACGTATTTGAACCAACCAAAGCTACTGGAAAGCCCAGGTATAATATATCACTATTTTGGAGCTAGTTTGAGCCAAAACCAGAATATGAGTTAGAGAGATCAAAATGTGCAAAATCCATGGCTTAGACTAGTTGAAAAGTCAAAGATATATTTGTCTAAGTTATAGGAACACTCTCATGTGCAACCAAACTCATTTGAAGAAGACGTGTCAAAACTTGCTAAAGTTCTGTTGTGCAGAGGCGCACCGGACCGGTCCAGTGGTGGACCGGACCGAGTGTACAGAGGGTTTGGGCACTAGTCTAGGCCGACTAGTGTAGTAGACCGGTCCTATGGTCCATCGAATCAGTTTACCACAGTGGTCATTTTCAGAGTTGAATGGGAGCTCACGCACCGTCCTTGTCCGATGGTGCACTACACCGTGTGACTTCAACAACTACCTTCAGATTCCAACGGTCATGCTGACATGGTGGCAGTCCGATGGTGCACCGACATGATCTCGCGAAGTCCTACAAGACCTACCCCCACCAAAACGATCACTGAATGGACAGTCTGCCATCACTAAATGGACAGTCTGCCATCACTGAACAGACAGCCAGAGGTCTAGTGGTGCTCCAGACCATCACTATTGGAGGTCCGGTGCCATGTAGAAAAGTGTAGTTTTCTCCATTTCGCTCCAACGGCTATATGGATTAGTTTGGGCAACAAATACCTCCCCAACCAGCATTCAAGACACACAAAAGCTACACCAAACTCAAATTCATTTTTGCAACAACTCCAAGTGATCCAACTCCTCCCAAGTGCCACATTTAGTAGAATTAAGCTAGAGAAGTGATTAGTGCCTTGCAGAGCATTTATTTGAGTTTTGTTGCAAGCAATTACTATGTTCTTATGTTTCATTTGTTTCATCATTCCCTTTCTCTTTGTGTAAACGCTAGTGGGAGACTCTGAATTGGTGTGGATATCCCCGCGGAGACTCTGGTCTCTCAAAGTGAGAAGAAACAATCAAGCAGTCTAAGTGACCGGGTTGAGAGATGGAAAGGATTGAAAGAGACCCATCCTTAGTGGACTTCTCAATGGAGATCTAGGTTTCCTTGTGAAACCGAAGTCTAGTAAATAAATCGCTTGTGTCTCTTGTTTGTTTTTTACCTGTGATTTGTTTCTCCCTTTGAGAGCACCTAGAGGGGGGGTGAATAGGTGATCCTGTAAAACTTGAAAACTTAAGTACAAAAACTTGGTTAAGCGTTAGCACAGTAAATGCCAAGTGGCTAGAGAGGAGTCTCAACAAAACACAATAACCACAAGAAATCAATCACAGAGATGGCACGGTGGTTATCCCGTGGTTCGGCCAAGACCAACGCTTTCCTACTCCACGTTGTGGCGTCCCAACGGACGAGGGTTGCAATCAACCCCTCTCAAGCGGTCCAAAGACCCACTTGAATACCACTGTGTTTTGCTTGCTTTTCTCAATCCCGTTTGCGAGGAATCTCCACAACTTGGAGCCTCTCGCCCTTACACTTGAAGTTCTCAAAGAAAAGCACAGAGCAAGGGAGGATTAGTGTCACACCCGTTTCTAAGGGCAGAGCCGGGTGCATAGCATATGTGTGCCATGATCTATTTCCACACATATGTTGACGTCACAAGTGTAATATATCAAAAGAACAATGCATAAAAGCGTAAATAATGATTATACTAACATATTACACTTTGAACAAACATAATGTCTTAACCTTTATTCATCAAAGTACAGTGAAACAAGGACATCCATCCACAGGAAGATGACCGGGGGTATCACTAGACTAGCATCCAGGGAGCTCAGCATCATATCTTCATCTGCAACTTCTGATCAAAATTAAGCAAGGGTGAGCTCACTTATGGTCGGGGCTCAGCAAGTGGGGGAAAAACTAATGCAAGGTAACAAGGTGAGGCTAAGGTTGAGCACTAAGCATTTAAGTTGGTCAACATTTTATTAACAACACCTGTCTTACTAATAAGTGTGAATCCCAAGTACTCCCATTAAACAAAGGTACAAGAGTATATCAAAAACACTTAAGTGAAACCACTTAAGCAAACCATTAGCAGATCATCGGATCTCGATTTATTTCCATCTTCAAGTTCAATTATCATGTGAGGAGTCAGGCTGCTCATAACCGTGAGCACGGCTGATATATCAGTTTTACACTCTGCAGAGGTGGTACAACTTTACCCACAAGCCGTGTATCCCCTCTAGCCTGGGTCGACCAAAACCCATAAACACTTCCGAGGTGAGTGGATAGGGATCCACTATGAGGCTTTCACAAAATACACTTAATACGAAGCAACCCGCTAAGGTTTCTAAAGACGATGGTGGTGGCCCCCTAGGTGAGGTACCTTAGCCAAGAATACGTCCCCATGTTAACGTGGGCTGCCAACACCTACCGCTCCCCCTCTTGCCCATATTTCAGGTAAGGTTGCCAGGCACTAAGCATATAAAGCTAATTACCAAAGCCAGAGCCATGATAGCACTTGTGGTTGCACTGTTTTCCTGGGTGGTCACTCCATGTTCCAATTATCACAATATGATCTTGTTTAATCATCGGATTAACAACAATAGTATAAACTTACCATTTGGAACATTGATTTCATCAGTAGGAGTACCAGCATAAAGTTAAAGTTGTAGCAATAGCATAGCTACGAAGGTAAAGTATAATTCCCAGGTTTGATCAAGGAATAAGGTTGGAAAGGTTATCTAAATAGGTAACCCATCAAATTATGCATATATATCCAAAAGAATAAACTTTATTAAATGTATTGTTTGGGATCAAACAGAGTATGTAGAGGGAGAAGTCCACTTGCCTTGCTTATTGAAAACTCGAGGTTCTTCCACGGAATATATCTTGATTCTCAACTACTAGATCAATCACTGAATATCACACAAACAAACAAGAAGAACAAACACCACTCAATAACATACCACATTCACCATGCGTAAAGCTAAAAGAAAGCCTAACGAAAAGAGCGTTCGCTTTTCAAAAACGTCGCAGGTAATGGTTATAATAAGAGAGTATTCTTTTCAAAAATGTGTGATCTATACTTTATAAGACAAGACATGATCTTAAAATATCTTAATTAAAATATACAAATATTAGATTCACCAAATTAATCCTTTATAAAACGTCATACGTGATATGTCTAAGATTAAAGGTTTATAAGATGATAAAACACGTTATAACAATATTAAACCTTTTTAACCTTTTAGAAAAGATATAAGTTATATATCTAAGGTTAATGAGTTATTAAACAAATTATTAAACATTGATTTATGAAGCATTATGAAACATATTATAAAACATTGTTAAACATTCACTTATGACAAATTAAGATATAAGTCTAAATATGTTTTATGTGAAAATGTCATTATTATTATTAAACACCTATTTATGGAAAGTTATGGTATATGCCTTAAATAAACTTTTATGTAAAAGACAATGAACAAATAACTATCTTTTAATTTCATTTGAAAACACAGCCTATATTATTATATTCGAAGTTCATATATAAGGTAACATTTTAAGTTATAAAAGAACTTAAACTCTTATTACTCTATTTTATCCTTTAGAAAAAGCTAAGTGATTCATATATAATGTGAACTAAATTCTATGGAATCATTAATCATGCCATAAATCTAGTTAAGAACAAATTGACTACAGGTTTGATTAATAAATTATGATAAAGGATAATTATTCTATTAATTATCTTTAATTCTATTGTAGGAACAAATGATCTAATTCATTAGAAAGGAAAACTTGTATTCGACACTATATAAAAAACTATAATTTTAGTTTACAAAAGAAAGAACACTAATTTATCCATTTTAATACTTATTTTAGAAAAAAAACACTATATTAATTTTAAACACCGTAAGACATAATATATCATCGTTTATAAGAACTTGAATATAAGGCTAAATCAAGTTTTATGGGAAATATAATTAGACATATATCTATCTTTTATTTTTATTAAGAAACATATAGTCTACCGTTTCTTTTAAATTTCTATTTAAGAAGGGTGTACTTAAATAACTATGTTAAACATCATTAAATTATCAAAACATGATATCTATTGAAAACGTCATCTTTATATTTCTTTTATGTTCCTAATTTACAAAACTACACATAATTAATCAAAACAAACATAATACAAATTAATTTACAGAAACATGTAAATCATTGAAACTATATATTCAAACTGATCAGTGCACTAACACATAGCTATCAAAATACTATTTAATTTATTTGGATATTGAATACACATAAATCAATTATAGAAAATATTATTCAAATTTATTTACGAAAACATGTAAATTATCAAAAACATTGATTTCAAATGTTTAACATAAATTTATGAAGTTAACAAATTAATATTTAATTTATTTCAGTCTCACATGTGCATTTTAGAATGGGAAAAATTGTCGTGGTGGTTAGTTCAAAATTAAACGTAGATGATAAGAGGTAGCGTATAAATAAATTGGACCGTTCTTCTACCTTCAAATCGTGGATAGAAAATAGATTGTCGCAGTCTGCGTGAGGAAGGAACACAGGGATCCGATGTGACTTCACGGTGTCGATTCGTCAGCACGACGAGGCTGCGCAAGGGTGTCGGCGAACTCCGGCGAACGAGATTGGCAAACAACAGGATCAGCAGGGCGTCGTGGCGGGGAGGCTCTGGTAATGGCTGGATCGGTAGAGGGATGCTGAGGAAGCATCGGTGCAGCGGCTTCGTGAGCTCCGACAATCGTAGAAGGCGAACAATGGCGTGCTCAGGCGGATGAAGCTCCAGCGACGTAGAGCGACGGCATCGGGCGAAGCACCGGGCGCGCTAAACAGAAGCCGGCAACCAGTGCTCGACGAGCAGGACAAGGAAGCGAGCGTGAAGGAGAAAAGCGAGAACGCTGGGGAAAAGAAGATGGTGGTTCCATTTATAGGCGACCAGGGAGAGCGTGAGACAGAGAGTGATGCCCATCAATAGCCATGAACGAAGGAAATAATTGTCAGCGACTCGGTGGAAAGAAACTGCCATCACATAATGGAAGGAAGAATAATGGTCAAGGTGACGGAGGGGAACGGTCGGTGTGGCTGCAGCTGTGAATTTATAGGCTACGAGGGAAGAGAAATCAACGCTAGGGAAGAGGAACAGAAAAAAAAAGCATTGAGTTCGGCACCATTAATGGCCGGGGAAGAAACTGTTGGCCATGTGATTGCGGGCGGGGAGAGGGAGAGTCGTCGGCAGTCGAGGAGGCGTTGGCGGTGTTGTGCAAGCAGCGCAAGCGACGTTCAGAGAATGGTTGCCACAGCGGTGCACTAGAAGCCGAGCGGCATGCGTCCGCTGGAAGAGATTTTAGACAACATATGAGGGTCCGGCATGCAAGTGAGAGAGAGGGATATGAGAGAGTGACAAGTGGGCCTGCATGCTAGTGATATGAAGAACGACTACCGGTTAGTCTTAGGCTGAACGACCAGTGGACGAGCGATTCCACTTTTTTTTATTTCTTTTCCTTTTCAAACGAATACGTGTGTGCTTGAGTGTTTTGAGTTTTTTTTTCATTTCAAATTTCCTAATTGTTTTCTCCTTTTTCCTTTTTATTATTAACAGATAAATGTTAATATATATTTAAATATTTCAAAAATTGTAAAAATTTTAAAAGATAATATTTTATAATAAGAATATCCAACATTTAAGAATAAATTACTTTAGTCAAAAGTCTATTATTTAAATAGATTAGGCTCCATGAAAAGAAAATCAATAAAATAAAATTTTCACATATACCTACAAACAAAAAAATACTAACGTATCAAGGTACATATTTTCTAATGCATATTTTTAACAATTTCTTTTTTTATAATTAGGTGTTTCTTTCTCACAAAATTAAATCCAAGAATTGGAATTACAAATCAAGTCAAATAAAATTTATGGTTCGGCATGAATGCATCAAACAATTGACAACCTTTTATCCAATTAGGAAATCACCATTTCATTACTTGAAAACATAATAATTGTTTTCTACTAGGAATTAATAATATAAGCTAAGTTATTTTTCATTGACGGATTAGGGTGTTACAAAACCTACCCCTTAAAAAGAATCTCGTCCTCGAGATTAGGGAAGGCTAGCAAGAAAACAATGGTGATATATGGTTACTCATAGGTTCTTGGTTCACACTGAACTCTTCTAAACTTAAGGAACTTATTGTTTCTTCGCTCCGCAATGACTACAAATCAAGCGATCTTCATCATCGTACTTATAACTGGTTGGTCTTCTGGATTATTGTTTGGGTCTTGCTTCACCGTCTTCTTCTTTAGTTGGTCTAGACGCTTCTTGGGGCATTCACGAATAATATGTTCTTCATTTTTGCAGTAGTAGCAAGCGCCTCTTGCTTTGAGTTCTTTGTGAGTCAACTTTGCTTGACCAACAGGTGATGAGGGATGATTGGGTGTCTGTATCTCATATAGCTGAGTCAAGCTTGATTCTTCTATTTGGGTATCCATATGTTTCGAGGCTTTTGCTTGTGGTTGAGGTGGAATACTCATATATCCAAACATTTTCCTATTCCTTTTGTTGTTCTTCACGATGTTGATAGAAGTTTCTGTGCTTTTTGTGTTCATATTCCATGTCTGGAGTCTGAGATAGCTTTATCTCGGGGGTGTTCGGTAGTGAACTCTTCTCAGGACAGTTACGAAGGTAATGATCTTCACGTCCATATAGATAGCAAGCTTTTCTTGAAGTTATTTCTTGACTTTTTCCATGTTTGCATTTTTGTTTCTTGGACCTGATGCGACAACGGGGCTGAAACTGTGTGCAGGTGATAGTCCATCCATCAATGTAACACTCGTGTGCTTCTTTTTGTAGCTGGGCATCCTTGTGATGTTTCTTTTTTGGAATACCTGACAATTCATCTTCTGACAGTGCATTTGCTATTAGTTGTTCTTGGGGAAACCATTGACTTTTTATGTCAGAAAATAAAATCCGATTCTTCTGTTTTGTAGTTTCACTTTTGTTTGTACTGATCTGGCGACAAGGAATTCCATAGTACTCGCAACAACAACAACATGCTCCAAGATCATTTGTGTGTTGGTGTGCATCCTTTTGTGTCTGTTCATTAGTTATTTCATTTGTAGTGACGTTTTGACTTGCCAACACTTGCTGGTATGAGGAGGTGAGTTGCAATACATTCTGTATTACAAGAGCTTGTGCATGTAACAACTTTTCTAAGTCAACTATTGAGGGTGATGTTGTGGTTGATGTCATATGGTTATTGGTAGTCTGCTCATGTGCTATAATTTCTGCTAAATCAATTTGTTGGAGTCTAGCTACCACTTGAGATGTTGCTTGCAGAAACTGTGCATGCGCCTTCTTGAATTGTTCCATCTGATCCTTAGCTAGAGGAGTTGCCAACACAATGTATTCTTTGCACTTAGTAACATCACTTGCAGTTGACATTCCAAGGACTGACATCTGTATGGGTATGGAAGAATGGAAGGGACGAAAGGGTTGAGCAAAGACAGATTATAGAGAGCAGAGAAAACCCATCTATCTAAGGTTTTACCTAGCTAACTGATGTCATTGTGGACAAAAGTCACACAATACACCAACAATCATTCAAAGAAGCAAATCAAACATGAACACAAAGGACAATGAATTCAAGCATACCAGCACAATCCAATTCTACTCATTCAACCAAAACAAAAGGTAAGACAAGGTTTGGAATAAGTAAGATATTATAAAGTCAAGGAGTCAGGTAAGAATTATCAAGGATTTAGACAAGACCAAAACATTATTGTTAATGACCAATAATGAAATAAGATAACCACTAACTGGTGAAGCGAGGATAAATTATACAACCAAGGATATGAGAAAGTTTTTTTAAGGATACAAAATACAAAGGCATTATCAAGGAGAGAAGTAGAGAGGCAAAGGGGTTCAATATATTGAGGTAGATATTGTCCAAGGATGACAATACAATGGAAAGAAAACAAGAGTAGAAGAAATCAAGGGTTATATAGCAATGTTATGAGTTAGAAAACAACCACAATATAGCGTCGTCTTTATCGATCTAGTCGAAAACTTAACACTATAGAACTATCCTATCAACCTAACCAAGAAGTCTGGTAATAGATCCAAAGAATCCATAGCAATACTTCTTGCGGAATTGGGATAAGACAGAGAATAGGGCATCGTCGATAGCTTCGAAAGGATTTCTTCTAGCAAACTTCGCTTCAAGTTCCGCAATCCTAGCTTGATCATCTTGCAATGCTTCTCATTAGAACCTTCTGATAGACGAAGAATCAGACAAGAGGAGTTGAAAATAAAAGAGACGAGTTTTGATATAAAGTAAGTTTTTATGGAGACAATTAAGTCAAGTTTTGAACGACTGAGTGGGCTTTCCATTTCTAACTAATCTAGCGACCTACGGTCACATTGCCTCTGATACCACTTCTGTCACACCCGTTTCTAAGGGCAGAGCCGGGTGCATAGCATATGTGTGCCAGGATCTATTTCCACACATATGTTGACGTCACAAGTGTAATATATCAAAAGAACAATGCATAAAAGCGTAAATAATGATTATACTAACATATTACACTTTGAACAAACATAATGTCTTAACCTTTATTCATCAAAGTACAGTGAAACAAGGACATCCATCCACAGGAAGATGACCGGGGGTATCACTAGACTAGCATCCAGGGAGCTCAGCATCATATCTTCATCTGCAACTTCTGATCAAAATTAAGCAACGGTGAGCTCACTTATGGTCGGGGCTCAGCAAGTGGGGGAAAAACTAATGCAAGGTAACAAGGTGAGGCTAAGGTTGAGCAGTAAGCATTTTAGTTGGTAAACATTTTATTAACAACACCTGTCTTACTAATAAGTGTGAATCCCAAGTACTCCCATTAAACAAAGGTACAAGAGTATATCAAAAACACTTAAGTGAAACCACTTAAGCAAACCATTAGTAGATCATCGGATCTCGATTTATTTCCATCTTCAAGTTCAATTATCATGTGAGGAGTCCAGGCTGCTCATAACCGTGAGCACGGCTGATATATCAGTTTTACACTCTGCAGAGGTGGTACAACTTTACCCACAAGCCGTGTATCCCCTCTAGCCTGGGTCGGCCAAAACCCATAAACACTTCCGAGGTGAGTGGCTAGGGATCCACTATGAGGCTTTCACAAAATACACTTAATACGAAGCAACCCGCTAAGGTTTCTAAAGACGATGGTGGTGGCCCCCTAGGTGAGGTACCTTAGCCAAGAATATGTCCCCATGTTAACGTGGGCTGCCAACACCTACCGCTCCCCATCTTGCCCATATTTCAGGTAAGGTTGCCAGGCACTAAGCATATAAAGCTAATTACCAAAGCCAAAGCCATGATAGCACTTGTGGTTGCACTGTTTTCCTGGGTGGTCACTCCATGTTCCAATTATCACAATATGATCTTGTTTAATCATCGGATTAACAACAATAGTATAAACTTACCATTTGGAACATTGATATCATCAGTAGGAGTACCAGCATAAAGTTAAAGTTGTAGCAATAGCATAGCTACGAAGGTAAAGTATAATTCCCAGGTTTGATCAAGGAATAAGGTTGGAAAGGTTATCTAAATAGGTAACCCGTCAAATTATGCATATATATTCAAAAGAATAAACTTTATTAAATGTATTGTTTGGGATCAAACAGAGTATATAGAGGGAGAAGTCCACTTGCCTTGCTTATTGAAAACTCGAGGTTCTTCCACGGAATATATCTTGATTCTCAACTACTAGATCAACCACTGAATATCACACAAACAAACAAGAAGAACAAACACCACTCAATAACGAAAAGAGCGTTCGCTTTTCAAAAACGTCGCAGGTAATGGTTATAATAAGAGAGTATTCTTTTCAAAAATGTGTGATCTATACTTTATAAGACAAGACATGATCTTAAAAATATCTTAATTAAAATATACAAATATTAGATTCACCAAATTAATCCTTTATAAAACGTCATACGTGATATGTCTAAGATTAAAGGTTTATAAGATGATAAAACACGTTATAACAATATTAAACCTTTTTAACCTTTTAGAAAAGATATAAGTTATATATCTAAGGTTAATGAGTTATTAAACAAATTATTAAACATTGATTTATGAAGCATTATGAAACATATTATAAAACATTGTTAAACATTCACTTATGACAAATTAAGGTATAAGTCTAAATATGTTTTATGTGAAAATGTCATTATTATTATTAAACACCTATTTATGGAAAGTTATGGTATATGCCTTAAATAAACTTTTATGTAAAAGACAATGAACAAATAACTATCTTTTAATTTCATTTGAAAACACAACCTATATTATTATATTCGAAGTTCATATATAAGGTAACATTTTAAGTTATAAAAGAACTTAAACTCTTATTACTCTATTTTATTCTTTAGAAAAAGCTAAGTGATTCATATATAATGTGAACTAAATTCTATGGAATCATTAATCATGCCATAAATCTAGTTAAGAACAAATTAACTATAGGTTTGATTAATAAATTATGATAAAGGATAATTATTCTATTAATTATCTCTAATTCTATTGTAGGAACAAATGATCTAATTCATTAGAAAGGAAAACTTGTATTCGACACTATATAAAAAACTATAATTTTAGTTTACAAAAGAAAGAACACTAATTTATCCATTTTAATACTTATTTTAGAAAAAAAAACTCTATATTAATTTTAAACACCGTAAGACATAATATATCATCATTTATAAGAACTTGAATATAAGGCTAAATCAAGTTTTATGGGAAATATAATTAGACATATATCTATCTTTTATTTTTATTAAGAAACATATAGTCTACCGTTTCTTTTAAATTTCTATTTAAGAAGGGTGTACTTAAATAACTATGTTAAACATCATTAAATTATCAAAACATGATATCTATTGAAAACGTCATCTTTATATTTCTTTTATGTTCCTAATTTACAAAACTACACATAATTAATCATAACAAACATAATACAAATTAATTTACAAAAACATGTAAACCATTGAAACTATATATTCAAACTGATCAGCGCACTAACACATAACTATCAAAATACTATTTAATTTATTTGGATATTGAATACACATAAATCAATTATAGAAAATATTATTCAAATTTATTTACGAAAACATGTAAATTATCAAAAACATTGATTTCAAATGTTTAACATAAATTTATGAAGTTAACAAATTAATATTTAATTTATTTCAGTCTCACATGTGCATTTTAGAATGGGAAAAATTGTCGTGGTGGTTAGTTCAAAATTAAACGTAGATGATAAGAGGTAGCGTATAAATAAATTGGACCGTTCTTCTACCTTCAAATCGTGGATAGAAAATAGACTGTCGCAGTCTGCGTGAGGAAGGAACACAGTGATCCGATGTGACTTCACGGTGTCGATTCGTCAGCACGACGAGGCTGCGCAAGGGTGTCGACGAACTCCGGCGAACGAGATTGGCAAACAACAGGATCAGCAGGGCGTCGTGGCGGGGAGGCTCTGGTAATGGCTGGATCGGTAGAGGGATGCTGGGGAAGCATCGGTGCAGCGGCTTCGTGAGCTCCGACAATCGTAGAAGGCGAAACTGGCGTGCTCAGGCGGATGAAGCTCCAGCGACGTAGAGCGACGGCATCGGGCGAAGCACCGGGCGCGCTAAACAGAAGCCGGCAACCAGTGCTCGACGAGCAGGACAAGGAAGCGAGCGTGGAGGAGAAAAGCGAGAACGCTGGGGAAAAGAAGATGGTGGTTCCATTTATAGGCGACCAGGGAGAGCGTGAGACAGAGAGTGATGCCCATCAATAGCCATGAACGAAGGAAATAATTGTCAGCGACTTGGTGGAAAGAAACTGCCATCACATAATGGAAGGAAGAATAATGGTCAAGGTGACGGAGGGGAACGGTCGGTGTGGCTGCAGCTGTGAATTTATAGGCTGCGAGGGAAGAGAAATCAACGCTGGGGAAGAGGAACAGAAAAAAAAAAAGCATTGAGTTCGGCACCATTAATGGCCGGGGAAGAAACTGTTGGCCATGTGATTGCGGGCGGGGAGAGGGAGAGTCGTCGGCAGTCGAGGAGGCGTTGGCGGTGTTGTGCAAGCAGCGCAAGCGATGTTCAGAGAATGGTTGCCGCAGCGGTGCACTAGAAGCCGCATGCGTCCGCTGGAAGAGATTTTAGACAACATATGAGGGTCCGGCATGCAAGTGAGAGAGAGGGATATGAGAGAGTGACAGGTGGGCCTGCATGCTAGTGATATGAAGAACGACTACCGGTTAGTCTTAGGCCGAACGACCAGTGGACGAGCGATTCCACTTTTTTTTATTTCTTTTCCTTTTCAAACGAATACGTGTGTGCTTGAGTGTTTTGAGTTTTTTTTTTCATTTCAAATTTCCTAATTGTTTTCTCCTTTTTCCTTTTTATTATTAACAGATAAATGTTAATATATATTTAAATATTTTAAAAATTGTAAAAATTTTAAAAGATAATATTTTATAGTAAGAATATCCAACATTAAAGAATAAATTACTTTAGTCAAAAGTCTATTATTTAAATAGATTAGGCTCCATGAAAAGAAAATCAATAAAATAAAATTTTCACATATACCTACAAACAAAAAAATACTAACGTATCAAGGTACATATTTTCTAATGCATATTTTTAACAATTTCTTTTTTTATAATTAGGTGTTTCTTTCTCACAAAATTAAATCCAAGAATTGGAATTACAAATCAAGTCAAATAAAATTTATGGTTCGGCATGAATGCATCAAACAATTGACAACCTTTTATCCAATTAGGAAATCACCATTTCATTACTTGAAAACATAATAATTTTTTCTACTAGGAATTAATAATATAAGCTAAGTTATTTTTCATTGACGGATTAGGGTGTTACAATTAGCAACGCACACAAGACACAAGAATCAGAGTGTCAACACGCACACAAGTCGCAACAAGAGCTCGCAACACAACTCAATGAGTTCACAACTCCACTAGAGCTCTATATGCTATCACAATGAAACAAATGCGCGGAATCGAGGTCTTGGTGCTTAGAAATGTTGTAGGAATGCTTGGTGTTCTCCTCCATGCGCCTAGGGGTCCCTTTTATAGCCCCAAGGCAGATAGGAGCCGTTGAGAGCAATCTGGGAAGGCAATTCTTGCCTTCTGTCGTCTGGTGCACCGGACAGTCCGGTGCACACCGGACACTGTCCGGTGCCTGATTTCTTTCCTTAACTGGCGCAGCCGACCGTTGGCAGTCAGAGAGTCGTTGGCGCACCGGACATGTCCGGTGCACACCGGATAGTCCGGTGCCTCCTTCTAGTCGTTGGCTCGGCCACGTGTCCCGCGCAGATCGCGCGGCCGACCGTTGGCCCGGCCGACCGTTGGCTCACCGGACAGTCCGGTGCACACCGGACAGTCCGGTGAATTATAGCCGTACGTCGCCGGTGAATTCCCGAGAGCGGCCACTTCGCTCGAACCAGCCTGGCGCACCGGACACTGTCCGGTGCACCACCGGACAGTCTGGTGCTCCCAGACTGAGCAGATTCTTGGCTGCTCGAGCCAAGACATTTTCAATTGGATTTTTCCTGTTTCCAGCACTTAGACACAATACATTAGTCTCTAAAACAATGTACTAAGTCTGAGAAACATACATTTATCCTTGATTTGTACTTTGTCCACCATTTTACACTTAGGCACTTGTGTTGGACACTAAATCACCAAAATACTTAGAAATGGCCCAAGGGCACATTTCCCTTTCAATCTCCCCCTTTTTGGTGATTTATGCCAACACAATAAAAAGCAAGTAGAATAAGTACAAAACCAATTCAAATAAGAACTCAAATTGTTTTGATTCAATTTTGACATATATGGATCACCTTTTGCCACCACTTGATTTGTTTTTGCAAATCAAACTCAAATTTCTATCTCTAAGTCAAACACACATGTTAAGACAAAAAGAGAGTGATTCCAAGAGAAATTGATTCAAGATTTCAAAAACTCCCCTTTTTCCCATAATTAACACTTCTCCCCACAAGAAGCCAACTTTTGACAAGAGAGACAATAAAAGAGTTTTGACAAACCAAAAAGCTCTATTCTACCAATAAAAGAGTTTTGACCAACCAAAAGCTCTATTCTACTATTTTCAAAATCTCTCAAGTGGTAGCTGATCCATTTATCACTTTGGCCTTTATTTTCTCCCCCTTTGGCATCAAGCACCAAAACGGGATCAATCTTGGCCCTTTAACCCCATTGCCTCACCAAAATCTTCAATAATAATACAAAGGCAATAAGAGTACATGAGATGAACTTAGAATAAGTTACCCTCTCATCGGAGTGCAGTGGAAGTCTTTCATGGTCCAAGTCCACCTTTTCCCTTTCAATCCTTCTTTGAAACTAAAGCATCAAACTCAAGCACATGGTTAGTCTCAAAGGGTCAAGTTGTAACACATCTCCCCTTAAACATGTGCATCACTTTGCAACGGACTTGTGAGGTCCAGGGAGTGTTTGTACAACTTGAGCACCATTACTAAGCAACAAAATGCATAAGGAACTTGATCAAAGGCATACACACATGTATGCTACAATTCAATCCAAGTTCCGCGAATCTAGGACATTTAGCTCACTATGCAGCCTGCAAAAGGTCTTTTCATCTAAAGGCTTAGTGAAGATATCGGCTAGCTGGTTCTCGGTGCTAACATGAAACACTTCGATATCTCCCTTTTGCTGGTGGTCTCTCAAAAAGTGATGCCGGATGTCAATGTGCTTTGTGCGGCTGTGCTCAATAGGATTTTCCGCTATTCGGATAGCACTCTCATTATCACATAGGAGTGGGACTTTGCTCAGATTGTAGCCAAAGTCCCGGAGGGTTTGCCTCATCCAAAGTAGTTGCGCGCAACACTGTCCTGCGGCAACGTACTCGGCCTCAGCGGTGGATAGGGCAACGAAAGTTTGTTTCTTAGAGTTCCATGACACCAGGGACCTTCCTAAGAATTGGCACGTCCCTGATGTACTCTTCCTATCGACCTTACATCCAGCATAGTCGGAATCTGAATATCCAATCAAGTCAAAGTTAGACCCCTTTGGATACCAGATCCCGAAGCAAGGCGTAGCGACTAAATATCTAAGAATTCGCTTCACAGCCACTAAGTGACACTCCTTAGGATCGGATTGAAATCTAGCACACATGCATACGCTAAGCAAAGAACCTATCATGGATCGGTATGCCTTTTGATCAACGGACTTACCTCCTTTGTTGAGGTCGGTGTGTCCGTCGGTCCCCATCGGAGTCTTTGCGGGCTTGGCGTCCTTCATCCCAAACCGCTTCAGCAAGTCTTGCGTGTACTTCGTTTGAGAGATGAAGGTGCCGTCCTTGAGTTGCTTCACTTGGAACCCAAGGAAGTAGTTCAACTCGCCCATCATCGACATCTCGAATTTCTGCGTCATCACCCTGCTAAACTCTTCACAAGCCTTTTTATTAGTAGAACCAAATATTATGTCATCGACATAAATTTGGCACACAAAAAGATCACTGTCACAAGTCTTAGTGAAAAGAGTTGGATCGGCTTTCCCAACCTTGAAAGCATTAGCAATTAGAAAGTCTCTAAGGCATTCATACCACGTTCTTGGGGCTTGCTTAAGTCCATAGAGCGCCTTAGAGAGCTTACACACGTGGTCGGGGTACCGTTCATCCTCGAAGCCAGGGGGTTGCTCCACGTACACCTCCTCCTTGATTGGCCCGTTGAGGAAAGCGCTCTTCACATCCATTTGGAACAACCTGAAAGAATGGTGAGCGGCATATGCTAGCAAGATACGAATGGACTCTAGCCTAGCCACAGGAGCAAAAGTCTCCCCAAAGTCCAAACCTGCGACTTGGGCATAACCTTTTGCCACAAGTCGAGCCTTGTTCCTCGTCACCACCCCGTGCTCGTCCTGTTTGTTGCGGAACACCCACTTGGTTCCCACAACGTTTTGCTTGGGACGAGGCACCAGTGTCCAAACTTCATTGCACTTGAAGTTGTTGAGCTCCTCTTGCATGGCCAACACCCAGTCCGAATCTAGCAAGGCCTCTTCTACCCTGAAAGGCTCAATAGAAGAGACAAAGGAGTAATGCTCACAAAAATTAACTAATCGAGATCGAGTAGTTACTCCCTTGCTAATATCACCCAGAATTTGGTCGACGGGATGATCCCTTTGAATCATCGCTCGAACTTGGGTTGGAGGTGCCGGTTGTGCTTCTTCCTCCATCAGATGATCATCTTGTGCTCCCCCTTGATCACATGCCTCCTGTTGATGAACCTGTTCATCGTCTTGAGTTGGGGGATGCACCATAGTTGAGGAAGAAGGTTGATCTTGCTCATCTTGTTCCTGTGGTCGCACATCTCCAATCGCCATGGTGCGTATTGCGGCCGTTGGAACGTCTTCTTCATCTACATCATCAAGATCAACAACTTGCTCTCTTGGAGAGCCATTAGTCTCATCAAATACAACGTCGCTAGAGACTTCAACCAAACCCGATGATTTGTTGAAGACCCTATACGCCTTTGTATTTGAATCATAACCTAATAAAAACCCTTCTACAGCTTTGGGAGCAAATTTGGAATTCCTACCCTTCTTCACTAGAATATAGCATTTACTCCCAACTACACGAAAGTATGATACATTGGGTTTGTTACCGGTTAGTAGCTCATACGACGTCTTCTTGAGGAGGCGATGAAGGTAGACCCTGTTGATGGCGTGGCAAGCCGTGTTCACGGCTTCCGACCAAAAGCACTCGGCGGTCTTGAACTCTCCAAGCATCGTCCTCGCCATATCGATGAGCGTCCTGTTCTTCCTCTCTACCACACCATTTTGTTGTGGTGTGTAGGGAGCGGAGAACTCGTGCTTGATCCCCTCCTCCTCAAGGAACTCCTCCACTTGAAGATTCTTGAATTCGGACCCGTTGTCGCTTCTTATCTTCTTCACCTTGAGCTCAAACTCATTTTGAGCTCTCCTTAGAAAGCGCTTGAGGGTCCTTTGGGTTTCAGACTTATCCTGCAAAAAGAACACCCAAGTGAAGCGGGAAAAGTCATCAACAATAACTAGACCATACTTACTTCCTCCTATGCTCAGATAGGCGAAGGGTCCGAAGAGGTCCATATGCATCAGCTCCAGAGGTCTTGAAGTAGTCATCACATTCTTGCTGTGATGTGCTCCTCCCACTTGTTTACCTGCTTGACAAGCTGCACAAGGTCTATCTTTTTCGAATTGCACGTTAGTCAAACCTATCACGTGTTCTCCCTTTAGAAGCTTGTGAAGGTTCTTCATCACCACATGTGCTAAGCGGCGATGCCACAGCTAGCCCATGCTAGTCTTAGCAATTAAGCATGCATCTAGACTGGCCTCCTCTTTTGCAAAATCAACTAAATAAAGTTTGTCATCTAGTACACCCTTAAAAGCTAGTGAACCATCACATCTTCTAAAGACAGACACATCTACATTTGTAAATAAACAATTATATCCCATATTACATAATTGACTGACAGATAGTAAATTATATCCAAGAGACTCAACTAAAAACACATTAGAGATAGAGTGCTCATTTGATATTGCAATCTTGCCTAAACCTTTCACCTTGCCTTGGTTCCCATCACCGAATATGATTGAATCTTGGGAATCCTTATTCTTGACGTAGGAGGTGAACATCTTCTTTTCCCCAGTCATATGGTTCGTGCATCCGTTGTCGATAATCCAGCTTGAACCCCCGGATGCATAAACCTGCAAGGCAAATTTAGGCTTGGGTCTTAGGTACCCAACTCTTGTTGGGTCCTACAAGGTTAGTCACAATTTCCTTAGGGACCCAAATGCAAGCTTTATCACCCTTGCTTTTTGCCCCTAATTTCCTAGCAACTATCTTCCCATCCTTTCTACAAATAGCAAAGGAAGCATTTAAAGCATGATAAATTGTAGAGGGACCATTCATAACTTTTCTAGGAACATGAACAATATTCTTCCTAGGCACATGATGAATATTTTTCCTAGGCATATCTCTACCATGCATATAGGAAGAACTGGAAGCATACATAGCATAAGAGTCATAGGCATGTGAATCAAAAGTATTACAACTCCTATGAGACTGTCTTCTATCATTGTACATAAAAGCATGGTTCTTTTTAGTACTACTTGCCATAGGGGCCTTCCCTTTCTCCTTGGCGGAGATGGGAGCCTTATGGCTTGTTAAGTTCTTGGCTTCCCTCTTGAAGCCAAGCCCAACCTTAATTGAGGGGTGTCTACCAATCGTGTAGGCATCCCTAGCAAATTTTAGTTTATCAAAATCACTTTTGCTAGCCTTAAGTTGGGCATTAAGACTAGCCATTTCATCATTTAACTTTGCAATAGAAGCTATGTGTTCACTACAAGCATCAATATCAAAGTCTTTACATCTATTGCAAATAACAACATTTTCTACACAAGTTGTTGATTTACTAGCTATTTCTATCTTAGCATTCAAATCATCATTAATGCTCCTTAAGCTAGAAATCGTCTTATGGCAAGAAGATAATTCACAAGAAAGCATTTCATTTCTTTTACCTTCTAAAGCATGAGATTTTTGTGCTTCTACAAATTTGTCATGTTCTTCATACAACAAATCTTCTTGTTTCTCTAAAAGCCTATTCTTATCATTCAAGGCATCAATTAATTCATTAATTTTATCTACCTTGGTTCTATCTAGGCCTTTAAATAAACATGAATAATCTATTTCATCCTCATCACTAGATTCGTCCTCACTTGAAGAAGCATAAGTAGAGTTTCGACTACATACCTTCTTCTCCCTTGCCATAAGGCATGTGTGACGCTCGTTGGGGAAGAGGGATGACTTGTTGAAGGCGGTGGCGGCGAGTCCTTCATTGTCTGAGTCGGAGGAGGAGCAATCCGAGTCCCACTCCTTTCCTAGATGTGCCTCGCCCTTGGCCTTCTTGTAATTTTTCTTCTTTTCCCTCTTGCTCCCGTGTTCCTGGTCACTTTCATTATCGGGACAGTTAGCAATAAAATGACCAATCTTACCGCATTTGAAGCATGAGCGCTTCCCCTTGGCTTTGGTCTTGCTTGGCTGTCTCTTGCGACCCTTAAGCGTTGTCTTGAATCTCTTGATGATGAGGGCCATCTCTTCATCATTAAGTCTGGCGGCCTCAATTTGTGCTACCTTGCTGGGTAATGCCTCCTTGCTCCTTGTTGCCTTGAGAGCAACGGGTTGAGGCTCATTGATTGGACCGTTTAGAGCGTCGTCCACGTACCTCGCTTCCTTGATCATCATTCGCCCGCTTACGAATTTTCCAAGGACTTCTTCGGGCGACATTTTGGTGTACCTGGGATTCTCACGCATGTTATTCACCAAATGAGGATCAAGAACGGTAAAGGACCTTAGCATCAATCGGACGACGTCGTGGTCCGTCCATCGCGTGCTTCCGTAGCTCCTTATTCTGTTGATAAGGGTCTTGAGCCGGTTATATGTTTGTGTCGGCTCCTCGCCCCTTATCATCGCGAATCGTCCAAGCTCGCCCTCCACCAACTCCATCTTGGTGAGCAAGGTGACGTCGTTCCCCTCATGTGAAATCTTGAGGGTGTCCCAGATCTGCTTGGCGTTATCCAAGCCACTCACTTTGTGATATTCATCCCTGCACAATGAAGCTAGAAGAACAGTAGTAACTTGTGCATTCTTATGAATTTGCTCATTAATGAACATGGGACTATCCGAACTATCAAAGTGCATTCCACTTTCTACAATTTCCCATATACTAGGATGGAGAGAGAACAAGTGACTACGCATTTTGTGACTCCAAAATCCGTAGTCCTCTCCATCAAAATGAGGAGGTTTACCAAGTGGAATAGATAATAAATGAGCATTTGCACTTTGAGGAATACGAGAGTAGTCAAAAGAAAAGTTCGAATTGACCGGTTTCCTTCTCTCGTAGTCGTTGTGGTCGTCGTCCTTTTGGGAGGAAGTAGACTCATCGCTGTCGTCGTAGTAGACGATCTCCTTGATGCACCTCGTCTTCTTCTTCTTCCCTTCTTTCCGTCTATGGCCCGAGCCGGAGTCGGTAGGCTTGTCGTCCTTCGGCTCGTTGATGAAGGATTCCTTCTCTTTATCGTTGATCACGATACCCTTCCCCTTAGGATCCATCTCTTCGGGCGGTTAGTCCCTTTGTGAAGAGAACGGCTCTGATACCAATTGAGAGCACCTAGAGGGGGGTGAATAGGTGATCCTGTAAAACTTGAAAACTTAAGTACAAAAACTTGGTTAAGCGTTAGCACAGTAAATGCCAAGTGGCTAGAGAGGAGTCTCAACAAAACACAATAACCACAAGAAATCAATCACAGAGATGGCACGGTGGTTATCCCGTGGTTCGGCCAAGACCAACGCTTGCCTACTCCACGTTGTGGCATCCCAACGGACGAGGGTTGCAATCAACCCCTCTCAAGCGGTCCAAAGACCCACTTGAATACCACGGTGTTTTGCTTGCTTTTCTCAATCCCGTTTGCGAGGAATCTTCACAACTTGGAGCCTCTCGCCCTTACACTTGAAGTTCTCAAAGAAAAGCACAAAGCAAGGGAGGATTAGCAACACACACAAGACACAAGAATCAGAGTGTCAACACGCACACAAGTCGCAACAAGAGCTCGCAACACAACTCAATGAGTTCACAACTCCACTAGAGCTCTATATGCTATCACAATGAAACAAATGCGCGGAATCGAGGTCTTGGTGCTTAGAAATGTTGTAGGAATGCTTGGTGTTCTCCTCCATGCGCCTAGGGGTCCCTTTTATAGCCCCAAGGCAGCTAGGAGCCGTTGAGAGCAATCTGGGAAGGCAATTCTTGCCTTCTGTCGTCTGGTGCACCGGACAGTCCGGTGCACACCGGACACTGTCCGATGCCTGATTTCTTTCCTTAACTGGCGCAGCTGACCGTTGGCAGCCAGAGAGCCGTTGGCGCACCGGACAGTCCGGTGCCTCCTTCTAGCCGTTGGCTCGGCCACGTGTCCCGCACAGATCGCGCGGCCGACCGTTGCCCCGGCCGACCGTTGGCTCACCGGACAGTCCGGTGAATTATAGCTGTACGTCGCCGGTGAATTCCCGAGAGCGGCCACTTCGCTCGAACCAGCCTGGCGCACCGGACACTGTCCGGTGCTCCCAGACTGAGCAGATTCTTGGCTGCTCGAGCCAAGACATTTTCAATTGGATTTTTCCTGTTTCCAGCACTTAGACACAATACATTAGTCTCTAAAACAATGTACTAAGTCTGAGAAACATACCTTTATCCTTTATTTGTACTTTGTCCACCATTTTACACTTAGGCACTTGTGTTGGACACTAAATCACCAAAATACTTAGAAATGGCCCAAGGACACATTTCCCTTTCACCCTTCCCTCTTCTAGTTCTCTTGCTTGCACTTGATTCCAAATCAAATGTATAGCTCCCTTAAGTAATTCTGCAATCTTTAGAGCAATACTTGCAAGAACTACTCTTATAATGATGTTTACACAGGAGAATGGTGCTGCCACAAAGTTGCAGCTTTTTGGTTTTGTTTGTTTCTCTTATAATGATGTTTACACGGTCTGAGACCAACAATTCCTAGTCATGTGCGCTCATGCTACATTGTGCATGCCTAAAGTGCGAGGACTTTTCATGCATGATATGGCAATGACCACTCTTAACCGCACTGTGAACACATCACAGTTATGGCTTCAACATCGCTCGTTGTCACATGCAACTAGCTAAAAATAGTTAAGAAAACATGCACTACCTAATTACATGAATAAGAATACAAATCATGCACGGTATTAACAAAATATTCTTTACCAACTTGGAAAAGCTAGCAATTAGCTCAATGGAGCCAATCAGTGCAACCAACACAAGCCAATCCACACGAACTAGCTGAAATCTAACGTTCAATTTGTTGTTGTGCATCTACAAAGTAATTCATCGACCACCACACACCCTCCCTGGTTGATAGGTCAAGATAGGTGGCACGACTAGAAGCTTGACTACCACTAGCACTTAAAAGGTAGTCAGAGCTACATTAGGAGAGACGATCACAACAACAATGTATCTGAAAGGGAAATGTGCCTTGAGCCACTTATATATTTGTTTTGGTGTTTGATGACCATCACATCCTTATGGACTAATTATTTTTCTATGTGTTTAATTGCAAAATTAACATGTTGATTTAGAATATTAAATGCAATGAAATAACCTAGACTTAGATAAAAAGGGCACATTGAGTAGGAAATGAACTTTGGACCATTTCAACATTTGGATTAGTTCTAAAATACCCTAACAACATTTTGAATTTGGATTTCTAGGGGCTATTTGAATCATAGTTTGTAAGAGAAAGGGCAAATGGATTTAGAGAATCATTTGAGCCAAAACCTACAACTTAGAATGTATGGATTGACTCAAGATATATTTTTGTAAGTCATAGAAGTGCACAAGACACTAGCCAAATGAAGTGAAAGTAAAAGATGTCAAGTTTGAAGAAGTCAGACTGACTGTAGGTGCCCTGTAGCTATAGGAATAGGTTCGGTGTGCACTAGACGAGTCACCGGACCAAGGCCGTAAGATCATGTTTTTTGGACCTTTGGTGTTTGGTGGAACATAGAGAATTTGTTTTTGGGACACCAGTCAGTTGGTGCACCAGACCAATAGTGTACCCAACAGTCATAAGGGAATATACAACGGTTGGCTGACATGGCAGGTCTGGTGCGCATCGGACCCGCTACAGGGAAGGTCCTATAACACCCTGAATTTGGGGTATAAATTTTTTTCTCTAATATCTACCAAATTCAGGTGTTACCTCTTTTCTCCTCTCTATATATTCTTTTTATCTTCCTTTTCATAGAGTTTTGTTTATTTATTTGGGAGATGTATTATTACTTTAGTATATTAAAACCTAGGAGAGACATGAATGGTTGCATCATGCTGAGCTTAAGCTTTGTTTTTGGTTGATGCACATGCTTGAAATATTCAAATTTGAATGTGGTTTGGTTGGATTTGAATTCAATAGAAGAAATAAAAAGAAAATGAATTAGAAATTCAGATTTAAAAGAAAAACAGAAACCAGCCCAGTGTCCCCTCTCCCTCGGCATTTCGGCCCACTAGGCCTAGGCCAACCGCGCGCGCTCGCTTCCCTGCTCCCTCTGCCCGGTGGGGCCAACCTGTCAGCTCCAACTTCCCAGCTTCAGGCGCTCCCCCTCTCTCTGTGCCGCGGGTCTGACCCGTCAGCGTCGTGTTGTTTCCCGTCGCACGCCCGTGCCTCTACGTCATGGGCCCACCCGATCACCCCTACCTACAGCCGAGATTGCTCGTCGGAGGACAACCGACCCGCCCGGAGCGCCCCCTCCGCCGTTCACCCGCTTCCAGCCTCGCTCTCACGACCAAAAACCCGCCACTGAGTTCGTCAGATCCCCATCACTGGTCCTGGCCATCTCCGGTGACCTCAAACCCCCCGGAGCCCGCGCCTGCCTTGTCTCTGGCAACTTCACCGCCATGAACCGGAGCAGCGCCGACCGCCGGGCCGTTAACCCCCCATGTGCCTGATCTCGGTCTCCCGTCCCTGATCCAGCGGCCCAGGTCACTAGATACCGATTCGCACGTGCGCCCCTACACCTGGGTCCTACTCATCGATCGCCTGCGCCCCTGACGCTGGGCCTGACTGGTCAGCCCGCCCTTGCCCCCGAGCCACTGACCGCCCTAGCCCGTCTGCCAGCGCTAGCTCGCGCACGCGCGTGCTCGCCCACAGATCTAATCTCGGTCGTTGATCTGCGATCGAATGGCCGAGAACGCCCCTTACCCTTTGCCTAGTAAATTTGTTAAAGAGCCCCTCAATTTCTTAGAAATCAACCCACTGTCCGGTTTTCTTGCGCCTAAGTCCCTGGTTTCTTACAGAAAGACCCCTAGACTTTATTTTTATCACAAAAATAGGTTTAACTTAGGATTTTGAATTCCAAAACTTGTAAATTTCAAAACTTTGTCATATGAACTCCAAATTGGATGGTTCAAATTGCAAAATGTTCATTATAATATTTTCTATTTGTTTAAATTATATTCATTCACTATTTCCATGTCTCAATTTTGTGGTTAGTCTAAGGTAAAATAAAAGATAAAACCCTAGTCAATATTCATGTGCTTAAATTTGTAGACCTAACCTCATTTAGTGTATGACCCCATCCCTAGAATAAGTTTATTTAGGTAAGTAATTCACTGAGAGAGACTTAGTTAGAGAACAGTAGACCACTAGACATAGTGATCTACCCCAAAACCTAGATTGCACCTGTGTCTTTACCCTTTTATTGAACTTGTGTTCACTATGTTGCATATGTTTGGTGTACTGTTCTTTTGCTATTCCCCAAATGTGTTGAATGAATGATTGCTTTGCGTAGATAACGAGCAGTCTGAGGTTCCCGAGTGTGTTGTAGGAGACTTCCCTGAGCAGCAACCTGGTGAAGGCAAGTGTCCTCTGACCCATTATGTCCTATTTATTTTATAATTTATTGTCCCGCATACCATGATCAACCTAAGGATTGAGTAGTGTTATGTTTTCCTGTCCTTGGTTACCCTTTAGGAATTGGTTATTATGATTAGTATCATGCTACTACTTTACTTTAATCAATGAACATGATGAGAACATTTATGATACGTTGATGATACCTTGATTATGATGATGAACATGCTCTAGGGGGCTCAGGCTATTTCCAGAGTACCTCTCCGTAAGGACCTGTTCGCTGGATGACCACCCGAGAAAACAGTACAAACATGAGGGTGGAATGGGACGCCCTTAGCTGATTAATTGGATGAATCTAGGGTGTAGTTTGCTTCGCAGTTGTGCCGTCAATGGAGGCCGGGGCATAATGATTGCTCTGCTAAGGGTCGGTGCCGAGGTTTATTCGATTTAATTTTGTTAATCACCCACCTTAGGGAGGAGTATTGTGTTTGTACGGCTGGCAAAACCTAACGGACGACTACACACCAGGGGAGTCTTTGTAAAGGCTACATAGTGAATCCCTGACCATTCACCTCGGTAGTGAAGATCGGGTCTATACAACCCAGACTGGGAAGGGAACACGACTCGTGGATAAAGTGTGCAACCTCTACAGAGTTTTAGCAGCCTTGGGAGCTCCTTTGATTAGAGTTACTCTAGATACTTTTATGATGATGCATAATGATGATGATTATAATTATGGTTTCTGATATTTCCTCTTGAAGGGAGTACTATTTGGGTTAATAACTTGGGACTATTGCTAAAACTTGGCTTTCTTCTAGTAGCAAATACCTGACCAACTAAAAGCAACTTCTTTGAGCTTAACCCCACATACAACTAGTCCACTTTAGCCAAACGGGACATTTGCTGAGTATGTTGATGTGTACTCACCCTTGCTTAAAAACACCAAACCCTAGGTTGTCCCCATTGCAATCAGTGCTCAGGAGAACATGAAGGCAACGTGGAGGACTTTCAGGAGTTTCAGGACTTCGACAAGTTCTAGATTAGATTAGTGGCAAACCCTAAGTCAGCTGCCTATGAAGGTCTTATTCTACTGCGTTTCGTTCAGCACTTTGATGATGGTTTATTTAATGACTTTGTGGATGTTTTGGACATCGTGATGTAATAAAGTACTTATTTCCGCTATTATTTTGAGAAATGTGTGATGATGTCTAATTATGTAATCGTTGTGTACATGAATTTTTGATCCTAGCACATACATGGTTCGCATTCGGTTTACCTTCCAAAACCCGAGCGTGACAGGTCTGGTGCACACTTTTTCTAAGAAGATTTGGGAGTGGATCTCCAATGGCTACAAGGGCTTTAGGGACCTATAAATACGACCCTAACTAGTGTGTTAGACATCCAAGAGCTGAGAAACATGTCATATACACAAGAGCAACACATCCAAGTGATCAAAGTGTCCCAAGTTCCAAAATAGTGAAGTGATGTTAGAGATAGCCATATTTTATGAGGATTGTGATAGAGCACTTGTGTGAGCTAAAGTTGTGGTTTGTGTTGTGATCATTGAGCCTTGGAGCAAAGCTCCTATTGAGTTTGTAAAGCAGGCAAGATTCCGCAAGTTGTGGAGAGCCTTGCGGGGACTTGTTCTCACACTTGACAAAAGCGAAAGGGAACTCAAGTTCGGTCTTTGTGATCAATTGAGTGAGGAAAGGGCTGAGAGAAACCTAGTGTTGGGGACTTGTTCTCAAATGCTATGAATTAAGAACAAGGCAACATAAAATGTTAAATATTAATGCTCTTCGTCCGCTGAAGCATTATTTCCCCAAGGATTTAATGAACTTCAGACGAAGACCACGAGTGAAGTATCACGAAGGTCATACCTTCGTGATTAAACTTACAAAATAATATGAAATAATATATAAAACATGAGACATTAAAGATAGATGTATCAGAAATAAGTAACATCATTCACATATTTTATTATATGAACATAAAAATGTCAGAACATGGAGTTTAAGTACATTTATACCTTCTCCTTAACAGATAATAATTCTCGGGCAATGCGTTTGCAATTACCGGAATCCGTGAACAGTAAAGGAATACTGTTCACTATTTATAGACACAGGACATAGCCTATAAGGAATTACAATCATGCCCCTTATAAAGGTTTACAACAATGACTCAGACCCTTATGGGCTAAAAGGTCATTCTATCTTTAAGTCGGTTTGATCCTTCGTCTTCGGGCATGCTATAACACCGAAGCTTCATGAGTGGTAGCTTCGGTCATCATGTATAAGCAGCTTTAGCCGAAGCTGTTTCTTCCTGCAGGACCTTCGGCGACGAAGCATGGTCCCAACAGTAGCCCCTTCGCGGTGCTAGATTGTTTTTCGTAACGAGCTTGATCCGTGAAAAATGTCTCTTAGGCTTCGGGAAGCCGAAGGTCCGAAAAACACCTTCCCTGAGCTCGTCGCCGAGAAACGATGCAGTTTTCGAGCGCGGAGCGGTCCTACCATGCAGGTTCACCTTCTTGGTTGTTGCGGCCCACCGTGCAGTGGGTGCGAGTGACTGTTTGCCCGGTGAAAAAATCCTGACGATTCACCTTCTTACCTGCAGCACTATATAAACAGACAGGTAGGTGTGAAGTTACCACGACATTCATTGCTATTGCACTGTTTTGCTGCCAAAAATTTAACCATAGCCGAAGCTTGATTTTTACATTCAAAACGAAGCTCCAGTTTGGTTTGTGCTTCGTCACGAGGATAGCTTCGGAAAAAAGGTTATTTACTTCCAAAGAATTTTTTCAAGAAAATTTAAAATCAAATGGCCAGAATATGCTCCACTGCTAGGGTTGAGCGTGATGGAGACGAGACCGAAGCCGTTGAAACTGTTCCGATTTCTGAAGCGATGAAGCGTTCCGGGCTGGTTCCATAAGAAGACACACCTGCTGCCGAAGCAACGCAAGCTGATGTTGAAGAAGTTGGTTCCAAAGATGAGTACAACTGCGGGATGCCAAGCAAACCTAGTCATTTGGACTTTGGAAAGTCCACCATCTCTGAAGCTGATCTTCCAAAAATGGTGAAGCTGGGCTACTTTAGTGAAACAAAAAAGGAGCTGGTTCGTTTTGGCGGGGAGGAGACTACTCCGAAGCCAGAAAAGAATGAAGTGGTTGTGTTCAAAAGCTTCTTTAAAGAGGGATTAAGATTTCCTTTGAATGGGATGATTGCTGATGTGTTGAAGAAGTTTGGGGTTTACCTTCATCAGCTGACCCCTAACGCTATTGTTAGATTAAGTGTTTATATTTGGGCCCTTCATAGCCAGGGAGTGGAACCGTTCGGTGAAGGTTTCTGTCGAGTCCATGAACTACACTATCAGACTAAAGCCAGAGGAGATGGTCTTCATGAGAATTTTGGATGTTACAACTTTGCTTATCGCAAAACTTCGAAGTTTCCAGTGATAAGCTACCGAAGCAAATGGCCAGCCGGATGGAAATCTGAGTGGTTTTATGTTAAAGTTGATAAAGATGAAGATAAATTGGTCCAGAGTCCACTAGAGCTAACCTTCGGAGAAACGAGGCCCCAATGCAACATGATAAGTGGAAGCCCGAGCCAAATTGCTTTGGCTGAATTTCGCGTGATTTCAGATCATATTGGCACTAGAGACTTGGTGCAGGAATTCCTGGCTTTTAAAGTGTTTCCAACAATGAGGGATTGGGAGATGCCGAAGCTGGAGGGAGAAAAGAAAAAGGGAGAATTTGTTCGATTGTCGTATTACTACAAGTTTAAAAAACACTTTAAGAAGCCCTGCCAAGAGTGGCTGGACACAATCGAGATTATGTGCAACGATATCCTCAGAAATTACTCTAAGAAAGAAGATCAGTTGATGACTGCAGCCTTCGGCACTCGTCCGAAGCGAAGATTGAATCGTGTGCTAGATGCTTTAAATTTTGATTACCCTGATTACGAGCAACTGGGCGGAGATGCCGAAGGCCCGAAGAGAAAGAGGATTGCCAGCGCCCTGGACAAAGAAAGCACCAAACTGGCCAAAAAGGAAAAAGAAATTTCTGAAAAACTGAGCCCTGGACCGAGGGTAGCTGTTTCAAGGAAAAGAAAAGGTACAGCTCCAAAACCTGCGTCTCCAAAACCAAAGACGTCGGCCCAGGAGGAGGAAGCTCCTGCGACACCTTCTGCTGCCGAAGTGGAAGAGATTCTGAAGGTAATGACTGAACCTTTGCCTGTCAAGCTAAGCCCGCTGGCGCCAGAACTGACGAAGTTTTTTCAGAAGGGCAAAGAAGCTTCGGCAGCAGAAAGTCCCGCAAAGCCGAAAAAACGAAGAATTATCCAAGTGGCTGATGTCATTCATCAGACACCGCCACCGACCTCGGCGTCCAAAATTGTCACTGCCGATCCCACAGCCATCAGAGCCGAAACCGCCGGAGCCGAAACTGGAGGAGCCGAAGCCACCGGAGCCGAAGCCACCGGGGCCGAAACCGGGACCAACGAAGATCTTAACCTGGAAACTACACTTGAAGATATTGACAATATGCTTCTGAGAATGGCTGAAGAAGAAACTGTTGCGGTTACAATGAACACGGCAACAGAAAAAGGAAAAGAGCAGATTGAAGACATTTTGGAAAAAGAAGATTTTAATTTTCAAGATATACTTGGACAAGAGTTGTCAGACGCTGAAAAAGAAGAGCTAAAGAAATATGCTATATCCTGTGGATACAAACCAGGGTCTCTGCTATTTGGTGGGGTCAATGAAGGGAAGCTGAGATGCCTTCGGAACCGAACCGAGGCCAAGGTTGTTAGGACCTTCTCCAAAAGCGTTGGCCTGCCGAAGATTGAAGCAGACCTCTATAGATACCAGCGACAGCATATCGCCGGTAGTTTGCTCTATGCTAATTTCAAGGTAAAAAAGTCTCGATTTTTTATTATTATATATTTTTTATTTTGAATTAAGTTGTTTTCTGACGAATGTTGTTTTGGCAGAGTATACTTCTAAGTAAAGTGCTGAGAATGCAACAAGATCTTGAGGATGAAAAGAATGAAGCTACTATCAAAGATCTAGAAAACAAAGTCAAAAATTACGAAGCTGCTCTGAAGGAAAAAGACTCTGTTGTTCAAGATCTTAAAATCAAAGTTAAAGATCACGAAGCTACCTTGGAAAAGAAGGACTTCGTCATTCATTCTATGGAAGGCTCATTGGCTGAAGCCCAAGCCGAAAATGACAGGTTAAACAATGAATTACTCAAAAAGTCAGAAAAATCTGACCAGGAAAAGAAGAACCTCGAAACAAGTCTCAAGACCGAAATCGAGAAGAGTTCAAATTTGCAAAAATCACTGAAGGAGCTTCAGGAGAAATGCTTAAATTTCGGCAGCCAATGCGTGCAGCTGTCACACCCGTTTCCCAAGGACAGAGCCGAGTGCATAGCATATGTGTGCCAGGATCTATTTCCACACATATGTTGACGTCACAAGTGTAATATATCAAAAGAACAATGCATAAAAGCGTAAATAACGAGTATATTAACATATTACACTTCGAACAGACATAATGTCTTAACCTTTATTCATCAAAGTACAGCGAAACAAGGACATCCATCCACAGGAAGATGACCGGGGGTATCACTAGACTAGCATCCATGGAGTTCAGCATCATAACTTCATCTGCAAACTTCTGATCAAAATTAAGCAAGGGTGAGCTCACTTATGGTCGGGGCTCAGCAAGTGGGGGAAAAACTAATGCAAGTCTAACAAGGTGAGGCTGAGGTTGAGCAGTAAGCATTTTAGTTGGTCAACATTTTATTAACAACACATGTCTTACTAATAAGTGTGAATCCCAAGTATTCCCATTAAGCAAAGATACAAGAGTATTTCAAAAACACTTAAGTGAAACCACTTAAGCAAACCATTGGCAGACCATCGGATCTCGATTTATTTCCATCTTCAAGTTCAATTATCATGTGAGGAGTCCAGGCTGCTCATAACCGTGAGCACGGCTGATATATCAGTTTTACACTCTGCAGAGGTGGCGCATCTTTACCCATGAGTCGTGATTCCCTTCTAGCCCGGGTTAGCTAGACCCGTATTCACTTCCGAGGTGAATGGCCAGGGTCTCACTACGAGGCTTCTCCCTAGAGTCCTCATTACGCAAATGCTGGAAATGGTCAAACTGCATAAAGCACACCTATCGTAACCAACTTATAGCCCAGACTACAGGGTAAAGCTTTGGGAACTATGCCCGTATCCAATCTGCCTGAGCCAGAACTATAAGAGCTTGCTAGATGCCCCCGTTCCGGTCGACCACGACCAGCACCCAACATAAGACTTCCCTAGTTATTAGCCAAGACCAGAGCCATGATAGTTCTCATGGTAGCACTGTTTTTCCGGGTGGTCACTCCATGTTCCAATTAATATGCAATAATCTTGTTTAACCATCGGGTTAACAACAATAATGTAAACTTACCATTTTGGAACATTAATATCATAAGCGGGAGTGACTGCATAAAGTTAAGTTGTAGCAATAGCATAGCTACTTGATTAAATCATAATCCCAGGTTAAACAAGGAGTAAGGTTGGAAAGGTTATCTAAATAGGTAACCCGTCAAGTTATGCATATATATCCAAAAGAGTAAACTTTATTAAATGTATTGTTTGGGATCAAACAGAGTATGCAGAGGGAGAAGTCCACTTGCCTTGCTTATAGAAAACTTGAGGTTTTTCCGCGTATAGGAATAGATCTTGATTCTTAACTACTAGATCAACCACTGAATATCACACAAACAAACAAGAAGAACAAACACCATTCAATAACATACAACATTCACCATACGTAAAGCTAAAAGAAAGCCTAACGAAAAGAGCATTAGCTTTTCAAAAACGTCGCAAGTAACAGTTATAATAAGAGGGTATTCTTTTCAAAATAAATATGTGATCCATACTTTAAGACATGAGCATAAAATATCTTAATTAAAATATTTAAATATTAAGTTCACCAAATTAATCTTTTATGAAACGCCATATGTGATACGTCTAAGATTAAGGGTTTGTAAGACGATAAAACACGTTATAACGATATTAAGCATTTTTAACCTTTTAGAACACATATAAGTTATATCTAAGGTTAATGGGCTACGAAACACGTTATTAAACTTAGAAGCATTATGGAACGTATTATAATTCATTGCTAAACTTATCACTTAGAATAAATTAAGATATAAGTCTAAATAGGTTTTATGTGAAACGATCATTATTATTAAACACCTATTTATGGAAAGTTATGATATATGCTTTAATTAACTTTTATGTAATAGACAATGAACAACAATTATATTTTATTATTTTTTTATTAGAAAGTACATGTCCTATATTTTATTAAGAAAGCTATATACAATATACAAACTAACATTATTATTAAAGAACATGAACACTAATTTCCTTGGTTTATTCTTTAGGAAAAACTAAGTGACACATATATAAATAATATGAACTAATTTTGATTAAATGATTAATTAAGCCTATATAACCAGTTGTAAACAAATATAAATCTAATTAACTAGGTTATGAGAGGACATAGTTACTCTATTATTTATCTTTACATTTAGTTTAGAAACATATGACCTAGATATTTAAAATGAATATTATATTCATTGATATGTTATTAACTATTGTTTTAGTTATAACGACGTGAGCACTTAATTAAGCCATTATATAATAATTAGAAAAGTCATATGACATATTACTTTTAAGTTTCTATTTAATACGTCTATTCTTAAATATCTATAACGAACCTTGTTAAATATGATATCTATTAAAAAGGTCATTTTTAATTTAGAACAAATTATATATCTCATTAGTAAGAAACCTTATATCAACATACTATCAATTTCTTTATTAGAAAAATATGAGCGCCTAATTAAATTATTATAAATTCTATCCTTTCGGTTTTCTTCCTTTCTTTTCTAAATAGAGTTTATACGTGTAACTAAGAATTGTTTATTTATAATTCTTTTGACGTTAATATACTAAGAATTAATTGTAAATTACTAAATGAGACTTTTAATAATATATTCATGGTTATTATGACATAAATGAGCATTTTACTATTCTACGTAATTAAGTGTTATGCTTATATTTATCGTGACTAGAAAAATCTATATTTTTATTTGACCAAGAATATGTGGCCTAGGATTTCTTCTAATTCTTCATGCAAATAAGTTTACACTTAAAATACTACTAACAATTATTGTTCCACACAATCAAGCGAAATTAATTATAAACATTTCTAGTATGAAAACCACGAAAGTAGTGAATAGTGATCGTGTTCATTTTTAGAATTATAAAATTATACGCATATTTAAAATATTATCGCGGGTTCGATTTTTGGTTACACGTGTATATCGAATCTCTAAAAATTATACGCGTGAATCGCCAAATCGCATTAATATTACAACAATAATTCATAAGATCAATAAAATAATTCAAACATGATTTAGAAAATACATTAACGGTTGTTATCAACCTTGGGTGAACGGACGACGGCGAACGGCGTGAGCACGGTTGCTGGGTGCTGCGGGGGCGAGCTTCACGGACTCCGGGACGGACGGAGGTGCTGTTGTGCGCGCAGGCAGGGGTTCCGGGCGCGGTCGTCGGCGAGCGTTCGGACAACAAGGTACAACAGCAAGCGGCGTGGACGACAGCGACGGCTTCTGCGGGCTCCTGGCGGCTGCACGGTTGAAGGAGCAGAGGAGACGCTGGAAATTGAAGAAACATACTGCCAAATGGGACCCACCACTATGTGATCAAGAGAGGGAAAAGGAGCGCTCAGGCTGGGCTGGGTGAGTGATCAGGATTGGCTGGGGCTCAGAACGAGCGTTTTGTTCTTTTTTTTTCTTTTTTTTCTTTTTTTCAATTTCGAATTTCTTTTTTTTTCTATTTCCTTTTCTAAATCAAAAAATATTTTTAAATAACTCTAAAATTCACAATAATTAAACCAAAATTATTTATAAATAAAATATTTATTTTTGGACTAATAATTATTATATTTTTTATTTGGATTTCTATTTAAGAAGAAATGCTATTCAATAATCAAAAATCAATTATGAGCAATCAAAAATCATTCAAAATGAACATAAATAACAAACACTTAAAGGAAATATTATTACCATAAATACCATTAATAACTAAATATATTATTTTTATTTAATGATTTTTATAGTGTTACAGCAGCGGCTGAAGGATGTGTTTCACTCGATTGGAGTCAGCTCTAATACATTTACACCTTCAGCTGAAAACCTGCCCAGCACCCTAGAATACATTGAAGGCGAGGTTGATGCACTTGACGAAGTTATTGCTGGGCATGCTGACTTTTGCGCCCTGCTAGCTTCTCGAGGCACAGCCACCGCTTTCCTGAAGGCTGGCTGTACGCATGGAAAAATTGTAAATAGGCCAAACTTTAGCTTGTCACCAGCAGATTTGGTTGACATCCCAAGCCTAGCCCGAAGCATTGGAAACAGATTTATGACTCAGATTTGGGTAAATGGCGGGCGAAAAATGGCTGGTGACGAAGCTCGGAGCCACCTTAAGCCGGTGAGAAACTTATACTTGTTACTTTCACCTTCTCCTTGAAATTTGCACCTTTCTTATTCTGCTTTAATATATGCAGGATGATGAAGCTGAAGAATGACGAGCTGAAGCTTAACAGTTGCTGTAAAAGACTTTCCTCCAAAAAATTCTGAAGAGATCTTTGTAATATAATTGTAGAAAAAACTAATGTAAATTTGTGCATACCTTGTAATATATCGTTTCTCCTTTATCCGTGCACAATCTGCTTTGTTGCGAACGAAACTTTACTTTTGAGCCAAAGGCGAAAAACACCTTTCCTTCTTTTCGTACACAACGAAGCATGAAAATTTCCTCTTTCTTCGAAGTTTTTCCTCATAGCCGAAGCATTTGCCTTTTTTGTATGATACGATGATGATGATCCTATATATGTCTAAATGAATGTTTATGAATGCAAATGTCATGATGTAATGCATTGTGCAAATGATTATCTTAATGTACATCCAAAAAATCATAATCATAGCCCTCATTCCCTTGAGAATGACTAAATCTTTTTGCCGTTTATTTTTCGGCTTCACCGTTTACTTTTCGGTGTATCAGCGCTGACTTTTCGCTGTAAGCCTCCCTTAGGAGCTTCTTCGCCTTTTACTTTCGGCGGAATCAGCGTTTATTTTTCGCTGTAAGCCTCCCTTAGGAGCTTCTTCGCCTTTTACTTTCGGCGGAATCAGCGTTTATTTTTCGCTGTAAGCTCTGCATTCCCTTGGGAACGACTTTTGAGCTTCTCCTTCTTTTCTTTTTCAATTGCACTCGATGGTGCGTTGTCAGCTTTTACATTTACATTTTTTGAGGGATATCACTCTTATAGAATTGAAATAAGGAAAAGAAAAATTACATGTTATGGCCCCATTAAAAACCTTTCTCCCCCTTTGGAAAGGAAAAGGGTGCCATAAGAAAAAACTAAAACAACAATAAAAAATAAAAAATAGAAAAGATTACATCAAGTTACACATAATACCGCCGAAGCTCATCCGCATTCCACGATCTAGGAATGTCGTTGCCGTCCATATCCTTTAATCTGTAGGAACCGGGTCTTGACGAAGATACTACCAGATATGGGCCTTCCCATTTTAGTTGTAGTTTGCCCACTGTGTCTGGGTTGGCAGTTCGAAGCACCAAATGTCCTGGCTTAATGTTCTTCAACCGAACCTTTCTATCACGCCATTTTATTGTTTCGGCTTGATATTTATTGATGTTTTCCACAGCCTGAAGCCTGATCCCTTCTATAGCATCTTTGTCCACAGAACAATCAACTTCGTCTATCGCCGAAGCCACTGTTCTTATCGATCCTGCCTTAGCCTCTTCTAGGGTTATTGCTTCATCACCAAACAACAATTTGAATGGTGTAAAACCTGTTGACCTTGATACTGTTGTGTTGTGGCTCCACACCACTTTAATTAATTCTTCTGGCCACTTTCCCCTTGGCTGATTGAATATTAACTTCATTATTCCTGTCATTATGATGTCATTAGCCCTTTCAACTAGTCCATTTGATTCCGGATGTCGAACTGACGCAAAATGGATCTTTGTGCCAATTTGTTCACAAAATTCTTTAAAAGCTTCGGAGTCAAACTGCGTTCCATTGTCCACAGTGATAGCCTTCGGCACTCCGAAGCGACAAACAATGTTTTGCTAGAAAAACTTTTGAACAGTAACCGAAGTTATTGTGGCTAAAGTCTTTGCCTCAATCCATTTAGAAAATACTCCACTGCCACTACAACATATCTTAAATTTCCTTGTGCTGGTGGTAGCGGACCTAACAAATCAAGGCCCCACCTTTGCAACGGCCAAGTGGGTTGTATTAACTGAGTTAGAGACGAAGGTTGTCTTTGATCTCTTGCACATTTCTGACAACCTTCGCACTTTTGGACTAGTTCCGCTGCATCCGAAGCTGCTTTTGGCCAATAAAATCCTTGGCGAAAAACTTTTCCCAGCAAAGGCCTAGATCCAATGTGAGATCCACACAAGCCTGCATGTATTTCCTTCATCAATTCTATACCTTCGGCTCTGGATAAACATTTGAGTAACGGAGAGCAGACACCATGCTTGTATAACTCCCCTTCTATTATTACATATGGACGAGCTCTTGCCTCTATTCTCTTGTTATAAGCTTCGTCATCTGAGAGGAAATTACCCTTAAGGTAAGAGATGATCTCAGTTCTCCAGTCTTCACTATAAACAGGAGATATGTTGAGGACCGCTCTTTCAAGAAGTTCAACCGAAGGTGCTTTTATTGTTTCAAAAAATACTTCCGAAGGTAAGGGCAGCCCCTGTGCTGCTGACTTGGCTAGCAAATCAGCATGCTCATTTTCTCCTCGAGGAATATTTTTTACAGAAAACCCTTCAAAGGAAGCTTCAATCCTTCGGACAGTATCTAGATACTTCTCAAGCTTCGGGTCTCTTGCCTTACAACTCTTGTCAATATGACCAGAGGTAACCTGGGAATCAGTTTTAAGAACCACCCTTCTGATTTCCATTGCCTTTGACTTCCGAAGACCCAAAAGTAAAGTTTCGTACTCAGCAATGTTATTTGTGCAGCTAAAATCAAGTCTTGTTGCGTAGCAAGTTTTAACTTTGGAGGGTGCGACCAACACAGCGGCTGCTCCTGCTCCGAAGGTTCCCCAAGAACCATCGCAGAATATTGTCCATGCTTCGGCATCTTTATTTGCCTCTTCTACTTGAGCCCCTGGCGTCCAGTCAGCAATGAAGTCAGCTAACGCCTGGGACTGAATCGAAGATCTGTGTACATAATCAATGCAGAATTCATTAAGTTCCGCAGCCCACTTTCCAATCCTTCCAGTAGCTTCTCTATTTCTCATAATGTCCTTCAATGGTTGTGAAGAAGGGACAATTATATTGTATGCTTGGAAATAATGCCGAAGCTTTCTAGAAGCCATCAAAACAGCATATAGCACCTTCTCCAATTCTGTATAATTTTTCTTTGGTAAACTAAGAACTTCAGATACAAAGTATATTGGAGCTTGCTTCTTGATTTGTCCTTCAAGCTTCTCTTGGACAAGTGCCACACTTACCGCTGAGTGCGAGGCTGCCATATATAATAACAGAGGAGCCCCTGACGTTGGTGGAGTTAGCGTTGTTAGGTTTATCAAATATTGCTTCAGCTCTCCGAAGGCTCTCTGCTGGATCGGTCCCCATTGAAAAACTTCGGATGACTTCAGCACTTCGAAAAATGGTAAATTTCTCTCTGCTGATCTAGATATGAATCTGTTGAGAGATGTTAGTCTTCCTGTCAATCTTTGAGCCCCCTTCTTTGTACTGGGTGGTTTCATTCGAAGGATAGCTTCGATTTTATTTGGATTATCCTCAATCCCTTTTGTTGAAACTAGGCAACTAAGAAATTTCCCTTTCTTCACCCCGAAGACACATTTTTCTGGATTCAACTTTAAACCGGCCTGTCTGAAATTAGCGAAGGTTTCCTGGAGGTCAGTGATGTGATTCTCTTGCTTCGTGCTTTTTACAATGATATCATCAACATAAGTTAACACATTTCTGCCTATCTGAGACTGGAGAACCTTCGCTGTCATTCTGCTGAAGCTTCCTCCAGCATTCTTGAGCCCCTCAGGCATCCGAAGGTAACAATATGTTCCACTAGGGGTTATGAAGCTGGTCTTTGGCTCATCCTTCTTCTTCATCCAGATTTGATGATGGCCTGAATAACAGTCCAGCAGACTCATAAGCTCTGATGAAGCTGCTGCATCAACTAAGGAATCTATCCTTGGCAATGGAAACTCGTCCTTCGGACAGGCCTTGTTGAGATCAGTAAAATCGATACACATCCTCCATTTACCATTGACCTTTTTTACCATAACAGTGTTAGCCAGCCACTCTGGGTATTTTACCTCTCTGATAACTCCAGCACTGAGAAGTCTTTTCACTTCATTTCGAGCACCTTCGTCCTTGTCATCAGACATCTTCCGAAGCCTCTGCTTTCTGGGTCTGAAGGATGGATCAACATTAAGCGAATGCTCAATAACATTCCTGTTAACTCCGCAAAGATCATTAGCCGACCATGCAAAGACATCTTTGTTGTTGAACAAGAATCTTATCAAGGTTTTCTCTTGTTCCTCAGACAATTGAGATCCCAGCAGCACCTTCTACTCTGCGATATCTGAGAGCACCTAGAGGGGGGTGAATAGGTGATCCTGTGAAACTTAAACTTATAGCCACAAAAACTTGTTAAGTGTTAGCACAATAATCGCCAAGTGGCTAGAGAGGAGTCTCAACAAAACACAATACCACAAGAGATCAAACACAGAGATGACACAGTGGTTTATCCTGTGGTTCGGCCAAGACCAACGCTTGCCTACTCCACGTTGTGGCGTCCCAACGGACGAGGGTTGCAATCAACCCCTCTCAAGCGGTCCAAAGACCAACTTGAATACCACGGTGTTTTGCTTTGCCTTTCAATATCCCGTTTGCGAGGAATCTCCACAACTTGGAGCCTCTCGCCCTTACACTTGAGATTCACAAGAAATACGGAGTAAGGGAGGAACTAGCAACACACACAAGACTCAAAATCAGAGCAGCAACACGCACACAAATCGCAACCAGAGCTCGCAACACAACTCAATGAGTTCACAACTCAACAAGAGCTCTAGATGCTATCACAATGAACCAAATGCGCGGAATTGATGTCTTGGTGCTTAGAAATGTTGTAGGAATGCTTGGTGTCCTCCTCCATGCGCCTAGGGGTCCCTTTTATAGCCCCAAGGCAGCTAGGAGCCGTTGAGAACAAATCTGGAAGGCCATCCTTGCCTTCTGTCGTCCGGTGCACCGGACAGTCCGGTGCACACCGGACACTGTCTGGTGCCCGATTTATTTCCATAAACAGCGCAGCCGACCGTTGCTGACTGTTGAAGATCTGGGAGCCGTTGGCGCACCGGACATGTCCGGTGCACACCGGACAGTCCGGTGCCCCCTTCCGACCGTTGGCCCGGCCACGTGTCACGCGCAGAATTCGTGGCCGACCGTTGGCCCAGCCGACCGTTGGCTCACCGGACAGTCCGGTGCACACCGGACAGTCCGGTGAATTTTAGCAGTACGCCGTCGGCGAATTCCCGAGAGCGGCCAGTTCGCGCCGAGTGAGTCTGGCGCACCGGACACTGTCCGGTGCACCACCGGACAGTCCGGTGCTCCAGACCGAGCTGAGTCTTGGCTGTACACAGCCAAGTCTTTTTCACCTCTTCTCTTTTCTTCTTCTTTCTGTTTCTAACACTTAGACAAGTATATTAGTACACAAAACCAATGTACTAAGAATTAGAAACATACCTTTGCTCTTGATTTTCACTTTGTTCATCCATAAGCATAAATTCATATTTAGGCACTCGTGTTGGCACTCAATCACCAAAATACTTAGAAATGGCCCAAGGGCACATTTCCCTTTCAATCTCCCCCTTTTTGGTGATTTATGCCAACACAACATAAAGCAGCTAGAACAAGTGCAAAATCACTTCAAATAAAACTCAAATTTATTTTGTTACAATTTTGGCATATATGGATCATCCTTTGCCACCACTTGGTTTGTTTTTGCAAATCAAACTCAAATCTCTATCTCTAAGTCAAACACACATGTTGAAGCATAAAGAGAGTCATTCCAAAAGAGATTGATCATAGATTTCAAAAACTCCCCCTTTTTCCTATAATCACTACTTCTCCCCACAAGAAGCCAACTTTTGACAAAAGAGACAATACAAGAGTTTTGACAAAACAAAAACTCTATTCTACTATTTTCAAAATCTCTCAAGTGGTAGCTGATCCATTTATTGCTTTGGCCTTTATTTTCTCCCCCTTTGGCATCAAGCACCAAAACGGGATCAATCTTGGCCCTTTAACCCCATTGCCTCACCAAAATCTTCAATTAAGAGCAAATGGCAATAAGAGTTCATGAGATGAACTTGGAATAAGTTACCCTCTCATCGGAGTGCAGTGGAAGTCTTTCATGGTCCAAGTCCACCTTTTCCCTTTCAATTCTCCTTCGAGACTAAATCAAGCAAACTCAGGCATATGGTTAGTCTCAAAGGGTCAAGTTGTAACACATCTCCCCCTAAAACTGTGCATCACTTTGCAACGGACTTGTGAGGTCCAGGGAATGTTTGTACAACTTGAGCACCACCATAAGCAACAAAATGCAGAATGAACATGATCAAAGGCATAAACACATGTATGCTACAATTCAATCCAAGTTCCGCGAATTTAAGACATTTAACTCACTACGCAGCCTGCAAAAGGTCTTCTCATCTAAAGGCTTGGTAAAGATATCGGCTAGCTGGTTCTCGGTGCTAATATGAAACACTTCGATATCTCCCTTTTGCTGGTGGTCTCTCAAAAAGTGATGCCGGATGTCTATGTGCTTTGTGCGGCTGTGCTCAACAGGATTTTCCGCCATGCGGATAGCACTCTCATTATCACATAGGAGTGGGACTTTGCTCAGATTGTAGCCAAAGTCCCTGAGGGTTTGCCTCATCCAAAGTAGTTGCGCGCAACACTGTCCTGCGGCAACATACTCGGCCTCAGCGGTGGATAGAGCAACGGAAGTTTGTTTCTTAGATTTCCATGACACCAAGGACCTTCCTAAGAATTGGCACGTCCCCGATGTACTCTTCCTATCGACCTTACATCCAGCATAATCGGAGTCTGAATATCCAATCAAGTCAAAGGTAGACCCCTTTGGATACCAGAGCCCGAGGCAAGGCGTAGCAACTAAATATCGAAGAATTCGCTTCACAGCCACTAAGTGACACTCCTTCGGATCGGATTGAAATCTAGCACACATGCATACGCTAAGCATAATATCCGGTCTACTAGCACATAAATAAAGCAAAGAACCTATCATGGACCGGTATGCTTTTTGATCAACAGACTTACCTCCTTTGTTGAGGTCGGTGTGTCCGTCGGTTCCCATCGGCGTCTTTGCGGGCTTGGCGTCCTTCATCCCAAACCTCTTTAGCAAATCTTGTGTGTACTTCGTTTGGGAGATGAAGGTGCCGTCCTTGAGTTGCTTCACTTGGAACCCAAGGAAGTAGGTCAACTCGCCCATCATCGACATCTCGAATTTCTGCGTCATCACCCTGCTAAACTCTTCACAAGACTTTTGGTTAGTAGAACCAAATATTATGTCGTCGACATAAATTTGGCACACAAAAAGATCACCATCGCAAGTCTTAGTAAAAAGAGTTGGATCGGCTTTCCCAACCTTGAAAGCATTAGCAATTAAAAAGTCTCTAAGGCATTCATACCATGCTCTTGGGGCTTGCTTAAGTCCATAGAGCGCCTTAGAGAGCTTACACACGTGGTTGGGGTACCGTTCATCCTCGAAGCCAGGGGGCTGCTCCACGTACACCTCCTCCTTGATCGGCCCGTTGAGGAAAGCGCTCTTCACATCCATTTGGTACAACCTAAAAGAATGGTGAGCGGCATATGCTAGCAAGATACGAATTGATTCTAGCCTAGCCACAGGAGCAAAAGTCTCCTCAAAGTCCAAACCTGCGACTTGGGCATAACCTTTTGCCACAAGTCGAGCCTTGTTCCTCGTCACCACCCCGTGCTCGTCCTGTTTGTTGCGGAACACCCACTTGGTTCCTACAACATTTTGCTTGGGACGAGGCACCAGTGTCCAAACTTCGTTGCGCTTGAAGTTGTTGAGTTCCTCCTGCATGGCCAACACCCAGTCCGGATCTAGCAAGGCCTCTTCTACCCTGAAAGGCTCAATAGAAGAGACAAAAGAGTAATGTTCACAAAAATTAACTAATCTTGAACGAGTAGTTACTCCCTTGCTAATATCACCCAATATCTGGTCGACGGGATGATCCCTTTGAATCGTCGCTCGAACTTGGGTTGGAGGTGCCTGAGGTGCTTCTTCCTCTTCAACTTGATCATCCTGTGCTCCCCCTTGATCATGCGCCTCCACTTGAGGTATCTGTTCGTCATCTTGAGTTGGGGGATGCACCATAGTTGAGGAAGACGGTTGATCTTGCTCCAGTTGTTCCTGAGGCCGTACATCTCCAATCGCCATGGTGCGTATCGCGGCCGTTGGAACATCTTCTTCATCTACATCATCAAGATCAACAACTTGCTCTCTTGGAGAGCCATTAGTCTCATCAAATACAACGTCGCTAGAGACTTCAACCAAACCTGATGATTTGTTGAAGACCCTATACGCCTTTGTATTTGAATCATAACCTAACAAAAATCCTTCTACGGCTTTGGGAGCAAATTTGGAATTCCTACCCTTCTTCACTAGAATGTAGCATTTACTCCCAAAAACACGAAAATACGATACATTAGGTTTGTTACCGGTTAGCAGCTCATATGACGTCTTCTTGAGGAGGCGGTGAAGGTAGACCCTGTTGATGGCGTGGCAAGCCGTGTTCACAGCTTCCGACCAAAAGCACTCGGGGGTCTTGAATTCTCCAAGCATAGTCCTCGCCATATCTATGAGCGTCCTGTTCTTCCTCTCTACCACACCATTTTGCTGAGGTGTGTAGGGAGCGGAGAACTCGTGCTTGATCCCCTCCTCCTCAAGAAACTCCTCCACTTGAAGGTTCTTGAATTCGGACCCGTTGTCGCTTCTTATCTTCTTCACCTTGAGCTCAAACTCATTTTGAGCTCTCCTTAGGAAGCGCTTGAGGGTCCCTTGGGTTTCAGACTTATCCTGCAAAAAGAACACCCAGGTGAAGCGGGAAAAGTCATCAACGATAACTAGACCATACTTACTTCCTCCTATGCTCAGATAGGCGACGGGTCCGAAGAGGTCCATATGTAGAAGCTCCAGGGGTCTTGATGTTGTCATCACATTTTTGGTGTGATGAGAGCCTCCCACCTGTTTCCCTGCTTGACAAGCTGCACAAGGTCTATCTTTTTCGAAATGAACATTGGTTAGACCTATCACGTGTTCTCCCTTTAGAAGCTTGTGGAGGTTCTTCATCCCCACATGTGCTAAACGGCGATGCCACAGCCAGCCCATGCAAGTCTTAGCCATTAAGCATGCATCTAGACCGGCCTCTTCTTTTGCAAAATCAACTAAGTAAAGCTTGCCGTCTAGTACACCCTTAAAAGCTAGTGAACCATCACATCTTCTAAAGACAGACACATCTACATTTGTAAACAAACAGTTATATCTCATATGCATAATTGACTAACAGATAGCAAATTATATCCAAGAGACTCTACTAAAAACACATTAGAGATAGAGTGCTCATTTGAGATTGCAATTTTACCTAACCCTTTTACCTTGCCTTGATTCCCATCACCGAATATTATTGAATCTTGGGAATCTTTATTCTTGACGTAGGAGGTGAACATCTTCTTCTCCCCCGTCATATGGTTTGTGCATCCGCTGTCAATAATCCAGCTTGAACCCCCGGATGCATAAACCTGCAAGGCAAATTTAGGCTTGGGTCTTAGGTACCCAACTCATATTGGGTCCTGCAAGGTTAGCACAAATATCCTTAGGGACCCAAATGCAAGTTTTGTCTCCCTTGCATCTTGCCCCTAATTTTCTAGCAACTATCTTCCTATCCTTTCTACAAATAGCAAAAGAAGCATTTAAAGCATGATATATTGTAGAAGGTTCATTAACTTTCCTAGGAACATTAACGACATTTCTCCTAGGCATATTATGAATAACATTTCTCCTACCAACATTTCTATCATGCACATAGGAAGAACTAGAAGCAAACATAGCATGAGAAAAATTATCGTACGCATTATAACTTCTATAAGCATTTCTAGTTTGTCTCCTATCATGATACAAAAAGGCATGGTTCTTTTTAGCACTAGTAGCCATAGGGGCCTTCCCTTTCTCCTTAGCGGGAATGGGAGCCTTATGGCTTGTTAAGTTCTTGGCTTCCCTCTTGAAGCCAAGTCCATCCTTAATTGAGGGGTGTCTACCGATCGTGTAGGCATCCCTTGCAAATTTTAGTTTATCAAATTCATTCTTGCTAGTCTTAAGTTGGGCATTAAGACTAGCCAATTCCTCAGTTAATTTGGAAATTGAAACTAAATGATCACTACAAGCATCAACATCGAAATCTTTACACCTAGTACAAATCTCAACATGTTCTACACAAGAATTAGATTTACTAGCTACTTCTAGTTTAGCATTTAAGTCATTATTAACACTCTTTAAAGTAGCAATGGTTTCATGACAAGAAGATAGTTCACTAGAAAGCACTTCATTTCTTTTAACTTCTAAAGCATAAGATTTTTGTGCCTCTACAAATTTGTCATGCTCTTCATACAAAAGGTCCTCTTGTTTTTCTAAGAGTATCTTTTTCATTCAAGGCATCAATCAATTCATTAATTTTATCTACTTTAGTTCTATCCAATCCCTTGAACAAACTAGAGTAATCTATTTCATCATCACTAGACTCATCATCACTGGAAGAATCATAAGTGACATTGTTTTGATTACATACCTTCTCCCTTGCCATAAGGCATGTGTGACGCTCGTTGGGGAAGAGGGATGACTTGTTGAAGGCAGTGGCGGCTAGTCCTTCATTGTCGGAGTCAGAGGAGGAGCAATCCGAATCCCACTCCTTTCTGATATGTGCCTCGCCCTTGGCCTTCTTGTAATGCTTCTTCTTTTCCCTCTTGCTCCCGTGTTCCTGGTTACTATCATTGTCGGGACAGTTAGCAATAAAATGACCAAGCTTACCGCATTTGAAGCATGATCGCTTTCCCTTGGTCTTAGTCTTGCTTGGCTGTCCCTTGCGACCCTTTAGTGCCGTCTTGAATCTTTTGATGATGAGGGCCATCTCTTCATCATTAAGACCGGCCGCCTCAATTTGCGCCACCTTGCTGGGTAGCGCCTCCTTGCTCCTTGTTGCCTTGAGAGCAATGGGTTGAGGCTCATGGATTGGGCCATTCAACGCGTCGTCCACGTACCTCGCCTCCTTAATCATCATTCGCCCGCTTACAAATTTTCCAAGAATTTCTTCGGGCGACATCTTGATGTACCTAGGATTTTCACGAATATTGTTTACCAAGTGAGGATCAAGAACGGTAAATGACCTTAGCATTAGGCGGACGACGTCGTGATCCGTCCATCGCGTGCTTCCGTAGCTCCTTATTTTGTTGATAAGGATCTTGAGCCGGTTATATGTTTGTGTCGGCTCCTCGCCCCTTATCATCGCGAATCGTCCGAGCTCGCCCTCCACCAACTCCATCTTGGTGAGTAAGGTGACATCATTTCCCTCATGAGAGATCTTGAGGGTGTCCCAAATCTGCTTGGCATTGTCCAAGCCGCTCACCTTGTGATATTCATCCCTGCACAAAGAGGCTAGCAACACAGTAGTAGCTTGTGCATTTTTATGGATCTGTTCATTTATAAACGAAGGGCTATTCGAGCTATCAAATTTCATTCCACTTTCCACAATCTCCCAAATGCTTGGATGGAGAGAAAATAGGTGAGTACGCATTTTGTGACTCCAAAATCCGTAGTCCTCTCCATCAAAGTGAGGAGGCTTGCCAAGTGGAATGGGGAGCAAATGAGCATTTGAGCTATGCGGAATGCGCGAATAATCAAAAGAAAAGTTTGAGTTAACCGTCTTTTGTTTGTCATAGTCGTTGTCGTTGTTGTCCTTTTGGGAAGAGGAAGATTCGTCGCTGTCGTCGTAGTAGACGATCTCCTTGATGCGCCTTGTCTTCTTCTTCTTCCCTTCCTTCCGTCTATGGCCCGAGCCGGAGTCGGTAGGCTTGTCATCTTTGGGCTCGTTGACGAAGGACTCCTTCTCCTTGTCGTTGATCACGATTCCTTTCCCCTTAGGATCCATCTCTTCGGGCGGCTAGTCCCTTTCTTGAAGAGAACGGCTCTGATACCAATTGAGAGCACCTAGAGGGGGGGGTGAATAGGTGATCCTGTGAAACTTAAACTTATAGCCACAAAAACTTGTTAAGTGTTAGCACAATAATCGCCAAGTGGCTAGAGAGGAGTCTCAACAAAACACAATACCACAAGAGATCAAACACAGAGATGACACAGTGGTTTATCCCGTGGTTCGGCCAAGACCAACGCTTGCCTACTCCACGTTGTGGCGTCCCAACGGACGAGGGTTGCAATCAACCCCTCTCAAGCGGTCCAAAGACCAACTTGAATACCACGGTGTTTTGCTTTGCCTTTCAATATCCCGTTTGCGAGGAATCTCCACAACTTGGAGCCTCTCGCCCTTACACTTGAGATTCACAAGAAATACGGAGTAAGGGAGGAACTAGCAACACACACAAGACTCAAAATCAGAGCAGCAACACGCACACAAATCGCAACCAGAGCTCGCAACACAACTCAATGAGTTCACAACTCAACAAGAGCTCTAGATGCTATCACAATGAACCAAATGCGCGGAATTGATGTCTTGGTGCTTAGAAATGTTGTAGGAATGCTTGGTGTCCTCCTCCATGCGCCTAGGGGTCCCTTTTATAGCCCCAAGGCAGCTAGGAGCCGTTGAGAACAAATCTGGAAGACCATCCTTGCCTTCTGTCGTCGGGTGCACCAGACAGTCCGGTGCACACCGGACACTGTCCGGTGCCCGATTTATTTCCATAAACAGCGCAGCCGACCGTTGCTGACTGTTGAAGATCTGGGAGCCGTTGGCGCACCGGACATGTCCGGTGCACACCGGACAGTCCGGTGCCCCCTTCCGACCGTTGGCCCGGCCACGTGTCACGCGCAGAATTCATGGCCAACCGTTGGCCCAGCCGACCGTTGGCTCACCGGACAGTCCGGTGCACACCGGACAGTCCGGTGAATTTTAGCCGTACGCCGTCGGCGAATTCCCGAGAGCGGCCAGTTCGCGCCGAGTGAGTCTGGCGCACCAGACACTGTCCGGTGCACCACCGGACAGTCCGGTGCTCCAGACCGAGCTGAGTCTTGGCTGTACACAGCCAAGTCTTTTTCACCTCTTCTCTTTTCTTCTTCTTTCTGTTTCTAACACTTAGACAAGTATATTAGTACACAAAACCAATGTACTAAGAATTAGAAACATACCTTTGCTCTTGATTTTCACTTTGTTCATCCATAAGCATAAATTCATATTTAGGCACTCGTGTTGGCACTCAATCACCAAAATACTTAGAAATGGCCCAAGGGCACATTTCCCTTTCAATATCTTCGCATAAAAGCTTGGGTTTCGGCTGATCGGCCGAAGCAGCCTTCTCCCTTCTATGCTTGTACTGCTCACAAGCTTCGGCTTCATCTATGTTATGGATTGCCTTTGAATCAGTCCAATTCCCTTCGGCCTTTCTGGCGGCTTCCTGACTCCCATAAATAGCAATAGGTCCCTTATCCGAAGGTATCTTCATGCAAAGATATGCTGGATTAAGGATTGCTTCGAAAGCATTGAGTGTTCCACGACCAATGATAGCATTGTAAGGATACTCCATGTCAACAATGTCAAACACAATTTGCTCAGTCCTTGTGTTGTTGACGAATCCGAAGGTTACTGGCATGGTAATCTTTCCAAGTGCTATAATCTGCCGCCCTCCGAAGCCACAAAGAGGGTGCGTAGCATCATGAATCTTGTCTTCGGGTTCTTGCATTTGTCTGAAGGCCTTAGCAAATATGATATCTGCTGCTCTGCTTGTATCAACCAAAACTTTATGGACCAGAAATCCTTTGATCACACAAGAAATAACCATGGCATCATTGTGTGGGTAATCCTTGAGCTGAAGATCCTCTTGAGAAAAGGTAATTGGGATGTGAGACCATCTTGATTTGATGAAGGGTCCTTGTACCCCTACATGTTGTACTCTTCTCTGTGCCTCCTTCTTCTGTTTCTTGTTAGCCGGCTCTGAGCATGAACCGCCTGTTATCGGGAGAATCAGCTTCGGAGCCGAAGCAGTTCCAGCTTGGTTCTTGAACGAAGCCATTGTCTCAGGAAAGTGGAAGTGAGTTCACCGGAGGTGGGCGCCAATGTTGGGGACTTGTTCTCAAATGCTATGAATTAAGAACAAGGCAACATAAAATGTTAAATATTAATGCCCTTCATCCGCTGAAGCATTATTTCCCCAAGGATTTAATGAACTTCGGACGAAGACCACGAGTGAAGTATCACGAAGGTCATACCTTTGTGATTAAACTTACAAAATAATATGAAATAATATATAAAACATGAGACATTAAAGATAGATGTATCAGAAATAAGTAACATCATTCACATATTTTATTATATGAACATAAAAATGTCAGAACATGGAGTTTAAGTACATTTATACCTTCTCCTTAACAGATAATAATTCCCGGGCAATGCGTTTGCAATTACCGGAATCCGTGAACAGTAAAGGAATACTGTTCACTATTTATAGACACAGGACACAGCCTGTAAGGAATTACAATCATGCCCCTTATAAAGGTTTACAACAATGACTCAGACCCTTATGGGCTAAAAGGTCATTCTATCTTTAAGTCGGTTTGATCCTTCGTCTTTGGGCATGCTATAACACCGAAGCTTCATGAGTGGTAGCTTCGGTCATCATGTATAAGCAGCTTTAGCCGAAGTTGTTTCTTCCTGCAGGACCTTCAGCGACGAAGCATGGTCCCAACACCTAGTCCTTTGTGAACTCCTCAATGGAGACGTAGGTTTGGTTTGGAAACCAAACTCTAGTAAACAAATTGTCATGTCTTTGTGTTTTGCTTTTGTAACTTGTTTTCTACCTTTCTTTCCCAAGTTCACACTTGTCTTTCTCTTCATTTTGTTGGTAAGATCATATTCCACACCTCTACTATTGGCAACAAGTTGAAAGTGTTGAACTTATACTCACCTACACTAACCATCTTGTTCTAACACTTAGGTATATATATTTGAATCAAGTTTTGGATTGTTTTGAATTAAATTTTAGGTTTCTCCTATTCACACCCTCTAGGTGACTTTTAGTATCTCTTGGCTCTATGTGTGTTGGCTGCATGGATGATTACCATAGGTTTCCTATGATGACACATTTCTGGCATGCTCGGTGGGACCGCTACATCGGCTCATCGTCGTCAACATGCCTCAGGCACGGGAAGAGATTCCTAGAACCCGTAACGACCATGAAGTATGGCCAAAGGGCAAGACTATGCCATCCCAGCTGGAGGACTTCATCCTAGAGATATGGGATTCTTACGATTGGGCTCTCAAGATCTTGACTAATGAGCTCCTCACTTTCTTCACATGGACTTGCTCTAGTAGTGTCAAACTCACCGAGCGATCGAAGACACTACTGGAGCAGATTGACCTCTCCACGCCTTTGAAGGAGCGTAGTGCCATCCTCTAACAAGAGATGAAGTACATAATCCATTACGCGATGGAGTTGCAATTTGAGGTCCTCCTCAACTCCATGGAGGGGTTTATTGTGTGAGTGGTCAAATCTATTTTGGTTAGGAACTACACCGCACTAGGGGCTAGGTTTGGGTCGCATCAGGGTGAGAAGCAGTTCTACACTTGACCAATGGAGTCGATGAGTGTCCCTAAGAGCACAAAGGCATAGTTCATTGTATACCTCCTCGAAATGTCGCACGAAACCCCTCCATATACAACCAACTGCTAGCATACATACCAGAGAGAACACATTTTATGCTCACGGAGCCTCAATGCTCATATGAGTACTTTAAATCTAGTACAACCGTGAGCAATCCAATGTTGATGTGGGAGAGGGTAAATAAAAAAGGGAATGCATCCTATGATCACAAAGTGAGCACTTTAAATATGATGCATTCATGAGCAATCCAACGATGTCCGTTAATTTTTCACTTACATCCTTCTATCTCAATTTTGATGGGAATTTTTATTTACCCCCTAGACCTCAGCATTGGATTACTCACGAATGTACTAAATTTAAAGTGCTCATACAACATGGATGCTCTATAAGCACAGAACTAGGACACTGTAGCTGTGTTTGTTTAAATCGAACAGATGGTCCACAAATGTTGTTTTGATTGACTGGGGCTTGGTGCATAGAGATGCGTCAACGGGGTTCACAATGTTAGTATACATGGTAGTATGTGCACTTTGTTACCAGCAAATGAGTACTCCTAATCATCGTTTGGTTAAAAAATATGCAAACCTTCTTGATTGAGTTATTATCATGGTTTTCAAATTGTTTGGTCGTCAGGTCGTTGATGGTGACTGCTTAGGCGATTAATCGTGATTTGGACGTCGGCCACAACGATTAATTGGTGACTGGTCGACCACCTAGTCGTCCTAGTAGCTATTTAGCAGTATTGCAGTACTCAATGTCTCAAACAACATTACATCTTACAGAAGAGTAGCCGTCACCATGAGTAGCACCCATGAATAAAGAGAAAAGGTGGTTCAGAAATCAGAGTTGTGTACTTCTTGAGAACATATAAACTGAAACCAAACTATAATGAGTTCTTGATCCAAAAATTCTAAACTGAAAGTCTGCAACCAAAGTACCAAACTGAAACCAATGCTAGATCACGATACCTTCAGATGAGGTACTCATCTTCTTGAATTCTTGATCACCGGAGTTAGTTAGACGTCAGAGATGAGTCACCGGAGTTGGTCACGGAAGACTGGCGGTTCTTGATCAGGAGTTGGTCGGAGAGGAGGAGGAGCCGGAGATTTCCTCAGGAAGGAGGAGGACGGGAGGAGTCGCCACTCGCCAGGAATGAGAGAGGAGCAGCAGCTGACCGCACAGGAAGACAGAGAGATGAAAAGTGAAATTAGAAATGAGACGCCAATCAATAATTAATACGACACCTACATATGGAAACGAGGCGCCAAAAAACTAGGACCCAGACGAGACCTTTCCAATTCCAGTTTTCAGGTTGTAGTAAATAATAAACGGACGATTAATCACGATTATGGGGTGATAAATCGGACGTCTGGACTCTAGACTCTGGACACTCAGGCTATCTAATCGGTCGGTGAACCTAATCGACTATATGTAACCGACCAGACCGATTAATCACGATAAATCAGATGATTTAAAAACCATGGTTATTATTATTATAATTATATTTTTAAATGTAGATATATTATTTGCGCCAAACTAATCAAATTCACTACCCCACTTCTATAAACCAATTGTTATTTATTTGAATCAAACGTACCAATTTATTTAATTAAGCAGCAACGATTAATTTTAAAAGCATCCAGAGAATTTGTTTATTTGCTTTAAGCCAATATCACTGCCTATGTATACAATTTCATGACCACAAAATCTCTATACATACTAGTAAAATGTCTGTTGGGGCAGGTGCTCGTTGTGCCGTTGATCGTCGTCCTCACGACATCCTCCGTACCGATGAAATAATTTCTTGCGTTGAGGATTTCGAAGCCCGATGACCGGGGAAGCACAATAGGCGGGCCACACCAGTTGTTACACCACAGGTAGCCGAGTAGGCCACCCAACTCGTTTGCTCCACTTGGCCACCAGCGCCACTGTCGCGACCATGGGGCTCACGCGCGGCTCCACGCGGGCCGTGGAGCTCCCGTGCTTTGCCACCCCGACACATGTAGCAGATTTGGCGCAGGCTCATCTCAAGCCACGGAGCTCCCGCGCAACCAACAACATAGCTGAGGGAGATCGCGTGAGCGAGGCAGGGGCATCGGTGTTCGTCTAGACGAGGCTATTAACCTTCTTTCATTTTCTTTTTTTTTATTTTTCTATTCTTTATTAATATTATTGTCCTATACAATTTCTCGAATATTAATATTTTTTATATTTTTAAAATATTTATAAAGGTAAAAACTAAAATAAAGTTCGACTATTTCTCAAATCCACATATCTATACTACTACTCTATTAAGACTTCATCGTCAGCGTCCACACCCAACGCCCCCGCCTCTGCCTCCCTCCCACGCCCGCGCACAGGCACCAGACATTGGGCCTGTTTGGTTCAGCTTTTTTCTGACTAGCTTTTCTGAAAATCTGGCTATGGAGAGAATCTGGTTGTAGGGAGAATCTGAGTATCATTACGATTACGTGTGGAGGAAGATAAAGTTGTTCATAGGGCTCAAGATCTAGAAAGTGACGGATTCCTACTATTACAACGACTCAACCGATTATGTGTTTATGTTGATTTTGCATGGTTTTTGCCCCAACGAATTTTATAGAAACTGGCTGAAAAGCTGAGCGTTTGGCAGTCCGCAGCAACTTTTGGTGGCCAGAAGCTGCCAGAAGCCGAAACAAACAGGGCCATTGTGGAATTCTCGCCATTCAAGGACCAGAGCCTACGTTCAGGACATGGTACGGTTCACGCATGCTGCGTACGGAAGGTAGAGGGTCATAACCGCCATTTCACCTCCTTAGGCCTAGGAAGCAACTGCACGCAAGTATTTCCTCTCCGTGATAATCCCTAATTATAATTATATTATTTTATTATTATTATAATAATAATAATAATAATAATAATAATAATAATAATAATAATAATAATAATAATAATCTCTACTACTCTATATGTTGATACCGAGCGCGTCCACCGACTTCACCACGGCTCCGCTCTCGCCCTCCCCCACAAAGCGCGTATACGGAGTCTCCGCAATCCCAGCCACGAGAAACCGTGTCCGCTTCTGCGCCCATTCCCTGCTCTCTCCATCCGCGAATCGCGTCCGCTTCCTCCTGGTGCAATCCTTTTCATCAGCGTCCGCTTCCCTGCTCTCTCCTGGCGCAATCCTCTCCGTCCGCGAATCGTGTCCGCTTCCATGCTCTCTCATGGCACATTAGATCTAGATCACGCAGGCCGTTTCCTGGGGCACCAACCAGAGCCCACCGGCTATGGCGCTGCGTGGGAGAGGAGCAGGGCGGTTAAGCGGGCCATGAGGAGGACGCAGACGAGGAGTACGATAGCCTCGTCATTCGCGCCAAGCGGACGAGGATGGGCGGGGACGAGGATAAGGTATGGTACCATCGATCCATTGCAGGGACATTGCAAGCGGCTGGGTCCGGCGACGGAGACGAAGCCGAGGAAGAGAAGGCCTTCTTGATGACGAGCGCCGCGGCCTTCCCCCACGGCATGTCCATCGCCGCCGCGGGCCGGTCGATGGCTGTGGCCAAGAAAGAGGAGTTCAGCAAGTCGCCGTCCAACTCGTCGGCAAAATTCTGAAAAAATTACGAAAAATCTCGAGACAAAATTCCGGAAAATACCGAGACACAAATCCGGTAATTTCCGACAAAAACCGGTAACCGAAGGAAACAACGGTAAAACAGCACGTCGATTCCGATAGAAAATTCCGAAAACCGATTCCGTTTTTGAAAAATACCGTTACCGGTGAATCCGATCGAAAAATTTCGAAATCGATTTCCGGAATTCCGAAACCGTTTTCATCCCTACTCACGCTGCACATGGTGCGCATGTGGCCCAGCCGAGATCTGGTCATTAGATTCAATAGTTGTGGTACTGGTAGCATGTGGCCCAGCTGAGATCTGACAGTTCTTAGAAAAATTCAGCTTTCATTTCCAATCGTTACAGCTTTAAACTATTATGATCGTTAGTTTTTCCTTGGTATTATTACTTGGAGAAACTATTTAAAGCATCCACTTTGCTTTTGATAACCATGAATTTCTAGGTTCATGCAAAAGCATTTGAGTTTGCTAAGTTGCATTCTAAGAACATATATCAATAACGATTGGAAATGAAAGCTGAATTTTTTACCGGCGAGGGGCCACTGAGTTTGCACCTGGTGGTGTGAGCTGCGCACCACCTCCTTCAGAAGCAGATGTCCTGTATATGGAAGCGGCAGGAGATGGAAGCACTATATATGACACATCTATCGCTCTTGTTGATTGCTGGGTCAGCGTGTGCCACTGCTGCACTTGGTGGGCCTAGGGAATTCTAGGACTCTGGGCTGGTTTGGTGAACAGGAAAATTTAAATAGCAAGTGATTTTCTCTCTATGGATCCCATCTATTTTCCTGTCTACCAAACCAGCCTTAAGATTTGTTCTGTCTGGATAGCACAAAAATTGTTCATCTCGCTTGCACCCATAACACTGCCCTGAACAGAAGATGCATGATTACCTGCATGCATTGAACGACATACCAGATAAGTGCCACCAGTACCACAAACTTACATCTCGTAGACACTTTACTATATAATATATGTTGTCACAACACACGGGTATTATACTCACTTCTTAGAGTTGTTTTTTATATTTGTATTGTAGTATAATTTGATTTATATTAGTTTAGTTATGTATTGGTTATTTCTAAAAAATCGTTAGATTATATCGATAATATATGTGGTATTCGTTTTTACGTAATCATTGTGCACTCACATTTTGTTGAATATATTATATACCGTTGCAACGCACGGGCACCCAACTAGTTCAACTATGATATACAAACTAAAATTATTACTTCCCCTGTCGAAAATAAGAATTTGTTTTATATAATCAATGGACTCATACAATGCATGATATTTATGTGTTTTATATACATGTCTAGATTTATTATCATCCATTTAAATATAGAAATAAAACTCAAAAGCTAAAATAACTACTATTTTGAAAAGAAAGAAGTATTATTATATAACTAATTAAAACATATAATGCGATCATTCAACCTGAGCTATAAAATATGAATTAATTGTATACATGTCACTCAATTTTTGTAAAATTGGATGCAGTGACATGTTTATAATGGACCCATAAATTATCTATGACAGACTTACCTGCAGTTGACCGTATAAGACTTGGGAGCGTTTGATTTCTAGGGCTAATTGTTAGTCCCTCTGTTTTATTTCAATTCTATTTAATAAATTACGAAATACAGAAACATATAAGAAACATATAAATAAAGAGACTAAAAATTATTTCCTACCAAACACTCACTTTACCTCCCTTTGCTACGTCCGATCAATTTGGCTTGAGAACTCAGCCCAAAACCCCACATCCGCACCCATACGGCCACACACTGAAACACAGGACACAGCTACGTGTCGTTAAAGGCAAACAGACCCAGGATTATGTCTCCAATTAAATTCCCAGAAAACTCTGCTCAACTCGTTCTATCGTCTGTCGTCTCGCTCTCCACATCCGTTGATCCATCCCTTCCAACTCCAATCAACTCCGTCCCAAACTACAATCCGTGGCAACAGAAAAAGGTGTATCTTTTACCAGAAACAGAAGCTAGATTCGGGGATTGCCCCGCCTGATCGCTGGTGAATCGACCCAACCGAGTGGCCCATGGCCGGAACCGAGCGGCTCCACCGCCCGATTGACCCGCCGCGGCCCGCGGTCAGCCGCTCCGTCGTGGTCGGTGCTGGTGGCTCGCCGGCGAGGTGGGACGACGATAACGACGACTGCAGCGGCGGCGGACGTGTCGAAGGCTTGGCGGTGAGCTCCCCCCTCCGCTCTCTCTGCCCGTTTCGTCCCTGTTAAGTCTGGTTGCGTGTACGCGTCCTTCAGCTAAGTTGGTCTCGCTGAGGAGCGTGTAGAACTGATTTACTGATTCGGTTCCTAAATTGGGGAATTCCGGGAGCATGTGGTGCGCTGCTTGGTGCGAACTTAGGATGCTCGAATTGCTGATTAGGGCTAAGCGATGGGCCAAAAGTTTCAAGTTCTCAAGGGCGCGTGTGGCTTGTGCTGTGGAGAAATCTAAAATTGCTTTTCTAGGATTTGCACTAGTTATGGTCTTTTTAGGTCTTCCCAGGCTGAGTTTCTGCCATAACTCAATTTTGCTTTCCTGATATAGGGACTCCACATATTTGACCAAGAGGCAGAGGAGTCACCAACCAAAAACGACATGGCCAGCAGCCTTGATACTAACTGCACTCCCATTGCTAAAGGATGCAACACTGAAACAACCGAAACTTCTGTAGAGTCGGAACCTGTAAATGTCTTGAACCTGCTTCATGATCATACCGGCATCTGGGTCCCTGTTTCTGTCCCGCCTATGACAGCGCAGGCCAGCGAGGATTGGCACAGAGGGTTTCATTGCAATGGTGGGTACTTCCCGGAAGAAGAGTTCAGCTGGGAGCTGGATGAAGACAATAAGGAGATGACAATGTGGGATGTTTTTGCTGATATGGCTGTCGCAGCAAAAGATAAGGTGATATCTGCTGCAAAATATGAGTATGGAAGATGTGGGATGTCGGCAGTGTCCAACTTCTTTCTACAAGAGGCTTGGAAGGATATGGCACAAACACTTGTGGATGCAAACACTGGTATTGCGAATGAGCTTCTTGAGACAGAGCCAACTAAGTGGTTACCTGACAGTGCTGCCACCTCTTGCATGCTCTGTGGCGGGCGATTTCATCCAATAATGTGCTCTCGCCATCATTGTCGTTTCTGTGGTGGAGTATTCTGCAATGGCTGTTCAAATGGTAGAAGCTTGATGCCTCCAAAATTTAGGACTGCAGATCCTCAGAGGGTTTGTGATGTCTGCGGAGTACGTCTAGAGAGTATCCAACCTCAATTGATGAATCAGATCAGTCGGGCCTCACAACTTCCAACTCGGGATGTCACAGACCTGAGTACCTTGAGGTCATGGCTAAATTTCCCTTGGTCACACACAATGGAATATGAGATATACAAGGCTGCAAATTCTTTACACAGTTATTGTAAGGTATGCCTTTTTATACTCCTTAATTATTGACTACTTCTATTACGATAGCCTTTATCCTTGTCTTCTTTTTGGCTGCTTTCATTTTCATGTAGTCTTCTGTATTCTTATCAAATGTTATTGTGTTAAAGAGTAGTGTCGACCAATATCTCACACCAAACAGGAAAACACTAATATGGTTGATAATGATAACACTACAACAAATATAGCAATCCTACACTGGTGTTGATAAACTGATGTCATGAAATCATGTAGGGAAATGTGTTTCACAAGTCATCAAATGTGGTTGTTTTCTGTTCGTATAGTAATTAGTTGGATGAACGTTTGGACAAATTGAGTCGTGTGGGTAAAAGATGACATGGAACACTCGCAAATTATTTTTTCTAGTGCAATAATACAATACAATCTGGATATGTGATTCTAATCACTGAAATGAACCTAGGCAAAAGAAAAAATGCGTAGGCATCTGTAAAAAAATCAATTTCTTAAGTAAATATCTGCTTGTAGTTCCCCAATCTGCATTTTAGTAACTCTAGATTATTTAAGCTCAACTTAGTTGTTCTGGGGAATTTTATTATTTGGAAATGACTTAGTCATTGTATTCTTATGAAATACTGGAAATGATGTTACTCTGGCTGTGGGGCTGCTGATTTTTCAGGTGGGAAGACTGAAACCAGAGAAGTCTATCCCTGATACTATTCTTAGACAAGCAAAAGGCCTTGCTATAGTTACTGTGGTGAAGGTTGGGATGATGGTTACATACAAACTTGGCAGTGGGCTGGTTGTTGCTCGAAGAGTGGATGGCTCCTGGTCACCACCGTCAGCAATCTCCACCTGTGGTATTGGATATGGGGCTCAGGTGATACAAGCTTTTCAAGTGTTCTTTACATGGAAGGGCTTCTTATTATCAATCTAGCACCATGTAACATATAAGATATCTGCTTGACTATTTCAACAGGCTGGAGGTGAGATAGCTGACTTTATTATTGTTCTGAGGAACACGGATGCCATCAAAACATTCAGTGGGAAGGCACATCTATCTGTTGGTGCTGGTGTTAGCGCTTCTGCTGGCCATGTTGGACGTGCAGCTGAAGCTGACTTCCGTGCTGGTGATGGTGGTTATGCCGCATGTTATACATACAGTTGTAGCAAAGGTATGTTTTGAATTATTACCAGCTTTAGATTACTTGGACCCAAGAGGTCGTAGCGGTACAGTAATTCAGTAGATTATGAAGCCACTATTTACAGTTAGAGGCAATATGTGAGACTGATTTATTTTGCTGATGGTATAATGAATACTCCATTTCAATTTTGCTGCCATTCCAGGTTTATCCTAAGTCAAACATTTCTATCTTTGGCCATGAATTCTTGTAAATTACTATAATTCAATATCATGCAAACTATATATTATGAAAATTATTTCTCCATGTTTATCTGAAAACATAAGTCTTATGGTGTTAAACATATGAATTTATCGAAATTGATGGTAAAAAATAGAAAGGCTTGACTTTGGACAAAGCTAGAATGACTAGTAATATGAAACAGAGGTAGTAGTTTAGAACGAAGTCAATTTGAACTTATTTATTGAAAAAATTGAAATTATGATGTGCTTTTTGTTGCAAACTAGAGAAGTGCATGTGCATGACGTCCACAAAGTTTGAGCTGCTTAGTTTGCACATAGAAAAGGAGCACTACATCCTTCCAGTTTGCTTTGACAAATCATTCTTGTTTGATCTTTTGAGTGGTTAGTCATTTAAATCTGTCCCACCAGAGAGATGAGCAGATGGCCAAGTTACAGGAATAACATGGCCATGTCTCACAAGGCTAATGTAGTAATGTGTGAATCAGCTATATACTAATGGCCTTATTATAAGGTTTAGGAAGTTGGGAGCACAATTTTCTGCCACGAGAATAAACAAGACCAAGTTGACGTGTCATGAAACCATTGGGGTGTGAAGTTAGCCAAATAGCTGTACAGAAGATACTTTCAGAAACCAAAATATGCATGATTGACCAACCTTTGTTAGATATTTATGGCGTCATTTGTTACAGCAGTGGGTCGTGCCATATCACAGAGCAACTTTATTTTATGAAATCAATTGGTAGACTCTGAATTGTTGAAACTCTCGAGGAAACAGTAGTTTGTTGGCCCCATTTTAAGATTACAGCGAAGTAATGCATCACTTCATTCATCGCAAATACTTGTGGGCTAATTTTTAACAAATACAATCATTCATATTTTTAAGCAACCACTTATTTTGTATGCTGTCTCTTCCATACTAGGTGCCTTTGTGGGCTGTGCGTTCAATGGCGGCATAGTATCAACTAGAGACACTGAGAACGCACGATTTTACGGAGGTCCTGTCCAGGCATCTGATATCCTTCTAGGATCGATGGCGAGGCCGCCTGCAGCATCTCCTCTGTACAAAGCTCTGTCAGAATTATTTGACAAGATTGGAACGTAATCCTCTCTCTTGCAGACCCTGCCTCACCTTGTAAATACAATCGAATTTGTGCCCTTCAGGAATTGGTTGGAAACAATTGCGCAACTGTACAGTAAGGCCATTCTTCAATACGTCAAATGTGTTTAGTGATGCTACCAACAAAACCACTCTGTAAATATTTGTACATTGGATTGACAATCGCATCAAGATGTGAAAAAAGGTGTTTATTCTTTGTCGTCGGTGTTGGGTATGGCGGTGCGTGCAACCCGGACGCTTGACGATTATGATTCGAATAACATGGGAAGTACAGTAATTTTGTAATGCTAGGATGAAAACAGATGGAACTATTGAGGACTAAAAAGGACGGAAATAGACTGAGAAAACTCTGTTTGTGTTTCTATCCGTCTGATTGGTTGTCCCCTCCTGGCTCTGGCTTAAGCTACCATTATTTGTGTAATTTGGATCAGGCCTGATGAGCTGGTCTGAAGCACGGAAAAAAAGCATGGTCTAGACACGGCACGACTCGATATATTTGGTCGGGTTTGGGCAGAAGTCGTGGACAATGGGCAGGTACGAGTACGGGCCGTTTAAGACAGGCACGAAATGACTCATATAGAAACACGAAAAGATCTATATATTTATTAAAATCACACTTAATTCCACGCTTTCATGTATTTGATAAAGAATACAAATCTAAAAATAAAGCTAGTATTGGAGACCAAAAGTGTCTCCCGGACGGTCCGGCCCTGAGGCCGGACGGTCCACGGTCCGGACAGTCCGCGGTGGTAGCGCGGACGGTCCGCGCGTGCGCAGAGTCAGTTAGGGTTCCTAGTTTCTCGCGGGATTTGTTACCTAAAACCTCGGGATTAACTCGGAAATCAGTTTGAAGCGGATCCAGACCTCCCCTTTATATAGATGAAGGGCTACGGCCGATTGAACCCCCAACAATCGAACAAATCAAGTCTATTTCTCGTTTTTACCTTACGCATTAGGAATAGTTCTAGTTTAGTTCTAGGTTAGCTTCTCAATCCTCAAATCCTCCGCTTCTCTTCGACTCCACGTCGATTAGAAGAGTCTAGGTCGGCCTGCCGAGCCTAGACAACTCCTAGGATCTCTCCTCCCTGACGGGGTCCCTCCCGGGAGCGAGATCCAGGCGCCGCCGGCGACCTTTCGCCGCCCCCTGCGCACGCGCGGACCGTCCGACCCTAAGGCACGGACCGTCCGGCCGTTAGGCAGGGAACGTCAGCCTCTGTTCCAGGTCACGGACCGTCCGGTCCCTGGTCGCGGACCGTCCGCGCCTGTGCAGAGAGCACCGCCGCCGGTTCTTGTTGAGTGTTTGGCGCCCGAAAAAGGTGTCAACATACTTTTGACGACTTCGCTGGGGAAAGGTGTTTAGATCTACTAAAAAATCAGGCCCTCAAATGGCCGGTTCTAAAGATCACACTGATATCTCCCCGGACAATATCCTGAAGCCGGCTGTTGAAAGTCTGACGGCCGATGAGCAACAACAATACGATGACTACATGCGTCAAGCGAAGGAGAAATTCTTATCACAATATACGGTGGATCGCCACCAGAAAGTTGTCAAACATGGAGAGACCGACATCGCATCTCTTCTATCTTCGCTTCAAGTCCCCAATGTAAGTACACCTGACGACATCCAATCTATTAAACAATATGTAGATCATCAGCAGAATCAAATAAAACAACAGATTGGAGGGTTAGAAGAGTCAATTAGAAAATTAACACGTACATTGGAGAAGTCTGTTGCTCCTAGTTTTCCATCATATGATACTAGTAATAGGATATCTATGTCTAATATATCGGCAACAAATGGGGATTTACAGCCCCAACCATTATATGGTATGCCGATGAACTCATATCCAGGGCAAGTACCACCACCGCCATCCCTGCTTGGCAGATCGGCGCCCCTAAACACAGTCGGACCATCCGAGCTTCTGCCCGGACCGTCCGGCCCATATGCGGACCGTCCGGCTTGCTCTGCCGGACAGTCCGGGGCTGCCCTAGGACCGCCGCCGTCCCTGCTTTGTAGATCGGCTACCCTGGACGCGGTCGGACCGTCCGAGCTTCTACCCGGACCGTCTGACCCTTATGCGGACCGTCCGACTTTCTATGCCGGACAGTCCGGGGCCGTACCAGGTGTCGGGGACCATAATTAGGGGTACCCTCAAGACGCCTAATTCTCAGCTGGTAACCCCCATCAGCATAAAGCTGCAAAGGCCTGATGGGTTTGATTAAGTCAGGGATCAGTCCATACGAGTGACTCGATCACGCCACGCCCGAGCCTAGCCTCGGGCGAGGGCAGCCGACCCTAAGATGACTCCGTCTCGCCTGAGGTCTCCTCTTTCACGGCAGACGCATCACCGGCTCGCCCGAGGCCCCGCCTTCGATAAGAAGTAACCCTGACTAAATCACCGCGCCAACCGACCGAGTCACCGGGGCGTTTAACGCAAAAGGTAAGACCGACGGGCGACCAAACTCCGCTCCGCCCGACCCAGGGCTCGGACTCGGGCGAAGGCCCCGGAAGACGGCGAACTCCGCTCCGCCCGACCCAGGGCTCGGACTCGGGCTAAGGCCCCGGAAGACGGCGAACTCCGCTCCGCCCGACCCAGGGCTCGGACTCGGGCTAAGGCCCCGGAAGACGGCGAACTCCGCTCCGCCCGACCCAGGGCTCGGACTCGGGCTAAGGCCCCGGAAGACGGCGAACTCCGCTCCGCCCGACCCAGGGCTCGGACTCGGGCTAAGGCCCCGGAAGACGGCGAACTCCGCTCCGCCCGACCCAGGGCTCGGACTCGGGCTAAGGCCCCGGAAGACGACGAACTCCGCCTCGCCCGACCCAGGGCTCGGACTCCGCCTCGGCCTCTGCCGAACGACCTCCGCCTCGCCCGACCCAGGAGTTCGGGCTCGGCCTCTGTCTTGCAGGACGGACTCGACCTCGACTTCGGAGGAGCCTCCACGACGCCCGACCTAGGACACAAGACCGCCACGTCAACAGGAAGCGTCATCATCACCCTGCCCTGAGCCGACTTGGGTCACAGAGAACAAGACCGGCGTCCCATCTGGCCAGCTCCGCCAGATAGGCAATGATGGCGCCTCACTAGACCATGACGACGGCGGCTCCCAGCTCCCTTACGAAAGCAGGAGGACGTCAACAAGGGCCCAGCCACTCCGACAGCTGTCCCTCCGTCCGGCTCCGTTACTCCTCCAACAGCCACGACGCCACACCAACAGGGTGCCAAGATCTCTCCGGCTGCCACCTTGGCATGTACTTAGGGCGCTAGCTCTCCCTCGCTAGACACATAGCACCTTGCTACACCCCCATTTTGTACACCTGGATCCTCTCCTTACGACTATAAAAGGAAGGACCAGGGCCTTCTTAGAGAAGGTTGGCCTCGCGGGGACGAAGGGCAGGGGCAGGCGCTCTCTCGGGGCCGCTCGCTCCCCTCACCTCGCGCGGACGCTTGTAACCCCCTACTGCAAGCGCACCCGACCTGGGCGCGGGACGAACACGAAGGCCGCGGGAATTCTCCGACTCCCTCGTCGCGACCCGGCTCCGGCCACCGACCTCTCGCTCTACTCCCCCCTTCGCGCTCGCCCACGCGCTCGACCCATCTGGGCTGGGGCACGCGGCACTCTCACTCGTCGGCTCGGGGACCCCCCGGTCTCAGAACGCCGACAGTTGGCGCGCCAGGTAGGGGCCTGCTGCGTGTTGACGAGTAGATTCCCGTCAAGCTCCAGATGGGCAGTCTCCAACGACCTCTTCAACCCGGATCGGTGCTCCGTTTCGGGAGTCTCGAGTTCATGTCTCTCGACAGCGGCTACGACATGATACTCCTTCCACCGCCGCGCGACAGCGATAATGGTGGCAGACAGCCCGCTCGCCGGCGGCGGAATCGACGACGTCTTTCCCGCGTGGGGGAAGGACAACTTTCGAGCTCGCCCCATCCTCTCCCTCGCCATCGGAGGAGGAGGAGGCGGGGCAACCAGGGCCGAGCGGGAGGCCGCGCTCCGACGGCTGTCGAGCAAATCGACATCCCCGGCGCCCCGACGGAGGACACGCCAAGCGTCACCCTCGCGTTCGAGGCAAAGACGAGCGCCATCCCCCCGCAGCATGTCGACCCCGAGCAGGCGGACGACGCCGACACGCTCGCGAAGGGCCTGCAGGACGTCGCCCTCATACCCAGGACGACAGCGCGATCAGCCCCCGACGTGACTTCATCGCTCCTCGTCGACAAAAAGGTACCGACTGCTACCCATATTTCGTCATTTCGACTCGGCCTCAACCCGCCTGGCGACCTCGCTTTGGCGGGCGCTCACGTTGAGGCGAGTGCAACCTCTCTGGGGTTTCGTGTGCGGTCGCCTTGGGACCAATTGACGGGTGTCTCGACCTACGGACCCTCTGGGTCCGAGGAAGATGACGACCCCAGCATCTGCTGGGATTTCTCCGGATCTGGCAACCCTAGTGCCATGCGGGACTTCATGACCGCATGTGACTACTGCCTCTCCGACTGTTCCGACGGCAGCCGCAGCCTTGGCGACAAGGACTGCGGCCCGAGCCGCGAATGTTTCCACATCGAGCTAGGGGATCCCTCCGGAGGCGGCTGTCTCGGCATGCCGGAGGATGGTGATCCCCCTAGGCCAGCGCCTCGCGCCGACATCCCGCGGGAGCTAGCTGTGGTCCCCGTTCCGGCGGGGGGTTACGACCCACAGCTCGAGCAAGTCCGCGGGGCGCAGGCCGGGCTCGATGAGGGAGCAGGAGCGCTCGAGGCGATCCGCCAGAACATCGGGCAGGTATGGGCGAGCCAGCCCCCGGCTGAAGGAATACGTCACCTGCCCCAAGGTCTCCAGCACCGCATCGCCAACGATGCCAGGGACAGACCGCCACCCGCATCCGGCGGAACCGGTCAGGACCTGGCCGCTGCAGCGATGCTCCTCCGCGCGATGCCGGAGTCATCAACCACCGAAGGTCGGCGAATCCAGGGAGAACTCAAGCATCTCCTGGAAGGCGCTGCGGCCCGGCGGGCTGAGAGCTCTGCCTCCCGAAGGCAGGGATACCCCTCGGAACCTCGTGCCGCGACTTCCCGACTCACGCGGGAAGCCTCGGTCTACACCGGGCGCACGCGCAACACCGCGCCTGCGGCCCCGGGTAACCTCGGCGACGAGCACCCTCATCGCGACCGTCGGGCACGCCTCGACGAAAGGGTGCGCCGAGGCTATCACCCCAGGCGTGGGGGACGCTACGACAGCGGGGAGGATCGGAGTCCCTCGCCCGAACCACCCGGTCCGCAGGTCTTCAGCCGAGCCATTCGGCGGGCGCCGTTTCCACCCCGATTCCGACCCTCGACTACTATCACGAAGTACTCGGGGGAATCAAGACCGGAATTGTGGCTCGCGGACTACCGCCTGGCCTGTCAACTGGGTGGGACGGACGATGACAACCTCATCATCCGAAACCTCCCCCTGTTCCTCTCCGACACTGCTCGTGCCTGGTTGGAGCACCTGCCTCCGGGGCAGATTTCCAACTGGGAGGATCTGGTCCAGGCTTTCGCTGGCAACTTCCAGGGCACATACGTGCGCCCCGGGAATTCCTGGGATCTCCGAAGCTGTCGGCAACTGCCGGGAGAGTCTCTCCGGGACTACATCCGGCGGTTCTCGAAGCAGCGCACCGAGCTGCCCAACATCACCGACTCCGATGTCATCGGCGCGTTCCCCGCCGGCACCACATGCCGTGACCTGGTGAGCAAGTTGGGTCGCAAGACCCCCACCAGGGCGAGCGAGCTGATGGACATCGCCACCAAGTTCGCCTCCGGCCAGGAGGCGGTAGAGGCCATCTTCCGAAAGGACAAGCAGCCCCAGGGCCGCCCGTCGGAAGATGCTCCCGAGGCGTCTGCTCCGCGCGGCGCCAAGAAGAAAGGCAGGAGGAAGTCGCAAGCGAAACGCGATGTTCCCGATGCAGACCTTGTCGCCGCCGCCGAGCACAAGAACCCTCGGAAGCCCCCCAGAGGTGCTAACCTCTTCGACAAGGCACTCAAGGAGACGTGCCCCTACCATCAGGGGCCTGTCAAGCACACCCTCGAGGAATGCGTCATGCTTCGGCGCCACTTCCACAGGGCCGGGCCACCCGCAGAGGGTGGCAGGGCTCACGACGACGGCAAGAAGGAAGATCGTCAAGCAGGAGAGTTCCCAGAGGTCCGCGACTGCTTCATGATCTACGGAGGGCATGCGGCGAATGCCTCGGCTCGGCATCGTAAGCAAGAGCGTCGGGAGGTCTGCTCGGTGAAGGTGGCGGCGCCAGTCTATCTAGACTGGTCCGACAAGCCCATCACCTTCAACCGGGACGACCACCCCGACCACGTGCCGAGCCCAGGGAAGTACCCGCTCGTCGTCGACCCCGTCATCGGCGACGTCAGGCTCACCAAGGTCTTGATGGATGGGGGCAGCTGCCTCAACATCATCTACGCCGAGACCCTCAGGCTCCTGCGCGTCGGTCTGTCATCCGTCCGAGCAGGCGCTGCGCCCTTCCATGGGATCATCCCCGGGAAGCGCGTCCAGCCCCTCGGGCAGATCGACCTTCCTGTCTGCTTCGGAACACCCTCCAATTGTCCGCTGGCTCGCGAAGTTCATGGCCGTCCCCAACTACACCTACCTAAAGCTCAAGATGCCGGGCCCCAACGGGGTCATCACCGTCGGCCCCACGTACAAGCACGCATTCGAATGCGATGTGGAGTGCGTGGAGTACGCCGAGGCCCTCGCCGAGTCCGAGGCCCCCATTGCCGACCTGGAAAGCCTCTCCCGAGAGGTGCCGGACGTGAAGCGACATGCCGGCAACTTCGAGCCAGCGGAGACGGTTAAGGCCGTCCCTCTCGGCCCCAGTGGCGACACCTCCAAGCAGATCCGGATCGGTTCCGGGCTCGACCCCAAATAGGAAGCAGTGCTCGTCGACTTTCTCCGCGCAAACACCGACGTCTTTGCGTGGAGTCCCTCGGACATGCCCGGCATACCGAGGGATGTCGCCGAGCACTCGCTGGATATTCGGGCCAGGGCCCGACCGGTCAGACAGCCTCTGCGCCGATTCGACGAGGAAAGGCGCAGGGTGATAAGCGAGGAGATCCACAAGCTGATGGCAGCAGGGTTCATTAAAGAGGTATTCCACCCTGAGTGGCTTGCCAACCCTGTACTTGTGAGGAAAAAAGGGGGGAAATGGCGGATGTGTGTAGACTATACTGGTCTCAACAAAGCATGTCCGAAAGTCCCCTACCCTCTACCTCGCATCGATCAAATCGTGGACTCCACTGCAGGGTGCGAAACCCTGTCTTTCCTCGATGCCTACTCAGGGTATCATCAAATCAAGATGAAAGAGTCCGACCAGCTCGCGACTTCTTTCATCACGCCCTTCGGCATGTACTGTTATGACACAATGCCGTTCGGTTTGAGGAACGCGGGTGCAACGTACCAGCGGTGCATGAACCATGTGTTCGGCGAACACATCGGTCGCACGGTCGAGGCCTACGTCGATGACATTGTAGTCAAGACGAGGAAAGCCTCCGACCTTCTCTCCGACCTCGAACTGACATTCCGGTGTCTCAAGGCGAAGGGCGTCAAGCTCAATCCCGAGAAGTGCGTCTTCGGGGTGCCCCGAGGCATGCTCTTGGGATTCATCGTCTCCGAGCGGGGCATCAAAGCCAACCCGGAGAAGATCGCAGCGATCACAAACATGGGGCCCATCAAGGACTTAAAAGGCATACAGAGGGTCATGGGATGCCTCGCGGCCTTGATCCGTTTCATCTCGCGCCTCGGCGAAAGAGGCCTGCCCCTGTACCGTCTCTTAAGGAAGGCCGAGTGCTTCACTTGGACTCCCGAGGCCGAGGAAGCCCTCGGGAACCTGAAGGCGCTCCTCACCCAGGCACCCATCTTGGTACCCCCAGCTGATGGAGAAGCCCTCCTGGTCTACGTCGCCGCAACCACTCAGGTGGTCAGCGCCGCGATCGTGGTCGAAAGGCAGGAAGAGGGGCATGCTTTGCCCATTCAGAGGCCAGTTTACTTCGTCAGCGAAGTGCTGTCCGAGACCAAGATCCGCTACCCACAAGTCCAGAAGCTGCTATATGCAGTGATCCTGACGAGGCGAAAGCTGCGACATTACTTCGAGTCTCATCCGGTGACTGTGGTGTCATCCTTCCCCCTGGGGGAGATCATCCAGTGCCGAGAGGCCTCAGGACGGATCGCGAAGTGGGCGGTGGAAATCATGGGCGAGGCAATCTCGTTCGCCCCTCGGAAGGCCATCAAGTCCCAGGTACTGGCGGATTTCGTAGCCGAATGGGTCGACACCCAGTTGCCAACGGCTCCGATCCAACCAGAGCTCTGGACCATGTTTTTCGACGGGTCGCTGATGAAGACGGGAGCCGGCGCGGGCCTGCTCTTCATCTCGCCCCTCGGGAAACACCTGCGCTACGTGCTCCGCCTCCATTTCCCGGCGTCCAACAATGTGGCTGAGTACGAGGCTCTGATCAATGGATTGCGAATCGCCATCGAGCTAGGGGTCCGACGCCTCGATGCACGCGGCGACTCGCAGCTCGTCATCGACCAAGTCATGAAGAACTCCCTCTGCCGCGACCCGAAGATGGAGGCCTACTGTGAGGAGGTCCGACGCCTGGAAGACAAGTTCTACGGGCTCGAGCTTAACCACATCGCCCGGCGTTACAACGAGATTGCGGATGAGCTGGCGAAGATAGCCTCGGGGCGAACAACGGTTCCCCCGGACGTCTTCTCCCGGGATCTGCACCAACCCTCCGTCAAGATAGGCGACGCGCCCGAGCCCGAGCCACCCTCGGCCTCGTCCGAGGTGACCTCGGCCCAGCCTGAGCCATCCTCGGCTCAACCCGAGGAACCCTCGGAGCCCGAGGGCGAAGCGCTGCGCATCGAGGAAGAGCAGAGCGGGGTCATGCCAGATCAAGATTGGCAAACCCCGTACCTGCAATATCTCCGCCGAGGGGAACTGCCCCTCGACCGAGCCGAGGCTCGGCGGGTAGCGCGACGCGCAAAGTCGTTCGTCTTGCTGGGCGATGAGAAGGAGCTCTACCACCGCAGCCCCTCGGGCATCCTCCAGCGATGCATCTCCATCGCCGAGGGTCAGGAACTCCTGCAGGAAATACACTCGGGGGCTTGCGGTCATCATGCAGCACCTCGAACCCTCGTCGGGAATGCTTTCCGCCAAGGCTTCTACTGGCCGACGGCGGTGGCTGACGCCACTAGAATTGTCCGCGCCTGCGAAGGGTGCCAATTCTATGCGAAGCAGACCCACCTGCCCGCTCAGGCTCTGCAGACGATACCCATCACCTGGCCCTTCGCCGTGTGGGGTCTGGACCTCGTCGGCCCTCTACAGAAGGCGCCCGGGGGCTACACGCACCTACTGGTCGCCATCGACAAATTCTCCAAGTGGATCAAGGTCCGACCCCTGAACAGCATCAGGTCCGAGCAGGCGGTGGCGTTCTTCACCAACATCATCCATCGCTTCGGGGTCCCGAACTCCATCATCACCGACAATGGCACCCAGTTCACCGGCAAAAAATTCTTGGATTTTTGCGAGGATTACAACATCCGGGTAGACTAGGCTGCCGTAGCTCACCCCATGTCGAATGGGCAAGTGGAACGTGCCAATGGCATGATCCTACAAGGGCTCAAGCCTCGGATCTACAACGACCTCAATAAGTTCGGCAGGCGGTGGACGAAGGAACTCCCCTCGGTGGTCTGGAGCCTGAGGACGACGCCAAGCCGGGCCACGGGTTTCACGCCTTTCTTCCTGGTCTACGGGGCCGAGGCCGTTCTGCCCACGGACCTGGAATACGGCTCCCCGAGGACGAGGGCCTACCACGAAGAAAGCAACCAAGCTAGCCGAGAAGACTCGCTGGACCAGCTGGACGAGGCTCGGGATAGGGCCTTACTACACTCGGCGCGGTACCAGCAGTCCCTACGACGCTACCACGCCCGAGGGGTCCGACCCCGAGACCTCCAGGTGGGCGATCTGGTGCTTCGGCTTCGGCAAGACGCCCGAGGGAGACACAAGCTCACGCCCCCCTGGGAGGGGCCGTTCATCATCGCCAAAGTTCTGAAGCCCGGAACGTACAAGCTGGCCAACAGTCAAGGCGAGGTCTACGGCAACGCTTGGAACATCCAACAGCTACGTCGCTTCTACCCTTAAGATGTTTCCAAGTTGTTCATATACCCCGCACCCACGCAAAGTTTAGTCAACAAGGAAGGGTCGGCCTCGCCTCGGCAAAGCCCGACCCTCCCTCGGGGGCTAAAATGGGGGAAGCCCCCTCTGCGTCAAAATTTTCCTCGAACAAAAATCTCTTTTACCAGAATATCTTTCGTGCTTTCTGACTACTTCGAAAAGTGGGTCCTGGAAACGACGGGGTACACGTAAGCAGTCAAGGCTGACCGAGCCGAGGGACTCCTACGCCTCCGGGATACGGATACCTCACTCATCACCTTCTGCGATAAGTAACTCGCGCTCGGATAAGGTGAATCCGCGGATCGAACGAGTCTTTACGTACGGAAGCTCTTCTGTCAAAGCGATTCTTCGAGCCTTCTCGACCGAGTCGGTGACAGAGCCTCATGGACGGGTGAAAGTACGCGTAAGCGGCAAGGCCGACCGAGCCGAGGGACTCCCACGCCTCCGGGATACGGATACCTCACTCATCACCTTCCGCGAGAAGCAACTCTCGCTCGCACTAACATCCCTGCTACCGACAAAAAGTCCAGATACTCGAAACAAGAGGAAAAGAGACGCAACTTTGTAACGAAGCAAGGGTGTGTGTTCTGGCCTCGACGGCCGCACAAGGCCCACGCTACAAGACGATTTGACCCTGCAGGCTCGGATCTTGACGTTGGAAGAGGGCGATGACACCCTCGGCGTCGACAGCACCTTCGGCAAGGCCCGACCTAGCCTCGGACGGCGACGCGGTCCGAGGGCCTCCGCTCCGAAGGACAACGTCATCACCACGCTCGAGCAATCTCTGCCAGGGACTTCTCCGAGAACCCGGCCCGAGCGGACGGCTCGGCCGGCCACCTCCGGGGCCTCGGCCGACCTCCTTCCGAGGGCGCCAGCTCGGCCCGAAGCCTCGGCTGATCAGCTCCGACGTCGATCCTGCCAACGGACAACCCGGCTAGGCTCCGGCCAACCAGGTTTTATTTCTCGAGCCAACTGCGCCTCTGCTCGTGCTGATATCGCTACCCCTGGCCTCGGCTCGTCGAAGAGCGGCCGAGGGGTCTCTTTAACTAAGCTAGAGGAGCCTCGGACAACAGGTCCGACCGAGCCGAGGGATTCCTACGCCTCCGGGATACGGATACCTCACTCGTCACCTTGACACGGGGCGACTCACGCTTGGTGAAGCGGTTCAGGCAAACAACAGGCGAGTCTTAGTGCTCAGAAATGAGAAAAAAAAACACGGCCCTGCGCCGGAATTACATACATGTTCAGGCCCCGAAAGCCGAAATGAACAAAAAACCCGGCACTCGAAGTGCCGTTACAAACGGAACTCCGGTTCCGTCCCCGCGGGTACGGACAACCTCCCCGCCAGGGAAGCCCGTGGAGCGACAAGCTCTGGGCGAATCACCAGCAAACGCGGGACGCCCCTAAGCACCCCGGCAGATCCTCGCAGTCGTCCTCGCCGCGAATGCGAGGAGGAAGACGGAATGTTGCATCCTAGCTGGGCAGCAACAGTTCTCCTTCCCTGGCATGACTGGAGGATGTCTCCGCCGTGGGGTTAAAAGGCGATTGCCACCACCAGAAGCTGGAAAATGAGGTGGCCCGCCGACTCGCGTAGGAGGTGGGGCCCCGGCTCGCCTCGCTCCCCGCCCCGGCGAGGATGACGAACACCCTCAACACTGAGGGCGGCGCCGGGACCGCAGTCCGGTTTGCCCCTCCCCACCCAGGAGCTGGTGGTCACCGTCTCGGGTGACCCCCAGCCGAGGGGGGCAACCGGGCTGCATGATGAAAATCCTTGAAGCCGAACGATGGCTGAAAGGTACCAACTCCCACGGAGTTGCGTTCCTCCAGCGATGGAGCGAAAAGACGGCGGTTCCCCCCATCCGGGGGCTTGGAAGATGGAGAGACACAAAGCATAGGGAAGGAAGGAGACATGGTCACCCTGCGAAGGGGGTCGCCCTCCTTTTAAAGGCAACTCCCCCTGCTTGCACCCTCAACCGTCAAGGGCTGAGTCTTCTCCAACACGCCTCCAAAGTCCTCCCCTGCGGCGCGGGGGCTGGGGCCCGCCTGTCATGCAGACCGGCTCCAAGCAGAAGAAGCCGAACCGCCGCGCACGACGCACGCAACCGCCCAGCGGTTACAAGTAACCCTCCACTTTTGCCCAGACCGGCGGGCAAAAGGGGCAGGCGGCCATGCAGGCGGCATGCAACCGCGCCAAGTGGACGCGCCTCTCCGACTCCTGGCAGGCCAGCGCGACGGCTCAAGCCCACGCGTCGTGCAACTGGCGCGCCGGGTGCTGCATGCGAACCGCTGTGCCACTCGCTCCACCACCGCACCTCGATTGCGGAACCGATACCGCGATTCGAGGCGACCCAGCCTGCGACCCAGCAGCGCCAGCCTGGCGCAGCGGTCAAACGCGGTCAAAAATGGGCCGGCAGTAATGACGGTGGCAGGCGCGCGAGGGCAGCGGTCACGCCATCTGCCAGGCTCATGTCCCATCCGAAGGCAGCAAGAGAACCACCTCTCGCGGCGTGAAGACGACGCGCCCGTGACCCGTACCTCGAACGGCTCGCGCACGCGCAACGGCAACCTCGCCAACTACTTACCCCAGTGCATTAACTCCGCGGCTCGACGGACAGCGCTACGGGCGGGAGAGGCTGGCGACGTTTCGCCTTCGCCAAAACAACCACGCCGAAAAAGGTACGCCACGACGTTCAATTTCGAATCCTTTTTCCCTTTTCCTTCTTTCTCTATCTCTTGCAACAGGGACCGGGAAAGGGGATACCCCCAAAGGGATCTTTCCCCGTGAAGGAACTAGGCTCCGAGCCTCCTTACTGATCAGGGGTTCGAAGGCTGGCCCCCCGAAGGGTTCAACAGCCGCCTCAGATCGCGTGGGCCTGACACCCACTACTGGTCAGGGGTTCGAAGGTCGGCCCCCGAAAGGTCCCACGACCGCCTCAGGCTACTCGGGCTCCGTGCCCCCTACTGATCAGAGGTTCGAAGGCTGGCCTATTGAAGGGTTCACAGTCGCCTCAGACGCCGAGCGAGGGATGACCAGGGGTACGTTCGATACATAACCAAGGCTCGGGCTGCGCTCCCGAGGTACCCTAGGACATTTCCGAGACCAGCGGGAACGACTCTGTAACGGAATCCCATCGGAGGGAGGCAACGAGCCCTCGGACCCCGTCGCTAGGGGACCGGGTCCGGCAGATCACCCGCAGGTACTTTTGGGCGTGCCTCCGGGCCCCTAGCCGACCCCCAATGAACGGGGCACGGACGTCCACTCGGATTACCCGATTGCAGCTCACCGGAGACACCATGTTCGGTGCCCATCGAGGGTAACATGGCGCACTCCCCCCCTCCTCCTTGCGGAAAGGCGACGTAGGGGCGTATATAAAAAAGCCGAGTCTGTCCCTGATCGTCCTCTCGCTCCGTGCGGAGGCTCGGGGGCTGCTCTCGCAAACCCGGCTCCGGCCAAACCGTTGACAGCGTCAACATACCAGCCCGAGAACTTGGGCCCCGACAGTGCACCTGGGCTACGCCCTGCTCGCATGAGGGAACCGCCAGACCAGCCGAGGCATTACGCAAGGCATTAAGACCTCGAAGGAGTGAAACCACTCCTCCGAGGCCTCGGGGGCTACACCCGGCGGGTGCGCTCGCGCGCACCCACCGGAACAAAGTACCTCCGAGAAAGGCTGGTCCCCTTGCAAAAAAGTGCGACGCAAGCCTCCAAGCGAGTGTTAACACTCTCTTCGAGGCTCGGGGGCTACTGTCAGGGACCATAATTAGGGGTACCCTCAAGACGCCTAATTCTCAGCTGGTAACCCCCATCAGCATAAAGCTGCAAAGGCCTGATGGGTTTGATTAAGTCAGGGATCAGTCCATACGAGTGACTCGATCACGCCACGCCCGAGCCTAGCCTCGGGCGAGGGCAGCCGACCCTAAGATGACTCCGTCTCGCCTGAGGTCTCCTCTTTCACGGCAGACGCATCACCGGCTCGCCCGAGGCCCTGCCTTCGATAAGAAGTAACCCTGACTAAATCACCGCGCCAACCGACCGAGTCACCGGGGCGTTTAACGCAAAAGGTAAGACCGACGGGCGACCAAACTCCGCTCCGCCCGACCCAGGGCTCGGACTCGGGCGAAGGCCCCGGAAGACGGCGAACTCCGCTCCGCCCGACCCAGGGCTCGGACTCGGGCTAAGGCCCCGGAAGACGGCGAACTCCGCTCCGCCCGACCCAGGGCTCGGACTCGGGCTAAGGCCTCGGAAGACGGCGAACTCCGCTCCGCCCGACCCAGGGCTCGGACTCGGGCTAAGGCCCCGGAAGACGGCGAACTCCGCTCCGCCCGACCCAGGGCTCGGACTCGGGCTAAGGCCCCGGAAGACGGCGAACTCCGCTCCGCCCGACCCAGGGCTCGGACTCGGGCTAAGGCCCCGGAAGACGACGAACTCCGCCTCGCCCGACCCAGGGCTCGGACTCCGCCTCGGCCTCTGCCGAACGACCTCCGCCTCGCCCGACCCAGGAGTTCGGGCTCGGCCTCTGTCTTGCAGGACGGACTCGACCTCGACTTCGGAGGAGCCTCCACGACGCCCGACCTAGGACACAAGACCGCCACGTCAACAGGAAGCGTCATCATCACCCTGCCCTGAGCCGACTTGGGTCACAGAGAACAAGACCGGCGTCCCATCTGGCCAGCTCCGCCAGATAGGCAATGATGGCGCCTCACTAGACCATGACGACGGCGGCTCCCAGCTCCCTTACGAAAGCAGGAGGACGTCAGCAAGGGCCCAGCCACTCCGACAGCTGTCCCTCCGTCCGGCTCCGTTACTCCTCCAACAGCCACGACGCCACACCAACAGGGTGCCAAGATCTCTCCGGCTGCCACCTTGGCATGTACTTAGGGCGCTAGCTCTCCCTCGCTAGACACGTAGCACCTTGCTACACCCCCATTTTGTACACCTGGATCCTCTCCTTACGACTATAAAAGGAAGGACCAGGGCCTTCTTAGAGAAGGTTGGCCTCGCGGGGACGAAGGGCAGGGGCAGGCGCTCTCTCGGGGCCGCTCGCTCCCCTCACCTCGCGCGGACGCTTGTAACCCCCTACTGCAAGCGCACCCGACCTGGGCGCGGGACGAACACGAAGGCCGCGGGAATTCTCCGACTCCCTCGTCGCGACCCGGCTCCGGCCACCGACCTCTCGCTCTACTCCCCCCTTCGCGCTCGCCCACGCGCTCGACCCATCTGGGCTGGGGCACGCGGCACTCTCACTCGTCGGCTCGGGGACCCCCCGGTCTCGGAACGCCGACACCAGGACTACTGCATGGCGCCCCAATAATGGCGAACACGACCGGCCAGTTCGGGTGTACCACCGTACAAACCGGATACACATATGCAGAACCTGCTGTTGCACACCATGCACCAAATTATTATACACCACAACAACAGTATGTTTCGCCCTCTACATATTTAAACCATAATGCACCATACAATCACAGACCGATCAACACTATCGATCGGTCACGACAAGAAAGTCGGTATACTAATGCCCGACCAAATGAGCCCCATAGCCCAGGATCCGGTGGTCTGCCACTGGGTGCAATGGAAAAAATTAGGGAAGAGATGACTGAACTATTTCGAGATAAGTTCGGAGTTAGTGTAGCCAGAGTAGGGCAATCATACCAAAAGCAATATAATCACCGGTTTGACACTGTCCCATATCCACAAGGGGCAAGGATATATACCAGAATTTTCTAAGTTTTCTGGTGAGAATGGGAGAAGCACACACGAACACATAGGCCAGTTCCTAGCACACCTAGGCGAATTGGCCGATGGAGAAGCATTTCGTGTTCGTTTATTTTCTGTATCCCTTACTAGTACCGCTTTTGCATGGTATGCCGCCCTGCCTCCTAATTCCATTAATTCCTGGAATGAGTTAGAAAGTAAATTTCATGAACATTTCTTTGCCGAGGAGTATGAATTAGGACTAGCTGACTTAGCTTCAGTCCGACAAGGATGCGAAGAATCGGTGAATGATTATATCCGGAGGTTTCGGGACACTAGAAACCAATGCTTTCGGATCCATGTCGCAGACAAAGAGCTAGCAGGGCTAGCTTTTAATGGGTTGCTATCGTACTTAAGAGACAAATTAGATGGGACCCAGTTCTTTTCAATAGCACAGCTACATCAGCGGGCTTTAGCCTGTGAAAGCCGATTTAAAGAGACATCAAAATCGGCCGCCCGTACTATACATCTAATAGAGCGTGATAGTTCAGATGATGAATCCGCAGATGTATATACCGCTGAGTTTATTTGGCCAACAAAGGCCAAATCTTTAGCATGTTCTTCCTTACAGCCGGTTCAAAAGAATCGGCAAGAAGAGATTAAATTTACCTTTAATGTTGCCAAATGCGATAAGATATTTGATGAGCTACTTAAAAATGGAAACATTAAATTAACTCATAATATCCCTCCTATAGATGAATTAAAGAGACGTGCTTATTGTAAGTGGCATAATTCTTTTTCTCATGCCACCAATGACTGTAATGTTTTTCGTCGACAGGTACAATCGGCCATAAATGAGGGCCGGTTGGCTTTTTAGGAAATGCAAGTGGACACACAACCATTTCCCGTTAATACAATAGATATCGCATGCAAAAAGGTCTTAGTTCGGCCCGAAATGGCCGATAAAAGCAAAAGCAAAGACATCATCATTGACGATCCTCGCACGTTGTAGGAAACGGGTGACGCCTAAGAGGGGGGGGGTGAATTAGGACTTCTAAAACTTTTACTAAACTAGGCCACAATTAAATCCCTAGAGCAAAACCTATGCAAATAATCAAAACTAAAATGTGCAAACTAGGTTTTGTCTAAGTGTTGCTATCTCTACCGCAAAGGCTAAGTTTCAATCTACACTAAATAAGTATGACTACAAGATTGAAACTTAAATGCTTAATATAGATGCGGAATGTAAAGAGCTAAGTAGAGAAGCAAACTCTCGTGGATGACGCCGGTATTTTTACCGAGGTATCCGGAACCACGCAAGGTCCCGACTAATCCTCGTTGGTGCCCCTACGCAAAGGGAAGCCCACGCGAGGGCCAAGCACCACAGTCGAGTAACTCCGTAGAGAGCCGCGGGCCTTCTCCACGCGCAAGTGGTGCTCCGCTTTCGGCTCCTCTCGGACGCTCCCCGCCGTCTCCACTATCGAGCTTCCGGCCGAAACGCCACGGGCCTCGTTCCCTCCGGTACACGGTGGCGGCCGTGACACAAACGCGGTTGTCACGGTCTCGCAAGACTCTCGCCCCACTCGGTACAATTACAACGACTCACGCAAGAGCCGAGGGGTTGTGTGGTTTTACAAAACTCACTCAACTAACTAGGGTTCACCTAGAGCAAGCGCTAAAGCGGTCTAACTAACCTAAGCACTTCGCAAAGCACCTACGCTAATCACCGAGTGATTCTATTAAGCACTTGGGTGTTTGAGCTCTTGGAAATATGCACTATGTGTATTGGTATGTTGCTTGGGCTCTCACACTTGAGAATGGCCGGTTGGGGTGGTATTTATAGCCTCCACACCCCCAACTAGCCGTTGGACAGAAAGCAGCAGCTTTCTGTCGTCGGGTGCACCGGACAGTCCGGTGCACACCGGACAGTGCACAGTAGATGTCCGGTGCACGCCACGTCAGCCGACCGTTGGCGCCTGTAGCAGTCGACCGTTGGATCCGACCGTTGGATTCGACCGTTGCCGTCTGCCCGTTAGCACACCGGACAGTCCGGTGCACACCGGACAGTCCGGTGCACACCGGACAGTCCGGTGCTACAGCCAGAGAGCGCCTGTCTGCGGCCTCTCTGCGCAGACTGTCCGGTTCCTCACCGGACAGTCCGGTGCACACCGGACACCAATGTCCGGTGCGCCACCAGGCGCTGGCTGACAGCCCTTTTCTTGGATTTCTTCGCTGATTTCTTCGGGCTTCTTTGTTCTTGAGTATTGGACTCCTATGCATCTTTTTATGTCTTCTTTTGAGGTGTTGCATCCTCATTGCCTTGGTCCAATTCTCTTCGCATCCTGTGAACTATAAACACAAACACTAGAAAACTTATTAGTTCACTGATTGTGTTGTTCATCAAACACCAAAACTTAATTAGCCAAAAGGCCCGGGGTCCATTTTCCTTACAATCTCCCCCTTTTTGGTGATTGATGACAACACAACCAAAGCAAGCAAATAATACAAGTATTTGAGTGAAAATATGCAATCTACTTGCTAAGATGCATGATTGTCCCCACAATGTGATATTATGGACTTAAGCCTCCCCCTAACTCCATAATTCACTTACTTCATATTTTTTGGACCAAATAACCAAAACCACTTGAAAAGCCATTTGTAGATATAAAATTTTAAATTGGTGGTGTTTGGTGTTTGATATAGTTTTCATTGCTTTGGTCCCTAAAACTTCTCCCCCTTTGGCATCAACCACCGAAAAGGAAGACATTAAAAGCATGTAGGAAGTAAATAAAAGCTTGCACTCATCAAGAATTGTATCAAATGATATCACTAGAAGGAATTTAAATTAAGCCATGTGAATGATACCACTTGAAGGAGTCCTCAAAAGATTACTCCCCCTAAATGAGTGTTCTCTTTAGAAAGAAGTTTCTCCCCCTTTTTAGAGATGAAGAAATACTCCCCCTGACAGAGATCCTCTACTTGGGAAAAAGCATGTGAAAATTAGAGGTGCAAGACATGATTTGAAAAGACTAACTTCCCTTATGCATAGGTAACAGAATATGAGTTAACTACTTATGCATTTTTGCAACATGGAAGCATATGATATGAAATATAGTCTAATCAAATATTGGAGAAGACATGTAAATGATACTGAATGTAGTCTCAAAAGATACCAATTGAAAGTCAATGGTGAGCTTGAGAGACATAAGAGTTCTTGGAGATTTTGCAGTGGAAGATTGTTGTCTTTCTCCGGGGACTTAATTTTCCTTACAATGAGACTATCACATGAAATAGACTTGAAAAGATGTTAGTCTCAAAGTGTTAGATTATAGAGTAACCTCCCCCTAAAGGTGTGCATACAAGTTTTGAATACTTGTAGGAGACATGCACTTTGATTTGATATCAAGAGGGGCAAATTATCCATAATCCAAACTTTGGCACATATAAGTTAAATGATACACTTTGTAGAAATCAAAATTTTCAATTTATGCATCATTTATTATCGAATGATGTAGAAGCTATGTGCCGTGCTTAAATAAACATTTTAAGCCATGTAGGTTTGCTTTAAGTATATGAATTGAAAGCAAGCAATCCTACCATGTGATTTACCTAGTATGCATAATTTTAAACAAAAGTACATAACAATTGTAATACTAGGCAAGAAAGGTAAACTAGATACAAGGTAAATGGATACGCATATCTAAAAACGAGAAATACAATAAAACTAGTTACCTTAGTCATGGGTGGGAAATTTGGGTCCAAAATTTTCACTAACCCACTTGGCAAAAAACTTGATCCAATATGATGTATCCCATGATATACATCCCAATTTTGCCAAGTCTCCAAATTTCCCGCTTGTCCTTTGGTCCACTCACTTCCCTTTTGGGATCCAAACCTTCTTGGTGCTTTTCATGGTTGAAATTATCTCTTTTGGCACCCAGATGCGTTTGGCCCCTTTTCCTTTGTTGGCTTGCTTGTTGGCCTTGATTGCTATCACCTTTCCGTTCTTTTTCTTCTTGATCAAATATGGTGTAGCTTCCTTTTTGTTCACCTTTTTGATGTAGGTGTTGGAGATTTTGCCTGATGGCTTTTGCTTGAGCTTTTGCCTTTGTTTATCCCCGGTCATCGCCTTGCATTGGAAAGACTTGTGGCCTTCCTTGTGACATAGCCTACAAATCACAGTTTCTCCCTCTACAGGCTTGTTCACTCCCGCAGTGGTGTTATCCTGTGGAGGTCGGATTTGTTTGGCTTTGCCTTTCTTGTCATACAAAGCCTTGCTAAGGCGAGCCACTTCTTGCTTTAATTGTTCATTTTCCTTTGCAACCTCATCCGTACATGTCTCTACAACAATATTCTCAACAACGACTTGGTTGCAGGGGTTAGAATCATCAATTAAATCAAAACAGGAAGTAGAAGCATCTTTCTTAATTATTTCAGGTATTTCAACTAAAGATGCTGCTGGGGTGCTACCAATGTTTTCTAGCTTAGTAGTTAGCTCATTATTGTGTATGCTAAGAATTTCCATTTTCTCTAGCAAATTTTCAATAGCTTCTTGGGAGCTAGCTAACTTAGCCTTAAGTTTTTCATTCTTTTTAATAAGGTTATCATCGGTAGCAGTGGATGGAGCACTAGATTCTAATAGCTCAATTTTAGTTGATAGCTCACTATTTAAGTTTGCAAAAGTTTCAAATTTTTCTAGCAAACCTTTGTAATCATTTTGAGAGCTAACCAACTTATTTTTCAAAGTTTTAAGTTGAGCTTTTTGCTTAGTGCAAACATCCTGGAAAAATTTTACGGCTTCCGCAAGCTCATCTAGAGAGGCTTTTCCCTCACCTTCATCATCACTACTACTTTCATCACTAGAGGATGGAGTGCTTTTGTTACCTCTTGCCATAAGGCATTTGTGTGATGACCGTGATGATCGTGACGAGGACCGGTGGCTACGCGTCCTTGGAGGTTCATCTTCACTTGAAGAATCATCCCAAGTTCTAACACTTGTTAGCGCCTTGCCTTTGCTCCTCTCCTTTTTGGGCTTGGCCATATTTGGACAGTTGTCCCTGAAGTGGCCCTTCTCCCCACATGCGAAGCATCCTCTCTTCCTTTGCTTTTTCCTGTCAATGTTAAAGAGAAGGTCCTCTACCTGCAGGGGCACACCCATTAGATTAATCTTGCGGATCATCCCCATTACCTTTCCGACGCGTCAGATTGTCTCTTCGTCCTCGGAGGATGATGTGCATGGTTTATTATCTTCATCATCATCACTTTCTTCTTCTTCCTCTTCTTCACTTGAGGAACTTGGAGTGGGAGCCTTCTTTTTGCCCTTCCTTTCATCACATGCAAAAGCATATGGTCTTGAGGAAGTTGGCTCCTCTCCCCGACTCATTTTACGCGACATCTCAAAGGCCGCGATTTTCCCAATCACAATGGTCGGGGTCATGTTGCTCAAGTCCTCCATGTTGTGAAGGATGGTGATGATGCTCCCATATCTTTGTTGTGGTAGCAGGGAGATAATCTTCCTCACAATGTCCGCATCACCTAGCTTATTAATGCCAATAGAATTGAGCTCATTGATAATTAGATTCAAACGAGAATACATGTCTCTAACAAGCTCATCATCTTTCATGGCAAAAGAATTATACTCATTTAAGACTAGGCAATGTTTTTGCTCACGGACATTGGATGTGCCGTCATGGAGCTCATGCAATTTTAGCCAAATCTCATTAGCAGTTTTCAAGGTAAATACTTGATTGAAAATATCCATGCTAAGAGATTCATACAAGCAATTTTTGGCTCTAGCATTTAAATGGATTTCTTTTTCCTCACTCGTGGTGGGTTTCTCGGGATTCTTGAGAGGTTTCATCCCGTCACGAGTGACTCTCCAAACACCTAGATCAACGGCCTCTAGGTAACAAGCCATTCTAGCACTATAATATGGGAAGTTAGTGCCGTCGAAGTGTGGTGGCCTATGGGTATCCATCCCTTCCTCTAAAAAGCGTCGGCTCTTTTAGCGGTGAAGCTAAAGCGTTTCAAATGAGCCAAACCGGGCTCTGATACCACTTGTAGGAAACGGGTGACACCTAAGAGGGGGGGGGTGAATTAGGACTTCTAAAACTTTTACTAAACTAGGCCACAATTAAATCCCTAGAGCAAAACCTATGCAAATAATCAAAACTAAAATGTGCAAACTAGGTTTTGTCTAAGTGTTGCTATCTCTACCGCAAAGGCTAAGTTTCAATCTACACTAAATAAGTATGACTACAAGATTGAAACTTAAATGCTTAATATAGATGCGGAATGTAAAGAGCTAAGTAGAGAAGCAAACTCTCGTGGATGACGCCGGTATTTTTACCGAGGTATCCGGAACCACGCAAGGTCCCGACTAATCCTCGTTGGTGCCCCTACGCAAAGGGAAGCCCACGCGAGGGCCAAGCACCACGGTCGAGTAACTCCGTAGAGAGCCGCGGGCCTTCTCCACGCGCAAGTGGTGCTCCGCTTTCGGCTCCTCTCGGACGCTCCCCGCCGTCTCCACTATCGAGCTTCCGGCCGAAACGCCGCGGGCCTCGTTCCCTCCGGTACACGGTGGCGGCCGTGACACAAACGCGGTTGTCACGGTCTCGCAAGACTCTCGCCCCACTCGGTACAATTACAACGACTCACGCAAGAGCCGAGGGGTTGTGTGGTTTTACAAAACTCACTCAACTAACTAGGGTTCACCTAGAGCAAGCGCTAAAGCGGTCTAACTAACCTAAGCACTTCGCAAAGCACCTACGCTAATCACCGAGTGATTCTATTAAGCACTTGGGTGTTTGAGCTCTTGGAAATATGCACTATGTGTATTGGTATGTTGCTTGGGCTCTCACACTTGAGAATGGCCGGTTGGGGTGGTATTTATAGCCTCCACACCCCCAACTAGCCGTTGGACAGAAAGCAGCAGCTTTCTGTCGTCGGGTGCACCGGACAGTCCGGTGCACACCGGACAGTGCACAGTAGATGTCCGGTGCACGCCACGTCAGCCGACCGTTGGCGCCTGTAGCAGTCGACCGTTGGATCCGACCGTTGGATTCGACCGTTGCCGTCTGCCCGTTGGCACACCGGACAGTCCGGTGCACACCGGACAGTCCGGTGCTACAGCCAGAGAGCGCCTGTCTGCGGCCTCTCTGCGCAGACTGTCCGGTTCCTCACCGGACAGTCCGGTGCACACCGGACACCAATGTCCGGTGCGCCACCAGGCGCTGGCTGACAGCCCTTTTCTTGGATTTCTTCGCTGATTTCTTCGGGCTTCTTTGTTCTTGAGTATTGGACTCCTATGCATCTTTTTATGTCTTCTTTTGAGGTGTTGCATCCTCATTGCCTTGGTCCAATTCTCTTCGCATCCTGTGAACTATAAACACAAACACTAGAAAACTTATTAGTTCACTGATTGTGTTGTTCATCAAACACCAAAACTTAATTAGCCAAAAGGCCCGGGGTCCATTTTCCTTACACACGTCAAATACATCGCAAAAGGAGATTGCTCGAAAGGCTCCGGATGATAAGGCTAAAAAGTCCGGAGGCACCGGGGGGCAAGCACAATTAATGAGCCAAGCACGACAGCCTAGCTTGAGCATCACAGACGGGCTGGCACATACGTGCGGACGGTCCGGTGCTCAGACAGACGGTCCAGCTAACTCTGCCGGACAGTCCGCCTATGGCCAAAGACGTCAGCCTCCACACAAAACTTTAAAAGGGAAGGAGACGCAAGGGCAGAACACATATGGTCGGCTGATCAAAGCCGACCTTATTTTTGATCAGTTGCTCTCCAAGGATACTAGCAAGAAGACCGTTTTACGTGATCGGTCAACGAAGAAACCCCGGTCACTTGCTAAGACGAAACGGGTAAACAAAACGGCCCGAAAGGCGACACAGCAAGCATCGCCTATTCATCCTATGAGACCAGGGTACTTTCCACCCGTTTACTCATCATCGTTATATTATCCTGTTCAAACATGGAATGGTATAATGATGAATCTGTGGTACATGTATAGTCCCTTTGTCTATCCAGACTGGGGGGGACCTCCATTCTATTCCTTTTGATCCATTAACCAAATGGTCATGGCCGAGAAAGATACAATCTGAAACGGCCTTTATACATTGGTGCTTTATTAAATGATCTCCATATTGAAAAGCCGGTGACTTACATCAGGTTTAGTTCATATGCTTTTGGTTTGTCAACCTTCACCAAAAGGCAGGGGGGCATATGTTGGAGACCAAAAGTGTCTCGCGGACGGTCTGGCCCTGAGGCCGGACGGTCCGCGGTCCGGACAGTCCGCGGTGGTAGCGCGGACGGTCCGCGCGTGCGCAGAGTCACTTAGGATTCCTAGTTTCTCGCGGGATTTGTTACCTAAAACCTCGGGATTAACTCGGAAATCAGTTTGAAGCGGATCCAGACCTCCCCCTTTATATAGATGAAGGGCTACGGCCGATTGAACCCCCCAACAATCGAACAAATCAAGTCTATTTCTCGTTTTTACCTTACGCATTAGGAATAGTTCTAGTCTAGTTCTAGGTTAGCTTCTCAATCCTCAAATCATCCGCTTCTCTTCGACTCCACGTCGATTAGAAGAGTCTAGGTCGGCCTGCCGAGCCTGGACAACTCCTAGGATCTCTCCTCCCTAACGGGGTCCCTCCCGGGAGCGAGATCCAGGCGCCGCCGACGACCTTTTGCCGCTCCTTGCGCACGCGCGGACCGTCCGGCCCTAGGGCACGGACCGTCCGGCCGTTAGGCAGGGAACGTCAGCCTCTGTTCCAGGTCGCAGACCGTCCGCGCCTGTGCAGAGAGCACCGCCGCCGGTTCTTGTTGAGTGTTTGGCGCCCGAAAAAGGTGTCAACAACTAGTTAGATGTTTTTTGTAGTTTTAAATTAGAGTATGTGATATAATTTTATTTTTGTTATGGACATTAGATAACGAATTGAACTTACGAACTTTGTATAGAGCTTATTATACTTTTTTCCTTCTAACAAAATGATTTGTGAACGAGGTAGTCATTGCATAGCTCTAGTAACTTAATACAAATATTAAGTTTGCTTTTGATTAAATTTATTTATTTTATCTTTTATTTGTTTTATTAAATTTGTTTTGAATTTTGGGCTCTGACGTGAATTTCGGGTACTGACGTGAATTTTGGCCATGAATGCTTAACAGGGATCATCGTACATCGTAAATAACCAATTTTCATATAGAAAGACATATCATAGAAAAATGAAATCGAAAATATTCGGAGATGGCAAATATTCGGAGATGACTATGAAAACACCTCTCCGGATCCTCGAATTGAAAGAGAGACTGAGAGGGATCAAGAATCCTAATTCTCGCTATTTGGAATGGATCCAATTCTATTGAGTCTGACCCATAGTGATTATTTCTCTTTAGCAAAGAATGACCTTGGTTATCAAAGGATTGAACAATCAAAAACTGAATTTCGGACAAAAACTTAAATGTAACATGTAATAATATACACCTATAGGCTATAGCTACCATATGCGTTTACCTTTTGTGTGATTGTACGTATATGCATGGGTCGATGCAAACTAAATCAATTTGAGACTATTTACTTGCATCGCCAAAATGAGCGTACCAGGCTGGCCGGCTCTCCCGAGCCCGCGTGCAACCGTCCAAAAGGCGGTATATTTTCTTTGGCGGGTGCGGGACTATTTACCTGCACTCCTAAGCTGGGATCAAAAACAAAATTAGGATATCCTGACATACGTAAAGAAAATACAGATTAAAAAGGTAGAAAATTAACTTAGGATCACACTTATATAAAGTTATATAATAATATACACGTAAGAACATCAGTATAATATTTACTTGTATCATGTGTGTTAATATATTAACATTTATAATTGGTGATTAGTAGATGTACTAACTATGGTTCACAATTTCGGAAATAAAAAATTTCGGCCCACACCAAAAAAAAGAAAATTCCCGAAATTTCGGAAATACTAGATCAAAACCAAATAGATATATTTTTTTATAAAAATGTTATAATTTATATTAAACAATGTTAATTTAGAATATATATTTTTTCGGACCCAGTGAAAACAAGAAATTCGGCAATTTTATGGGCTATTCACTTCAGCTGTTTGGAGTACCGCAGTAGTAATTTATAGAGACAAAATATTGTATAAATAATAGAAGTTGGTACGATTGAAGTCAAGCAAACAGGGTGTCAAACCAAAATTGTGAACCCCTGCTACTAACTACTACTACAGAGATCGAGACAGCAAAAATAAGTTTACGAAGGTGTCTCCGTTCAAAGGACGGTTAAGACCTTGTTCGTTTGTCTAGAATTTCACCTAGGAATCGTTCTAACTAATCAAAACTTAAATAAATTATATAAAAATTCAGCTAGAAATTGTTTCAGACCATGATTAAGGAACCGAATGTGCCCTAATACGACTTTAGACAGATGCTTTCATCGTCTCCATTAACATTACTAAAGTACGCGGTCGTCTTACAACAATCGCCTCCATAAAACATTAATGGAGGCCATAGGGTTAAGAAACTTGACTTCGCTATAATGTATTAGTGGAAACATACCATCTTAAATGCTTGCATTTGTTAATTATTTTTAGTTTAAAATAACATAGTTTTCATTTGGTTTCATTTGAATTAGAATGCAGAGAATATATACCAAGAACATAGAAATTATGTACGTCCGATTTTGACAAAGTTGTATCTGCAATTTGTATTGTTGCTACAATATTTGCTTTCTTACCCAACGAGGCGGCGGTAGGAGCAATTGCTGTAGAAGCAAGCAGCTGAAGAAGTTCAAAAAATTACGAAAAATATATATACATATTATATTCTTGTCTCATATAATCTTAGCACGGACAAAGTTACATATACATTTCAAATATTTTCTAGTCATAAAAAGTCTCAGATATCTTGTAGTCCCCTAAGTATAGCTTCTCCCAGTTTCTTACCTTGCCATACTTCTCACTATATACATGTCCACTCTCTGTTTGGATGCACACATTTGTGCATAACAAATCTATATATGCCCGCTATAGTTCTACTCATTTGATCCTAGGTAACTTGGTCCTTTTGCCACCAGTCTTGTGCATTCTTTAGCTGATCGTAGTTGATGCTAAATTTGGTAGACTCTATAAGGTACCCGTAAAGGTAAAATCAACATAATAGTGACCCTCGAAGTTGTTTGACGACACACTACACAATACATAATACACAATTGATTAAAACATGAAGAGAGCATGCACGATATAAATACCACATATGAATTTTCATATTTTTGTGAAGTCGCACCTGATGGCTATTTTCACGCCATATAATTTTCTTCTTCTCGTTTCTTAGATCGACAGATCCTTTATCGTTGAGGTACAACTTGTAAGATTTGTACAAAAACAATGGAAGTCAACAACAAATTTAACATGATTGTTTATGTAAAAGAATAAGTATGTCACTTACAAGCTCAATACGCTCTCAGAGGCCTGGTACGAATCTTTCTTATGATTCAAAGAGTCGAATAAATTCACACTTCCTCATTGAGAATATGTTAGGTATACAATCTAGTGACCATTGGTGCTCGAACTACATCATTCAAACAATATAATAGTTTCAATTCTTGAAATATGAAAATGATTATTCTATTAACTACATACACATTTGAACTAGCCTTTTGACAAAAAGCAATAGGGGGCAAGGAGACACCCATCTTCCTCGACCCATTCATGCATCTATATATGTATGCTACCACTTGGAACTTAAGTTCATTGTGCATATATTTTGGAGGTTTTATCTTCTTTTCCGTATTCAAGTTCTTAAGATCTTTATGGTCATATGGAACATGGCATCCCATGAGGGTTAACGTGCATCTAAGAGAGGTAAATTACTTTATAAGTCATTTCCATGTAGATGTGGGACTACATCTTACAAGGATAAATCTTAGCATCATTAGCTTCTTCCTAAAGTATGTATAGGGATGCAATATAGTGGAAATCGTAGCTAACTTATAGGGAAAAATGTTAGTTGATTGATGTTGAGGACCTTGTGCCACAACAACCTATGCATGTCGTGAAAATCTACAAGAATTTTGGTTTTATTATTGGCCAAATTGAACACATTTGTCAAAACTTTTATAATGGACGAGTGTAGGCCCTCTTTCACTGCTTCCATGTACCATCGAAAGAACCTCCTTATTTCCCATAGCTCTTCGACGAGCTATCCCAAAGAGCAGCATGCACTGGCCATGTTCATAGTTTTTTGGACAATCATTCGAAAGGGGCCAACCAATAGGTGGCAGGACCTTGTTGAGTGACTTCAGATTAAAAAAACTATGCTAGTATTTCCACACAAGTTGGACTATAGCTACGATTGCAGGAAGCATACCTTTCATACAAGCTAATCTTTTGAACTATTGGACTCGTTTGTACCTTGGTTTAGATTACAATAGTTGTTTTAGGATCCTTTTGAGTTATGGTATACTCTTGTGTATTCTTTGTCCATAGGGGAGGGCATTGTGCACCCTACTGATGTGGATCATGTGCATGCAGTGTAGTGGTACCTTGTGTTGCCACGCTATATTTTTATGGATTGCTCATCAATGGAGGAGCGTTAGTGTAGTTTTCATTTTGTTGTCATTGTTGTTTTGACCCATGAGAGATGGTGAGGGTAGTGGAGTCTTATGACATCATTTTGAATCTAGAGTAATTTCATGTTGATGGCCTCTTCTATTAACCATCCTACTTAGAGTGGTCATGTCGAGCTCATAAACACTTGTCACCAACACCCCAAATAATATAGCTTTCTTTATGCAAGGTTTTATTGAGTGTGTTCGTCATGATGACGCATCACACAAACCAGATCCCAGATAATATAGGCTCATCCTTGACGTCAACATTGGGGTACATACCGCAAACCCACTATCCTTTTCATCTGCCAAATCACATGCAAAATATTTTTTCTATCATACTTATTGTTTCATTATGATGTTTATGTAACTAGGATAGTCTAAATTCAAAGGAAATTGAACAACACAGCAAAAACCCAAGAGATTTTGATTCACTCATTTTGACGAAATTGCGGTTGATGTCCATAAAAGGCAGAACCTCCCAGGCTTAAAAATGGTATAGTCATACGCCCACTATTATCATAGATTTTCTCAAGGCTAACTTCATTACTAATCATTTGTTCTCATCTATAAGGAATTTACGACACTTTTTACCACGGCTACAAAGTTTCAAATTTTACATTCATACACCACATAGTTAGGCTCATTTGAATAGATTCTTTTACACATGTTACCATTCTGAATTTTTTCCAAGTATTTATGCTCACCTGTATACACATCTATGACATTCTTGGCATTATTTTTACTAAGCATCTGATGATCATATGATTACCTACCGTCATACTTATGCATAATGAGATACACTAATTGGTCAAATCTTTTCACTCATCCAGATCATGCTACCCATACTCCGAGCTGGACACTAGACATTATACATCATCAACTTCCACAGGCGCTGCATAGACATCATTGATTCAAATCCATATGGACCATCACTTGGTGGCACATCATGGAGAGCATATCACAATGTGCAAATGGAATCTGAAGGCAGGAAACTCCCATGGTCCAGGCTGATAATGAACATACTCAAAAGATCGCTTCAAATGCCCTACCGAACCGTGGGATTCCTAAATTTGGAAATTTCAAAATTGACGTAGTTCCAGATACGCCAACCATGAACATTGGATCAAATGACTGCGGGTTTTTTGTTACCACATTCATACCGTATTACGACTACATATATGGTACATTACTAGCAGAGTTAGAACCAGTAAGTGATGCCAGAACTCCTTTTTCTGGTTTTTACACATCAGACTTAGAAACATGCTAGTAATATAGATTTGTTTTGACATTAATTATAACTTATGCTTTTTATAGGACCTATCTAGGATCACCACACAACCCTACTCCACTACCTAACTTTTCATCCAAGAAACAAGATACACCCGTTCCTAGAGGATATTATCAGGTTTACACACACTAGCTTCAATGCCACCAAGTGAAGAACGATCGCAGCTGACTCTAAAACATTTATCTCACATGACGTTAGTCATGTTGGTTTGAACATATTTATGTTCGTTTAAGTCAAAAACTTGGAGGACCTAATTCCTTTTGCATGCAGACACACTATGTCCTGTTTTGTTTTCACGTTCTAGTGCTAAGTATTGTGGATGTTATGATACTTTAGTCGTATCAACATGCAGACTCAATTCTGCATTATTTTTTAGTGTCGCCATTATTTTGCGTCGTACGATATGCTGATCGAATTGTTCTACCTACCTTTATGCTATTTTTTAACGAAACTCAACTCACCATGTTCACTGCTACAACATACACATCACAATTTATGATAAAATTAGTAGTTTTTACGATACTACATGTTGATGCTATTAACACATAGAGTTACCACAAATTCATCATTTCTTATGCTGATATATGCTTGAGTTACTACACATTCTATATTAATATTTATGCTAACACTACAACATTTTTACGCATCGTATATAAGTGTTTTACGCTTTTTCTGTAACGCAGTTAATGAATAATGGTAGCATCACCCAACACATTAAATACTTAAAGAATCCGACTGTTTCATCTAATGCACCTCATATAAACAACCCCCATATCATACTGTTATCATACACTTAAAGTACTAAAACCATAAAGCATACAAAGCCTAACCAATTATAGAAATCACATTAACCACAACTCATTGTGCCAACACATCATGACTCATATTATCATCATCAGAGTCATCACTGCTAGAGACAACCAACCGATGTTTTTTAGCAGATGAAGACTCATTCCACTTAGGAGCATCTGATGTTCTTTTGTTTTTTGAGCCAGGGGCATCCACTTTTGTGGTTACCAAGGTTTGCCAACCTCACTCTATTTTCTTCGAAAAACAGGCACGCCCAACTATTATGCCCATTTGCAACCCCGCATGTCTGACACCTTTGATTTTTATTCTTTTCTCCTTTTGCACCCAGTTTTATAACTCTTGCCTCACTCTCTTTGATTGTTCGCCCTTTTAGTTTTGCTTGATTTGGTTGATCCAAACTTATACCATCTTTGACAAAATTTAATTTCTACAAACCATCAAATGTAGCATACTTAGTTTCAATTAATTATGCATTGAAAATCATTCATAAATGATCGTGGTTTTAATGATATTTACCTTTCTTATATCTGCACTAGGCACTCCTCCATCATTCGTGTGCACACTAATGCCACAGTAGAAGCAAGGTCGCTGATTAATCATGTTTGTTGTGTTGCTGCCATCCTATACACCGGACACATTTTTTAGACGAAGCTACGACATACTCGTATCCCATGGCGTAACATAAAAGTCATCGTTTTATTCGTATATAAATGTTCAAAAAATCATAAATTCGGTGTCCATCAATGAAAGTGCATAAATACACTCAAATCTTTTTATACCTTTCCACCAGTAGGAACATGTATTGCACCCCTTCCTACTTCAGCCCCACGACATACAACATCATTGGAAACCAGCTGAAATTCATTATTCCAAACATTCTATTGCAAAAAATGCATGAAAATCAATATTATGTTTGTATCATATAACCTGTATCGAATATACAAATTAAACAACACATACACACAAGACACCACCCATTGGGCTTATTGCACAGTTCTGTTTAGTACGTTCTTCGCATACCAGACCCCCATCAGTTACTCCCTCAACCTGCAACATTTGAAATTCTAGGATTTTTATTCATGTCATGGCATTGCTTATTGTACATATTCGAAACATTTGCAACTATATCATTTACCTCATGATCTTCTCCATCACTAGATGTGTAACCTTCAGCATATTCGATGTCGGGTTCCAGATGTGAGAGCAGTATGACAAGATTGTCCAACACCTCCATTGCCTTTTCATATCCTCCTTTCGACATACTTGCATAACAGACAACCTCCATTTTTTTGTTAGCAGGTCTATCTGTCTATAAGATTTTGTAACTCCATCTCTTCCTTTACAATATTTATCAGTCCTTTCAAATGGAACATCCTGCCTTGCTGACTTAGTGTACCTTTGTAGTATGTATTATTTTGGTATCTTTTCTATCTGAAGGTGCATGAATGTCTTCAATAGATGCACACAAAGCAGCCCTGCAATTGAAATTTTACAATCATTACTATTACAATATATAAACATTCATATGCTCATACATTCCAAGAATTAACTATGTCACAGATCGAATCTGTGTGCTCCCATTGTTTGCACTCGCACGTATACTTTCTAGCGTCCACATCTACTAACACTTTGAATTGGTGTTGCCCCCACATAATTTTGTTTGACCTTTTAGTATGTTGTACCACCTAATCATTATATCCACCGTCGGTGTCCGACACAATTCTGTACGCAGTTGCATATTTCATTGACTCCTCAAATCTATGCATCAGAGCTCTTGTGTAGGCTCTCGTAACCCTTATCTCGAACATATAAAACATATTTGTTGTTGTCTAGTCCTGAAGTACATATAAAACTAGTTAGATATAATATTCCAAGCATCACATTGTATATTGGTAGTTACATACCTTGCACAATAACTCTTCTTTCGACTCAGACATCTTCCTACCATGTAGCATCTTCATCATCTGTTTAGCAAACACATGTAGTGCGGTATTCGCGTCTACATGACAGCCCTTGACAAGTTTGTTCATGCTATCACTACGCTTTGTAGAAACCATCACCCCACAAAAATCATGTTTGAAAAATGCTGGTATCCAATCCTTTCAGATATCATATAACTTTCTAAGGCGCACATCTTCATGCAAGTGAAAATCATGTAAGAGCATACACCATGCAGTTTCAAATTTACTTGGAGTCAACAAATAGTGTAATATAGATTGGAACCTTGTCTTGAAATCTTGATTTGCAAACCTTGTGTATAAATCATTGAGAAATGGCATAAATCTGTTCTGCACATGCCATAAATACAATCTATGTATCGTGGCAGGGAAGACCTTCCCTAGTGCAACTAGCATTGCATGATCTCCATCAAAACAAACAACCACATTTGTTAAACAAACTCAAATAGACAATCTACTTATTATTTAAATAAGTATTTACATCATCGCCAGATTGTACTAAAATTATATATAAAGGATGGCACAATAAATGTATAGATAACATACCAGTTAGCATAACTCGCGGTCCATCGTCACCTATACATGTCTTGAGTGCATTAAACGCCCACTCGAATGTTTCAACAATTTTGTCACCCAACAAAGAAAATCCAAACACTGTGCACTACAGATGATGGTTAGCACCAACGAACATGCCAAGTGGCTTATCTTATAGATTTGTCCTATGGGTCATATCAAAGGTGACAACATGTCCAAAATCAATGTATTCCCCTTGCATGCTGGCATGTGACCAAAATATACTAACTATCTTCCCATCTCTGTCCAACTAGAAGTCACAAAAAATTGAGGATTTTGCTTTTTACATGACGTAAAAATGCCAACTGCTTAGCCACATCATTTGCACATCTTTCCCGCCTCCTGGCTGTCCTCCTGTACATTATTTCAAAAAAATATGATAAACATGCACAAAATTTAGAACATATGTTTATTAATCATGTCACGTTAAAAATATTTAAAGCCAACACATATGACTTACATGTTCCTCAAGTCCTGCGCTGTGATCGGAACATTCTCTAGACCGTCATGCATGCTTGAAATTATGTAAACAATACAGTGCTGATGTACTCTGCTATCATGAATTGCACCTACAAAATCCACTAATTCTGGATCGTGGGTTTTATTGCAATGAAGCCGTCTTTTCTCAGTTTCTGTTTGATGAACTCATTATTATGCTCCAAATTCACCAATTCTATGCATACATATATGTCTTTCTTTTATTTTGTCTTCATAAATTTATCTAAGCTTTATCCCTACTTTGCATTAGGTACGACCAGACTGCTTCCTACGTACTCTAGGTCTGTCATCTGCACTACTTTCACATTTCCCCTCTCTTGAACAAGTCAACCATTTCCAGTGTGTTTTCTCCCTGTATCTTTTTAGAGGAAATCTAACTTCATATGCATACGGTTTATAAAAATTATATGCATCTTCCACATCTTTGAAAGTCATACCAATTCTAGTAATTAAATTTTCATCAAGGGTATCCGGCTGAGCAAATGTTTGCAAAATACTCGTACACACAAAAACAAAACAAGCACACATCATCTATTGGAACACACCAAAAAAATCATTGAATATATAAATTTGAAGATAAACTCTTACATGTGATTGTAGCAATTGCGGGGTATCCATGTAAGGCATTGTTCGGTTATTCCCATTATAAATAAATGGAATGAGAATAAAAAAATTTAGAAAAACTTTTACTTTTTGAGATTTAAATCCACCTAATCTCACTCAATTTATATGAATTGAGAGCTAACCGAATAGCCCTAAGTTGAACATACGGTAGACATAGGATCACGCAGATTCCCCTGTAAAGATTTCCCTGTAACTGCGCTGCAGCATCCATGTCTTCGATCGCGTTGCAAATAAGGCCTCGCGGAGTCAATGGGAGGTGTACCTGTTGAAGAAGTCACTACACCCAGACTCGCCCGCAACGTAAGCTGATTTGTCGTCGACTCTGGTACCATCACTGGGATCACCGTCGTTTCTCGCCGCACTCCCATCGTCGCCCTCGGCGTCGTCTCCATCGTGGCGGTTTCCTGTGGGTTCTTCTGTCCTGGGCGTGTTCTATGCTACCATATCGTATTGGGATACAAAAAAAAAAAGAATGCAAACCGTGGGCCACACCACGGGCGTGTTCCATCGCGGGGATTTTTATTTCCTCGTGCAGTTTCCTCCAAATATTCACCATGTTACAGTGCAGTTTCCTCCAAATATTGTTTTTCCTCGTGCAGTTTCCTCCAAAACGCAACCGATCGATTGCAACTTCCACGAGCACCATGTTACAGTGCGCTATATATGCAATCTCAAATATTCTTTTATGACATATATAATATCTACTAGGTGAGTGCCCGTGCGTTGCAACGAGAACATATAATACCATGATAAATTATATACAAAATATGTCTTATATTATTATAAGAAAATGTTTCCTAATCCATTTGTGATCCTAACCATACATAAATTTTATTATTTTAATTTAGTTGTTTCACTACTAAATTGCAACCATCAGTATCATGCATACTTCGATATATGCCACGATTTGCATGGTCTCATCATTGGAGAGCACGTGCCACACCTGCCGATAGAAGTTCCCTCGTACATCGTCAGTCATCAGGCACGCACCACCATAACAGCTTGCTTAAACAAAAAGGCAAGTGTATGTGTTTGCGAAGAGAATTAAAGACAGGCCGACACAAAAGCTACCCCAACGATGGTGAGTGGTCATTGTTGTCGGTCCTCCTCTGCGTCACCTCCGCCGCTGAGATGACGCCACAGTCCTTGATATAGTAGTCGTCGAACGCGCGTGACATGGCGAGTACAGATGACTCTTGGATGGGCTGCCAAACGAAGTGCACCCCGGGCTCATCAGTGAGGTAGTACACCTGGCCGTTGCACCACCGAATGTGCTACTCCTCTACATACATCTTGTTCGAGGACACTCACACAACGTCAGCAACGGTCGTCGTCCCAGCGTACAAGAATTCATAGCCGGTCAGTAGCGACTTACGTGGCAGGTTGGGCTTCAGGTGGATGATGAGCTGGATGGCATGATGGCGCCATCGTCGGATGCAGTGCCCAGAACAACCTGAGAGTCGTTGGCGTTGGCGACGACCATGAGGTCCCCCTGTTTGACGATGGACAGCGCGGTGTAGCCGCTCTGGACCGTGTCCATGTGACGGCTGCGTCGGAGCTTGCCGTACACAGCGGCGCATGTAGCCACGTAGGACTGCTTCCAGAGGTCGAACTGGCAGTCGCCAAGCTTCTTCTCGTCGTCGATGAGCGACGCCAACGCGAGCGCCTCCTGCTAGTGGTGTTTGTTTGGGATTTTCAAGTAAGAAACATGGATTCATATTTGGTGTTGGGTTATGAAAATGATTCACAAGTCAGATCCATGGAAAAATATTACGGAGAATAAATGTCACACATGCAAAAAAGGAATTTAAGTTGAAAACATTATTCAAACAAAAAAAATTGCATGCAAGGCTCTTCTTTGAATACTACTCCCTCCATCCAAAAATATAATTCAAGAATCTCGGTGATACTTATCTACTACTACACATTGTGCAAGGGTAGCAGGTGGGCTTCGGGAGAGATGCAGTAGATGTTTTTACTGTAATAGATGTAGACATAAACACACATGTGGTGTAGTGGTAGCTACGAGCACATTTGCTTGAGAGGTCGTGGGTTCAAATCCCCTTAGTGGGTTCAAATCCCCTTAGGGCCATTTGTGCTTTTTTAATTTAATGTTAGCTAGACGTGGGAATGGGAATGGGCTTTGCGGGGAGGGGGAATGAGAAAGGTAGAACAAGGAATGAGAATGAGAGAACAGACAGAACGGAATGGTGACAGAACATGAGAATAGACTGTGCGGGGAGGGGGAATGGGAAAAGCAGTACAAGGAATGGGAATGGCAGAACACGGAATGGCAGCCTACCCCTTACTGCCTTAATAAGTAGTAGAGATTTACGATACCTTTTCGTACATATGTTTATTCACACCGCGTTTATGCCATCTTTATCAAGTACCTGCACTATTTTTCGACTATTTACACTCCTAAACAGTTGACACGTACTTTGTAGCTAGGGATGAAAACGGTCGGAAACGGTCGGTAAACACTAAAACCATTACCGTTTTCATTTTTTTATCAGAAACAAAATCGAAAACGGTATCTCCAGAAATGCAAACGATATCGGTATTTCGGAAACATCAGAAATGAAAGTTTGGTGCGGAAAATACATAGGTAACGGTCGAAATCTAAAATATGATCGGTAAACATATCAAACTTCACAATACAACAAAGTTGACAAAAGATCACAAGGACCACAAGTTCACAATTCATGATATAACAAGTTCACAATATAACAAGTTCACAAGGATCACAAATTTATAATATAAAAAGTTTACAAAGATCACAAGTTCACAATATAACAAGGTCATAAATATCACAAGTTCACAGACTCAAAGTTCATAATTCACAATATCCACTCGATCTAGCTAAAATGACATGCTTACTTATGAAATATTTTCCCTCACATAAAGAGTTTTTCACAACCTCACAGGAAAACCCTAAAACCTAGTGTGTGGAAAAGATAGACTGTCGACTCTCTATCATTATATATTACTAATACATAACATGTACATAGAAAAGGGTGGATTCGTTCGAGAGGCCAAATCGTTAATCCCAACTGCCTTCCAACACCATCTATCCCAAAAAAATCTTAAGGCGTCCAAAAAATACAAAAATAAGTAATCCTTATCTAGAGACGTATAGGCGATGCGAAAAATCACATGCTGGAAAATTCCGAGACACAATTCCGAAAAATTCCAAGACACAATTCCGGAAAATTCTGAGACACAAATCCGTTAATTTCCGACAAAAACCGGTAACCGAAGAAAACGGTCGGTAAAACACCACGCCGATTCCGATAGAAAATTCCGAAAACCTATTCCGTTTTCAAAAAATACCATTACCGACAAATCCGATCGAAAAATTTCGAAATCGATTTCTGGAATTCCGAAAAATTCCGAAACCGTGTTCATCCCTATTTGTAGCACTGAACGGAGTTTTTATATCTCTGTGTCTAGAATTGGTCTGATCTTCAAATATCAAATACCATAAATACCATGCATGCAGGGCAATTGGATCCCACACAATTCGTGCCCGATTCAACCTGCCCAAAATATCCAGAACCGTGCACCTCAATACCTCATGATGCTCGCGCCTGATTGGTCTCGAGTGTGTGCCGGGTGCGCGTCCTGCCAATCTGCTGTCGCAAATATTCCACAACATGGACCACATGGTGCTATATAAATACTACTCTTTATGTTATTATCGTAGGCGTTCACATTTGAGGATGGTGTACGGTTCTGCCGTTGCAAGCGCGCCCCTCCCGTGCTCCCTCTGCGCTCCATCCTCGAATCCAGCGCTCCCTCCACGCTCCATCCGTCCTCTGCGAATCCCGTGGCTTCCTTCGTTGGCCAGCCCCGCAGCGGCTCCCTCGAATCCCGCCCGCGGATCCCGCGGTTCCTTCCATCCTCTAATCGAGCAGCGGAGGCTTCCTTCCATCCAAAAATCAAGCAGTCGCGGCTTCCTTCGACGGCCAGCCCAGCAGGGGCTCCCTCTAATGGCGTTGGCAAATCTTCCATCCGGATGGCGCGCACGGCGTACCTTCCATCGGTGGCCTGCTCAAGACGCCCACCTCACAGTCCGAGACCGTCCTGGAGGCCTACCGCTGCAACCTCGCCGAGTTTGGCACCGACCTGCACCGCGAGACCGAGGTGCTCCGTGAGGCCGTCGCTCGGGCTGCGCGGAGGACCTGCCGTCCTCCGCGCAGGCGCTAGATGTACTCGCCGACATCGTCGTGCAGGGCAAGGAGGCGCTCTCCATCAATCCATCGTCGCGCAGGGCAAGAAGGCCCTTACCCCCTGCGCGCGCTCCAGGCGGATCCGGCCACGTTCACGTCCGATCCCGAGGACGCCGAGGACTTCACCGCGTGGAGCAAGGAGGCGCTCTCCTAGGCCGCCGCCGCCACCGGTGGCGGCCCCCAGGCCTCAGACGGCGGTGACTCCGACCCCAGCTCCGCCTCTGGGACCCATGTCCGGTACAACCGCTTCGAGGCGCAGCTGCACGCGCTCTAGGCGGATCCGGCCACGTTCACGTCTGACTCGAGGACGTCGAGGACTTCACCGTGTGGAGCAAGGGGTTTATCCTGGACGAGAGGGAGGAGGAGATCGAGGCCCTGTGCTACGGCAGCGACGTGCTAGAGGCCATGGCGGACAGGCTCGTCCCGGACGCCGTGCACCACGAGGTGTTCTCTTTCAATTAGTACTCTCGTCCAGAGAAGTCGGCCATGGCAGACAGGCTCATCCAGAGAAGTCGCACGGCGCACGGCGTACCAAGAAATCTGAGGATAAGGTGGCTGAGATACTGAATAAGTCTCAGACGGCAGCGACCAGCAGGCATCAAGATCCCTGGTGCAGACTGATTTCACAATATTCATGGTGCGACTTCTCTTATGTCTTTTCACTTCTCTTTCAATTAGTACTCTCGTCATCAAACTGTTGCTTGCATTGGGTTAATTTGGTTTATTGATTTTTAGAGATGTACTTTCAATTGAAATAGCTACAAACTTTGATACGCTTGTAGCAAATAATGGTGCCATGGATCCACCCTTTGTTGAAGCTAATTGCATTAGACCAATATTTTAGTCTTGACAACTCACAGGAAAATGATGTGCCCACAAAAGAAGCAAGAGGAACAAATCGAAGGATCCATTTCTCCAACCGAGGTGCCAAGTGATCCTTTACTTTAATCCGTCTTTGACTAATAATTTTCTGCCTGCTCGAATTAAAGTCTAAGGTTGCCCACCGATGATTTTTTAGAAAAATATTGTCTTTAACTTTTCTATACCAAGAAGCTAATTAAATTTGAGTTATCCTGTTTTCAGTAGAACAATTCAACACATTCAGATTAGGGTCATGGATATGTTCTTCGTCAAGAGTCTCAATAACTACCTTTGGAACTGCATAGACTATCTCGACTCGGTAAATACTTTCTTCAGAGATCAATCTATTAACTTGTTTTTGAGGCTAGTAGATCACTTAACTAATTTTGTTCTGCCACATGGGAATATGTGTCTAGGATGTGTTTTGGTTGAAAATTCGAATGGCTGAATTCTAGAATATTAAGTTTTTTCAAACAGAATAGTAGTACAAGTCCTTTATTAGACAATTAGTCTAGCTGGTTTGGTTTGGCGGCAACTAACCCAGTCTTTAGCTAAGAGCCTGAGTCCACCTGTCAAGTCTCCTTTGTTATGGAGGTCCACCGAATTGTCTACTATATTAAGGCAACAATTTCTCTACTATATTAACACAAGATGCATTATATCCCCATCCTTTTCAAGATAAGTGGATTTGATCCACCACCGGTATGTGTGTTTGCTTGGCGTCTCTTGGAGTTGAAAGGGCAAAGAGTCAGTGAAGATGTTGCAATGGTTGTAGCAGATGTAGTTATTCTCTTATATGATCTTGTTTCTATTTGTTTATCAAACACCCTTAAATATAAAATTTCAATTCTAGGCCTCACTGGAATTGTTTAAGTTTGAACACTATTGGTTTGATTGAATAAATATTGTATAACAATCATCCTTAATTTGTTCACAGTCCATTTGGGTCAACATTGAATATGGCAATTTATTCTGAAGTAGCAACTAGCCATGGTAGAGCATATGATCCTGGCCTATCATTTGGAAATTCTCGATTTATAACCGAGGAAATGGTTTCTCAGCAAGCTGATACAGATGTATATTGGTTGCTCCAGAATATTTTTCTTACAGCTGCATATCAGTTGCATTGTGACATGTTGGCAGGATATCAGTTTTCCCTTCAACTTGGCTCTCGTTTGCTTTCTATGTGATTATTGTATATCCATTCCTGTGATGAACATTTTAGTAATCTGAGTGCCCATTCAGTTGGTGCTCCTTCCTCATCACTTTGATGGGAGGTTGAAGGAACCAATATACGTGAGTACACTATAGAGACCTGGCATTCTGAGGGATAGGTCATATTGATTGCTCTTAAAATTCAAGACCTTTATATTTTTTTCGCTGTAAAAATTTCTTGTGTTTTGTTTTTTGGGGAGGGAGGGGGACCCTGTAGTTTAAAGTTTAAACAAATCTTTTGGTGCTTATTTTTGTCATGTAGTATACCCCAAAGATGACTTTCTTGATTAAAGTGTGCCCTATAATCTATATGTATAGTCAGGCCGCATGTGTGCAATTAGGTGCCTGATCATTTGCCTACTTTTTTCTGTTATGTTTGTCAGTAACACCATTAGAAAGACCTAAAAATATGACTTCATTTTCTCTTGTTCTCACGTAACTGATCTGTTCTGTTAAACTTCTGTTCTGGCACAGAAATGCAAAGGTTATATATCGAATTTGATATTTGTCGAAAGACTTAGGCTTTATCACATCTTGTAAAATTATCACTTTTCTTTGGACTACTTGATATTTGGTTGAGAAGATCCTTTTACCTTGTAGAAGCTGCACCAGCACTACTGTGTAGTGACTACAAACTAGTGAATCAACAAAATCTACCACATGAAGGTTCAGATATTAGTTCTGTCAATGAATCCATTTGTGCATGAACTCACTACATATTGTGATTATAAATATGTAACCATGCGTGGAATGATTCTTGGCTTCTTGATTTATGTTTTGCATTTGTGTCCTGAATTACAGTGACTAGTTTTGTACAGCTTGCCATCAGATCAGGATGTACATGGTCTTGTACATATTTTTTATCTTGGATTCAAGATCCATTTACTGAGGCCTGGAGCCTCAAATACAGGCCATGTTCGGCACATGTTCCATCCTCGCCACCCCGCATGCTGGCTAAGCCGCGCGCGTCTCGACCCCTTTCGGTGTTGGTTCCGACTCCCATGCCGAGCCCCGGATAACCTTTCGGTGTTGGCTAAGCCGCGTGGCTACCAGTTCTGCTTCCGCCGTCTCCGCCGATGTCGCCGCCTCAATCCCGCCCCGACCCATGAGTGTGGCCATCCATTTTACTTTCTTTGTTTATACTGGTTAGCCATGTTAGGGCCGTACATGCATCAATCTCACTACAAGAAACGCATAAATTTTCGTAGGCCGGGCTATTTTCGTCGGCCGGCCCCCGAAAATACAATGTTATTTTCGTCGGCCCTCGTGACTGACGAAAATGTGGACTATTTTCGTGGGCCAGGCAATATTTTCGTTGGCCGGCCGACGAAAATACGAAAGTTATTTTCGTCGGCCTGCACACCGACAAAAATTTTGCGTATGTTCGTCGGCCTCAGCCCGGCCGAAGAAAATACGTCCTTTATTTTCGTCGGCCTCAGCCCGGCCGACGAAAATACGTCCTTTATTTTCGTCGGCCTCAGCCCGACCGACGAAAATAAACGTTTAACGGGCCACTATTTTCGTCGGCCTCACTGAGGCCGACGAAAATAGAGGCCGTTAATCTTCCATCCCGGCCTCACCGCACCTTCTCTCTCTCGCTCGTCTTACCTTCTCTCACCCGCCCTCAACCGCGCCACGCCGCACGCCCTCGCCGTGCGCCCGCCGAGCCGCCGTCGTGCCGCGCGCCCGCCGCCGCGCCGCGCGCCCTCGCCGCGCCACGCCACGCCGAGCCGCCTCCCCACGCCGCGCCCACTCCGAGCAGCCACGCCCTCGCCGCTTGCCCTCGCCGTGCCGCGTGCCCTCGCCGCGCGCCCTCGCCACACCGCGCCACGCCGAGCCGCCTCCCCACGCCGCGCCCACTCCGAGCAGCCGTCCCATGCCGCGGCCCCCTCCACCGTTGCCACGGTAATGGTTTTACTTAGTTTATAGTAATTAGTTAGCTAATTTACTTGATATAATGTATAGATTGATAGCTATTCACTTGTTAGTATAAATAGTTAGCTAGGTATTTATATGTAGGATACTTGTAGCATTTTGTTTAACACATTGATATCACATGATTAGCATATTGTTCATTATGTAGCTATCGTGCAGTATTCTGTGTTGGCAACCATCGTGTTGTTGTTTCTTTGCAGGTTTTAGAAACATCACTTTATAGTGGAGGTGCTGCCGATTTTTTTATTGACAATAGTAATTTTTGTACATAGGTGTTCTTCCGACTTGACCTTCTCCACCGTTAGCTGGACTCGTACATTATTCTCAGGTATACATTGTTTTCGTAATTTCGGTTAATGTGGTCATTTATTATTTACTATATAGTTATTAGTAAATAAGTAGTTACTATTTATTTATTACTTAGTAAGTTCCTCGCCCGCCCGCGAAGAAGAGAGCCCGTCGTCCGTCCATCCACACCACCGTGGCGTGCCGTGCGCGTGCCGTGGTGGCTGTGGCGTGCCGTGCGCGTGCCTCTTTTGAATGTTATTTATCTTTTGTTTAATTAGCCTTTGAAATGGACGGTGATCGGAGGTTGATGTCTTTTGTTTAATCTCCGAGATATTTTTTAATGTTTAGAGTTCAGTTTTAATCGTTAACCGTAGCGAACCGTATGCGTCACCCGTTCGGGAACGGCGAACGTCACATTGGCTTGTGAGGTTCGCCGTTCCAGAATTGTCCACGTATTTTGGACAGCCTGAGAGTGTAAGCCGATGCTTGTGATTTGTGACATGTGCCTTACGATTGACGCGGAATTTCAGTTGTGTAACCCAGTTGTTCTCCAACACACCATGTTCAGGCGTGTGCTTGGAGAGCAGCGGGGTTATGCTGCCGAAATTTCGCGGCAATCGTAGGCTACACGTCATAAATAACAAGCATCGGCCTACACTCTTGGGTGGGTTTAGGGCCTTTACCTAATAGGGAGTTCACCTAAGCCACGGACGATCGTTGATGTTCTTTGACTTTTGTTTAGCCTTTGAAATGGACGGTGATTGGAGGGTGATGTATGACGGATGGAGAAAGGATGGGGCACATTCGAATGAATGGATGGGTGTAACAAAGGCTTTTCTTGAGCACGCTTTCAAAGATGCAACTGGTCATCTAGTGAAGTGTCCTTGCAATCACTGCGAGAACAAGTGGCCTCAGAAGAAGGAAGAAATGGAGAAACACCTTTGCAAAAGTGGGTTTATGCCGAACTACCTTGTATGGTACCGGCATGGAGAGTCTATTAGACACGTTGACGCGGAGGTGGAGCTTGATGACGATCATGATAGGATGGACGACATGTTGCATGATCTTGGTAGGGAGGTTGAAATGAACCCTGAGGAGCCAGGGCAGCTTCCACACGATGCTCAGGAATTCTTCCGGCTACTCGCCGCGGGAGAAGAGAGACTGCACGAGCACACTCAGATGTCAGTTCTTGGGACTCTCACAAGACTAATGGCGATAAAGTCGAAGCACAACATTTCAAACAGTGCTTACAACGACATCGTCCAACTAATGGGCGAGGTTCTCCCGGAGAATCATAAGTTGCCAAAGAATATGTACTTCGCAAAGAAGATGTTGGCTGGTCTTGGGATGACATATGAGAAGATCGACGTGTGTCCCAACAGTTGCATGCTATTCTTTGAGGAGGATGACAAGCTGGACCGTTGTAAGCATTGTGAAGCTTCTAGATATGTCGAGGTGACAAATGATGAGGGTGAATTGGTAGTTACGAAGGTCGCAGCTAAGCAACTTCGTCGGTTGCCCATCATTCCTCGGCTTTCAAGGTTGTTCCTCAACAAGGAAATAGCTCTGCATATGACGTGGCCAAAGAATGGTGTACGTCTCATCACTAATCCAGACATAATGGTCCATCCGTCGGACAGTGATGCGTGGAAGGCATTTGACGAGTTTGATCCCGAATTTGCAAACGACCCTAGGAGTGTACGGCTTGGTCTATCGACGAACGGATTCACACCTTTCAATACCAGTGCAAGCCCTTACTCGTGTTGGCCTGTCTTCATTGTGCCATATAATCTTCGTCCTGAGTTGGTCAATAAAGAAGAGTTCATGTTCCTTGCACTAGTCATCCCATGCCCCGAGCATCCAGGGCCATAGCTGAATATGTTTGTTCGCCCTTTAATTGAAGAGCTGAAACAATTGTGGAGAGGTGTGAAGGCTTATGACAGCCATACTGAAAAGGAGTTTACCATGCGCGCTGCTTATTTGTGGTCAGTGCATGATCTGCTGGCGTATGGAGATTGGTCTGAATGGTGTGTTCATGGTCGGTTGTGCTGTCCCATATGTATGAATGATACAGATGCATTCAAATTGAAGCATGGTGGGAAAGTGTCATTCTTTGATGCTCATCGACGTTGGACTCCATTCAAGCATGATTTCAGGAATTCGCTTACTGCATTCAGAAGTGGAGCCAAAATCAGAAATGGGCCACCAAAGAGGAAAACTGCACCGCAGATAATGGCATGGCATGCTTGTCTGAAGCAAGGAGAAAATGATAGGTTCCAAGGCTACGGGGAGGACCACAACTGGACCCATATTTCATCAATATGGGAGCTTCCGTATGCAAAAGCCTTGATCATGCCACACAACATAGACTTGATGCACCAAGAGCGTAACGTTGCTGAAAGCATCATAAGCACATGTTTCGATGTGACTGATAAAACGAAAGATAATATGAAGGCAAGAAAAGACATGGCTGAAATTTGTAAGAGACCGATGCTCGAGTTGAAAGTAAGCGATAAAGGGCATGAGAGTAGGCCGCGAGCTGATTACTGCCTCAAGCCGGATGAAAGGAAAGAAATATTTAAGTGGTTGAAGAATCTGAAATTTCCAGATTGATATGCGGCCAATCTGAAACGGACAGTCAATCTGAAGACTGGTAAATTGATCAATTTGAAAAGCCATGACTACCATATTATTATGGAGAGGCTGATGTCCGTGATGTTTCGAGGCTATTTTAAGGATGAGATTTGGAGCATATTTGCAGAGCTGAGTTACTTCTATAGGGAAGTATGCGCAAAGACGGTATCGAAGAGGTTGATGCAGAAATTTGAGAAAGAAATTCCAATTCTTATTTGTAAATTTGAAAAGGTTTTCCCGCCAGGATTCTTCAATGTGATGCAACATCTAATTGTGCATTTGCCTTGGGAAGCTTTGGTAGGCGGACCAGTGCAATTCAGGTGGATGTATCCTATAGAAAGGGCGTTGAAAAAGCTCAGGGCGTCTGTTCGCAACAAGGCTAGAGTCGAAGGGTGTATTGCGGTGGCTTTTGCCCTTAAGGAAATATCTCAATTCTCAACCAGGTATTTCGCTCGAGCCAACAATGTGTTTGCTCCTTCAGTGTGAATTCATGTCAAAAATGAATCACCCCAAAGCACCCTTCAAATTTTTGCGAATCCGGGTAAAGCAGTTGGAAAAGGGAGTGTACGTCACATTGAAGGATCAAATTTGAACACGCTAATGCTATATATGTATAGCAATATTGACAGCACACAAGAGGCGTTCGAGTAAGTTTTCCTCATAGTTACATCCATTTTCTCATCTCATAATTTCTATAGTGTGTAATCTCCATGTTTCTAATATGTCCAACATGTTTGATGAAGAATGTTGGAAATCTACTAGTAAACCTATGGCCATCCAATTAGAAAATCTTCGACTTGATGGGTTGAAAGGTGGACCAAACTTCGTGCAGTGGTTTCGTAATTATGTTAGTAATTGTCGTTCTCTCATTGTCCATACTTAATCTTTGAATTTTGGACTTGGAAGATATAATGCATATACTAATTCCTTGTATAGGTTTCCAAAAACTCTGTGCACCCAGACTTGCAGCAAATGGCACATACCTCTGTGTCCGTCCAGAACTATACTCGCTATGATGTAAATGGATATCGCTTCTGAACCGCGAAATTGGAGAAGAGTCGACCATTGGCAGCCACCACCAATAGTGGTGTGTTGGCAAGTTCATATGTTGACGATGACAAAGTAGTGGACTATTACGGTGTTCTTCAAAACATTGTAGAGTTGATTTTCGATGGCCCCAAGGAACTTAAAGTCGTGTTTTTCGAGTGCGACTGGTTTGATGCTCATAGTGGGACTCGTGTCGACAAGTATGGTAATGTCGAGGTGAAGCATAGCTCTAGGATTCCGAGCAGTATGAGCGATGTTGTCCTTGCAAATCAGGCAAAACAGGTGTACTACCTGCCATATCCTCACCCAAGCCTTAGGGCTTGGTGGGTTGCAATCAAAGTCAACCCACAAGTCGTCGCTCTAGAGAGTGCTGACTACGTGAGTACGAGCAGGGACAACGATGATGCTGTTTTCAACCAGAAGCAGCGTCGAATCAAGACATAGCTCACCGATTCCATGTGACCAATGGAGAAGGCCTTGAAAATCTCTATTGCAATTCAAGCGACTTAATTGAAGAACCTAGGTCAAAGCACAAACGACCTGTCGTCGTTAGAAGATCAGTAAGGATCCAACGAAATCAAGAGTGTATGAATAAACAACGAGCCGAAGAAGCATCATCAGATGCAGATGACTTTTGATTAGTATGTTTCTTTTAGTTAATCAATTAAGCTATGTATTCCAATTTTCACATTATTAATTTTCATATTATTTGTTTCATATACTGTGGTTTGACATTAATTTATCTACAGTTGAACATGTTCAAGCATAGGAGATCGAGGAGGAGTGGGGGCAGCGCGGCCAGCGAGGACAGCTCGGGCAGTGGGCTTTTTCAGGGCACCTCACAGAGCCGACAGAGGCAGCAGCAACTTCTCGACTGTCTAGACGAAGTGCAGGGTGAGGAGGGTGAGCAGGAGGCTCCTCAACAGGATGCTCATGTGCAGGGTGACGAGGGTGAGCAGGATGAGGAGGGTGAGCAGGATGAGGAGGTTGACCCTACGGGGGCAGGCAGCGCGGGTGACGCGTCAGATGGTTCTACGTCCTTCAGGTATTATTATGCATATTAGTTTAATTGATATTAGTTTTTAATCATTTCATCATATTGAATTTACTTGTATACTTAGGTATAAAAAGAGCAATGCGCTTGGTCCGAGACCTGCCGAGAGGAGGCTCATCCGGCCGCATGGAGAATGGTGGGGCTTATTTCTGTTGTGTTATTTTTTTAATGTGAACATGATTGTACTGGTTTACTTGTTTTATTAATGTTTGTAGGTCATGGGAAGACTTGACTTGGGACGGTACAGGCAGACATCCCAAGGTGAACGTGGTGTTGGGTAGCCTCTGTCGCTTCTACTACCCTAGCATGGTGGAGCTCAATGGCGAGAGGTTCGCGGCTATGCAGTGGGCCGACTGGGGTCTGAAGGACTATGTCCAGCCAGGGGAGCTAGGGGAAAGCAGTAGCGGAGGGGGAAGTTCGAAACAAAAATGAAGGACTTGTCAGGTGGCTGTGTGGGACGAGTTCTGGGTGAGTTTACTTTCGTATATAAGCAATTCACTGAATTATTGCTTCTCCTAATCTTACTTTAACTTAACTTCTCCATTGATATGTAGGGGAGGTTCCAATTGCCGAATGAGATCGAGGAGGATCAGGCTCAGTGGGCACGTGTGAAGAGGCACTTTCGGAAGTGCGCTGATAAGGTAATCAAGGATGCCATGTACAATGCTCACATCACGGCCGTCAACTACTACTACAAGAAGATAAAGGGGCAGAAAATGAGCAAAGCATTAGGGGCCAATGAGATCTACCTTACAGAGGAGCAGTACCTGGAGAGCGTTGTGGATTGGCTGGCGAAGGACATGGAAGCCTGGAGGTGGTTGGCTAAGAGATGGGCGTCGCCTGAGTGGATTGCAGAGTCCCAGAAGCACCGTACCAACTGTGGCACTGAAGGACCGGGGCACAGGTACGGCGCCGATGGACACCTTGGTACCGCACGCCGCATGGTAAGTATATAAATCAAACTTGTATGTTACATATATGAAAATTCTATGGTTTAACTCTTCTTTTTCATGCAGGAAGCTGAAAGTGGAGTTGCTCCAAGTTTTATGGAGGTTTACGTCCGTGGCCCTGATCCGGCGAACCCTGATGAGCTATGCAACGAGGCAGCAAGGGAGAAAATGGTAAACAAGTTTGTATTTACGAATTAAATTGCATGTTTTGTGTCTAACTCCAACTCTAACTTTCTTTGCAGAATGCATATGGGGAGGAAATGACTCAACGCCATGGGCCTGATTTCGACTGGATGCATTCAGACTTAGATGCCTCGGCGTTGTACCACAGTGGTGGGGGTAGAAAGCATGGCAGGTGAGGTGGTTGTCTTTGATTCGACAATTTCATTAACAAGAATGTGTCCACTTAATGGCTCAACTATGTGTATCATGCAGGTTTGCCTTTGGCACCGGCGTTGTGGAGTACAACAGGACAATAGGTCAAGGGAAGGCATCGTCTTCGGCAGGGAGTTCTCGCTCCTCCAAGTCTGCTCGAGAGGCTCAGCTGGAGGAGGAGACTCGGGTAGCACAGGAGCAGGCTCGAGCAGCACAGGAGCAGGCTCGAGCAGCGCAGGAGTAGGTCGGACAGCTGACACAGTATATGGCTTCTTATTTTCAGGTAATTCGTCTATCTCATCACGTGCATTGAATTCAAAGTATAATGTTGCGATTCTAACGTTTCATCCATTTGCCGGAAATGACTACTCGACTCGGCCCTGATATGAACTTGCCCGCTTTTCGCCCTCCCCAGGTAACACTATCTGAACACTTCAATTCCATAGCAACTCTTTTTTTATTATCAAAAATGGCTCGTAGGCACAAGGATAGGGACAGTGGCCAAGACAAGCTCCGGCGTCGCAGCCACAGTGGACCGGTGTTGGGTGGACGCAGGCACCTCGAGGCACTTGGACGCCTCCACCACCCCAAGGATCGCAGCCAGTCCCGGGATGGGTGCCACCGGTCTCCCAGCCACCGGCGGGCTCTCAGCCATTTCAAGCGTGGATGGCACTGCCACCGACGGGGTGGGTGCCACCACCTCAGGGGTGGCCAGCACAACAGTATACGTGGATGCATGCACATCCTCCTCATCACCATGTATCACAGGTGACGTTCCATGTTTAGTTTTATGCAAATGGTGACCAAACATAGCAATGTATAGGTATAGGGATAGCAAAACACAACCTTATTTGAATGATTGATGAATTGCAGGGTTCAGCGTCACATGCTCAGGGATCGGAGGGTGCTGTCAACGTCCAAGACTTCTTCGTCCATGGTTCTGGAGGCAGTGGCCAAAACTCCCACAGCCCGCAGGAGTGAGTAGTGAGTTTGTTTGAATGTGTATTGATTGTGAATGTTTGAAACTATGGATGTGTATGGCCAAAACTCCCACGAAAACTATGTATGGACTTATGGACTATGGACTATTTATGTACTATGGAAGGTTGTGAATGTGTTTTGTGAATTGTGTATTTTGCTTGTGAATCTGTATATGTGAATTGTGATATTGTGAATTGTGTCTTTTGCTGTCAATTGAAAGGTGCACAAAATTCTGTTTGGGGGGGTATCATGAATTTTCGTCGGCCTGATTGCAGGCCGACAAAAATACTGCCAGCTATTTTTGTCGACCACCACCGGGGCCGACGAAAATACGGCCCAACTATTTTCGTCGGCCACCACCGGGGCCGACGAAAATCAGGCTCCTATTTTCGTCGGCCACTGAGGCCGACGAAAATAGTCAGCCGACCAACTATTTTCGTCGGCTTTGGGGAAGCCGACGAAAATAAATCATTTTCGTCGGTACTGACGTAAATAGTTGCCTAATAGTGTATTTTTGTCGGTTTACGCTTATTTTCGTGGGTTTTTGGCCCACGAAAATTTAGGTGTTTCCTGTAGTGTCTTGGCGGCGTACATTGGTTTAGCCGTTTAGGGAAGGTTGTTGATTCGATTGTGTTTTTTTGGGTCATTTATCATTTTTCTCTATTGATTGCCCTTTACTTGGGTAAATTACTATGGAAATTTACAAATTATATTAGAGCAAACTGTCATATTAACTGTACAAATTGAGTGCTACCACCTGTTAATAAGCCGTATATTTCTGTTATGTTGTGATCTCAGCCGAGCAATGGAGTGCCAGGGGTTCATGAGCAGAAGAAGAGGCTGCTCTCAGTGCTTGTAGCGCCCAAGGTTGCAGGAACCAGCAATGTTGTGTCCCTCAAGCTGATGGGTGGTGCCCTTATTGGTAGACGCTATGAATCGAGTGCGGCAGCAGTTGACTCCATGGACCCACCAGCTGAGAAGCATGAGTACCAGGCTGAGGTACTTGTGGGGTGAATTGGTCTAACTCTGTGTTATCTTCTTCTGTGGTTTGGTTATAAGATGTCATGGTGTTTCCGCAATGTTCTATGCAGGTCAATAGGCTCATGGATTTGATCGTACACAACTTGTATAGTAACAAGGAAGTTTTCCTTCGAGAAATAGTCAGGTGGGTCACAGTTACACACACAATATTTTTTCAGTTAACGTAGCATCTTTATAGAGACTCCGGGTTCCTTGTTAATGTATTTGGTTGAAACTTGTGAAATGCTATGTAATGACTGTATCACGTTTTTATTTTAATCCCTAACTTAGTTTACTGTTTCATTTCCTCTTCATCTGCTTCTGCACTGTTCTTCCTCTTGCTTCATATGTCATGTGCTGACCAACTGTTTTGTGGCTTCATCTGCTTATGCACAATTCTATTTTTTGTTTTCATTAGATGTGTGGTAACAGATTCTGTTGCATTGCTCGGTTTATGGAAGAACATGAAAATATGTTGGGGACAATTATGTAATGCATTGCAGCATGATTGTAAAACAATTAAAATGATTTACACAAAAATTGCACTTGAGGCCTTGCTGTTCTCTGCCTAATTTGGTTTTGTGGGGAATCTGAGTCTAATATTTCTTTTCGGGCTTCTTTCGGGTTAGTACGTTTTTCTAATATGGGGGTTGCAGGTCCCACTCTATAAATCCACTATGTACACAACTTTGGAGAAACTTCAATACTATTTATTGCAATTGTTATGGACATCCATAAGTTTAGCTCAGTGTTCCATTTTCTTAGAAGTATCAGATAGGAGGTTCTGATTTAAATTAGTAATAAGAGTAGCATATCTGAAGTTTGTTTTTGTTTTTAGAATAATCCGATACGTGGTTATGGTAATTGAGAGCACCTAGAGGGGGGTGAATAGGTGATCCTGGGAAACTTGAAACTTAATGCCACAAAACTTGATTAGGAGTTAGCACAATAAAGCCAAGTGGCTAGAGAGGAGTTCTTGCAAGGCACGATAACCACAAGAAGATCAATCACAGATAGACACAGTGGTTTATCCCGTGGTTCGGCCAAGTTCAACACTTGCCTACTCCACGTTGTGGCGTCCCAACGGACGAGGGTTGCAATCAACCCCTCTCAAGCGGTCCAAAGACCCACTTGAATACCACGGTGTTTTGTTTTGTTTACTATATCCCGCTTGCGAGGAATCTCCACAACTTGGAGCCTCTCGCCCTTACAATTTGATGTTCACAAAGAAGCACGAAGTAAGGGAGGGATGAGCAACGCACACAAGACACAAAATCAGAGCGACAATACGCACACAAGTCACAACACGAGCTCTCAACACAACTCAAAGAGTTCTCTACTCAAATGGAGCTCTAGTTGCTATCACAAAGAATCGAATGCGCGGAATTGAAGTCTTGGTGCTTAGGAATGCTTAGAGAATGCTTGGTGTCCTCCTCCATGCGCCTAGGGGTCCCTTTTATAGCCCCAAGGCAGCTAGGAGCCGTTGAGAGCATTCTAGGAAGGCAATTCTTGCCTTCTGTCGCCTGGCGCACCAGACAGTCCGGTGCACCACCGGACACTGTCCGGTGCGGATTTCTTTCCTTCTTTGGCGAAGCCGACCGTTGGCGGTTCAGAGCCGTTGGCGCACCGGACACTGTCCGGTGCACACCGGACACTGTCCGGTGCACACCAGACAGTCCGGTGCCCCCTTCTGACCGTTGGCTCTGCCACGCGTCGCGCGCGGATTACGCGGCCGACCGTTGGCTGGGCCGACTGTTGGCTCACCGGACAGTCCGGTGCACCATCGGACAGTCCGGTGCACCACCGGACAGTCCGGTGATTTATAGCCGTACGCCGTCGTCGAAGTCCCGAGAGCAGCCAGTTGACAGACGCCAGCCTGGCGCACCAGACACTGTCCGGTGCACCACCGGACAGTCCGGTGCACCCAGACCGAGCAGTCTATTGGCTGTACACAGCCAACTTCTCCATAATTGTTTCTCCTGTTTCTAGCACTTAGACATAATACATTAGTCTTCAAAACAATGTACTGAGTCTAGAAACATACCTTTAATCTTGATTTGCACTTCTTGAGTCCTTGGAACAATTTAGCACTTAAGTACTTGTGTTGAACGCTTAATCACCAAAATACTTAGAAATGGCCCAAGGGCACATTTCCCTTTCAATCTCCCCCTTTTTGGTGATTTATGCCAACACAATAAAAAGTAACTAAAAGAAGTGCAACATCACTGCAAATGAAAACTCAAATTTGTTTTGATTCAAATTTGGCATATTTGGATCATTCTTTGCCACCACTTGGTTTGTTTTTGCAAATCAAACTCAATTTCCTATCACTAAGTCAAACACACTTGTTGAGACATAAAGAGAGTTGTTCCAAGAGAAATTGATCAAAGATTTCAAAAACTTTCCCTTTTTCCCATAATCAACCATTCTCCCCACAAGAGGCCAACTTTTTGACAAAAGAGACAATAAGAGATTTTTGACAAACCAAAAACTCTATTCTACTATTTTCAAAATTCTCAAGTGGTTCTCAAGTGGTAGCTGATCCATTTGTTGCTTTGGCCTTATTTTCTCCCCCTTTGGCATCAAGCACCAAAACGGAATCAATCTTGGCCCTTTAACCCCATTGCCTCACCAAAATCTTCAACTAAGAGTAAAAAAGGCAATAAGAGTACAAAGATGAACTTGGAATCAGTTACTCTTTCATCGGAGTGCAGTGGAAGTCTTGCATGGTCTAAGTCCACCTTTTCCCTTTCAAACCTCCTTTGAGACTAAATTAAGCAAACTCAAGCACACAGTTAGTCTCAAAGGGTCAAGTTGTAGCACATCTCCCCCTAAATATGTGCATCACTTGCAAATGGACTTGTGAGGTCCGGGGAGTGCTTGTACAACTTGAGCACCATAAATAAACAACAAAATGCAATAAGGAACATGATCAAGGCATAAACACATGTATGCTATGGATCAATCCAAGTTCCGCGAATCTAAGACATTTAGCTCACTACGCAGCTTGCAAAAGGTCTGCTCATCTAAAGGCTTGGTAAAGATATCGGCTAGCTGGTTCTCGGAGCTAACATGAAACACTTCGATATCTCCCTTTTGCTGGTGGTCTCTCAAAAATTGATGCTGGATGTCTATGGTAAGAAAGATGGATCTTGGAGGATGTGTGTTGATTGTAGAGCTATAAATAATATTACCGTTCGCTATCGCCATCCTATTCCACGACTAGATGATATGCTTGATGAATTAAGTGGTTCCACAATTTTTACTAAAATTGATTTGAGAAGTGGATACCATCAAATAAGAATGAAAACTGGAGATGAATGGAAGACTGCATTTAAAACAAAATTTGGGTTGTATGAATGGTTAGTGATGCCCTTTGGGTTAACTAATGCTCCTAGTACCTTTATGAGATTAATGAACCATGTCTTAAGAACTTTCATTGGAAAATTTGTTGTTGTCTACTTCGACGATATTCTAATTTACAGCAAGTCTTTTGATGAACATGTGAAACACATTCGACAAGTTTTATATGAGCTAAGAAAGGAGAAATTATTTGCTAATCTTGAGAAGTACAGTTTTTGCATAGACCATGTTGTGTTCCTTGGCTTTGTTGTTTCAGCAAAAGGAATAGAGGTGGATGAATCCAAGGTGAAAGCCATCAAGGATTGGCCAGCTCCAAAGAAATGTAAGTCAAGTAAGAAGTTTTCATGGTCTTGCTGGGTTTTATAGAAGATTTGTGCGAGATTTCAGTACTATCACTTCTCCTTTAAATGAATTGACAAAGAAAGGTGTTGAATTTAAATGGGGAAACTCACAAGAAGATGCTTTTCAAGAATTGAAGAAACGTTTGACTGAAGCACCTGTACTTATTCTTCTTGATTTCACTAAAACTTTTGAAGTAGAATGTGATGCTAGTGGGATTGGGATAGGAGGAGTTTTAATGCAACAAGGAAAACCTACAACATATTTTAGTGAAAAATTGGGAGGTGCTCAATTAAATTATTCTGTGTATGACAAAGAATTGTATGCTTTGGTCCGAGCGCTTGAAACATGGCAGCACTACTTATGGCCAAAAGAGTTTGTTATTCATTTCGATCATGAAGCTTTGAAGTATTTGAAAGGGCAAGCCAAACTGAACCGTCGCCATGCCAAATGGGTTGAGTTTATCGAAACATTTCCATACATTGTGAAATATAAGAAAAGTAAGGACAATGTGGTCGCTGATGCCTTGTCTCGAAGGAATGTGTTGTTGAATCAACTAGAGGTAAAAGTTTTGGGTATTGAAAATTTGAAAGAAATGTATAATGATGATCCTGAATTTTCAGAACCATACATGCATTGTAAAGATGGAAAAGGTTGGGAAAAATATCATATACATGATGGATTTTTGTTTAGAGCTAACAAACTTTGTGTACCAAATTCTTCGGTTAGATTGCTTTCATTGCAGGAGCCACGAGGGAATGGTCCATTTCGTGTTTTTGCCAAGATCAATGATAATGCATACAAGATAGATCTTCCATCAAGCTATGGCGTGAGCAACACATTCAATGTTGCTGACCTCTTACCATATACAAGCGAAGACACTTCAGAGTCGAGGACGACTCCTTTTCAAGGGGGGAGGATGATATGACCACGCCATTAAGCAACACATTACAACCTCCAAGTCATACTACATCACCAACAAGAAGAGCTATGTCAATTACACGTAGCCGAGCTAAGAAGCTACAACTAGAGGTGCACGCGCTACTTTATGAATTTCAATTAAACACTAATGAGAATTTTATGCTACCTAAGTCGTGTATGTTGATATTACTTAGGTTCACCAAAGAGGAAGGACAAATCATATCAAAGGCGAATCAGCAAGAAGAGCTATGTCCGAGTCAGTCCAGCGCTACAGAACCGTCTAGAAGAAACAGTCATATCTTTTTATTCCCAAAAGCTATGAAGGTCCATAAGTACTTTTCGAAAAGCTCTTGAAGTCTAGTTTCCAATGCTTCTAAAGCCGACTTAACCACATCTACCAGAAAGGCAGCCGACCTACTTTAGTGCTGACTGGTCAGAAGGTCAACAGTCTGCTTGATGACCAAGTTTTCGTATTAAACTACATCATTCTACGAAGTTTCATTAAGCATCCTATATATGGTGAGAAAGCTTATCAAGTTAGCTTTCTAATGCAACCAGTCCCACGTCATTTGAAGATTCCTAGAAGAAGTTATTGCCAAAATACTGAAGGCTGCGCAGAAGTCAAACAGCCACACGGAAATCAGCTCTGCAAATCTTCCGAAGAGGCTCCTTCACATTAGCTCGTGAAAATACTTTTGTTTTGTGTTTATACCTCGCTAAGGCTGGTTGTTACTAGTATAAGTACCCCCCTATGTCTATGATGTAAGGCAGCTTATGATAATCTAAAACAGAACACCTTTGTTCAGCTGTGTGCTAACAAATATTGAGAGTGATCTCTACCCCTTTGCTCTTGTGAATTCCTTCGCGGGATTGCAGAAGCGGCGGCTTCATCCGCTCCCAATTGGTGCTCCTACTCCCTTCGAGGTCTCCTCGATTGATTGTAGGCTGTGTTGGTTGGTTCTTTGAGAGTGTGGTTGGACGAATCCTCGATTCAGGCTGCCGGTTAAAGACGGTGGTTGGCTTCGAGTTTTATTTGTCAGGTTGCACTAGTTATCGCTGCTTGCAGCAAGTTATCTTGGCTTCTTTGAAGCTAGTTATCTGAAGATTGATCCTGCGTCGTGAAGATCGGGCATCATGACACATCAGTATGCCTTTTGATCAACGGACTTACCTCCTTTGTTGAGGTCGGTGTGTCCGTCGGTTCCCATTGGAGTCTTTGCGGGCTTGGCGTCCTTCATCCCAAACCGCTTGATCAAGTCTTGCGTGTACTTCATTTGGGAGATGAAGGTCCCATCCTTGAGTTGCTTCACTTGGAACCCAAGGAAATAGCTTAACTCGCCCATCATCGACATCTCAAACTTTTGAGTCATCACCCTGCTAAACTCTTCACAAGACTTTTGGTTAGTAGAACCAAATATTATGTCATCAACATAAATTTGGCACACAAAAAGATCACCATCACAAGTCTTAGTGAATAACGTTGGATCGGCTTTCCCAACCTTGAAAGCATTAGCAATTAAAAAGTCTCTAAGGCATTCATACCATGCTCTTGGGGCTTGCTTAAGTCCATAGAGCGCCTTAGAGAGCTTACACACATGGTCGGGGTACCGTTCATCCTCGAAGCCAGGGGGTTGCTCCATGTACACCTCCACCTTGATTGGCCCGTTGTGGAAAGCGCTCTTCACATCCATTTGGAACAACCTGAAAGAATGGTGAGTAGCATAGGCTAACAATATGCGAATTGACTCTAGCCTAGCCACAGGAGCAAAAGTCTCCTCAAAGTCCAAACCTGTGACTTGGGCATAACCTTTTGCCACAAGTCGTGCCTTGTTCCTTGTTACCACCCCGTGCTCGTCTTGTCTATTGCGGAACACCCACTTGGTTCCCACAACATTTTGCTTGGGATGAGACACTAGTGTCCAAACTTCATTTCTCTTGAAGTTGTTGAACTCCTCTTGCATGGCCAACACCCAATCCGGATCTAGCAAGGCCTCTTCTACCTTGAAAGGCTCAATAGAAGAGACAAAGGAGTAATGCTCACAAAAATTAACTAATCTAGAACGAGTAGTTACTTCCTTGCTTATGTCACCCAATATTTGGTCGACGGGATGATTCCTTTGAATCGTCGCTCGAACTTGGGTTGGAGGTGCCGGTTGTGCTTCTTCCTCCATTAAATGATCATCTTGTGCTCCCCCTTGATCACACGCCTCCTCTTGATGAACCTGTTCATCTTCTTGAGTTGGGGGATGCACCGTTGTTGAGGAAGAAGGTTGATCTTGCTCCTTTTGTTCCAGTGGCCTCACATCTCCAATCGCCATGGTGTGCATTGCGGCCGTTGGAACGTCTTCTTCATCTACATCATCAAGATCAACAACTTGCTCTCTTGGAGAGCCATTAGTCTCATCAAATACAACATCGCTAGAGACTTCAACCAAACCCGATGATTTGTTGAAGACCCTATACGCCTTTGTATTTGAGTCATAACCTAACAAAAACCCTTCTACAGCTTTGGGAGCAAACTTAGAATTCTTACCTTTCTTCAATAGAATGTAACATTTGCTCCCAAATACACGAAAGTAAGACACATTGGGTTTGTTACCGGTTAGAAGCTCATATGAAGTCTTCTTGAGGAGGCGATGAAGGTAGACCCAGTTTATGGCGTGGCAAGCCGTGCTCACGGCTTCCGTCCAAAACCGTTCGGGCGTCTTGAATTCACCAAGCATCGTCCTCGCCATGTCTAGTAGCGTCCTGTTCTTCCTCTCTACCACACCATTTTGCTTTGGTGTATAGGGAGCGGAGAACTTGTGCTTGATTCCTTCCTCCTCAAGATACTCCTCCACTTGAAGGTTCTTGAATTCGGACCCATTGTCGCTTCTTATCTTCTTCACTTTGAGCTCAAACTCGTTTTGGGCTCTCCTTAGGAAGCGCTTGAGGGTCCCTTGGGTTTCAGATTTATCCTGCAAAAAGAATACCCAAGTGAAGCGGGAAAAATCATCAATTATAACAAGACCATACTTACTTCCTCCTATGCTTAGATAGGCAACGGGTCCGAAGAGGTCCATATGAAGTAACTCCAGGGGTCTTGATGTTGTCATCACATTTTTGGCATGATGAGAGCTTCCCACCTGTTTACCTGCTTGACAAGCTGCACAAGGTCTATCTTTTTCGAAAGTTACATTAGTTAGACCTATCACGTGTTCTCCCTTTAGAAGCTTGTGAAGGTTCTTCATCCCCACATGTGCTAAACGGCGATGCCACAACCAGCCCATGCTAGTCTTAGCAATTAAGCATGCATCTAGACCGGCCTCCTCTTTTGCAAAATCAACTAAATAAAGTTTGTCGTCTAGTACACCCTTAAAAGCTAATGAACCATCACTTCTTCTAAAGACAGACACATCTACATTTGTGAATAAACAGTTATATCCCATATTACAAAGTTGACTCACAGACAACAAGTTATATCCAAGCGACTCAACTAAGAACACATTAGAAATAGAGTGCTCGGATGAAATATCAATTTTTCCTAACCCTTTCACCTTGCCTTGGTTCCCATCACCGAATATGATTGAATCTTGGGGATCCTTGTTCTTGACGTAGGAAGAGAACATCCTCTTTTCCCCCGTCATGTGGTTTGTGCATCCGCTGTCGATAATCCAGCTTGAGCCCCCGGATGCATAAACCTGCAAGGTAAATTTAGACTTGGGTCTTAGGTACCCAACTCATGTTGGGTCCTACAAGGTTAGTTACAATAGTCTTAGGGACCCAAATGCAAGTCTTGTCTCCCCTACATTTGGCCCCTAATTTCCTAGCAATTACCTTCTTATCCTTTCTACAAATAGCAAAGGAAGCATTGCAAGCATAATAAATTGTAGAAGATTCATTCATTACTTTCCTAGGAACATGAACAATATTTCTTCTAGGCATATGATGAACAACATTTTTCCTAGCCAAATTTCTATCATGCATAATAGAAGAACTAGAAGCAATCATGGCATGAGAATCAAAAGCATCATAATTTCTATAAATGTTTCTAGAATGTCTCCTATCATGATACATGAAAGCATGGTTCTTTTGAGCACTACTAGCCATAGGGGCCTTCCCTTTCTCCTTGGCGGAGATGGAAGCCTTATGACTTGTTAAGTTCTTGACTTCCCTCTTGAAGCCAAGACCATCCTTAATTGAGGGGTGTCTACCAATCGTGTAGGCATCCCTTGCAAATTTTAGTTTGTCAAATTCACTCTTGCTAGTCTTAAGTTGGGCATTAAGACTAGCCACTTCATTCAATTTAGAAATTGAAACTAGGTGTTCACTACAAGCATCAACATTAAAATCTTTACACCTATTGCAAATTGCAACATGTTCTACACAAGATGTTGATTTATTAGCTATTTCTAACTTAGCATTCAAATCATCATTTATGCTCTTTAAGCTAGAAATAGAGTCATGGCATGTAGAAAATTCACAAGAAAGCATTTCATTCCGTTTAATTTCTAAAGCAAGGGATTTTTGTGCCTCTACAACCTTATCATGTTCTTCATACCAAAGATCCTCTTGCTTTTCTAATAACCTATTCTTATCATTCAATGCATCAATTAATTCATTAATCTTATCAACCTTAGTTCTATCTACACCAGTACAATTTGGCTCTATACAAGCGGTAGGATTTTTACATCACAGGCGGTTCGGTTAGAAAACCGCCTGTGATGTCCCAGGCGGTTCAGTACGCCTGTGATGTAATAGTATCACAAGCGGTTTTTGTTTAGGACCGCCTGTGGTGCTCTATCATTTTCACAAGCGGACCCTAAGACAAAACCGCCTGTGATTGTAAAAATATGAAAATACAATTTAAATATGAAAATAATTTTAATTTTTAACAGAAATATGCAAATACAATTTAAATGAATTAATATTTAATTTTTAACAATAATATGCAAATACAATTTAAATGAATTATAATAGCACACATAGATAACTAGAGAGATTTTAAATTAATTGGCAACCACAATTCATAGTCGATCATACATGATAACAAATACAATTTGATTCATACAATTTTTCATGAACTACCATTTTTCCGCATGTATGGCTTTAAGTTCTTATCAATTTTCTTTTCCACACGCTTGATTCTCTCTGGACCGTTAAAGACAAACATCTCTTCATACTTATTGTATTCCTCATCTTGGTCTCCCACATTCTCAACTCCAACAATTTTTTGCTTTCCAGAAATAACTACATGCATCTTCTCATCTGCTGGATCGAGTACATAGAACACTTGTGCAACACATTCGGCAAGAACCCACGGGTCATCTTTATATCCTACTTTCTTTAAGTCTACCAGTGTGAGTCCATAGTTATCCACTATCACCCCCACAGGATGTTGTACCCATTGGCACTTAAATAAGGGTATTTTCATGCTTGGGCCATAATCAAGTTCCCATATTTCCTCTATGAATCCAAAATATGTGGTCTTCTGTCCATGTAGGTCAAAAGCATCGATACGAACACCGCTATTTTGTGCAACACTTTTCATGTCTTTTGATTTAGTGTAGAATGTGTACCCATTGATGTCATATGCTTGCCATGATGTCACAAAACACGATGGCCCAGAAGCCAAATTCTTCATTGTTTTCTCATCCGAAGAGTCTCCGAATGGGATGTTTTTGTCCATTAACCATTCGCTGAAACGATGTTTGTGCTCCCTCATGATCCAGTCCTCTGTGCGGTTCTGATTTTCTTTACGAAGCTCATTCAGGTGTTCCTCTATGTAAGGCTCGGCTATCGTGAGATGTTGTAGTACACTACCATGAGCACAATGTACTAGCTTGTAATCCTCAACGCGAAAAGTTTTCTTGCCCATTCTCCCTCTCCCACATAGTTTACCCTCATGTTTAGGTACAGGCACACCTATCATTGTTCCGTCACTGATGTAATCTATACAGCTCTCAATCACTTCTTCTGTAGTGTATCCCTCCATGATTGAACCCTCTGGGTGAGCGCGATTTCGCACATAACCTTTTAATACTCCCAGGTATCGCTCCAACTGAAACATATGATGTAAATATAGTGGCCCTAATATTTTTATCTGATCCACGAGATGTATGATTAGGTGTACTTGCATATCAAAAAATGATGGAGGAAAACACATTTCAAGCTTGCACATAGTCTCGATGATGTATGCCTTTAGATAGTCCAAGTCTTCTAAAGCTATTACTTTTTGTGAAACCGCATTGAAAAAGTAACACAAGCGTGTGATGACAACTTTGACATGCTCTGTTTCGAGGGCTCTTACCGCAATTGGGAGGAACACCGTCATCATCACATGGCAGTCATGAGAGTTGTAGCCAAATAGAGACAAGTCCTTCATCCTGACTAGTCTGCTGATATTGGATGAGAAACCTGTGGGCACTTTGACCCCACGCAAACATTTGCAAATTTTTGTTCTCTCCTCAACTGACAAGTTGTAGCTAGCTGGGGGGAGGTAAGGCTTCCCTTTGCCACTATCCACTGGATGAAGTTCCTGTCTGATTTGAAGATCTACTAGATCATTGCGTGATTTAAGTCCGTCTTTTGTCTTACTCGGCATGCCCAGCAAGGTTCCAATGATGCTGTCAAAAACATTTTTTGTTACATGCATCAAATCAATGCTGTGGCAAATTTCCATATCCTTCCAGTATGGGAGGTACTTGAAAAATATTGATTGCTTCTTGAAAGTTGTGTAAGTTGAAGGGTCAGTTCTCTTTCTCTTTTCTCCTTTGTTTTTTCCCTTTCCGAATACAACATGAATGTTCTTTACAATTTCAAAAACAAGTTTCCCACTATAAGGCTTTGGTGCACCTTCACTTTCCAGTTGATTGTTAAATTCCTCTTTCATCTTTCGGTACTTATGCTGCTTCATCAAGAACCGTCTGTGTCCCATGAACACCAACTTCTTGGATGATTTAAGGTACATGGAAGCAGTTCCATCGACGCACACTACACAACCATTCTTTCCTTTAGTCTTTTGCCCTGATAGTGTGGCGCCACCGGGAGAATCATGGATGGTAACAAATATAATTGCTCTTAAGTTGAAATACTCACGGCAATACTCATCCCATATTCTAACTCCTTCATTCCAGAGCTTTGTCATATCTTCCATAAGAGGTTCTAGGAACACATCAATATCAACACCAGCTGATTTCGGACCTTGAATAAGAATAGTCAACATAATATACTTTCTTTTGTGACACAGCCATGATGGAAGGTTGTACATCGTTAAAGTCACGGGCCAGGTGCTATGTACACTTCTTTTTTCACCAAATGGATTCATTCCGTCTGTACCCAAAGCAAATCTTACATTTCTGGTTTCTTTGGCAAACTCAGGATACATAAGATCGAAATTTTTCCATTGTGATGCATCAGCAGGGTGTCGAATCTGTTTGTTATTCTGCTTGCGATTTTCAGCATGCCAACGCATAAGCTCAGCCTCCCTAGGGTTTGAGAACAAACGTTTGAGAACAAACGTTTTAACCGAGCCTTTTATACTACATACACATCACAGGCGGATTTTTAGAAAAAACGCTTGTGATGTATAACATCACAAGCGGTTTTCTATTTGGACCGCCTGTGAAGTTTACATATCACAGGCGGTCGAAATAGAAAAGCGCTTGTGATGTTATACATCACAAGCGGTTTTTCTAAAAATCCGCCTGTGATGTGTTTACTATATAAAAGCCTCGGTACGGTGGCTTAGGGTTTAGGTTTCGCCCGGAGCTAATACTACGCCGCCAGGCTGCTGCGCCGCCGTTCCCGTCCCCGTCTCCGAGCCGTGAGCGCCTGCCACGCCGTCGCCGAGCCCGAGCCCAAGCGCCACCGTCTCCGAGCTGGGCGCCCGCCAGGCCGCGCCGTCCCCGAGCCCAACTCCGCCGTCCCCGAGCCCAACTCCGCCGTCCCCGTCCCCATCTTCGAGCCCGAGCGTTGCCGTCTCCATCTCCGAGTCTGAGCGTCGCCGTCTCCATCTCCGAGCCCGAGCGCCTCTGTCCCCGTCCCCGAGGCCAAGCGCCGCCGTCCCCGTCCCCGAGCCCGAGCGCCGCCGAGCCCGAGCGCCGAGTGCGCCGCCGTGCCCATCTCCGAGCCCTCGGTGCACTCCTTGATCATGCCTTAATTACTTGTTACAAATTCATGCCTTGATTACTTGTTTTTGCTAGTCATGCCTTATTAATCTTATATTGTTAATGTTGGTCATTATGCTTATATTGTTGGTGTTTTCACTTACATATTTTGTTAAGGTCACCATTTTTGCTTTAGTAGCTTGTATCCCTTGTGATTAAATGTTGGTCATTATGCTTATGAAGAATTTTGTCATGGATAGTTGATGCAACTACTAGGACCCCTTCTTGGTAGAAAATCTCCATAGTGATTGGGGCAACAAGTCTATTTTTAGTGCTTATGGCCACATACATCATGGAAGTACATAGCCATGGCAATGTTATTATCTCCCTATGTTATAAGACTTGTCCTTATCTCCCTTCTTAGTTTTTTGACTACCTATCTTTGCTTCCCAACCCTATGTTATAAGACTTGTTCTTATCTCCCATCTTTGACTTGTTCATAGCCATGACAATGTTATTTGGACCTCTCTTTTTGCCCTATAAGCCACATCCTTGTTTTCCCTCTGATCCCTGCCTTTGTTGCGATCTCAATTTTGATTGTGAGACTTGGCCATTTTCAGTTTTAGAGGTGGAAAAAGAGCCACTTGACATGGTTGAGAGCTTAGTTCGAGTCATCGAGACACATGTTGACATCATTCGCAGTCTAGTGACTGATGGGGTTGTGGATACTAGTGAACCGGAATCAGTGTACACACTTAAGACCACTTTGTTTCAAATTGGAGATGTATGCGACATGCTTGAGAAGTGTGCTCTGTCCATCAAAAAGTATGCTGACTCCAAGAGGGCTAAAATTATTCAAGATGAAGCCCTGCAATATGCTGAAGATGATGAAGCTGCAGATGATTTGGAGGAACTCCCAAGCCCAGATCTCCTTACTCAAGCCGACATATTGGAAAAATATTTTGGAATTGAGTATGATAGCGACCAGTCAAGGGGTTGTTGATGTTTAGTCCTAAACAACACGATATGAGTATCGTAGGTTTCACTCTTAGAGAGAATGTATTTTGTATGAACCTCTTAGAGAGTGTCAAGTCAATGAACTATCTTCGAGTACTATTGGGAAGTGGATCTCTTTGATGTATTTTTTTTCTAGTGATATCGATGGTGCCGAGTAGCACCAAATTTGGACTTGTGTCCATATCTATAGATGCTAGTAGTTGAGCACTAGCGCCTACAATCTTGACTACCTCATCCCTATTCTCTGTTTGGGACTTATATGGAGAATGGCATCGGCGGAATGCCTGAATCGGCGGACCCCAAGAAGAGATTAAGTCCTGTAGTCTACCACCTCCCATTATTTGTGGGCTTCACCGATGGCTGGAAACATTTGGTGATAGCAAACGACCTTCGGGTTGAAGACGTCTGCGAGCTTGTTAAGGGGCCAGACGATGGTGAGCCGGTGTACTATGTCCGGATGTGTGGTCACAAAATTTAAAGCTGCCCCGGCTGCATGTGTGCGCTTCTCTTCTCTTAGGTGGGGTGCTAAGTGATCTTAGTAGCCGACATAAGAGAAGAGAAGCGCACAGATTTAGCCGGGGCGGCTTTAAATTTTGTGACCACACATCCGGACAGAGTACACCGGCTCACCATCGTCTGGCCCCTTAACAAGCTCGCAGACGTCCCCAGCCCGAAGGTCGTTTGATGTCACCAAATGTTTCCCGCCCTCGGTGAAGCCCACAAATAACAGGAGGTGGTAGACTACAGGGCTTAATCTCTTCTTGGGGTCCTACAGGGCTTAATCTTTTCTTGGGGTCCTTCAGCATGGCTGTGATGTTATAATGCTGAAGGACCCCAAGAAGAGATTAAGCCCTGTAGTCTACCACCTCCCGTTATTTGTGGGCTTCACCGATGGCTGGAAACATTTGGTGATAGCAAACGACCTTCGAGCTGAAGACGTCTGCGAGCATGTTAAGAGGCCAGACGATGTTGAGCCGGTGTACTATGTCTGGATGTGTGGTCACAAAATTAAAAGCTGCCCCGGCTGCATGTGTGTGCTTCTCTTCTCTTAGGTGGGGTGCTAAGTGATCTTAGTAGCCGACATAAGAGAAGAGAAGCGCACAGATGAAGCCGGGGCGGCTTTAAATTTTGTGACCACACATCCGGACAGAGTACACCGGCTCACCATCGTCTGGCCCCTTAACAAGCTCGCAGACGTCCCCAACCCGAAGGTCGTTTGATGTCACCAAATGTTTCCCGCCCTCGGTGAAGCCCACAAATAACGAGAGGTGGTAGACTATAGGGCATAATCTCTTCTTGGGGTCCTTCAGCATTATAACATCACAGCCATGCCTTCTCTGTCTAATTGCATTGGAAAGTGCCCTTCTATCTGCGAGCTTGCTTCCCGACCCGATCCTGCCCCGTAGGGGGGTTTGGGCTCGATTTCTTTTGAATCACCTTTTCTCCAAGTTCCCTTATTGATGGAACCAGTATATCAGACTAACAGTATATCCCTTTATCGATGGAACCAGCTTGAATGGCAGACAACGAGCAGCCTAGTATGGATGTGGTCTGCACCGGTGCGTCTAACAAAGTTGATGAAGACGCGACCAAACTTGAATGGCAGACAACGAGCAGCTCCGGTGAAGGGAGCGGGGAGGATAGTTCTAGTGACGACAATCCTTGTACTCCTATACCTCCAAGGAAGAAAAAAACATCAGATGAGCTTGATGCCGACTATATTCCCAATGATGAAGAGGTAAATAGAAATATGCCAACTATATTGTAAAATAATGTTCATATATGAAAGGCCATTAATTTTTTCACTATATAGATTTCAAATGAAGAGAAGAAAGATGATGCATCTTCTACACGAAACACGGAGGATGCTCCGATGCCTGAATCATCCGTTTCACATAAGCGGAAACGAGGGCGACGAGGTCGAAATCAGATGAAAGAAGGTGCAGTTATGTATGTAACAAAACTAAACGCAGAGGGGTTTCCTGAAGAACCACTTGACGTGGTTACAAAGTTTCGAAATTCCTGCGGGGCTACTGTTAGAGATATAGTGCCAATCACACTTCAAAAATGGAAGGATTTAGATGAAGACACCCGCAACAAGCTATGGGCTAAGTTGTCTGAGTCATTCAAGTTCCCAAAAGGCACAGAGGATGCAGTAAGGAAGTCGATGCTCTCTGCTATGGCCAAGATGTTTCGTGGGTGGAAGGCCGAGATGAATAGGGACTTTGTTAAGAAGAATAAGGTTCCTCCGCCCAAGGAAATGGGGAAAATCACTCAAGCTCAGTGGGAGGAATTTGTTCGTCAGAAGACCGAACTGAAGGCCAAAGAACTGGGTGAAACTAATTCTCAGAGAGCGAAGATGAACAAACACCCCCATTGCCTGGGGTCAAGCGGATATCACCATAAAGTTGTGCAGTGGAACAAGATTATCGAGGAAGCTATAACTAACGGCACTTTGGACCCAATATTAAAAGATATCGATGAGAGAGCTATTCGTTGGATCTTAGGTCGAGCAGGTTTGAGTGAGGACGGCAAACTTTTGCATCCAGAATTGGTAGGCGAAGTTTCGACAAAAATTCAAGAATATGCAGATAAGAGAAAAAAAGGAGAATTTAAGCCTCGGAGGGAGAATGACATACTAACTGCAGCACTAGGCAATCCTGAACACACTGGACGGGCTCGGGGAATCTCTTCTAAGATTTCCTGGAGAGAGGCGTTTCCAGAGTATGCGTCGTCATATAGGAAACACGAGAAGTCGAAAAGGACCCTTGAAGAGACTATTGATGAATGGGTACAAAAGGCTATTAATGACGTGATGAACAAAATGAAGAAAACAGAATGCATATCATTTGAACTCAAGCCAAGCCACATGAGTCCACCTATAGTCCCTAGCAGCGTTGGATCTGTGCAAGACTTGACCAAGTACCCTGTAGACGATATTGTTGAGGACAAGCCTTGCTTTCTTCATATTCCAATCAATCGATCTGGGACAAAAACAAAGCAAGCTGCTACTGGTTTGGTAAAACCAGGACTTGTTAACTACAAGGACAATCCTGTCCCGCCACACTATGTTGTGGTCCAAGTTCTAGAAATCACAGACAGTGGTTGTGAAGATTGGGAGATAGATTTTCCAGTTGAGGGGATCATAACTTTGCAGGAGGCAATGAACAAGTTGGTTCTTTGGCATCGACGCGACATCAAGTTTGGTGATGAGCCGAATTCAACACCAATGCAACAAAAAGCTAGTTCGATCATTCCACACCCCATGGTGCAGGAAGATATGACACCGACCTCCAAAAAAATCGTTGAAACAATCATATCGCCTCTTGCGAAGGAACTCGACGAGGGGGACGTAGACAAAATTGTTCCTCAGAATGTCGACGTCAACATCAAAAAGGAACCAAAGGTTGGCACCAATGTTGAAGGGCCAACTATTTCAAAGAAAATTCATAAGCGAATCGCCACAGACGATGTCAAGAAACCGTCAAAATCAGTGGCACGCTACCTGCATAAATTGCAGAGAGTTATGACTAATCAATCAAAAGCAGTATCAGCATCTCATGGAGTAGGCACACGGTTGGCCCAAATAGACGATTTCGAAGTATGGGAAGAAGATGGAATGATTCATACTCGAGAATCATTACGTCTTAAAACCAATATCTTGGTATACAAGAAGGAGGATGTTCCTCCTAAATTTGTGAATGGGAGGCCGTTCTTAACGACGGTGCAACTTTCTAAGTTGTCAACTCCAGAGATTAGAATGCATGAGTGGTACATGGTGGCTAGCAACAAATACAAACTCGAGGAATTCACATTTGTTGTGCCAGAAGATGCATTTTGGAGCAATGATCATATAAATCCTGTGCGGCATTTATTCTTTGACGATCTCTGGTCGTTGTACCACCGACAAAGGATGGAAACCAACTACTTAACCCTCTTTTGCTTGTAAGTACCTCTAAACTTTCATATTTGTTAGTTTTGTACACGCACACATAAACGAGAGTCTAACGATTAACACTATTACACGTAGGATGCAATACATGGATGATAAGAAGAAACAACTTAAGACAGGGTTTCTTGACCCGTTGATGATATCCCAAGCTCGCTACAAAGTAGTTGCTCTGAGGCAAGGAGAAGAATACAAAGACTTGGACGATGCTGAATTTGAGAAAGCCGTCAAACAGAATCAGAGAAAGAAAATGAAGGTAATGGCGGCATACATTGGACGAGCCATGTATAATCATGTACAACATGGCAAGGACTTAATAATAGCTCCGCACCACTTTAAGTAAGTTATCGACATGGTTTAATTTTGAACTATAAATTATGGCAATCGTGATATTAACATGTGTTTTCGTCTTTGTCTATATAGTGACCACTACATTTGTATCATGATCTGGCCAAAGGATGGTAAAGTCGTGGTCTTCGACTCATTGAGAATGGAAAAGGCTACGTATAATGACTTCTTGAAGATTTTAGAGAAGTATGATTATTATTGCACACTTGTACTTATTACAACTTAACAAATGTATTCTTAATCTGACAATGCTATTCTTATATGCAGTGCATACCGTTTTTATTGGAAAGATCTTGGCGGCGAACATCCAGAGGACAAGCCTAATTTGTCAATATCATTATTTCCATATGGTGACAAACAACCTCCGGGTACTGTCCTGTGCGGTTATTATGTATGCGAATGGTGTCGTGTCACCTTCCATTACATGGTCAATCGTGAGGATGTAAGTTCGCTATCATTGTCTATGTTGCAATTTTTATGTTATATTGTTGCTCATCACATTACTCTTAGCACCGATTGCTTTTTGCTTTCATTGCAGGTTCCTAAATCTAAGATCAATGCTGAATGGTTAGAAAGAGATATGGTTTCCACCGACGTGGCTAAGGTTGTAAGAGACTTGCTTTACTTTATGCGCCGTGAAGTTCTTCATCAACAAGGGCTATTCTACAATGTAAATGGAAATTTGCAAAAATTCCCAGAACTAAGTTTGTACACAATATCACACAGTGTTTAGGTCTTTAGTTAGGAACTTTAGATGTTTAGTTGTCTATGGAACTTTGAGATGTTGAGTTGTTATGCAACTTGATGTGTATAAATCTTGGTATGATGGAACTTTTGATATGTGGATGAATCTGTGTATGGAACCTGGTATAGAACTTGTTTGAATCTGTGTATGGAATCTTTGTATGATGAATATGTGTATGGAATATGTGTTTGAATCTGTGTTTGAATCTGTTATTAATTCTGTATTTGAATCTGTTATTAATTCTGTTATGTGTGCTTACAGTCGGACTTATAATTAAAACCGCTTGTGATGTGTGCTAACACAGGCGGTTCTTTTAAACCGGACCGCCTGTGATGTGTGTCTATCACAGGCGGTTCTTTTAAACCGGACCGCCTGTGATGTGTGTCTATCACAGGCGGTTTTTGATTGACCGCCTGTGATGTTGTTTTACATCACAGTCGGTGCACCACAAGCGGTTCCTGGAACCGCCTGTGTAGAGGCTAACCGGACCGCCTGTACAGAGGTTCCCTGTAGTAGTGCTAGGCCCTTGAATAAACATGAATAGTCAATTTCATCATCGCTAGATTCTTCATCACTTGAGGAAGCGTAAGTACTAGTATTATGAGTGCTTACCTTCTTTTCCCTTGCCATGAGGCAGGTGTGATGCTCGTTGGGGAAGAGGGCCGACTTGTTGAAGGCGGTGGCGGTGAGTCCTTCGTTGTCGGAGTCGAACGATGAACAATCCGAGTCCCACTCCTTTCCAAGATGTGCCTCACCCTTAGCCTTTTTGTAAGCCTTCTTCTTTTCCCTCTTGTTCCCTTGTTCCTGGTCACTATCATTATCGGGACAATTAGCGATAAAATGACCAATCTTACCACATTTGAAGCATGAGCGCTTCCCCTTCGTCTTAGTCTTGTTAGGATGCTCCTTGCGACCCCTTAGCGCCGTCTTGAAACGCTTAATGATGATGGCCATCTCTTCCTCATTGAGTCCCGCCACCTCAACTTGTGCTACCTTGATAGGTAGCACTTCCTTGCTCCTCGTTGCTTTGAGAGCAACAGTTTGAGGCTCGTGGATTGGGTCGTTCAACGCAACCTCAACATATCTTGCCTCCTTGATCATCATCTGCCCGCTTACAAACTTTCCAAGTATCTCCTCGGGCGTCATCTTGGTGTACCTAGGATTCTCACGAATATTGTTCACAAGATGTGGAACAAGGACAGTAAAAGACCTTAGCATTAGGCGGACGACGTCGTGGTCCGTCCATCGCGTGCTTCCATAGCTCCTTATTTTTTTGACGAGGGTCTTGAGCTGGTTGTACGTTTGGGTTGGCTCCTCGCCCCTGATCATTGCGAATCTCCCAAGTTCGCCCTCCACAAACTCCATCTTGGTGAGCATGGTGACGTCGTTCCCCTCATGTGAGATTTTGAGGGTGTCCCAAATCTGTTTGGCGTTATCCAAGCCGCTCACCTTATGGTATTCATCCCTGCACAATGAAGCTAGAAGAACAGTAGTAGCTTGTGCATTTTTGTGAATTTGCTCATTAATGAACATGGGACTATCCGTACTATCAAAGTGCATTCCATTTTCTACTATCTCCCATATACTTGGATGGAGAGAGAACAAGTGGCTACGCATTTTGTGACTCCGAAATCCGTAGTCCTCTCCATCAAAGTGGGGGGGGGGGGGGGTTTACCGAGGGGAATGGAAAGCAAATGAGCATTGGAACTTTGCGGAATACGGGAATAATCAAAGGAAAAGTTTGAATTAACCGTCTTCTTTTTCTCGTAGTCGTTGTCATCGTCCTTTTGGGAAGAGGAAGATTCGTCGCTGTCGTAGTAGACTACCTCCTTGATGCGCCTTGTTTTCTTCTTCATCCCGTCTTTTCTTTTGTGGCCCGAGCCTGAGTTAGTAGGCTTGTTATCCTTTGGATCATTGACGAAGGACTCCTTCTCCTTATCATTGACCACCATCCCCTTGCCCTTAGGATCCATCTCTTCGGGCGATTAGTCCCTTTCTTGAAGAGAACGACTCTGATACCAATTGAGAGCACCTAGAGGGGGGGGGGGGTGAATAGGTGATCCTAGGAAACTTGAAACTTAATGCCACAAAACTTGATTAGGAGTTAGCACAATAAAGCCAAGTGGCTAGAGAGGAGTTCTTGCAAGACACGATAACCACAAGAAGATCAATCACAGATAGACACAGTGGTTTATCCCGTGGTTCGGCCAAGTTCAACACTTGCCTACTCCACGTTGTGGCGTCCCAACGGACAAGGGTTGCAATCAACCCATCTTAAGCGGTCCAAAGACCCACTTGAAAACCACGGTGTTTTGCTTTGTTTACTATATCCCGCTTGCGAGGAATCTCCACAACTTGGAGCCTCTCGCCCTTACAATTTGATGTTCACAAATAAGCATGGAGTAAGGGAGGGATGAGCAACGCACACAAGACACAAAATCAGAGCGACAATACACACACAAGTCACAACACGAGCTCTCAACACAACTCAAAGAGTTCTCTACTCAAATGGAGCTCTAGTTGCTATCACAAAGAATCGAATGCGCGGAATTGAAGTCTTGGTGCTTAGGAATGCTTAGAGAATGCTTGGTGTCCTCCTCCATGCACCTAGGGGTCCCTTTTATAGCCCCAAGGCAGCTAGGAGCCGTTGAGAGCATTCTAGGAAGGCAATTCTTGCCTTCTGTCGTCTGGCGCACCGGACAGTCCGGTGCACCACCGGACACTGTCCGGTGCGGATTTCTTTCCTTCTTTGGCGAAGCCGACCGTTGGCGGTTCAGAGCTGTTGGCGCACCGGACACTGTCCGGTGCACACCGGACAGTCCGGTGCCCCCTTCTAACTGTTGGCTCTGCCACGTGTCGCGCGCAGATTATGCGACCGACCATTGGCCGGGCCGACTGTTGGCTCACCGGACAGTCCGGTGCACCACCAGATAGTCCGGTGATTTATAGCCGTACGCCATCGTCGAAGTCTCGAGAGCAGCCAGTTGACAGACACCAGCCTGGCGCACCGGACACAGACCGGTGCACCACCGGACAGTCCGGTGCACCCAGACCGAGCAGTCTGTTGGCTGTACATAGCCAACTTCTCCACAATTGTTTCTCCTGTTTCTAGCACTTAGAGACAATACATTAGTCTTCAAAACAATGTACTGAGTCTAGAAACATACCTTTAATCTTGATTTGCACTTCTTGAGTCCTTGGCACAATTTAGCACTTAAGTACTTGTGTTGAACGCTTAATCACCAAAATACTTAGAAATGGCCCAAGGGCACATTTCCCTTTCAGTAGTACTATGTCCATATGCTGATCCTGACTGATTTTGTTGTGATGCTAACAGGTATGACTCTGGTGAAACCGGTGGGTTGTTACTCATTTGTATTTTATTCCGGAATGACCATTCTTTTGATGGCAATGTTCTTTGTTAGCTTGTAGCTTGCACATGCTACATGATGCTTTTCAGCTGCTTTCAGCTAATTTATGCAACTTGGGCTACTTCCATTTTTATGCGGTGTGTTCACTTGTAGAAATCTGGTCTGGAAAAAAGAGGTACCAATCCAATCTATGCTACTTTTATGCTTATATACGCAATGGTATCAAATTTCGTCAAGGTGTTGGTATAACTGTTTAGTACTAAGGAGTGCTATCATCACATGCTGAAAAGGAAATAGGGTCAAACCTTTTCCTAAATGATTTTGGTGGTTGAATTTCCCAACACAAATAATTGGACTAACTAGTTTGCTCTAGAATATAAGTTCTACAGGTGCCAAAGGTTCAACACAAACCAATAAAAAGATCCGAGTTAGGGTTCAAAAGAAAGGAGCAAAAGAAACCGAAGAGAACCCTGGTCTGGCGCACCGGACTGTCCGGTGCACCAGGGAGGATCGACTTTAAACTCTTCACCTTCGGGTTTCTCTAGGCGCACTCTGTTATAATTCACCGGACTGTCCGGTGTGCCACCGGACTGTCCGGTGCACCAAGCGAAGCAACGACTATCAGCGCAACGGTCGACTGCACAGTGCTCGGATAGAGCTACAGTTTGCGGCAGAAGTCAGTGCAGGCACCAGAGGCACACCGGACAGTGAATAGTGCCTATCCGGTGCGGCACCGGACTGTCCGGTGCACCAAGATGTCAAGACTCCAACGATCGAAACCGTCAGAACCCTAACGGTTGGGTGACGTGGCTGGCGCATCGGACAGTGTCCGGTGGCGCACCGGACTGTCCGGTGCGTCCATCGACAGCAGCCCAACCCCAACGGTTGGTTTGGTTGTTGGGGCTATAAATACCCCCAACCACCACCATTCAAGACATCCAAGTTTTCCAGCCATTGCATTCAATACAAGAGCTCTAGACTTCACTCCAAGACACAAACAAGCGATCAAATCCTCTCCCAAGTCCAAAATCACTCCCAACACTTAATGACTAGTGAGAGAGAGATTTTCGTGTGCATTTGAGTTCTTGTCACTTGGATCGCTTTTCTTCTTCCCCATTCTTGTTCTCAACACCTTTGTAATCAAAGCAAGAGACAGCAAGTTGTGGTGGTCCTTGTGGGGTCTAAGTGACCCAATTGATTGAGGAGAAAAGCTCACTCGGTCTAGGTGACCGTTTGAGAGAGGGAAAGGGTTGAAAGAGACCCGGTCTTTGTGACCACCTCAACAGGGAGTAGGTTTGCAAGAACCGAACCTCGGTAAAACAAATCACCGCGTCATCCGCTCTATTTCTTTGGTTGATTTGTTTTCACCCTCTCTTTCGGACTTGACTTTATTTCTAACGCTAACCCCGGCTTGTAGTTGTGCTTAAAGTTTATAAATTTCAGATTTGCCTATTCACCCCCCTCTAGGCGACTTTCAATTGGTATCAGAGCCTGGTACTTCATTAGAGTCTAACCACTAGAAGTGATGTCGGGAGGATCCGCCCAGAGGGAGATGGAAACGGACACAAGCCGCGGGAAAGCTCCATCGAAAGAGTCCGGCGCCAAAGGAAGGGAGGAATCACTTCCCCGTGTCAAGTCGCATCGAAGTGGCGATAAGAAGAAGAAGATGAAGAAAGTGGTCTACTACGAGACCGACTCTTCGTCGCCATCCACCTCCGGCTCCGATGCGCCGTCCGTCACTTCTAAGTGCCATGAGCGCAAGAAGTTTAGTAAGACCCCCTACGCTACCCTCGCATTTCTAAACGTACTCCATTACTTTCCGTCCCATTAGACAAACCTCCGGTTTTTTACGGTGAAGATTATTGTATGTGGAGTGATAAAATGAGGCATCACCTAACCTCACTCCACTCTAGCATTTGGGACATTATTGAGTTTGGAGCGCAGGTACCATCCGTAGGGGATGAAGGATATGATTCTGACGAAGTTGCCCAAATCTGGCACTTCAACTCCCAAGCCACTACTATACTCCTCGCCTCTCTAAGTCGAGAGGAGTATAATAAGGTACAAGGGTTGAAGAGTGCCAAAGAGATTTGGGATGTGCTCAAGACCGTGCACGAAGGGGATGAGGTGACAAAAATCACCAAGCGGGAGACAATCGAGGGGGAGCTCGGTCGATTCGTCCTCAACCAAGGAGAGGAGCCACAAGCCATGTACAACCGGCTCAAGACCTTGGTGAATCAAGTGCGCAACCTCGGGAGCACAAAATGGGATGACCATGAAATGGTCAAGGTTATTCTAAGATCACTCGTTTTTCTTAATCCTACACAAGTTCAATTAATTCGTGGTGATCCTAGATATAAGCTATTGTCTCCCGAGGAGGTTATAGGAAAGTTTGTGAGTTTTGAATTGATGATCAAAGGCTCCAAACAAATCATCGAGCGAGGCACCACCTCCACACCCGAGGTGCAACCCGTCGCATTCAAAGCGACGGAGGAAAAGAAAGAAGAGTCTACGTCAAGTAGGCTCCCCATCGACACCTCCAAGCTCGACAACGAGGAGATGGCGCTCATCATCAAGAGCTTTCGTCAAATCCTCAAGCAAAGGAAGGGGAAAGACTACAAACCCCGTTCCAAGAAGGTTTTCTACAAGTGTGGTAAGCCCGGTCATTTTATTGCTAAATGTCCATTATCAAGTGACAGTGACAGGGGCTATGACAAGAAGGGAAAGAGGAAGGAAAAGAAGAGATACTACAAGAAGAAGGGCGGCGAGGAAAAGAAGAGATACTACAAGTGAGAGCTCCACCGACTCCTCCTCCGACGAGGACGCCGCCAACATCGCCGTCACCAAAGGCTTCCTCTTCCCCAACGTCGGCCACAAGTGCCTCATGGCAAAGGACGGCAAGAAAAAGAAGGTACAAGCTAGAACCAACCCCAAGTATACTACATCTAGTGATGAGGGTAGTTCTAGTGATGATGAAGATAATTTACTTGCCCTTTTTGCCAACCTTAACATGCAACAAAAAGAAAAATTAAATGAATTGATAGGAGCTATTCATGAGAAGGATGAACTCTTGGATAGCCAAGAGGAATTCCTTATTAAGGAAAACAAAAAGCTTGTTAAAGTGAAAAATGCTTATGCTCAGGAAGTAGAGAAATGTGAAAAATTAACTAGTGAGCTTAGCATTTGCCATGACACTATCTCTAATCTTAGAATTGAAAATGCCAAATTAATTGCTAATGTGAAAAATGATAATGCTAGTTTGATTGCTAAGATTGACAAGATGAATGAATCAATTTCTAGCCTTAAAATTGAGAATGATAAACTAATTACTAAGGCTAAGAATTTAAATGTTTGCAATGATATTGTTTCCAATCTTAGGAATGAGAATGCCACTTTACATGCTAAGATTGATGAATTAAATGTTTGCAAACCCTCTACATCCACTGTTGATCATGTTTCTATTTGCATGAGATGTAGAGACATTAATGTTGATGCTATTCATGATCACCTAGCTTTAATTAAACAACAAAATGATCACATAGCACAACTAACTAGTAAAATTAATAAGCATGAGATAGAAAATGAAAAATTTAAATTTGCTAGGAGCATGCTCTATAATGGGAGACGCCCTGGCATTAAGGATGGCATTGGCTTCCAAAAGGGAGACAATGTCAAGCTTAATGCCCCTAAGAGATTGTCCAATTTTGTTAAGGGCAAGGCTCCCACGGCACAGGATAACAAGGGTTACATTTTATATCCTACTGGTTATCCTGAGCACAAAATTAGGAGAATTCATTCTAGGAAGTCTCATTCTGGTTCTCATCATGCTTTTATGTATAAGAATGAGACATCTAGTTCTAGGCACTCTACACATGCTAAAATGCCTAAAAAGAAATCTCCTACTGCATCAAATGATCATAACATTTCATTTAAGACTTTTGATGCTTCTTATGTTTTAACTAATAAATTAGGCAAAGTAGTTGCCAAATATGCTGGGGGCAAACACAAGGGCTCCAAGACTTGTGTTTGGGTACCCAAGGTGCTTGTTTCTAATGTAAAAGGACCCAAGACCGTTTGGGTACCTAAGAACAAGGCCTAAACTTGTTTTGTAGGTTTATGCATCCGGGGACTCAAGTTGGATAATCGATAGCGGGTGCACAAACCACATGACTGGGGAGAAAAGGATGTTCTCCTCCTACGAGAAAAACGAAGATCCCCAAAGAGCTATCACATTCGGGGATGGAAATCAAGGTTTGGTCAAAGGACTTGGTAAAATTGCTATATTACCTGACCATTCTATTTCCAATGTTTTTCTTGTAGATTCTTTAGATTACAATTTGCTTTCTATTTCTCAATTATGCAATATGGGCTACAACTGTCTATTTACTGATGTAGGTGTTATTGTCTTTAGAAGAAGTGATGATTTAGTAGCATTTAAGGGAGTGTTGGAGGGTCAGCTATACTTAGTTGATTTCAATAGAGCTGAACTCGACACTTGCTTAATTGCCAAGACTAATATGGGTTGGCTCTGGCATCGCCGACTAGCCCATGTTGGGATGAAGAATCTTCACAAGTTTCTAAAGGGAGAGCACATTTTAGGACTAACAAATGTTCATTTTGAAAAAGACAGGGTTTGTAGCGCATGCCAAGAAGGAAAGCAAGTTGGTACCCACCATCCACACAAGAACATCATGACGACCGACAGGCCACTTGAACTACTCCACATGGATCTATTCGGCCCGATAGCTTACATAAGCATCGACGGGAGTAAGTATTGTCTTGTAATTGTGGATGATTATTCTTGCTTCACTTGGGTATTCTTTTTGCAGGAAAAATCTCAAACCCAAGAGACCTTAAAGGGATTCTTAAGACAAGCTCAAAATGAGTTCGGATTAAGGATCAAGAAAATAAGAAGCGACAACGGAACGAAGTTCAAGAACTCTCAAATCGAAGGCTTTCTTGAGAACGAGGGCATCAAGCATGAGTTCTCTTCTCCCTACACACCACAACAAAATGGTGTAGTGGAGAGGAAGAATAGAACTCTATTACTTGACATGGCGAGGACCATGCTTGATGAGTACAAGACTTCGGACCGGTTTTGGGTGGAAGCAATCAACACTGCTTGCTACTCCATCAACCGGCTCTACCTTCACCGAATCCTCAAGAAGACATCATATGAACTCCTAACCAGTAAAAAGCCCAATGTTTCATATTTTAGAGTCTTTGGTAGCAAATGCTTTATTCTTGTTAAAAGAGGTAGAAAATCTAAATTTGCTCCTAAGGCTGTAGAAGGCTTTTTACTTGGTTATGACTCAAACACAAGGGCATACAGAGTCTTTAACAAGTCCACTGGACTAGTTGAAGTCTCTTGTGACATTGTGTTTGATGAGACTAACGGCTCTCAAGTAGAGCAAGTTGATCTTGATGAGCTAGATGATGAAGAGGCTTTATGCGTCGCGCTAAGGAACATGTCTATTAGGGATGTGTGTCCTAAGGAATCCGAAGAGCCCACACAAGCACAAGATCAACCGTCATCTTCCATGCAAGCATCTCTACCAACCCAAGAAGAGGATCAAGCTCAAGATGATGAAAATGAAGATCAAGAGGATGAGCCACCTCAAGAGGAGGACAATGATCAAGGTGGAGATAGAGTTGATCAAGGCAAGGAAGATGATCAGGGTCAAAGACCGCCACACCCAAGAGTCCACCAAGCGATACAACGAGATCACCCCGTGAACTCCATCCTCGGTGATATCCATAAGGGGGTAACCACTCGTTCTCGTGTCGCTCATTTTTGTGAACATTACTCTTTTGTGTCTTCTATTGAGCCATACAGGGTGGAAGATGCATTAAGAGATTCGGACTGGGTGTTGGCAATGCAAGAGGAACTCAACAACTTCACGAGGAATGAGGTTTGGCATCTTGTTCCACGTCCTAACCAAAATGTTGTAGGAACCAAGTGGGTATTCCGCAACAAGCAAGATGAGCATGATGTGGTGACAAGGAACAAAGCCCGACTTGTGGCCAAGGGATATTCACAAGTCGAAGGTTTGGATTTCGGTGAAACCTATGCACCCGTAGCTAGACTTGAGTCAATTCGTGTATTACTTGCCTATGCTACTTACCATGGCTTTAAGCTCTATCAAATGGACATGAAAAGTGCCTTCCTCAATGGACCAATCAAGGAAGTGGTCTATGTTGAGCAACCTCCCGGCTTTGAAGATAGTGAGTACCCTAATCATGTTTACAAACTCTCTAAGGCGCTTTATGGGCTCAAGCAAGCCCCAAGAGCATGGTATGAATGCCTAAGAGATTTTCTTATCACTAATGGCTTCAAAGTCGGTAAAGCCGATCCTACACTCTTTACTAAAACCATTGCAAATGATTTGTTTGTATGCCAAATTTATGTTGATGATATCATATTTGGGTCTACTAACAAATCTACTTGTGAAGAGTTTAGTAGGATAATGATTCAAAAATTCGAGATGTTGATGATGGGAGAGTTGAAGTATTTCCTAGGATTTCAAGTGAAGCAACTCCAAGAGGGCACCTTCATGAGCCAAACCAAGTACACTCAAGATATACTTACCAAGTTTGGAATGAAGGATGCCAAGCCCATCAAGACACCCATGGGAACTAATGGACATCTCGACCTCGACACGGGAGGTAAATCCGTAGATCAAAAGGTATACCGGTCGATGATAGGATCTTTACTCTATTTATGTGCATCTCGACCGGATATTATGCTTTCCGTATGCATGCATGCAAGATTCCAAGCCGATCCTAAGGAAGTTCACCTTAGGGTCGTGAAAAGGATCAGCCAAATGGAGTATATTCAAGATATGCTCACCAAGTTTGGAATGAAGGATGCCAAGCCCATCAAGACACCTATGGGAACCACTGGGTATCTCGACCTCGACACGGGAGGTAAATCCGTAGATCAAAAGGTATACCGGTCGATGATAGGATCCTTACTCTATTTATGTGCATCTCGACCGGACATTATGCTTTCTGTATGCATGTGTGCAAGGTTCCAAGCCAACCCTAAGGAAGTTCACCTTAGGGCTGTGAAGCGAATCTTAAGATATTTAGTTCATACACCTAAGTTTGGTCTTTGGTATCCCAAGCTATCCACCTTTAATTTAATAGGTTATTCAGATGCTGATTGGGCAGGGTGTAAAATTGATAGAAAGAGTACATCAAGGACTTGTCAGTTCTTGGAAAGATCCCTGGTGTCTTGGGCTTCAAAGAAACAAAATTCAGTAGCTCTGTCTACCGCCGAAGCCGAGTACATTGCCGCAGGCCATTGTTGCGCGCAATTGCTTTGGATGAGGCAAACCCTTAGGGACTATGGCTACAAATTAACCAAAGTCCCTCTCCTATGTGATAATGATAGTGCAATTCGCATGGCGGATAATCTCGTTGAACACAACCGCACTAAGCACATAGCCATTCGGTATCACTTTTTGAGGGATCACCAACAAAGGGGGATATCGAGATTGCTTATGTTAGCACCTGTTGGGGACTTGTTCTCAAATGCTATGAGTTAAGAACAAGGCAACACAAAGAATGTTAAACGTTAAGGTCCTTCGTCCTTCGAAGCATTATTTCCCTTAGGATATAATGATTTTCGGACGAAGGTTATGAAGGACATCCCTTCATCAACACAGCATATAATAATGAAGAAAGAATCTTATACAACATGAAAGATAATATAAGCAGTCATGTATTATAATCAACTCATTTCTATTTTATTACTATGGAAAAATAGAAATGATATCAAATTACAAATGTACCTTCGGCTTGAAAGAAGGTAAAAGTACAAGCGCGATGCAAAGGCAAATGCCCAGTTAGCGTGAACAGTACGGGAGCACTGTTCATCTATTTATAGGCACGGGACGCAGCCCATGTAAAATTACACCCATGCCCTTTACATTTGCTAATGATTCTATAGTGATCCATCGAGGTCTAAATAGCCTTTTCCTTTTCAAGTTGGTTTCATTTTCTGCCATCGTGCCGAAGCTTTCCTGCACATAGCTTCAGCTTTGCGCCAATCTTCGTATTCCTTGTGCTTCTTCACACCATGGTTCTAATCCGAGTCCGAAGGTACCTGTTCATGTATTATACTCCAGAAACATTGTTAAATCATGTTTTTGAGGACCTTCAGAAGCCGAAGGCCCCCAACAGTAGCCCCTCGCAATATTAAATTGCTAGAACGATAAATTCATATTGCGATATGGACGAAGGCCCTAAGCCGAAGGTCCGAAAAAACACCTTCCCTTTGCTAGAATAGCAACAGTCAATGACAAGCGGGGCCCTCCAACTTGCAACGCACTAGGCTTATAAATAAGAGCACACCACGAGCTCATTTGGCACGCTTTTTTGCCATCTGCTCTTGCTTGCTCAATTTTTAGCTCTTGCACACCAACGCTTGCTTGGGTTTTTAAGTTTTCTAAGCTTCGGCCTTGAGAGCTCTTTTTCAGCATTTCCGAAGATGTCTCAAGATAAAGAAGCTATTGCTGAAATGAAGCTGAGCCTTTCTGAGGAGAAGAATCTTGGCTTTATTGAATCAATAGCAAAGACAAATACAGAGAAGATTACCAGGGAAATTTTAGAAGGTTTATTTGAAGACACCGGTGATAGTGATAGTTATGATGTGGAAAGTGGGGGCGAAGACTCCGAAGATCGGCCGTGGCGACCAAGTCACACAGTCTTCGGAAAATCAACTATTAAACAGAGTCATCTCGACAATATGAGGGGAAGATACTTTCGAGATATGTCTATTGTGAGGGCTGACAACAAAGACAAGACTTCTCCTACTCCCGAAGAAAATGAAGTCGTGATCTTCCGAAGCTTCTTCAAGGCTGGGCTTCGGTTCCCCCTAAGCAGCTTTGTGGTTGAGGTTTTGAAGATATTCCAGATTTTTCTTCACCAGATCACTCCCGAAGCCATCATAAGAATGGGAATCTTCATATGGGCTGTGAGGAGTCAGGGCTTGGAACCAAATGCAAAAAGTTTCTGCAGTATGCACGAACTTTTATATGAGACAAAGCCCTGGGGTAAAGAGCAGTATCATAACAATTTTGGCTGCTATAGCTTTGTTGCTCGCTTTGGGTCAAGCTGTCCCGTGCCAACCTTTCGGAAGAGATGGCCCGGAGACTGGATGAAGGAATGGTTCTACGTGAAAAATGATTTAAAGGTACGGGAGGATATTAAAGAGATCATCATGCGTCCTATCTGGCAGCGCTTCGGCCTCCGGAAACCAAAGGTAGAAATTGATGAAGCAGCCAAAGAATGCCGAAAGGCCTTTGGCATAGTTTGTTCTTTCATTGGGACGAGGGACTTAGTCTAAGAGCACGTGGCCTACAGGATATGGCCATTGGTAGCCAACTGGGAGATGCCGAAGGAGGCCATCAGCAACCCTCACGAAGGTGGTTTGGTTCGACTAAAATATACCTTCAGGTTTGGAGACCAATTTATTGAGCCAGACGACGATTGGCTAAAGTGTGTCGAAGCTACAAGTGATGAACTACTTGGGCCGCACTCCAAAGCGGAAGATAATGCGCTATCTGCAGCCTTCGGAAGCTGGAAAAAGAAGAGACTAAACAGAGTTTTTGATGCTATTGGGTTCATGTACCCTGACTACCGCTACCCGTCACGGGGGCAAAAAAGAAAAAGTGCAACTTCCGGGAAAGATGATGCTTCAGCTGCTCCAAGTGAGCCTGCACCGAAGAGGAAAAAGGTGGAAGTCCTTACTCACCGACCGCGCTTCATTGAACCGGGCATAGTGCCTGAATTTGGCGGTGAAACCTCTTCGGCTGCTGAAGCCAAATAACCTGCGGTTACGCAGAAAACTGAAGAGCCGGCTTCAATGCCGAAGGCATCACCAGCCAAACCAGGTGAGCCAAAGGCCATTAATATTGAAGAGACAGAGGTTGAAAGAACAAAAATATTAGAAGTTATAAGCCCTTCGGCAGAGGTGACAGTGCCGAAGGCGCAAAAGGATCTTACAACGACCCCCAAGAGGAAAAGGATGGTCAACGTACTAGATGTACTGGAGAAAATAAAGACTTCAAGCTCTACTCTAGGGAAAACAGCCGAAGCTTCAAAAATGCGAATTGAAACAAAACAAACTGAAGCCGAAGCTGCAAAAAGTCATGCCGAGACCGAAGCTGGGCCTTCAGAGCCCGCCAATGAGAAATCCCTGGAGACTGGAGAAAAAACGGAAAAAGAAGCTACAGAACAGATTCTGTCTGAACAAACTGTCACTGCTACTCCCGAAGCATCTTCCAAAATTCTCGATTATATTGTACGACATGCTTCGAGAAAAAGGTTATCTGAAAAAGAAAAACGAGAAGCTCAATTCTATGCCCAAAAATTGAAATATCCAAAGGGGGCATTGATATTCAACGGCAGTAGAGAAGAAGATTTCTTGTATTGTCTCCCAGACTACAAGGAAATTTCTGTCTGCCGGGAGATGAGCAGGAGCTTCGGATTCCCGACACTAGAAGACGGGCTCTCGGTGCTATCAAAAGATGAACTGGCCGACAGCTTAGCATACAATAGTTTAAAGGTGAGAGAATGAGGTTTTTGTACTTAAAAACAAAATTTTCCAACAAAATTTTTCCATTTTCTTATACTTAATAACGCACTCCTTTTGCAGGGCCTTATTCTTAGCAACGCCCTCAGGGCGCAAAAAAGTGCTGAAGACGAAGGATGCACTATAGCTTTGAACAACCTTCGTTCCGAAGTAATTGAACTAAGGAACGAAGGTCTTGAAAAAGATAAAATACTAAACTCATTGGTGAATAAAATAAAAGAAGACGAAGCTACCTCTAAAGCCCAAGCTGAAGCCCAGAAGTGCGAAATTGAGGATCTTTGGAAATAGCTAGCTGAAGCGAAATTAAAATGTGCTATCGCCGAAGCTGACCGAGACGCCAGTGATTACTGGAAAAATTATTGGGAAAAAACGGTTGTAGAACTTCGTTCTTCAAAAGAAAAATGTTATGAAAAATCCATAGAATGTGTAGGAAAAATAAAAACTAGCTTCGCCAATATTGGCGCATACTCCAGCGAAGACAACTTCGTAAGAAGCGATCCTAAGGGCCTAATTGACTGGATCAGCAACGAAGCCAAAGCTTTTGAGGAAATTCTGAGTGGTCGTGGAGATGTCTGCGCCTTCTCAGGTGCCAGGGGAATTGCGACTATTTTGGAGAAGTCAGGTTGCGATCATATAAAATCTTTGGCGCAAACCGAAGTTGCTTTATCTGTTGAAGATACAAAAGACCCCTCGGCCGAAGCAAGCTTAGTTGGCAGAAAATTCTTTACTGACATCTGGGAAAATGGCGGCCGAGGGATGGCCCACAAGATAATAAAAAGGAGCAAAAAAGATACTCACGATGCAAGAGAAGCAACGAAGGCAGCCGAAAAAGCTGTGGAACTCGAGAGGCGAATAGGTATCGTTTAATAGCTTTCAGCTTGATTTTTAATTTTGTGACTTCGAACTTATTTACGTTTTCTATCGCAGCTGAGCTATCTCCTCCGCCAGAGCCCTTCGAGTCAATGGCCGACCCAGGAGCAGAGAAAGAAGATGAAATTACTAAAGTGGTCGAAGCTATTATGGACGCAGCTGTTTCTCGACTGCTAAACGAAGCTACGGAAACAGTTTTAAAAGAAGAATAGCTGTTATTGTAAAAACATTTGGAATGTAATATTTGCTGAACAAAGTGTGTAACATTTTATAGTTTTGAATGTAATATATAAGCTGTTTGCAATTCAATTCTTTACGATGCATGAAACTTTACGTACATACCGTTTTTGAGCCTTCGGCGAAAAAACACCTTCCCTTCTTTTCATGCTTCATAAAGAATATCCATATTCCGTAAACACATCCAATCTCCGTAAAAACATTATACTTTGTAAGCAATAGATCTTGTTTCATATTAGAGTTGGTGAAGCTGTACTTCTTCAAAACTTATTTTGTGCCTTGGCACAACTTCTTCGAAGCAATTTCCGAAGATTAACATTGTATCCCCTTCTTGTGCCATTGATGCAATATGATGTATGATGTTATGTTATGCGAGGATGTAATGATGTTATGCTATGCAAAATGATATTTGTGCCGAAGATACACACACATTCCCACAGTAGAATACACAATCTCTTTGCCGTTTATTTTTCGGCTTCACCGCTTATTTTTCGGTGTATCAGCGTTGACTTTTCGCTGTAAGTTCTGCATTCCCTTAGGAATGTATTTTGAACTTCTTCGCCTTCTATTTCGGCGGTATTCACGTTGACTTTTCGCGCTTCGCCTTATATTTCGGCGGAATCAACGTTTATTTTTCGCTGTAAGCTCTGTATTCCCTTTGGAACGACTTTTGAGCAGAAAACTTACGCTGCGCTCCCTTAGGAACAACTTTTTGTTGTTTCGGCAAACTTACACTGCGCTCCTTAGAACGACTTTTTGTTGCTTCGGCAAAACTTGTAATATAATTGTGAACTCTGCGTTCTCTTGAGAACAACTTTCGTGCTTCACTGACTTTTGGAACTTCGTGAGTCTGTGAAGAAGGTATATTATATCATGATAACGAAGCTATTACAAGAAATTGAAAACAACAAAAGAACTAGGCTTTCAATGATTTCTCCTTATTAAAAAAGAAAATGATGACGAATGCAAAAACTGTTTCAGGGGTAGGATATCTCTTAGTAGATATGCTTCGATTCTGGCACAGTACTGTTGACTGTGTGAGCTTCGGACTCCTCCCTGAAGTCTCGCTGCTGGTGAGTATGCTGGCTCCCTTTTGGCTGTTGGCCTCGGGAATATGCGGGTTGTATTGGTGGTGGAGGTGGAGGCAGGATGGTTACCCACATACTCTGGTATGTATGGTGAGTGATACGAAGCAGTGTGCATGACCTGCTTCGGCTAGTTCTGTTGGGCTGCAGCTTCTGCTATCTCCTTATATTTCTGAATGGTGACATGGCACATCCTTGTAGTATGGCCCTAGTCCTCACCACAGAATAGGAAATAAATTTTCCTGGGCTGATCCCCAAACCTTCCACCGAAGCCCCTGACGCCTCTGCCCCTTGGAGCTGGAGGCCGAGGATAGCTTTGTTGCTGCCTCGAAGCCTGGGAGGAATATTGCGGCCTCTGTTGCTGACCTCCTCTGTCATCATTCTGAGTGGAGTGGATTGATCTGACGTGCCTTGGGTGGATTCTCCCTCCGAAGCCCCTGGTCATTTCGGAGAACCTGTAAGATTCCTCCCTTCTCTGCCGAAAGTCATTATCAGCGCGGATGTATTCATCCATCTTCTAAAGCAATTTCTCCAGGGTCTGAGGGGGTTTCCTGGCGAAGTATTGGGCCGTAGGTCCTAGCCGAAGCCCCTTGATCATGGCCTCAATGACAATTTCATTAGGCACTGTTGGTGCTTGTGCCCTCAGACGCAAGAACCTTCGGACATACGCCTGAAGGTATTCTTCATGATCTTGTGTGCACTGGAACAAAGCTTGAGTGGTAACCGGCTTCGTTTGAAACCCTTGGAAACTGGTGATCAGCATGTCCTTCAGCTTCTGCCATGATGTGATTGTTCCTGGCCGAAGAGAGGAGTACCAGGCTTGTGCGACATTCTTGACTGCCATGACGAAAGATTTCGCCATGACTGCAGTATTGCCACCATATGAAGATATGGTTGCTTCGTCGCTCATCAGAAACTGCTTCGGATCTGAGTGTCCGTCATACATGGGGAGCTGGGGTGGCTTGTAAGACGGGGGCCAGGGTGTAGCCTGCAGTTCTACTGACAGAGGAGAAGCATCATCAAAAGCAAAATTTCCATGATGTAAATCTTCGTACCATTCATCCTCGTTGTAGAAGCCCTCTTGGTGCAGCTCTCTGTGCTGGGGCCTTCGGTTTTGCTCATCTTGAGCAAGATGACGTACTTCTTCGGTGGCTTCGTCAATCTGCCTTTGTAGGTCAGCTAGCCGAGCCATTTTTTCCTTCTTCCTTTGCACTTGCTGATGAAGCATCTCCATATTCCTGATCTCTTGGTCCAACTCATCCTCCTGGGGCATTGGACTGGTGGCCTTCCTCTTATGGCTTCGGGCCTCTCGAAGAGAAAGGGTCTCCTGGTTTGGGTCCAGTGGCTGCAGAGCAGCAGCCCCTGTCGCTGAAGCTTTCTTCGGTAGCATGACGAAGGTCAAATCCCTGCCGAAGGTGGTCGAAAGGATTCACCGGAGGTGGGCGCCAATGTTGGGAACTTGTTCTCAAATGCTATGAGTTAAAAACAAGGCAACACAAAGAATGTTAAACGTTAAGGTCCTTCGTCCTTCGAAGCATTATTTCCCTTAGGATATAATGATTTTTGGACGAAGGTTATGAAGGACATCCCTTCATCAACACAGCATATAATAATGAAGAAAGAATCTTATACAACATGAAAGATAATATAAACAGTCATGTATTATAATCAACTCATTTCTATTTTATTACTATGGAAAAATAGAAATGATATCAAATTACAAATGTACCTTCGGCTTGAAAGAAGGTAAAAGTACAAGTGTGATGCAAAGGCAAATGCCCAGTCAGCGTGAACAGTACGGGAGCACTGTTCATCTATTTATAGGCACGGGACGCAGCCCATGTAAAATTACACCCATGCCCTTTACATTTGCTAATGATTCTATAGTGATCCATCGAGGTCTGAATAGCCTTTTCCTTTTTAAGTCGGTTTCATTTTCTGCCATCGTGCCGAAGCTTTCCTCCACATAGCTTCGGCTTTGCGCCAATCTTCGTATTCCTTGTGCTTCTTCACACCATGGTTCTAATCCGAGTCCGAAGGTACCTGTTCATGTATTATACTCCAGAAACATTGTTAAATCATGTTTTTGAGGACCTTCGGAAGCCGAAGGCCCCCAACAACACCAAAGAACAATTAGTCAATATCTTTACCAAACCATTAGATGAGAAAACCTTTACCACACTTAGGAAAAAGCTAAACGTTCTTGATTCTAGGAATTTTGATTGATACTTTGCACACATAGCTCATTTATATAATTTTGATCATATCTCTTTCATGTGCTATGACTAATGTGTTTTCAAGTAAATTCTTATGCTAAGTCATAGATTGAAAGGGAAATGGAGTTTTCAGCGAAGACAAGGCTTCCACTCCACTCTATCGTATTATTTACCCTTCGCCGTCACTCCTCATCGCTCTCCACTTTGGTATAATCTTCACTCTTATTACTCATACCATTTGGGAGAAAGTAAAAGGGCTCTAAAGACTCCATTTTTGGCGATTAATGCCAAAGGGGGAGAGATTATTAGCCTAAAGCAAAAGGACCGCACCACCACGCCAATTTCAAAATTTTTCGAAACAAAGTTTTTAATGTTTTCAATTGGTATCTTTCAAATTAGTATTCCTCTAAGAAATTCTATATCAATTGGTATCTATATTTTAAGGAGGAGTTTTTCAAAAATTGGTATCTAAAATATATCAATCTTCTTTCAATTGGTAAAAACCCTCTTGAACACTAAGAGGAGAATTTCATTAAGGGGGAGTTTTGTTAAGTTAATGGAAAAGCAATTGAAACAGGGGGAGAAAATTTCAAACCTTGAAAATGCTTCTCGAAATCTTATTCATATACCTTTGACTATTTGCAAAAAGACTTTGAAAAGAATTTCCAAAAAGATTTGCAAAAACAAAACAAGTGGTGCAAATGTGGTCCAAAATGTTAAAAGAAAGAAAGCAATCCATGCATATCTTATGAAAGTATAAATTGGTTTAATTCCAAGCAACCTTTGCACTTACCTTATGCAAACTAGTTCAATTCTACACTTATATATTTGCTTTGGTTTATGTTGGCATCAATCACCAAAAAGGGGGAGATTGAAAGGAAAATAGGGTCAAACCTTTTCCTAAATGATTTTGGTGGTTGAATTGCCCAACACAAATAATTGGACTAACTATTTTGCTCTAGAACATAAGTTCTACAGGTGCCAAAGGTTCAACACAAACCAATAAAAAGATCTGAGTTAGGGTTCAAAAGAAAGGAGCAAAAGAAACCAAAGAGAACCCTGGTCTGGCGCATCGGACAGTGTCCAGTGCACCAGGGAGGATCGACTTCAAACTCTTCACCTTCGGGTTTCTCCAGGCGCACTCTGCTATAATTCACCGGACTATCCGGTGTGCCACCGAACTGTCCGGTGCACCAAGTGGAGCAATGGCTATCAGCGCAACGGTCGACTGCACAGTGCCCTGACAGAGCTACAGTTCGTGGCAGAAGTCAGAGCAGGCACCAGAGGCACACCTGAGAGCACCTAGAGGGGGGTGAATAGGTGATCCTGTAAAAACTTGAAACTTAATCCACAGCACTTGATTAGGAGTTAGCACAATTAAGCCAAGAGGAGAGCTTGCACAACACGATAACCACAAAGAGATCAACACAGAGATGGCACAGTGGTTTATCCCGTGGTTCGGCCAAGTCCAACACTTGCCTACTCCACATTGTGGCGTCCCAACGGACGAGGGTTGCAATCAACCCCTATGAAGCGGTCCAAAGACCCACTTGAATACCACGGTGTTTTGCTTTCACTTTACTATATCCCACTTGCGAGGAATCTCCACAACTTGGAGCCTCTCGCCCTTACACTTTGATGTTCACAAAGAAGCACGGAGTAAGGAAGGGATGAGCAACGCACACAAGACACGAAATCAGAGTACCAACACGCACACAAGTCACAACAAGAGCTCACAACACAACCCAACGAGTTCATAACTCAAATAGAGCTCTAGTTGCTATCACAAAGAATCAAATGCGCGGAATCGAAGTCTTGGTGCATAGGAATGCTTAGAGAATGCTTGGTGTACTCCTCCATGCGCCTAGGGGTCCCTTTTATAGCCCCTAAGGCAGCTAGGAGCCGTTGAGAGCATTCCAGGAAGGCAATTCTTGCCTTCTGTCGCCTGGTGCACCGGACAGTCCGGTGCACCACCGGACACTGTCCGGTGCGGATCTCTTTCCTTATTTGGCGAAGCCGACCATTACAGTCTTGGAGCCGTTGGCGCACCGGACACTGTCCGGTGCACACCGGACAGTCCGGTGTCCCTTTCGACCGTTGGCACTTGCCACGCGTCGCGCGCGGATTCTACGGCCGACCATTGGCCCGGCCGACTGTTGGCTCACCGGACAGTCCGGTGATTTATAGTCGTACGCCGCCGTCAAAGTCCCGAGAGCAGCCAGTTCGCCAGGGCCAGCCTGGCGCACCGGACACTGTCCGGTGCACCACCGGACAGTCCAGTGCACCCAGACTGAGCAGACTTTTGGCTGCTTCGAGCCAAGCTTTTCCAGTTGAATTTCCTCTGATTCTAACACTTAGACAAACAATGTACTAAGTCTAGAATCATACCTTTATATTGATTTGCACCTTATCCACAATTTGGCATAGTTTATCACTTAAGTGCTTGTGTTGGACACTAAATCACCAAAACACTTAGAAATGGCCCAAAGGCACATTTCCCTTTCAATCTCCCCCTTTTTGGTGATTTATGCCAACACAATAAAAAGCAACTAAAAGAATTGCAACATCAATGCAAATGAAAAGACAAAATTGTTTTGATTCAAATTTGGCATATATGGATCATTCTTTGCCACCACTTGGTTTGTTTTTGCAAATCAACCTCAATTTCCTATCTCTAAGTCAAACACACTTGTTGAAACACAAAGAGATATATTTCATGAGAGATTGATCAAGGATTTCAAAAACTCCCCCTTTTCCCATAATCGATCCTTCTCCCCACAAGAAGCCAACTTTTGATAATAAGAGACAAACAAGAGTATTTTGACAAACAAAAGTTCTAACTCTACTATTTTCAAAATTCTCAAGTGGTAGCTGATCCATTTCTTGCTTTGGCCTTATTTTCTCCCCCTTTGGCATCAAGCACCAAAACGAGATCAATTTTGGCCCTTTAACCCCATTGCCTCACCAAAATCTTCAACTAAGAGTAAATAGGCAATAAGAGGACAAAGATGAACTTGGAATTAGTTACTTTTTCATCGGAGTGCAGTGGAAGTATTGCATGGTCCAAGTCCACCTTTCCCTTTCAAACCTCCTTTGAGACTAAATTAAGAAAATTCAAGTACACAGTTAGTCTCAAAGGGTCAAGTTGTAGCACATCTCCCCCTAAATATGTGCATCACTTGCAAATGGACTTGTGAGGTCCGGGGAGTGCTTGTACAACTTGAGCACCATAAATAAACAACAAAATGCAATAATGAACATGATCAAGGCATAAACACATGTATGCTATGAATCAATCCAAGTTCCGCGAATCTAAGACATTTAGCTCACTACGCAGCTTGCAAAAGGTCTGCTCATCTAAAGGCTTGGTAAAGATATCGGCTAGCTGGTTCTTGGAGCTAACATGAAACACTTTGATATCTCCCTTTTGCTAGTGGTCTCTCAAAAAGTGATGCCGGATGTCTATGTGCTTTGTGCGGCTGTGTTCAACAGGATTATCCGCCAGGCGGATAGCACTCTCATTATCACATAGGAGAGGGACTTTGCTCAGATTGTAGCCAAAGTCCCTGAGGGTTTGCCTCATCCAAAGTAGTTGCGCGCAACACTGTCCTGCGGCAACATACTCGGCCTCAGCGGTGGATAGGGCAACAGAAGTTTGTTTCTTAGAGCTCCACAACACCAGGGACCTTCCTATGAATTGGCACGTCCCCGATGTACTCTTCCTATCGACCTTACATCCAGCATAGTCGGAGTCTGAATATCCAATCAAGTCAAAGGTAGACCCCTTTGGATACCAGATCCCGAAGCAAGGCGTAGCGACTAAATATCTAAGAATTCGCTTCACAGCCACTAAGTGACACTCCCTTGGATCGGATTGGAATCTAGCACACATGCATACACTAAGCATAATATCCGGTCTACTAGCACATAAATAAAGTAAAGACCCTATCATAGACCGGTATGCCTTTTGATCAACAAACTTACCTCCTTTGTTGAGGTCGGTGTGTCCGTCGGTTCCAATTGGAGTCTTTGCGGGCTTGGCGTCCTTCATCCCAAACCGCTTGATCAAGTCTTGTGTGTACTTCATTTGGGAGATGAAAGTCCCATCCTTGAGTTGCCTCACTTGGAACCCAAGGAAATAGCTTAACTCACCCATCATCGACATCTCAAACTTTTGAGTCATCACCTTGCTAAACTCTTCACAAGACTTTTGGTTAGTAGAACCAAATATTATGTCATCGACATAAATTTGGCACACAAAAAGATCACCATCACATGTCTTAGTAAAAAGAGTTGGATCGGCTTTCCCAACCTTGAAAGCATTAGCAATTAAAAAGTCTCTAAGGCATTCATACCATGCTCTTGGGGCTTGCTTAAGTCCATAGAGCGCCTTAGAGAGCTTACAGACGTGGTCGGGGTACCGTTCATCCTCGAAGCCAGGGGGTTGCTCCACGTACACCTCCTCCTTGATTGGCCCGTTGAGGAAAGCGCTCTTCACATCCATTTGGAACAACCTGAAAGAATGGTGAGTGGCATATGCTAGCAAAATACGAATGGTCTCTAGCCTAGCCACAGGAGCAAAAGTCTCCTCAAAGTCCAAACCTGCGACTTGGGCATAACCTTTTGCCACAAATTGTGCCTTGTTCCTTGTCACCACCCCGTGCTCGTCTTGTTTGTTGCGGAACACCCACTTGGTTCCCACAACATTTTGCTTGGGATGAGGCACCAGTGTCCAAACTTCATTTCTCTTGAAGTTGTTGAGCTCCTCCTGCATGGCCAACACCCAGTCTGGATCTAGCAAGGCCTCCTCTACCCTGAAAGGCTCAATAGAAGAGACAAAAGAGTAATGCTCACAAAAATTAACTAATCGAGACCGAGTTGTTACTCCCTTGCTAATGTCACCCAAAATCTGGTCGACGGGATGATCCCTTTGAATCATCGCTCAGACTTGAGTTGGAGGTGCTGGTTGTGCTTCTTCCTCCCTTACATGATCATCTTGTGCTCCCCCTTGATCATACGCCTCCTCTTGATGAACCTGTTCATCGTCTTGAGTTGGGGGATGCACCATTGTTGAGGAAGAAGGTTGATCTCGCTCATTTTGTTCCTGCGGCCGCACATCTCCAATTGCCATGGTGCGTATTGCGGCTGTTGGAACGTCTTCTTCATCTACATCATCAAGATCAACAACTTGCTCTTTTGGAGAGCCATTAGTCTCATCAAATACAACGTCGCTAGAGACTTCAACCAAACCCGATGATTTGTTGAAGACCCTATACGCCTTTGTATTTGAGTCATAACCTAACAAAAACCCTTCTACGGCTTTGGGAGCAAATTTGGAATTTCTACCTTTCTTCACTAGAATGTAGCGTTTACTCCCAAAAACTCGAAAATACGAAACATTGGGTTTGTTACCGGTTAGTAGCTCATACAAAGTCTTCTTGAGGAGGCGATGAAGGTAGACCCGGTTGATGGCGTGGCAAGCCGTGTTCACGGCTTCCGACCAGAAGCGCTCGGGGGTCTTGAACTCTCCAAGCATCATCCTCGCCATGTCTATAAGCGTCCTGTTCTTCCTCTCTACCACACCATTTTGCTGTGGTGTGTAGCGAGCGGAGAACTCGTGCTTGATTCCTTCCTCCTCAAGATACTCCTCCACTTGAAGGTTCTTGAACTCGAACCCATTGTCGCTCCTTATCTTCTTCACCTTGAGCTCAAACTCGTTTTGAGCTCTCCTTAGGAAGTGCTTGAGGGTCCCTTGGGTTTCAGATTTATCCTGCAAAAAGAATACCCAAGTGAAGCGGGAAAAGTCATCAACTATAACAAGACCATACTTACTTCCTCCTATGCTTAGATAGGCGACGGGTCCGAAGAGGTCCATATGAAGTAACTCCAGGGGTCTTGATGTTGTCATCACATTTTTGGCATGATGAGAGCTTCCCACCTGTTTCCCTGCTTGACAAGCTGCACAAGGTCTATCTTTTTCGAAAGTAACATTAGTTAGACCTATCACGTGTTCTCCCTTTAGAAGCTTGTGAAGGTTCTTCATCCCCACATGTGCTAAGCGGCGATGCCACAGCCAGCCCATGCTAGTCTTAGCAATTAAGCATGCATCTAGACCAGCCTCCTCTTTTGCAAAATCAACTAAATAGAGTTTGCCGTCTAATACACCCTTAAAAGCTAATGAACCATCACTTCTTCTAAAGACAGACACATCTACATTTGTGAATAGATAATTATATCCCATATTACATAATTGACTTACGGATAACAAATTATATCCAAGCGACTCTACTAAGAATACATTAGAAATAGAGTGCTCATTTGAGATTGCAATCTTGCCTAAGCCTTTAACCTTGCCTTGATTCCCGTCACCGAATATGATTGAATCTTGGGAATCTTTATTCTTGACGTAGGAGGTGAACATCTTCTTCTCCCCGTCATGTGGTTTGTGCATCCGCTGTTGATAATCCAGCTTGATCCCCCGGATGCATAAACCTGCAAGGCAAATTTAGGCTTGGGTCTTAGGTACCCAACTCTTGTTGGGTCCTACAAGGTTAGTGACAATATCCTTAGGGATCCAAATGCAAGTTTTATCTCCCTTGCATTTTGCCCCTATTTTCCTAGCAATCACCTTCCTATCCTTTCTACAAATCGCAAATGAAGCATTGCAAGCAAGCATGATAAATTGTAGAGGTTCATTTATTATTTTCCTAGAAACATGAACAACATTTCTTCTAGGCATGTGATTAATAACATTTCTCCTAGCTAAATTTCTATCATGCATAATAGAAGAACTAGAAGCAACCATGGCATGAGAACCAAAAGCATCATAACTTCTATAAACATTTCTAGAATGTCTCCTATCATGATACATGAAGGCATGGTTCTTTTGAGCACTACTAGCCATAGGGGCCTTCCCTTTCTCCTTGGAGGAGATGGAAGCCTTATGGCTTGTTAAGTTCTTGACTTCCCTCTTGAAGCCAAGACCATCCTTAATTGAGGGGTGTCTACCAATCGTGTAGGCATCCCTTGCAAATTTTAGCTTGTCAAATTCACTCTTGCTAGTCTTAAGTTGGGCATTAAGACTAGCCACTTCATTATTTAATTTAGAAATGCAAACTAGGTGTTCACTACAAGCATCAACATTAAAATCTTTGCACCTATTGCAAATCATAACATGTTCTACACAAGAGTTAGATTTATTTGCTACTTCTAGTTTAGCATTTAAATCATCATTAACACCTTTTAAAGTAGAAATGGTTTCATGACAAGTAGATAGTTCACAAGAAAGCATTTCATTCCTTTTAACTTCTAGAACAAGAGAATTTTGTGCACTAACAAATTTATCATGCTCTTCATATAAAAGGTCCTCTTGTTTTTCTAGTAATCTATTCTTATCATTCAAAGCATCAATCAATTCATTAATCTTATCAATCTTAGTTCTATCTAAGCCCTTGAATAAGCATGAAGAGTCTATTTCATCATCATCACTAGACTCATCCTCGCTTAAAGAAACATAAGTAGTATTGTTTCGAGTACATACCTTCTTCTCCTTTGCCATGAGGCATGTGTGATGCTCATTTGGGAAGAGGGATGACTTGTTGAAGGCGGTGGCGGTGAGTCCTTCGTTGTCGGAGTCGGACGAGGAGCAATCCGAATCCCACTCCTTTCCAAGATGTGCCTCGCCCTTTGCCTTCTTGTAGTTCTTCTTCTTTTCCCACTTTCCACTCTTCTTTTCCTGGTCACTATCATTATCAGGACAATTAGCGATAAAATGACCAATCTTACCACATTTGAAGCAGGAGCGCTTCCCCTTCGTCTTGTTCTTGTTGGGGTTCTCCTTGCGACCCTTTAGTGTCGTCTTGAACCGCTTGATGATAAGGGCCATTTCTTCCTCATTAAGCCCGACCGCCTCAACTTGCGCCACCTTGCTAGGTAGCGCCTCCTTGCTCCTTGTCGCTTTGAGAGCAACAGTTTGAGGCTCGTGGATTGGGCCATTCAATGCATCATCCACGTATCTCGCCTCCTTGATCATCATCCCCCCGCTTACAAATTTCCCAAGAATTTCTTCGGGCGACATCTTGGTGTACCTAGGATTTTCACGAATATTGTTTACCAGATGTGGATCAAGTACAGTAAAGGACCTTAGCATTAGGCGGACGACGTCGTGGTCCGTCCATCGCGTGCTTCCATAACTCCTTATTTTGTTGACGAGGGTCTTGAGCCTGTTGTACGTTTGGGTTGGCTCCTCCCCCCTTATCATCGCGAATCTCCCGAGTTCGCCTTCCACCAACTCCATCTTGGTGAGCATGGTGACGTCGTTCCCCTCATGTGAGATCTTGAGGGTGTCCCAGATCTGCTTGGCATTGTCCAAGCCGCTCACCTTATGGTACTCGTCCCTGCACAATGAGGCTAACAACACAGTAGTAGCTTGTGCATTTTTATGAATCTGTTCATTGATAAACAAAGGACTATCTGAGCTATCAAATTTCATTCCACTCTCTACTATCTCCCATATACTAGGATGGAGAGAGAACAAGTGACTACGCATTTTGTGACTCCAAAATCCGTAGTCCTCTCCATCAAAATGAGGAGGTTTACCAAGTGGAATGGAGAGTAAATGAGCATTGGTACTTTGAGGAATACGAGAATAATCAAAAGAGAAGTTTGAATTAACCGTCTTCTTTTTCTCATAATCGTTGTCGTCGTCCTTTTGGGAAGAAGAGGATTCGTCGCTGTCGTAGTAGACTATCTCTTTGATGCGCCTTGTTTTCTTCTTCCTCCCATCTTTTCTTTTGTGGCTTGAGCCCGAGTCAGTAGGCTTGTCCTCCTTTGGATCATTGACAAAGGACTCCTTCTCCTTGTCGTTGACCACCATCCCCTTGCCCTTAGGATCCATCTCTTTGGGCGATTAGTCCCTTTCTTGAAGAGAACGACTCTGATACCAATTGAGAGCACCTAGAGGGGGGGTGAATAGGTGATCCTGTAAAAACTTGAAACTTAATCCACAAAACCTTATTAGGAGTTAGCACAATTAAGCCAAGAGGAGAGCTTGCACAACACGATAACCACAAAGAGATCAACACAGAGATGGCACAGTGGTTTATCCCGTGGTTCGGCCAAGTCCAACACTTGCCTACTCCACGTTGTGGCGTCCCAACGGACGAGGGTTGCAATCAAGCCCTTTCAAGCGGTCCAAAGACCCACTTGAATACCACGGTGTTTTGCTTTCACTTTACTATATCCCACTTGCGAGGAATCTCCACAACTTGGAGCCTCTCGCCCTTACACTTTGATGTTCACAAAGAAGCACGGAGTAAGGAAGGGATGAGCAATGCACACAAGACACGAAATCAGAGTACCAACATGCACACAAGTCACAACAAGAGCTCACAACACAACCCGACGAGTTCACAACTCAAATAGAGCTCTAGTTGCTATCACAAAGAATCAAATGCGCGGAATCGAAGTCTTGGTGCTTAGGAATGCTTAGAGAATTCTTGGTGTACTCCTCCATGTGCCTAGGGGTCCCTTTTATAGCCCCAAGGCAGCTAGGAGCCGTTGAGAGCATTCCAGGAAGGCAATTCTTGCCTTCTGTCGCCTGGCGCACAGGACAGTCCGGTGCACCACCGGACACTGTCCGGTGCGGATCTCTTTCCTTATTTGGCGAAGCCGACCGTTGCAGTCTTGGAGCCATTGGCGCACCGGACACTGTCCGGTGCACACCGGACAGTCCGGTGTCCCTTCCGACCGTTGGCACTTGCCACGCGTCGCGCGCGGATTCTGCGGCCGACCGTTGGCCTGGCCGACTGTTGGCTTACCGGACAGTCCAGTGTACCACCGGACAGTCCGGTGATTTATAGCCGTACGCCGCCGTCGAAGTCCCGAGGGCCGCCAGTTCGCCAGAGCCAGCCTGGCGCACCGGACACTATCCGGACAGTTCGGTGCACCCAGACTGAGCAGACTTTTGGCTGCTTCGAGCCAAGCTTTTCCAGTTGAATTTCCTCTGATTCTAACACTTAGACAAACATGTTAGCACACAAAAACCAATGTACTAAGTCTAGAATCATACCTTTATATTGATTTGCACCTTATCCACAATTTGACATAGTTTATCACTTAAGTGCTTCTGTTGGACACTAAATCACCAAAACACTTAAAAATGGCCCAAAGGCACATTTCCCTTTCAACACCGGACAGTGAACAGTGCCTGTCCGGTGCGGCACCGGACTGTCCGGTGCACCAAGATGTCAGGGCTCCAACGGTCGAAACCGTCAGAACCCTAACGGTTGGGTGACGTGGCTGGCGCACCGGACTGTCCGGTGCACCCATTGACAACAGCCCAACCCCAACGGTTGGTTTGGTGGTTGGGGCTATAAATACCCCCAACCACCACCATTCAAGGCATCCAAGTTTTCCAGCCATTGCATTCAATACAAGAGCTCTAGACTTCACTCCAAGACACAAACAAGAGATCAAATCCTCTCCCAAGTCCAAATCACTCCCAACACTTCGTGACTAGTGAGAGAGAGATTTTCTTGTGCATTTGATTTCTTGTCGCTTGGATCACTTTTCTTCTTCCCCATTCTTGTTCTCAACACCTTTGTAATCAAAGCAAGATACACCAAGTTGTGGTGGTCCTTGTGGGGTCTAAGTGACCCAATTGATTGAGGAGAAAAGCTCACTCGGTCCAGGTGACCGTTTGAGAGAGGGAAAGGGTTGAAAGAGACCCGGTCTTTGTGACCACCTCAACGGGGAGTAGGTTTGCAAGAACCGAACCTCGGTAAAACAAATCACTGTGTCATCCACTCTATTTCTTTGGTTGATTTGTTTTCACCCTCTCTTTTGGACTCGACTTTATTTCTAATGCTAACCCTGGCTTGTAGTTGTGCTTAAAGTTTATAAATTTCAGATTTGCCTATTCACCCCCCCCCCCTCTAGGCGACTTTTACATGCTGATCCCCTCTCTGATATAAAGATTTGACCCAAACAGTTATATTGAATTCCAGCAATGTACATCTTCTATATTGTGTTTTTTCTCTATGTCTGCTCATGTTTCATTTTCCAGCAGATAATTTTGAGCCACAGAAGATTTATCTCATCCTCCGAACCTGGGGTGAACTATGCAGATAGTAGGCTGAAGCTTGTTGCTAGTTCCCATGAAGGATTTCCTGGTCCTGTTGATGCGAAGCTGTGAGAGGAGAGGATGAACCATCCAAAGGGATCTACAGTGGATGACAAGGGTAGCATCTATGTGGCCGATGCCATGAACGTGGCTATTAGGAAGAACAGTACATGTGGTGCCACTCGGCGTGTGGGGCTGTGGTTTCGCTACACTTGGTTCTGCTGTTTTTTCTGGTTATTCTGGCCCATTGGGGTAAACGGAGTGAACGAGTTAGCCAGTTTTGATGGAGATTTATCGTGTGTTTTAGCTGACTTTTCAGATTCACGAGACTCTTAGTACAGCTAGGATAGCATGACAATTAGGAGATTTATACTTAGTTGCCTGATGAAGTGATACATGAAGTTGTTGTGGTTCTGTTCTCTGTAACTAGGCACAAAACAGATTGTTCGTCTTATATGCTACATTTTTATGTTCATCCTATCTGATTTATTGTAGTGCGGCATGGGACCTAGTGAGCCGGCTTGCAAAGGAGGAGGTGGCTGTGACTACGTACATGCAACAAGAGGAAGAGAGAGTCAGCACTTTCCTAGACGACCTCTTGGAATTCTACCAAAGTCAAAGGTTGAAAACATGCTCCCTCACTACCGGAATCAGTTCCTTTGCCGTGTGTTCTACACACACGGCAAAGGCTAGTTTACACTCGGCAAAGGCTTTGCCGAGTGTAACACTCGGCAAAGAAAGCTCGGCGAACTGTACATCGGCAACAACATCTTTGCCGAGTACTTTTTGTCGGGCACTCGGCAAAGACTTTGCCGAGTGCCATTTGGCACTCGGCAAAGAAAAGTCACCGTCACGGCGCCAAGTGACGGTGACGGATCCTTTGCCGAGTGCCTACGGCGACACTCGGCAAAGACTGGTCCAGTGGACCCCACAGCCAGTCCCTGTGCCGAGAGCTCTAGTAGGCACTCGGCAAAGGAGGTTTCTTTGCCGAGTGTCTGGTGGACTGGCACTCGGCAAAGAACCCTCCAGTGGGCCCCTTTGCCAGTCCCTTTGCCGAGTGCCTTGGCAATGGCACTCGGCACAGATGTCTTTGCCGGTTCCCAGGTTTCCTTCTTTGCCGAGTGCCGTTTTCAGCACTCGGCAAAGATGGCTTTACCGGTTCCCAGGTTGCCATCTTTGCCGAGTGCCGTGGTCATAGCACTCGGCAAAGCAACCCTTTGCCGAGTGTTACACTCGGCAAAGTGACCAGAATGTCCCTTTTTTATTTGCTTTTGTTGTTCCATCCAAACAAACAAAAGATATATATCATTCACATCACATTATATATCAAGCACATCATAGAATGAACACATTTATCATCAACACCATATATATCACAAAGTCTCAGTAAAGTCTCACAAAACAGATCACAAGTCTCACTAAAGTCAGGATCATCACAAAACAGATACAAGTCTGCATCATCACTAACATCACCAAGTATCTCACAAGATAAAGTGTAAATAACATCACCAACACTCATAAAGGTAAGTCTGGATCATCACAAAACAAATCATCAACGAGGTGGGCATCTGGACTGGTTCGGCGAAGGGCTGGACGAAGCATGAGGGTTGTTCGACGCCGCCGATTGACCCTGCACAGAGAAGAGATTGTATGTGTGAGAACATATGAATATATATCATGCAGTACTAAAATTTTGATACTCACAGGAGTAGTGAACTCTGTAGGGTCAGCTGCAGGGAACAACGGAGGTGGTGGAGCATGACCCTGTGCGGCGCCAAGGCTCTGCATGTACGCGAACATCTCCGCCATCCTCTTCTCCAGCTCCTCACGTTGCCTCCTCTCATCATCTAGCTGAGTCTGTAATATTTCGCCCTAATGTTACGATAATGCAAAGAGAAGATATATAAAAATCAATGAACGATGAATAGATAAGGAATAACCTGGAGTTGCTGGATACGATGCTGTGAGGTGTCCTGCCGAGGTCGTATGGCTGGGCTCGCGCTCGTGCTCCTTGCTCGCACCTGAGAGAGAGTGGGAGTGGAGGACGAGTCGATTGCCCCGTCGGCAATCCAGTACCGCCCATGCCTCTTGCCTCCTCCGACCCTCATGAGGACATCTCCGTCGATGTCCTCGGTCCTCGGATCGTAATCTGGCCCATGGACCTCCTTGGCCATTGCGGTGTACTCACTGAGTCGGCTGTGGATGGCGGGGTTGGTGTACGCCTCGGGCCCGTCATCCGGGTTGTAGGTGACGTCGGACGTCGCCTTCCCCTTGTGGGCCATGGCATATGCCGAGAACGTGGAGCAAGGCGCGCCACCATGTGCCGCCGACTGCGAGAAAACCAACGATATGGTTAGAAATCATGTCTAATCGAAAGTTATATACCTAAATAAAAAAGAGCGCGTACCCATGCTTCCGCGTATTTGCCCAGGCTGCGGCTGCCTTGATGGTGGGAGGGACCTTGCATCAGCAAACGCCGTTCCCGGCTAGCGTTGTGCGCCTCGTCCCACTCAGCCGAGCACCACCTCTGCACCATCTTCTCCCAGCACTCAGGATGTGCGGCGCACCAATGAGGAATCATCTAAAAAAATATAAGTACACCGCATATCAGAAGATAAGAATAAGCATATTTAGTACCAATAATAAAGTTTTGTATTTACCTGCAAGTACTGGTCCGCAGTCAATGACATGGTTCGGGCGTCCTTCTTGTTCACCTTCTCCCCAAGGACGGAGCCGTGGTAACTGACGATGGCCTGGATGCGCGCCTCGTAGTGCATGTCCACGACGAGCTTCTTACAGCACGTCGTAGACACCACATCCGCCCTGGCCTCGTATCCAGCATCGCACCTGAAGAAATCCTACATACAAAGACGATGTATCCATACATTATTTCAAGAATATGCAACAAATGCGACTTATTAAACAATATAGTGCGAGGAAGACTTACCCACAACTCTTGCTTCACCCGCTCCGCCTTGTTGTTGAATTGTCTGCCGTCCCGATCTACTGCATCGGGGGCGACGGCGTAGTGGTCGAAGGTGTATGCTGGGCTCGTCACTCCGGCGTACTCGACAAGTCCAGGGAAGTGTTCCCGGCATAGAAGGCCGAGGATGCCATTGGGGTTGCGGCCTTGACCCCCTGCAGTCTCCAAAACCATCCAAGACCTGTCCAAGTGATTAAGATGAAGTATTAGTTTCTATTATTAATTTGAACATATAATATGAAAAAGCAGCAACAACATCTAAAGTTACCTACCTCTCTCCATCGGGTCGTATCAGCGGACGTCTGTCACGAAGTATGGGTCGCTTAGGTAGGCTCGTGGGACCTCGCAGGTAGATACTCCTCGAACCTGAGGAGCCAGAACCTGAGACGTCCTGCTGAGCGGCGTCGTCGTCGTCGTCCTGCTGTGCCGCATCGACAGCGGCTTGCTGCTCCACCTGCTGCTGTACGGCGTCGTCCTGCTGCGCCTCCTCCTCCGTCCTACGGGTGCTCCTCCTCCCCCTCCCCCTCCCCCTCCTCGTCCTCGTCCCACCGCCCACCATCTTTGTCCAACAACCTGCAATTAAGAGTAAACAATTAAGCACAGATAAAAAAATATGTATTTAGAAACATATGCAAAATAAATGAAATATAGCATTACATCGATTAAAAATAATCTTCATATGTGTCCGGGTTAGCCGGATCACAAGTGTCATCATCACTATCAACCATTTCATAGTCAACATCATCTGAAGGCACAATTTCGTCATTGGCATTGCCTTCAAGTATTTCTAAGTCATTCTCATTTTGCACCTCATCATCCTCGTCATCAACAACCATTTCAATATCTACTTCCATTCCGATCGCTTCGGTTAAGTCTATCTCAAATTGCCCTTCGAGCCCATCTTCTTGGAAGAACTCTCCGTCATATGTGTCCGGGTCTAAGTTATAATCTTCATCGTTTGGAACAGGTAATTTAGCGTGCGGTGATACCTTATACACAACATCCCAACCCTTAAGATGTTGTTTCGTTTGGCACGCATATGGAAGATAATACACTTGTGTGGCCTGTTGGGCCACAATATAGACATCGTCTCCTGTTAAGGTGGAATCCTATCGAATTTCGACTATCCCAAGATTAGAATGTGTCCGTCTCGTAACTTCAGGGTCAAACCAATGGCATTTGAATATCACTGGAGTAAGAGGTTTGGAACCATAAAAATTGAGTTCATATATTTCTTCAATTCTTCCATAATACTCGACCTCGTCAAGCCCGGGCGTAAAGACTCCAGAACACGTGGTTTTTCGATTGGGCCGACTTTGGTCGTAGCTTGTTGTGCGAAAACGGTATCCATTGACGTCATACCCAGAAAATTTCCTGACCCTATAGGCAAAGCCATTGGCTACTTGTCTCAACTCGGCACTCATAGACGGCTCTCTTTGGCCCTGCAAGTTCAAACACGCTAGATTGTTATATTATTCGCACGTAAGAGCAACTTGGAATAACAAACTAAGCACGTACCTTATGTTTAAACCAGGAAATGAAATCGGGCAATCCATTTCCCGCACCCTTTCTAAGAAGGGTATCATATTCCTGTGGAGTTGGGTCCCTTGATCGACGCCAGAATTCATGAAGAAATTGCTCCATGTATGGCGTCACCTCTTCAAGGTTGGTCAATACATATAGCATGATATGGCGCCACTCTTCATGTCTCAGGGTCTTGGTGGTCGAACCACTCGCGCTTCCGAGTTGCCCTCGAAAAATGCTGAGGTTCGATTCATTGCCGCCATCATTGTAACGAGGGGGTGGATTATGCACGCTCGGCAGTTTGTCACCATAGTAAGTTGTTGTGAAGTTTGACACCTCCTCCAGTATGTATGCCTCTGCAATGGAAGCCTCGATTTTGCATTTATTTCTACATTTCTTTCGGATACTCTTTAGACATCTCTCGATTGGATAGCACCAACGTCCCTGCACGGGCCCCCCCATTCGTGCCTCATACGGGAGATGAATAATCAAATGCTGCATCGGATTGAAGAAGCCGGGTGGAAAGATCTTCTCCAGCTTACACAGTAACACGGGTGCCATCCTTTCCAAGTTTGCAATCATGGTCCGAGCTAACTCTTTTGCACAAAGCTGGCGGAAGAAATAGCTCAACTCTGCAAGCGCTAGCCAGACATGCTCAGGGACATAGCCTCGAACCATCGCCGGAAGAATTCGTTCAATCCATATGTGGAAGTCATGACTCTTCATCCCTAAGACTCGCAGAGTAGATAAGTTCACCCCCCCTACTAAGGTTAGCTGCATACCCATCAGGGAACATTAACATCTTGATCCACTGTAGTACTTCCTTCCTCTGGGCCCTGCTCAGGACGAAATCGGCCTTAGGCCTTCTCCATGTCTTACCACCACTAGGCGGCTTCATCTCTTGGTTTGGTCTATCACATAACTCTGCCAGATCCACTCTTGCCTTTACGTTATCCTTTGACTTATCAGGAATCTCCATAATTGTTGCCCAAAGTGCCTCAGCGACATTCTTTTCAGTGTGCATCACGTCAATGTTGTGTGGAAGGAGCAGATCATCATAATAGGGGAGCCGAGTCAAGCCCGACTTATGTGTCCACATATGTTGCTCACCATATCCCACAAAACCACCTTCTGGGTTGGCCACGAGACCATCTATCTGTTCGCGAACTTCGGCACCAGTCATCATTGCAGGTGGGCGGTCTGTCACCATGACACCTTTCGTAAAGTTCTTGATGTCTAGTCGGAATGCATGGTCAGGAGGGAGAAATTGTCGATGTTTATCGAATGACGAATATTTGCCACCCTTCTTCAACCAAATGAACCTAAGAGCTTCCTTGCAAACTGGGCATGGGAACTTACCGTGAACACACCAGGCGCAAAATAGCCCATACGCCGGAAAGTCATGCATGGAGTACTGGTACCAAACATGCATTTTGAAGTTTGTCTTCGTAGCTCGGTCGTACGTCCATACCCCTTCCTCCCAAGCACGGACCAATTCATCAATCAAAGGCTCCATGTACACGCCCATTTTATTCCCCGGGTGTCCAGGAATTATCAACGACACGAATATGTTCTGTCTTTGAAAGCATACGCCGGGGGGGAGATTGATGGGGATAACAAACACGGGCCAACATGTGTATGGGGCAGCGGTCATTCCATAGGGATTGAACCCATCTGTGGCCAGCGCAACACGAACATGTCGAGCCTCTTTGGCTTTCTCATGGTGAATGGCATCAAAGTGGGTCCATGCTTCACCATCGGATGCGTGAACCATCTTGTCAGGATTGTATCGTTTGCCTTTTTTGTGCCATGTCATCTGTTTCGCGGATTCCTCTGTCATGTATAGACGCTGGATCCTCGGTATGAACGGAAGGTGGCGTAGGATTGTCACGGGGATGTCGAGCTGCCTCTTCTGTCCATCACCAGAGTCTACCTCCATGAACCTAGACGATTTACACTTCGGACAGTACTTTGCCTCAGTGTGTTCTTTCCTAAATAGGACACAGCCCTTCGGACAAGCATGTATCTGCTCATACGTCATCTTGAGTGCACGAAGGAGTTTCTGTGCCTCGTACATGCTCTTTGGCAGAACGTGATCCTCCGGAAGCAGGCTGCCAATAACTGTCAACAAACCATCGAAGGCGTCTCGACTCATGCTATACTGCGACTTGAATGCCATTATACGCCCAATGGCATCCAATTGATAAACCTTTGTCTTGCCGTGAAGGGGTTTCTGTGCCGCGTCAAACATGTCGTAGAATGCCTTTGCGGTCGCCTCTGGCTCGTCCTCCATACGTCCTTCGGCGAACTGTGCCTCGTGATAGTCGTTCAACATGTCTGCTACCCCGGCATCAGCATCGTAATCCTCGACGCGTTGTCTCACCACCTCCTCTCTCGTGCGATGCGCTTCACCATGGAAGATCCACCGAGTATAGTCCGGCGTAAATCCATTCTTCCAAATATGTTCTACCATGGCCTTCTTTGGTTTTCTTTTCTGGTTGTCACATTTGCTGCACGGACAAGGGACTAGGCTAGCTCCTTTAGCAGCTTCGCCATATGCCCGTTCCACGAAAGCATCGGTCTTCCTAATCCATTCTGGGGTGACATCATTACGTCGAACGCGGCCCGTGTACATCCACTCACGGTCCTCCATCCTCTAACATATATAACCGAGTATAGTTTAATATAGACATGTAATGCATGTACACTACGTTCCTACCTTCTAATAGGTGAGGATAGGTCCTAATCCCACCCGCGGTTGCGTAGATGGAGTTAGTTTCCATGCTCTACTCCGATCCGAGATAGAATTTCGGCAGCACCTCCCCGCTGTTCTCCGGATACACGTCCTGGCAGGGAGAGTGTACTGTCCGGAGAACAACAGGGAGGTGACGCCGAAACTCTTTCTCGGACCGGAGTAGAGCATGGAAACTAACACCATCTACGCAACCGCGGGCTGTCCAAAAAACGTGGACAATTCGAAACTGATACATTTGTAGATATGCAAAGATCTGCATATCTACACCGTATCTCTTTCGAACGGGAGACGCCTAACTGGGTTACGTGATCTACGACCATGATGCGGAAATAGAGGTTATACCTAGGGTGGCGGTGGAGTCAGGCTAGTGGGGCTGTGGCGGGTCGGTGCAGTGGCGACGCGACGCGGTGCAGGCAGACCCGCAGTGGCTAGGAAGACAAGTATCTTCTCTGTAAAAAATAAACGAGGTGGTCAAAAAAAATCGGCAGCACTTCCCCTGTACGGGGAGATTTCCAAAACCTGCAAATAGATCTAACAGCACGATGGCTGACACGCACATATACAAACGACACGATGAATGCAAGTCACATCTAAGTGGCATCCATATCCACCATCACACATATTTCAACGGCATCCATATCCATCATCACATTATGCCAAATTAACACAAATAGTATAAACTCTCTAAACACACATACTAAACTAATTAAACTCACGAAAATCACTAAATCCACTAAACACATATACTATAAACTCAATAAATACATACTAAACTAATTAAACTTATTATACTCACTAATGTACGGGTCGGCGATGGCGGCGGCGCGACGACGGTGGCGGGGCACGGCGGTGGGGAGGCCGACGGTGGCGGGGCACGGCGGCGCGACGACCGTAACGGCGCGTGGGGAGGCCGGGCGGCTTGACGGGCGGCGCCGGCGTCGAGCCGAGAGAGTGGGGCGGGCGGTGGGAGCGGGCGGCGTTCGCGGGCGGCGAGGGGCGGGTGAGGGGCGGCGGCGAGGGGCGGGCGGCGTTCGCGGGCGGCGGAGGGGCGGGCGACGGAGCGGCGGGCGGCGGTGGGAGCTGCGGCGAGGGGCGGGCGTGGGGCGGGCGGCGGAAGAGAGAAGTGAAAGGAGAGAAAGAGAGAAGGAAGGCTGTCGGGTGGTTAAATTACATTCTTTGCCGAGTGCCCGATCGCGGGCACTCGGCAAAGATTTTTTAAAAATTTTAAAATAAACTTTGCTGAGTGCCGGATCGCGGGCACTCGGCAAAGACGCCTTTGCCGAGTGCCGGATCGCGGGCACTCGGCAAAGACGCCTTTGCCGAGTGCCGGATCGCAGAGCACTCGGCAAAGATGTGTTGTACAAACTTTGCCGAGTGCTCAAGGACAGGCACTCGGCAACGTCGTCTTTGCCGAGTGCTATCTTACCAGCACTCGGCAAAGTATATTTTATTTTTTTTATTTTTGGCAACCAAACTTTTTGTTGTGTGTTCCTACACTATGTAGACCTACAAGTACCATTTTGGTACAATTATAAAAGTGTTTTTTATAACTATTAGATTTAGTTCGTTTATTTGAATTTCTTCGGAAAATTCATATTTGAACTGCAGGTCACTCGAAACTTGGGAAATCGTGCATGCAAAAATGATATCTGTCCTATTTAGCACAAGTTACGACCGATTCCATGAGCGGACCGGAAACTTCGAGCAACATGCTAACTAAACATGGTCATGAACTTGCCATCCACATGTTTAAAAATTGTATAAAACACAAACAAAGTCAGAAAATCATGAAACTTGGCCACGTGTCATGATATCATATGTTCAGGTTGTGATAAAAAATTGAGAATGTTTGGACAAAGTTGTGAGACACTATGTGTAGAAACCTAAGAGAACTACACATGAAATCATAGAGTTTCAATGAGGATCTCTTAGGTTTGTACACATAGCACGTCATAGTTTTCTGGAATTTTTTTCAATTTTTTATCGCAGCCTGTACATATGATATCATGACACGTGGACAAGTTTCAGGATTTTCTGACTTTGTTTGTGTTTTATACAATTTTTAAACATGTGTATGGCAAGTTCACGGCCATGTTTAGTGAGCATGTTGCTCGAAGTTTCCGGTCCGCTCCTTGAATCGGTCGTAACTTATGTTAAGTAACATGAATATCATTTTTGCATGCACGGTTTTCCAAGTTTCGAGTGACCTACAGTTCAAATCTAAATTTTCCGAAGAAATTCAAATAAACGAACTAAATCTACTAACGATTGAAAGCTCTGTTAAAATTGTCCACAAATGATACATGTAGGTCTACATAGTGTAGGAACATACCACAAAAATTTTGATAGACAAAATAAAAAAATAAAAATATACTTTGCCGAGTGTCCAGAGATGACACTCGGCAAAGTATGCTTTGCCGAGTGCCTACTATGTGGCACTCGGTACAGAACCTCTTTGCCGAGCGCCAACGGCTGGCACTCGGCAAAGACTGACGGCCGTCAGCTTTGGGACGGCCGCTGACGGCCATTTGCCGAGAGCTCCCTTTGCCGAGTGTTTAGCACTCGGCAAAGTTGTCTTTGCCGAGTGTCGTTCTGTGCCGAGTGTTCAGCCCTCGGCAAAGCACGGTTTGCCGAGTGCCTAGCTTTACCGAGCGCGGCACTCGGCAAAGACTTCTTTGCCGAGTGCCCGACAAAAGGCACTCGGCAAAGAGGCCAACACTCGGCAAAGCCTCGGATTCCGGTAGTGCCTTTCTAGATCTCGTGTCTTTTTGTTGATGGTCGTCTTGTGTGCATATCCTCTATGCTTTTCGCGTTCTTATCAATTGGTGTAAAATAGCTAAACATGTAAAATAAGAAGTATCAACCATTTCATTGCATAGTTTGGAGGTATAAAAATAGAACAATTGGTCACCTCATGTGTATCTCTACTTAAGCGTCGGGGATGATGTGTGACAGAGGTGGACGTTGCCTTCCAGTGGGACTCATTTGGTTCACATGTTTACAAAACCTAATAGCGTTGCAATAATGTTCTAAACATAGTGTTGCAATAATGTACTAAACATCTGTGCTCAGTCTTCGTAGAAATGAATGTTGATATGTGCCATTTAAGGATCCATATGTTGCATTCTACAGAGTGGCGTAATCATAATTTAATAGTTGTGTATTCGCTGTGTTTTTTATTTTTCCAATACAATGCATATAAAAAATATCAATATGAAACTGAAGAAAATTTACTGTGACTTTAATTTGTGTGCTTTGGAGAGTCCACCCATTTTGTTCAATGTGAAACTTTCGTCTATTGGTCTATTTTTGTCCCCTTTTCCTTTATTTTTGCAATATAGCTATTAACATGTTAAATGCTAATTGCAGGCTGCCACTGGGGAATAACTTGCCTAGTCACTTCATTCAAAGGTTATAGTAACAGTCTAAGATTGAGATTTGTTTTTGTCCATGTCATTATGAAATTTGGAAACCATTTTTCATTACTGTAAGCAAGTTTGAATCAGGTTCCCATTGAGTAAATAATTTATAATTATCTTGTGCCTTTAACTACATCATTAGATTAGTGATGGATGTATTGTCTATCCCATCAACCGATGATGAACAAATAGTTGTTGGAGGTGGTCATTCAGCAAGCATATCTATTCGTGTAGCTGGTAAGGACCTTATAATACACCTAGAATTAGTTCATAATTTCATCTTCGAATATTGTTGATTTCCTCTTATGATATGTTTGCTGGATTTGGGGGGAGTGGAGTAGTTGGGTAGTTTTTCTGAATAAGGCTGATGAGGAGCTTGATAGATAGGTTTTAGGGGAAAATATGTTTGTGATGCAGTCTTTGATTTTTTATCGCCCACATATTAGCAGTCATCTGCTTTAAAATTGTTAAATAGTCTCTTGTCACTACATCTATGCTTGTTACTGGTTACCCCCTGCACCCAAACACATACACACTGAAAGTAATAATAGATCCTCTTCTGAATTTAAGTAAGAACTATTTCACAACAATGATTTTGCAATCATCCGAATAGATATATAGATAGTGTTTCAACATTCCCTCAGCAAACAAATGCTTAGATAAAATCAATGCATGCAGTGACTCACGATGAAACGGTGCGTCCAACCAATTAGACGGATAATGATGTTTGTCGTTCTGTATATATGTTTCATACTAATTTTTTACTCCCGTGGCAACGCACGGGCATAGACCTAGTATATATATAATTTGGGAGCCTTGACCTTCAAAATAGTGACAGGAAGCCCTAGCCACCCCCTCTGTACTGTGTCCAACCAAGGTTCAAGCGCATGCATGCATGGACGCGTGTCCCTTCCCACCGGTGTGCTATCAGTTCCTAATTTTATGGAGCACATTCATGCAAATTCTATATTTATGCAGACCCGAAAATTATGGTAAGTCATGTAAGTTTTCATTGTATGCGCACAAATTTTGGATGATATTTTTGTTCACACTACATGCGCGCAAAAAATGGGTGACAGGTATCACACAAAAGCATAAATCCTTATAGAAAGTTGCATAAATACTTACGCCGTACGTCATAATTGATGAAAAAAAATCCTAATATGGGCCCAACCAATGGAACCATAGAAATTAGGGTGGTTTTATGGTAAGAGTAAAAATCTGGCATGCGGTACACTAGTGGACACATCTACAGATCTGAGCATAAAAACCTTCAGTTTTAAGCGTAAAAACCCTTAGTTATGAGCGTAAAATACCGAGCCAACGTGAGATATGTTGATAACACTGATACGTTGTATTCATGATCATAAAAATACTCAAGTTTGAGCATAAAAATAGTGTTGATACAACATAAAATGTTGGTTTACTACGAATCAACAACCCCACGTCCATGTGTTCCCCATAAATCAAGCGATTTGATTAGATGAGTTGATTAGGTGATTTAATAAGGTGGGTTGATTAGGGAATTTAAATTATTTATGGTAGTAATGGACACCATAAAACCAAGGGATTGCATGCACGAGATTTTATGGAATCGTGGTAAATGGCCTTATTTCCGAGAGCGGTTACCTTTTTATGAATTTTTATTTCATTGCGTAAATGTGTATGTCGTAAATATCTTATATATATATGTATATATATATGTGTGTGTGTGTGGCATAAATGGTAGGAACCCCATATATACATTGAGTTAGGTAACAAGTTAACACAGGAAAACAATAAACGTTTGGGTAAAATGTGAATAGAAATATCATAAATAGACAATAGATGGAAGGGGGGTCCATGAACTAAAATATACATCGTAAACACCTATTAACGTTGGCATAAATATGTATCAAAGTAGCATAAAACCAAGGCCATCGCTTGCTCCTAGGGGAGTCGTCGCCGCACGCACCTCTGGGATCCACCGCCGCTCGCGCCTAGAGGAGGTTACCGTCGCTGCTCATGCCTAGGGAAGTCCACCGCCGCCACTCCGACCTCAAATGCATCACCGTCATGCGCATCTCATGGGACAACCGTTGCGCGAGTGCCCCGGGATCCGCCACGCTGCTGCAGCCGCTCCTACATTAGATGTGTTGCCTATGACGGGCCAGAACTCGAGGACGATGATGCCCTGACTGATGTTTCTTGTCATCCATCCGTTCGCGGTGGACCGCTGATGCCGTGTCCGTCCGCCCGTCACAAACTCGTCGTCTACCCATCAGAGACCCCTTCTATGCACGCCAGACTCGCCCGGCGTGCATCGGCCAACGCGGGCCCGTCTCTGTTGGATCCGCCCGCCCACGTCGTCTTTGTCCACCCATCAGGCAACGCCGCCCCGCGCCGAACACGCTCGCACGCATTAGTTCTGCCGTCTCACAACCGCCGCCGCTGAAACCCTAATTTGTGGTGGTCTCGGATAGCTTTTATAGATGACTTGAGGCCTAGTCTGTTTGAGGTGGTGCGGCTGAACTGAAAGGTACGATTGGGTCAAGGCTTCCCTAGCTATTTGGAAGCCCAATGAAATATACTATATATCACCTATGGCGAAGGTTCACCCAACCCTTTAGCATAGATCCAATCGTATCAGACCGAATGGGCCCACCAAATCACCTTTCCACTTTCTACCTGCCTCCTCATCTCCATCGCACTCACCTAGGGTTCCACTTTTTGAATTCTCATCCAACTGCGTGTGATCACCCTAGGGTTTGGCAAGGTTATGCAAACCATCGGTTGCAATCAGTGTTCGTGGGAGTAGGGGTCCTTTTATTAGGGTTATACATTTGTTCGAGCACATAGATATAGTCTGCGCCTAATTCAATCGAGGAGAGCAGCAGCAACAGACATAGGGTTTTCGATCTGTTTTGTCCTAGGTATGTTTTTTATCATCTTTTTTATCAAGCCACTAGACCAACAACACAAATCAACACTTGGTTTAATCTCCCTTTAATAATATGATACACTTCATGTAATTGCATGGTCTTATTAGTTAATCGATCACAACTTTGCTTGCTCTTCACTAATGCACCCAATCCATCGGCACCATCTCCTTGCTCTAGCTTCACCACCACACAATACATCACACTTGAGCCTCTGACTTGCCCTTCATACTGACAATCTAGTCCATCATGGTCTCTTGATATTCTCTACATAGCCACATGATACCATGCGATGTTTCTAAGCAATGAGTTCCTTTATCACACTAGTTGGAGTTGGGCATATCAACATAACCAAACCAATCCACCACAGCAGTTCAAGTACTGAAAGTCGCCTAGAGGGGGGGTGAATAGGGCGAAACTGAAAATCTCAAAAATAATCACAACTACAAGCCGGGTTAGCGTTAGAAATAAAATAGAGTCCGCGAGAGAGGGCGCAAAACAAATCGCAAGCAAATAATGAAGTGAGACACGCGGATTTGTTTTACCGAGGTTCGGTTCTCGCAAACCTACTCCCCGTTGAGGAGGCCACAAAGGTCGGGTCTCTTTCAACCCTTCCCTCTCTCAAACGGTCCCTCGGACCGAGTGAGCTTTTCTTCTTCTCAATCAAACGGGAACAAAACTTCCCCGCAAGGGCCACCACACAATTGGTGCCTCTTGCCTTGGTTACAATTGAGTTTTGATCACAAGAACAAATGAGAAAGAAAGAAAGCGATCCAAGCGCAAGAGCTCAAAAGAACACGGCAAATCTCTCTCGCTAGTCACAAAAGGCTTGAGTGGAATTGGAGAGGATTTGATCTCTTTGGTGTGTCTAGAATTGAATACCTAGCTCTTGTAAGTGGTTGGAAGTTGGAAAACTTGGATACAATGAATGGTGGGGTGGTTGGGGTATTTATAGCCCCAACCACCAAAAGTGACCGTTGGCTGGAGGCGTCTGTTCGATGGTGCACCGGACAGTCCGGTGCGACAGCCACGTCACCAAAACCGTTGGATTCTGACCGTTGGAGCTTCTAACTCCTGGGCCCGCCTGGGTGTTCGGTGCACACCGGACAACCACTGTTCATTGTCCGGTGCGCCGGTATGGGCGCGCCTGCCGACTGCGCGCGCAGAGCGCGCATTAAATGCGCCGCAGGTAGCCGTTGGCGCCGAAGTAGCCGTTGCTCCGCTGGTACACCGGACAGTCCGGTGTACGCCGGACATGTCCGGTGAATTATAGCGGAGCGGCTGCCACGCGAACCCGAGGCTGGCGAGTTGCGGAGGCCGCGCTCCCTTGGAGCACCGGACACTGTCCGGTGTACACCGGACAGTCCGGTGAATTATAGCGCGCCGACTTCCGAGAATTCCCGAAGGCGAAGAGTTCGAGTTGGAGTCCTCTGGACGCACCGGACACTGTCCGGTGTACACCGGACAGTCCGGTGCCTCCAGCCAGAGGTGCCTTCGGTTGCCTCTTTGCTCCTTTGTTGAATCCAAAACTTGATCTTTTTATTGGCTGAGTGTGAACCTTTTGCACCTGTATAACTTATACACTAGAGCAAACTAGTTAGTCCAATATTTGTGTTGGGCAATTCAACCACCAAAATTATTTTAGGAACTAGGTGTAAGCCTAATTCCCTTTCAATCTCCCCCTTTTTGGTGATTGATGCCAACACAAACCAAAGCAAATATAGAAGTGCATAATTGAACTAGTTTGCATAATGTAAGTGCAAAGGTTGCTTGGAATTGAGCCAATAAATGCTTACATGATGCGCATGGATTGTTTTCTCTGTTTTTGACATTTTGGACCAAATTCACACCACAAGTTTTGTTTTTGCAAACTCTTTTGTAAATTCTTTTCAAAGTCCTTTTGCAAGATAGTCAAAGGTAAATGAATAAAATTTTGCAAGGCATTTTCAAGTTGTGAAATTTTCTTCCTTTGTTTCAAATGCTCTTCCTTTGACTAAACAAAACTCCCCCCCAAATAAGGTCTCCTCTTAGTGTTCAAGAGGGTTTTAAGATATTAATTTTGAAAATACTACTTGCTCCCCCTTTAGAACACAAAGAGATACCAATTTTGAAATTTATCAATTGAAAATCATTAATTTGAAAATTTGGGTGGTGGTGCGGTCCCTTTGCTTTGGGCCAATACTTTCTCCCCCTTTGGCATGAATCGCCAAAAACGGATACTTGGAATGAGATATAGGCCCTTGAAATGCTTTCTCCTTCTTTGGTCATAAAATAAATGAGTAAGGATTATACCAAAGTTGGAGAGTGATGCGGAGCTACGGCGAATAGTAGAGCGGAGTGGAAGCCTTTGTCTTCGCCGAAGACTCCAATTCCCTTTCAATATACTTATGACTTGGTTTGAAAATCACTTGAAAACACATTAGTCATAGCATATATAAAAGAGACATGATCAAAGGTATATTTATGAGCTATGTGTGCACGTTTTAGCAAAAGAAATTCCTAGAATCAAGAATATTAAGCTCATGCCTAAGTCTGGTAAAGGATTGCTCATCAAGTGGCTTGGTAAAGATATCGGCTAATTGATCTTTAGTGTTAATGTATGAAATCTCGATATCCCCCTTTTGTTGGTGATCCCGAAGAAAATGATACCGAATGGCTATGTGTTTAGTGCGGCTATGCTCAACGGGATTATCCGCCATGCGGATTGCACTCTCATTATCACATAGAAGAGGAACTTTGGTTAATTTGTAACCGTAGTCCCGCAGGGTTTGCCTCATCCAAAGCAATTGCGCGCAACAATGGCCTGCGGCAATGTACTCGGCTTCGGCGGTAGAAAGAGCGACCGAATTTTGCTTCTTTGAAGCCCATGACACCAAGGATCTTCCCAAGAACTGGTAAGTCCCCGATGTGCTCTTCCTATTAATCTTACACCCCGCCCAATCGGCATCCGAATAACCAATCAAATCAAATGTGGATCCCCGAGGGTACCAAAGCCCAAACTTAGGAGTATAAGCCAAATATCTCAAGATTCGTTTTATGGCCGTAAGGTGTGATTCCTTAGGGTCGGCTTGGAATCTTGCACACATGCAAACGGAAAGCATAATGTCCGGTCGAGATGCACATAAATAAAGCAATGAACCAATCATCGACCGGTATACCTTTTGATCCACGGACTTACCTCCCGTGTCGAGGTCGAGATGCCCATTGGTTCCCATGGGTGTCTTGATGGGCTTGGCATCCTTCATTCCAAACTTGCTTAGAATGTCTTGAGTATACTTCGTTTGACTAATGAAGGTGCCCTCTTGGAGTTGTTTGACTTGAAATCCTAGAAAATACTTCAACTCCCCCATCATAGACATCTCGAATTTCTGTGTCATGATCCTACTAAATTCTTCACATGTAGATTTGTTAGTAGACCCAAATATGATATCATCAACATAAATTTGGCATACAAACAAATCATTGTCAAGAGTTTTAGTGAACAAAGTAGGATCGGCTTTGCCGACTTTGAAGCCATTTACAATAAGGAAATCTCTAAGGCATTCATACCATGCTCTTGGGGCTTGCTTGAGCCCATAAAGCGCCTTAGAGAGCCTATAAACATGGTTAGGGTACTCACTGTCTTCAAAGCCGGGAGGTTGCTCAACATAGACCTCCTCCTTGATTGGTCCATTGAGGAAGGCACTCTTCACGTCCATTTGATAAAGCTTGAAGCCATGGTAAGTAGCATAGGCCAATAATATGCGAATTGACTCAAGCCTAGCTACGGGTGCATAGGTTTCACCAAAATCCAAACCTTCGACTTGTGAATACCCCTTGGCCACGAGTCGAGCTTTGTTCCTTGTCACCACACCATGCTCATCTTGCTTGTTGCGGAAGACCCACTTGGTTCCTACAACATTTTGATTAGGGCGTGGAACTAAATGCCATACCTCATTCCTTGTGAAATTGTTGAGCTCCTCTTGCATCGCCATCACCCAATCCGAATCTTGAAGTGCTTCCTCTACCCTGTGTGGCTCAATAGAGGAAACAAAAGAGTAATGTTCACAAAAATGTGCAACTCGAGATCGAGTAGTTACCCCCTTATGGATGTCGCCGAGGATGGTATCGACGGGGTGATCTCGTTGTATTGCTTGGTGGACTCTTGGGTGTGGCGGCCTTGGTTGTTCATCCTCCTTGTCTTCATCATTTGCATCTCCCCCTTGATCGTTGCCGTCATTTTGAGGTGGCTCATCTTCGTGATCTTCTTGTTCAACATCTTGAGCCTCATCCTCAATTTGAGTTGGTGGAGATGCTTGCATGGAGGAGGATGGTTGATCTTGTGCATGTGGAGGCTCTTCGGATTCCTTAGGACACACATCCCCAATGGACATGTTCCTTAGCGCCATGCATGGAGCCTGTTCTTCATCTATCTCATCAAGATCAACATGCTCTACTTGAGAGCCATTAGTCTCATCAAACACAACGTCACAAGAAACTTCAACAAGTCCTGAGGACTTGTTAAAGACTCTATATGCCCTTGTGTTTGAGTCATATCCTAGTAAAAAGCCTTCTACAGTTTTAGGAGCAAATTTAGATTTTCTACCTCTCTTAACTAGAATAAAGCATTTGCTACCAAAAACTCTAAAATATGAAATATTGGGCTTTTTACCGGTTAGGAGTTCATAGGATGTCTTCTTGAGGATTCGGTGTAGATATAACCGGTTGATGGCGTAGCAGGCGGTGTTGACCGCCTCGGCCCAAAACCGATCCGGTGTCTTGTACTCATCAAGCATGGTTCTTGCCATGTCCAATAGAGTTCGATTCTTCCTCTCGACTACACCATTTTGTTGTGGGGTGTAGGGAGAAGAAAACTCATGCTTGATGCCCTCCTCCTCAAGGAAGCCTTCAATTTGAGAATTCTTGAACTCCGTCCCATTGTCGCTTCTAATTTTCTTGATCCTTAAGACGAACTCATTTTGAGCTCGTCTCAAGAATCCCTTTAAGGTTTCTTGGGTATGAGATTTGTCCTGCAAAAAGAATACCCAAGTGAAGCGAGAATAATCATCCACAATAACTAGACAGTACTTACTCCCGTCGATGCTTATGTAAGCGATCGGGCCGAATAGGTCCATGTGTAGGAGCTCCAGTGGCCTGTCACTAGTCATGATGTTCTTGTGTGGATGATGAGTGCCAACTTGCTTCCCGGCTTGGCATGCGCTACAAATCCTGTCTTTCTCAAAATGAACATTGGTTAGTCCTAAAATGTGTTCTCCCTTTAGAAGCTTGTGAAGATTCTTCATTCCAACAAGGGCTAGTCGGCGGTGCCAGAGCCAACCCAAGTTAGCCTTAGCAACCAAGCAAGTGTCGAGTTCAGCTCTATCAAAGTCTACCAAGTATAGCTGACCCTCTAACACTCCCTTAAATGCTACTGAATCATCACTTCTTCTAAAGACAGTAACACCTATATCAGTAAAAAGACAGTTGTAGCCCATTTGACATAATTGGGATACGGAAAGCAAATTGTAATCTAAAGAATCTACAAGAAAAACATTGGAAATAGTATGGTCAGGTGATATAGCAATTTTACCCAATCCTTTGACCAATCCTTGATTTCCATCCCCGAATATGATAGCTCGTTGGGGATCTTGGTTTTTCTCATATGAGGAGAACATCTTTTTCTCCCCTGTCATGTGGTTTGTGCACCCGCTGTCGAGTATCCAACTTGAGCCCCCGGATGCATAAACCTACAAAACAATTTTAGCTCTTGATTTTAGGTACCCAAACGGTTTTGGGTCCTTTGGCATTAGAAACAAGAACTTTGGGTACCCAAACACAAGTCTTTGACCCCTTGTGTTTGCCCCCAACAATTTTGGCAACTACCTTGCCGGATTTGTTAGTTAAAACATATGATGCATCAAAAGTTTTGAATGAAATAGCATGATCATTTGATGCATTAGGAGTTTTCTTTCTAGGCAACTTGGCATGGGTTGGTTGCCTAGACCTAGATGTCTCACCCTTATACATAAAAGCATGGTTAGGGCCAGAGTGAGACTTCCTAGAATGAGTTCTCCTAATTTTGCTCTCAGGATAGCCGGCAGGGTACAAAATGTAACCCTCGTTATCCTGAGGCATGGGAGCCTTGCCCTTAACAAAGTTAGATAAATTCTTTGGAGGGGCATTAAGTTTGACATTGTCTCCCCTTTGGAAGCCAATGCCATCCTTGATGCCAGGGCGTCTCCCATTATAGAGCATGCTTCTAGTAAATTTAAATTTTTCATTTTCTAAGTCATGCTCACTAATCTTAGCATTAAGTTGTGCTATGTGATCATTTTGTTTTTTAATTAAGGCTAGGTGATCATGGATAGCATCAACATTAATATCTCTACATCTAGTACAAATGGAAATATGCTCAGTAGATGTAGAGGGTTTGCAAGTTTTAAATTCTATAACCTTAGCATGTAGTATATCATTTTCATCTCTAAGGTTAGAAATGTAAACATCAAAATCTCTAGCCTTAGCAAGCAATTTTTCTTTTTCATCTCTAAGGCTAGCAAGAGAAACATTCAACTCATCAATTCTAGCAAGTAAATCAACATTATCATCTTTAGAATTGGAAGTTGAAACATTGAAAATATGAGAATCAACCTTAGCAATTAATCTAGCATTTTCATTTCTAAGGTTGGCAATAGTGTCATGGCATGTGCTTAGCTCACTAGTTAATTTCTCACATTTTTCCATTTCTAGAGCATAAGCATTCTTGACCTTAACATGCTTCTTATTTTCTTTAATGAGGAATTCTTCTTGAGAATCCAAGAGATCATCCTTCTCATGTATAGCACTAATCAATTCATTTAATTTTTCTTTTTGTTGCATGTTGAGGTTGGCAAAAAGAATGCGCAAGTTATCCTCCTCATTTTTATCATCATCCTCATCACTAGATGTTTCATATTTAGTGGAGGACCTTGATTTTACCTTCTTTTTGCCGTCCTTGGCCATGAGGCACTTGTGGCCGACGTTGGGGAAGAGGAGTCCCTTGGTGACGGCGATGTTGGCGGCATCCTCGTCGGAGGAGGACTCGGTGGAGCTCTCGTCGGAGTCCCATTCCCGGCAAATATGGGCATCGCCGCCCTTCTTCTTGTAGTATTTCTTCTTTTCTCTCCTCTTTCCCTTCTTGTCGTCGCCCCTGTCACTGTCACTAGACATAGGACATTTTGCAATAAAATGACCGGGCTTACCACATTTGTAGCAAACCTTCTTGGAGCGGGGTTTGTAGTCCTTCCCCCTCCGTTGCTTGAGGATTTGCCGAAAGCTTTTGATGATTAAGGCCATCTCCTCATTGTCGAGCTTGGAGGCGTCAATTGGTTGTCTACTTGGTGTAGACTCCTCCTTCTTCTCCTCCGTTGCCTTGAAGGCCACCGGTTGCGCCTCGGATGTGGAAGGTTCGTCAAGCTCGTTGATCTTCTTTGAGCCCTTAATCATGCATTCAAAGCTCACAAAATTCCCGATAACTTCCTCGGGGGTCATTAGTGGATATCTAGGATTACCACGAATTAATTGAACTTGAGTGGGGTTAAGGAAAATAAGAGCTCTTAAAATAACCTTAACCACTTCGTGGTCATCCCACTTTTTGCTCCCGAGGTTGCGCACTTGATTCACCAAGGTCTTGAGCCGATTGTACATATCTTGTGGCTCCTCCCCTTGGCGAAGACGGAAGCGACCGAGCTCCCCCTCGATCGTTTCCCGCTTGGTGATCTTGGTGAGTTCATCACCCTCGTGCGCGGTCTTGAGTAGGTCCCAAATCTCCTTTGCGTTCTTCAACCCTTGTACTTTGTTGTATTCCTCCTTGCTTAGAGAGGCGAGGAGAATGGTTGTGGCTTGGGAGTTGAAGTGCTCGATTTGGGCCACTTCGTCCGTGTCATAATCCTCATCCCCTATAGATGGTACCTGTGCTCCAAACTCAACAACATTCCATATACTTTTGTGGAGTGAGGTTAGATGAAATTTCATTAAATCACTCCACCTAGCATAATCTTCGCCGTCAAAAGTTGGCGGTTTGCCTAATGGAACGGAAAGTAATGGAGTATGTCTAGATGTACGGGGATAGTTTAAGGGGATCTTACTAAACTTCTTGCGCTCTTGGCGCTTAGAAGTTACGGACGGTGCATCGGAGTCGGAGGTGGATGTTGATGAAGTGTCGGTCTCGTAGTAGACCACCTTCCTCATTCTTTTGTGCTTGTCACCTTTCCAATGCGACTTGTGAGAAGAAGATTTTTCCTTCTTCTCATTGTGGTGAGAAGAGGAAGATCTTTTCTCCTTCCGTTTGGAGGAGCCCTTCTTCTTCTCCCTCTTCTTGGTGCGGGACTCTTCCGATGAAGTGCTCGCTTGGCTTGTAGTGGGCTTGTCGCCGGTCTCCATCTCCCTCTTGGTGTGATCTCCCGACATCACTTCGAGCGGTCAGGCTCTAATGAAGCACCGGGTTCTGATACCAATTGAAAGTCGCCTAGAGGGGGGCTGAATAGGGCGAAACTGAAAATCTCAAAAATAATCACAACTACAAGCCGGGTTAGCGTTAGAAATAAAATAGAGTCCGCGAGAGAGGGCGCAAAACAAATCGCAAGCAAATAATGAAGTGAGACACGCGGATTTGTTTTACCGAGGTTCGGTTCTCGCAAACCTACTCCCCGTTGAGGAGGCCACAAAGGCCGGGTCTCTTTCAACCCTTCCCTCTCTCAAACGGTCCCTCGGACCGAGTGAGCTTTTCTTCTTCTCAATCAAACAGGAACAAAACTTCCCCGCAAGGGCCACCACACAATTGGTGCCTCTTGCCTTGGTTACAATTGAGTTTTGATCACAAGAACAAATGAGAAAGAAAGAAAGCAATCCAAGCGCAAGAGCTCAAAAGAACACGGCAAATCTCTCTCGCTAGTCACAAAAGGCTTGAGTGGAATTGGAGAGGATTTGATCTCTTTGGTGTGTCTAGAATTGAATACCTAGCTCTTGTAAGTGGTTGGAAGTTGGAAAACTTGGATACAATGAATGGTGGGGTGGTTGGGGTATTTATAGCCCCAACCACCAAAAGTGACCGTTGGCTGGAGGCGTCTGTTCGATGGCGCACCGGACAGTCCGGTGCACACCGGACAGTCCGGTGCGACAGCCACGTCACCAAAACCGTTGGATTCTGACCGTTGGAGCTTCTGACTCCTGGGCCCGCCTGGGTGTCCGGTGCACACCGGACAACCACTGTTCATTGTCCGGTGCGCCGGTATGGGCGCGCCTGCCGACTGCGCGCGCAGAGCGCGCATTAAATGCGCCGCAGGTAGCCGTTGGCGCCGAAGTAGCCGTTGCTCCGCTGGTACACCGGACAGTCCGGTGTACACCGGACATGTCCGGTGAATTATAGCGGAGCGGCTGCCATGCGAACCCGAGGCTGGCGAGTTGCGGAGGCCGCGCTCCCTTAGAGCACCGGACACTGTCCGGTGTACACCGGACAGTCCGGTGAATTATAGCGCGCTGGCTTCCGAGAATTCCCGAAGGCGAAGAGTTCGAGTTGGAGTCCTCTGGACGCACCGGACACTGTCCGGTGTACACCGGACAGTCCGGTGCCTCCAGCCAGAGGTGCCTTCGGTTGCCTCTTTGCTCCTTTGTTGAATCCAAAACTTGATCTTTTTATTGGCTGAGTGTGAACCTTTTGCACCTGTATAACTTATACACTAGAGCAAACTAGTTAGTCCAATATTTGTGTTGGGCAATTCAACCACCAAAATTATTTTAGGAACTAGGTGTAAGCCTAATTCCCTTTCAAGTACCTCACACTATATATGTACCTATGAACTAATCATCTGTGTATCTCAATATAAGTACATATTAGTCTACCTAAGTTATCACTTAATTACCAAAACTAAACAAGGTCCTTACACATGATTGTGAAAATGTTCATTTTAGATTTGATCCTAAGATTCTCCTCGGTTTTTGTTAAGTGCTACTACTCACTTATTGACATCAAGATGACATCATACATGATTGTCCACCACTTCTGTCTCTTCAAATTAGTGATTAGACTCATGTTCTATTATTTAAACTAGCCTCCTCAAACTATATGACATCATACATGATTGTATCTTCACTTATTGACATCTAGATGGCATCAAGAAACACACCAGCTTCTATCTCCGCAAACTAGCTTCATATTATATTCTTTAGTATTTACTCTCTATTGCACTTCCATTAGCAACTACATGAAGCTTTAGTTGGTGACCACTTTACACTTGTGTTTATGTAACACTGAATTGCCCCCTTCATTTACCACTCCCTTCACCGTTGAATCCATGGTTATATCAATGGTCATCTCACAAGGGTGGTTGTTGTAACTGCACATATATTGTTGTAATGCGCACACACATGATTGCTCCACCATCATGTTCAAATTTTGTTACATGATGCATCATAGTAATATTGATACAACTATGTCTACCATATCAACGAAGATTATGATGTTCCCAAAATTATCAAGCTATGTTGGTAATAACTTATAATAGCCGATAATGTATATATACAATGATTTTTAGTTTACCAATTTATAGAAATGGTAATAATTGAATTATTTTTTTAAAACATGTTTGTTATAGAAAAGATGGTTTTAGTTCATTATTTTGAATGTACCATGGTAGCTTCATGGTTTCATAAATGCTCACTAGCATTTCTATGATGAATAAGGATCATCCATTACAACTATAACAACAACTACAGTCAAGGAGGATCTATCGTAATCCATCTAATTTTTGCCAAAAACGATTGCCATCAACATCTAAATCTAGAAACAACTTTTACGCATAATCATGCACATGCATACACACACACATTGCCAACGATTCTCTGTCGCATGAATGTACATGAAACTATCATGCTCGTGTATGTTTTATGTTATAGATAGTAACATAGATCTGCTTTCGTTACTAAAAAGCAAGTCTTCTCTACGCGCCCAAGTAGAAGTAGTGACACTTTTGTCCATTGAAACTCCGTTACAACCGTTGTTTTGGCGAGGAGTGCATTGCTATTGCAGTGGAAACATCCAATCAGGCACATAAAATGTAAGATTCTTTTACCATACTAAACCCGCACATATATGGAGTTACTTCATGGTTGCACGACCACTGACCTCATATGTCCATGGTTTACATTCTCCGTCATTGCTCAATCGTGGCACGACTAAATCTAGCACACAACCTAATGCCGAATCCAACCATTCCCCCTATCAAATCCCCCCTATTCATACTTTCTATTCATATTTAAATACCTCACTCTTCCCTCTATTTCATCTCCTCTCCAACCATTCCCCATATTTAGCTTCCTCTATGCACTTTAACCAAGCTATTTGACTTTTATATACATAAGTTTTTGGAGTTAAAAAAATACTACAGTATTCACAGTACCATAACACAAATGGTTATTAGGTAATTAAACTTAAAAGACATTAACTTTATAGTTAAAATCACTAATCAATGAAGAGGGAGAGACTAGAGGGCCCTTGTTTAAGGTGAGACTTCTCCCCTTCCCCACGTTGAGTGTTCCCCTTAGGGGAAACCATTGGATCGCTCAAGTGCCCCATCCGGCCGGTAGGTGAGCGGGAGGGGGCACGGCTGGGGACCGTCTAATGGGAAATACCAGATATGGTGTTAGTGTGTTAGGAGCAGTCAGTCCATACACTACCGGACACAGCTCCTTTGTCGAGTGTCTCAGACACTCGGCAAAGGCTATTTTACGCTCGGCAAAGGCTTTGCCGAGTGTAACACTCGGCAAAGAACGCTCGACGAACTGTACATCGGCAACAACCTCTTTGCCGAGTACTTTTTGTCGGGCACTTGGCAAAGAATTTGCCGAGTGCCATTTGACACTCGGCAAAGAAAAGTCACCGTCACGGCGCCAAGTGACGGTGACGGATCCTTTGCCGAGTGTCTTCTTTGGCACTCAGCAAAGAGTCCTCCAGTGGGCCCCTTTGCCAGTCCCTTTGCCGAGTGCCTTGACCACAGCACTCGATAAATATGGCTTTACCAGTTCCCAGGTTTCCTTCTTTGCCGAGTGCCATGGTCAGCACTCGACAAAGATGGCTTTACCGGTTCTCAGGTTTCCTTTTTTGCCGAGTGCCATGGTCATAGCACTCAGCAAAGCTACCCTTTGCCGAGTGTTACACTCGGCAAAGTGACCAGGAAGTCCCTTTTTTATTTGTTTTTGTTGTTCCATCCAAACAAACAAAAGATATATATCATTCACATCACATTATATATCAATCGCATCACAGAATCAACACATTTATCATCAACACCATATATATCACAAATATCACCACATAAATTAGGTTTCACAGCACATAAGTCTCACTAAGTATCACACCACATAAATTAGGTTTCACACCACATAAATTAGGTTTCACTAAGTATCTCACAAGACCAAGTGTAACTAACATTACCAACAGTCACAAATATAAGTATGGCATCACAAAACAGATCATCAACGAGGTGGGCATCTGGACTGGTTCGACGAAGGGCTGGACGAAGCGTGAGGGTTGTTTGACGCCGCCGATTGACCCTGCACAGAGAAGAGATTGCATGTGTGAGAACATATGAATATATCATGCAGTACTAAAATTTTGATACTCACAGGAGTAGTGAACTCAGCAGGGTCAGCTGCAGGGAACAACGGAGGTGGTGGAGCATGACCCTTCTGCAGGGAACAACGGAGGTGGTGGAGCATGACCCTGTGCGGCGCCAAGGCTCTGCATGTACGCGAACATCTCCGCCATCCTCTTCTCCAGCTCCTCACGTTGCTTCCTCTCATCATCTAGCTGAGTCTGTAATATTTCGCCCTAATGTTACGATAATGCAAAGAGAAGATATATAATAATCAATGAACGATGAATAGATAAGGAATAACCTGGAGTTGCTGGATACGATGCTGTGAGCTGTCCTGCCGAGGTCGTATGGCTGGGCTCGCGCTCGTGCTCCTTGCTCGCACTTGAGAGAGAGTGGGAGTGGAGGACGAGTCGATTGCCCCATCGGCAATCCAGTACCGCCCATGCCTCTTGCCTCCTTCGACCCTCATGAGGACATCTCCGTCGATGTCCTCGGTCCTTGGATCGTAATCTGGCCCATGGACCTCCTTGGCCATGGCGGTGTACTCACTGAGGCGGCTGTGGACGGCGGGGTTGGTGTACGCCTCGGGCCCGTCATCCGAGTTGTAGGTGACGTCGGACGTCGCCTTCCCCTTGTGGGCCATAGCATATGTCGAGAACGTGGAGCAAGGCGCGCCACCATGTGCCTCTGACTGCGAGAAAACCAACGAGATGGTTAGAAATCATGTCTAATCGAAAGTTATATACCTAAATAAAAAAGAGCGCGTACCCATGCTTCCGCGTATTTGCCCAGGCTGCAGCTGCCTTGATGGTGGGAGGGACCTTGCATCATCAAACATCGTTCCCGGCTAGCGTTGTGCGCCTCGTCCCACTCAGCCGAGCACCACCTCTGCACCATCTGCTCCCAGCACTCAGGATGCGCGGCGCACCAATGAGGAATCGTCTAAAAAATACAAGTACACGGCATATCAGAAGATAAAATTAAGCATATTTAGTACCAATAATAAAGTTTTGTATTTACCTGCAAGTACTGGTCCGGAGTCAACGACATGGTTCGGGCGTCCTTCTTGCTCACCTTCTCCCCAAGGACGGAGCCGTGGTAAGTGTTGATGGCCTGGATGCGCGCCTCGTAGTGCATGTCCACGACGAGCTTCTTACAGCTCGTGGTAGCCACCACATCCACCCTGGCCTCGTATCCAGCCTCGCATCTGAAGAAATCCTACATACAAAGACGATGTATCCATACAATATTTCAAGAATATGCAACAAATACGACTTATTAAACAATATAGTGCGAGGAAGACTTACCCACAGCTCTTGCTTCACCCGCTCCGCCTTGTTGTTGAATTGTCTGCCGTCCCGATCTACTGCATCGGGGGCGACGGCGTAGTGGTCGAAGGTGTATGCTGGGCTCGTCACTCCGGCATACTCGACAAGTCCAGGGAAGTGTTCCCTGCATAGAAGGCCGAGGATGCCATTGGGGTTGCGGCCGTGACCCCCTGCAGTCTCCAAAACCATCCAAGACCTGTCCAAGTGATTAAGATAAAGTATTAGTTTCTATTATTAATTTGAACATATAATATGAAAAAGCAGCAACAACATCTAAAGTTACCTACCTCTCTCCATCGGGTCGTATCAGCGGACGTCTGTCACGAAGTATGGGTCGCTGAGGGAGACTCGCGGGACCTCGCAGGTAGATGCTCCTCGAACCTGAGGACCAGAACCTGAGACGTCCTACTGCGCCGCATAGTCGTCGTCCTACTGCGCCGCATCGACAGCGGCTTGCTGCTCCACCTGCTGCTGTACGACGTCGTCCTGCTGCGCCTCCTCCTCCGTCCTACGGGTGCTCCTCCTCCCCCTCCCCCTCCCCCTCCTCGTCCTCGTCCCACCGCCCACCATCTTTGACCAACAACCTGCAATTAAGAGTAAGCAATTAAGCACAGATAAAAAATATGTATTTAGAAACATATGCAAAATAAATGAAATATAGCATTACATCGATTAAAAATAGTCTTCATATGTGTCCGGGTTAGCCGGATCATAAGTGTCATCATCACTATCAACCATTTCATAGTCAACACCATCTGAAGGTGCAATTTCGTCATTGGCATTGCCTTCAAGCATTTCTAAGTCATTCTCATTTTGCACCTCATCCTCCTCCTCATCAACAACCATTTCAATATCTACTTCCATTCCGATCACTTCGGTTAAGTCTATCTCAAATCGCCCTTCGAGCCCATCTTCTTGGAAGAACTCTCCGTCATATGTGTCCGGGTCTAAGTTATAATCTTCATCGTTTGGAACAGGTAATTTAGCGTGCGGTGATACCTTATACACAACATCCAAACCCTTAAGATGTTGTTTCGTTTGGCACGCATATGGAAGATAATACACTTGTGTGGCCTGTTGAGCCACAATATAGACATCGTCTCCTGGTAAGGTGGAATACTGTCGAATTTCGACTAGCCCAAGATTAGAATGTGTCCGTCTAGTAACTTCAGGGTCAAACCAATGACATTTGAATATCACTGGAGTAAGAGGTTTGGAACCATAAAAATTGAGTTCATATATTTCTTCAATTCTTCCATAATACTCTACCTCGTCTAGCCCGGGCGTAAAGACTCCAGAACACGTGGTTTTTCGATTGGGCCGACTTTGGTCGTAGCTTGTTGTGCGAAAACGGTATCCATTGACGTCATACCCAGAAAATTTCCTGACCCTATAGGCAAAGTCATTGGCTACTAGTCTCAACTCGGCACTCATAGACGACTCTCTTTGGCCCAGTAAATGTTCAAACACGCTAGATTGTTATATTATTCACACGTAAGAGCAACTTCAAATGACAAACTAAGCACGTACCTTACGTTTAAACCAGGAAATGAAATCGGGCAATACATTTCCCGCACCCTTTTTGTGGTGTGTTCCTACACTATGTAGACCTACAAGTACCATTTTGGTACAATTATAAAAGTGTTTTTTATAACTATTAGATTTAGTTCGTTTATTTGAATTTCTTCGGAAAATTCATATTTGAACTGCAGGTCACTCGAAACTTGGGAAACCGTGCATGCAAAAATGATACCCGTCCTATTTAGCACAAGTTACGACCAATTCCAGGAGCGGACCGGAAACTTCGAGCAACATGCTCACTAAACATGGCCATGAACTTGCCATCGACATGTTTAAAAATTGTATAAAACACAAACAAAGTCAGAAAATCATGAAACTTGTCCACGTGTCATGATATCATATGTACAGGTTGTGATAAAAAATTGAGAATGTTTGGACAAAGTTGTGAGACACTATGTGTAGAAACCTAAGAGAACTACACATGAAATCATAGAGTTTCAATGTGGATCTCTTAGGTTTGTACACATAGCGCGTCATAGTTTTCTTGAAATTTTTTTAATTTTTTATCACGGCCTGTATATATGATATCATGACACGTGGACAAGTTTCATGATTTTCTGACTTTGTTTGTGTTTTATACAATTTTTAAACATGTGGATGGCAAGTTCACGGCCATGTTTAGTGAGCATGTTGCTCGAAGTTTCCGGTCCGCTCCTGGAATCGGTCGTAACTTATGCTAAGTAACATGAATATCATTTTTGCATGCACGGTTTTCCAAGTTTCGAGTGACTTGCAGTTCAAATCTGAATTTTCCGAAGAAATTCAAATAAACGAACTAAATCTACTAACGATTGAAAACTCTGTTATAATTGTCCACAAATGATAAATATAGGTCTACATAGTGTAGGAACATACCACAAAAAGTTTGGGAGACAAAATAAAAAAAATAAAAATATACTTTGCCGAGTGTCTAGAGAAGACACTCGGCAAAGCGTCCTTTGCCGAGTGCCCAATATGTGGCACTCGGCAAAGACTGACGGCCGTCAGCTTTAGACGGCCGCTAACGGCCCTTTGCCGAGAGCCTTCTTTGCCGAGTGTTTGACTCTCGGCAAAGCCGTCTTTGCCGAGTGCTGGGCTGTGCCGAGTATCCCGCACTCGGTAAATAAGATCTTTACCGAGCGTAGGACTTTGGCGAGTGCGGCGCTTGGCAAAGTCGGCTTTGCCGAGTGCCCGATAAAAAGCACTCGGCAAAGCCGTCGGCACTCGGCAAAGAGCCGAATTCCGGTAGTGATACTTGAGCTCTTTTGATGCTCAGGACTGGTTTGGCACCGATCTATAGTTATATCGGGCCCAACCGTGTGGCCTTATATAACTTAGGTTAAGATTACTAGACTGGCTATATAAAAGTTCAAAACATTGTTTGCAATATATACTACTGTTTAAATAATGTACAGTTTATATAGTCTAGTTTAAAAATAGAATGTGTTAATACAAAACTAGCTACCTTGTACCATAATAAATGCAGCTATCATAAAACTAGCAGTCATCTACGTTTGCTCTACCCAGATCACTCCTCATCATCCATTCTTGGCATATCATTAAGACTAATATACCAGTGCTAAAAATTGCCACCGCTGCAATGGGCACCTCCCGCTCCTTGCGTCATGCATGTGTACCCCGAGCCATGGGCATAATGGTAAAATCGCTGCCCTGACAGTTACAAGTGGCGGCCTATATAAAAGTGCACCGGCAGCCGAGGCATCACCACCACAGGCAGCACCAGCAACATAGCAACTTCTTCCTCACGAGCGAGCAAGCTCTGAGTTGTGAGAGGCATGATATGGTGAAGGGAGTAGGAGCGGGAGGGAGCGCAGGCGATGAGGGTTGGGCTAGGGTAGCAGACGGGAGCGGGAAGGCGACGGTGCGAAAGCCGTCGTGGCGTGAGCGGGAGAACAACCGGCGGCGGGAGCGCCGTCGACGGGTGATCTGGTCGAGGATCTTCGCCGGGCTGCGCAAGCACGGCAACTACGCCCTCCCTAGGCAATGCGACAACAACATCGTCCTCATGGCCCTCTGCGAGGAGGCCGGCTGGACCGTGGAGGCCGACGGGACAATCTACCGCAGGGTAGCTCATGCTGATGTTTTCTTGCTGCTCCGAGCTAGTAGCCTAGTAGCATGCATGGTCGTCGCCGCCGCCATCTTTCCATGATTTCGCTTCCGTTTTCTTTTGTCGTCGTCCTGCATTGCTTGCTTTGCTTCGCTAATTTGCCGAGCTGCATGTGTACTATATCTTCGACAGTTGAGATGCAAGTCGACCATCTTTTCAATTCGCTTCGTCTTTTGTTTGTAGCATAAGTCCGAAATTTGTTTTGTTTTCCCTTACGTACAGTCGCTCGTCATCTAGCTAGCTATCTACTGTTCCGTTGCGTTTCCGCCTAAATTGGATGAGTTTCCTTCTCCTGTCTTGCGTGGCTGTACTGTGTGCAGCCATTGCGCTCTGACGAAAGCTAAGCTACCAACTACCACGCATGTGACGTTACTGTACACCGTACCACCATGCATGCCTGCGGCCTCTCCACATTGTGTTCTCGTCCTTGTTCTTTTGATCTGTATTTTTATTTACGTATTGCATTTTATGCGTGTTCTGATGATGATGCTGCTTCAGTCGTGAGTCGTACTGTCCACTGTAAACTGAATGAAATAACGGATGTACAGGAAGAATAACTGCCGTCTGCTTTTACATCCCCTACTGAATGAAATAACGCATGCATGGATATGGCCTATCATTGTCCATTGATATCGTCTCCTCGGCTGTTGGTTTTGTGTTTCAGGGATCCAAGTCTCCGGCAGGTGATCAGCATAAGGCCGACAATGGAGGGTCTGCGCAGGTGAACCCAGGCGGAGCTTCCTACGTACAGAGCCGGGCGTCGTCGCCCTCCCGCATCACGCTCGGAGGCGGTGGCAGCAGCGGCGGAGCCGTCCCCGTTCCAGTGTGGCTCAAGAACCTGTCCAAGCAGCTTAGCGGCTCCTCGTACCCCAACTACATCGCGAGGTCCTCCAGCTCCAACGCGCCGGCGACGCCGCAGAACAGGTACCCGTCCTCGTCCCGGCTGCGCTTCCGCAAGATGGCGCGCTCCTCCCCGTCGCCCTCCACTCCGACGCCGAGCCCGACAACGGCCTCCAGCGTGCTGGCGCCGTGGGCCGCTGGTGCTGGAGCCAGCCGCTACTCCTTCCAGGCATCCACCCCGCCGCTGATGAGCGTGAGCCCCATCACCGGCCGGGCCCCCGGCCCTGACACAGTGAACCTGCTGGCGGGGTTCCAGATATCCACCGCCGCGGCCAACAAGGCACCGAACTACAGCAGCTTCGCGGAGCCCGGGCCCGGGCCCTGCTCGACGTTGGTCGGCGCCGGCGGCTCTGCTTCTTTTTCTTCCTGGATGTTTCCGCCGTTGCCGGGACGGAGCAGAAGCGAGGCATCGGCGGCTGTTTGTGGCCGCGGCGCTGCGATGATGTCCCCACTCGGGTTCTCATTCCGCACGAGCGGCGGGGAGCAGGCTGGTCCGAGGGAGGACGAGGACGTGATGACCGAGAATCCTGCCGATGAGGAGGGCCTGGAGCTCACCCTGGGGAACGCGTGGACCCGCAAGGACCGCGCTTAAGAGTTGAGATCACCGAGCGGCTGCAACAAGACGATGCGTGTGTGAGCTGATTGGGCTGGAAGCTATCTTTGTAGGGAACCAACGTGGTCGTAGACTCAGTTTAACGGTTAAACAACGGACGTTTTTGTGCAAACTTCGTACAAACCAACTAACAAAAATCATAAAAAAATTAAAAAATATATAAATGTACTTCATTGATTACTCTGCTATTGTATAAAATTTCAAGTTCAAATTTATCATTGTTAAGAGATACAAAAAAAGAGAAAATTTTGATATAAAAAAGTGAAAATTATCTCTGAATTTTCTCTTTTTTGTCTCTTAACAAATGAGGAATTTAAACTTAAAATTTTATACAATGTTAGAGTAGGCAATAAAATACATCTATAACTATTTTAGAATTTTTTGTGACTTTTATTAGTTGGTTTGCACGAAAACTTGGTTTGCATATGATATGTTGCCTAAACTTTAACCTCATCAAGACTGACGTTTAATTTTAGCCTATCTTATAACTATCTATCATAATTAGATTCTTTAGTGCCTCATAGTTTAACAGCTATCTTATTATTACTACAGTCCGTAGTATCTCATCATCAGTTATCCTTTATTTCCCATCTTTGTTTTTGCTTCTTCTTTTATATACAAGAAATGGAAAATGATACATTTTGTCGTGGATGATTTAGCCTTGAACGTATTTTAGTGCGTATAGCCCCCAACTAGACCACTATGAGTGCTAAGCATCTTATCTGGGAAGACAATATAGATGAAAATGTTAGAGCTATATCTATTACTAAGAACTTTTTCATAGGAGACCTCAATAGCCATGTATGTACAACAACTGTACGTTTCAAGGCGGTTTATGAAGGTTTTAGACATAGTAGTAGGAATCAGAATAATGAACATAAAGTGTTGGACTTTGCAATAGCTTTTAACCTATTGATAGCCAAGACCTTCTTTAGGAAGAGAGACTCCCATAGTGACCTGTACATAGTAGTGGTTAACACTTTAGTCAGAATAACTTTGTCCTGACAAGAAGAAAAGATAAACAAACATGTTTGGATTGTAAGGTAATATCTAATGAGTGTATTCTCTCAATATAAGCTTGTATTTTTAGGTGTGTGCCCATAGGAATAAACAAGCCAATATTGTTCGAACAAAGTGGTAAAAATTGAAAGGGGAGAATGTACAAGTCTTCAAGGAAAGGGCCATCAAATAGATGTAACACCCCGTCCCCTCTCAGACCGATGGTACTTACTCCTGCAACCCTATAGGACCATAGACAATCCCACAGACCAACACGAGTCTTTTGTGTGCACTTTGTCCTCACTCGTACGTACCCGGAAAGACTTCCCGGTCGGTCACCCAGCCCAAGATTGCTCTAGGCCAAACATGCTTAACCCAGATGTTTTTTCAAGATAGGCTTCCAAAAAAGAAGATGCACCTTATTTGTATGGGTGCTCTATTAATTCCATTAAGCTTTGGGCCAGCATATATATAACCATCCACTAGGGCTAGGATATCACAACCCACCCCTTAGAAGATCGATGTCCTCATCGGTCACCTCAAGTCAGGAACCTCCTCTCTTAGCCATGTCTGTGTGTCTAATGTCGTCATATGCCATGCCATGTGACCACTCTGGGCCCACATATGCCATGCGCCATGCACCATATACCCGACCCCCTGGCCCACACACGCCTATGAAACCGTGAGGGTCGGCTCTGATACTATTTGTAGCACCCCATCCACTCGCGGACCGGTGATACTTACTCCTAGCAGCCCTTTAGGACCATAGACCATCCCACAGACCAACATGAGTCTTTTGTATGCATTTTGTCCTCACTCATGCGCACCTAGGAAGATTTTCTGGTTACACTACAAGAGAAATGAGTATCAATGATAGGATATGTGGTCATTAATAGTCCAAATGTGGTCGTCAAAGGTAAACAACGACCACAAAAATATGGTCGGTAAATGTCCAGTCGTTAATTGTAATAACAACCACAAGTAGATTATGGTCGTTATTCGATTAATGACCAGATATATGATGGTCATTAATTGTGGGGTATTAACGACCGCATAAAAGGCATCAACGACCAAATTTGTAGTTTTAGCGACCACATATGAGGCATAAACAACCTTGGTTTCAGCTATAATAGCCATGACTATTAACAACCACATGTCGACATTAACGTCCACTTACAATAGTATTGAAAACTGCATCTGTAATCATTAATAGTATACCAAATACACGAAAATCTATTTTATTTTGGCATGCACCAACAAACACTTCATAACTCATATATGAACCTCATTTGAAACAAGTATGACTTGTATTAACCATAACAAATCTGATTATTACATATGAGATGTATTTCCATATAGTATAAAATCTGAAAAATATTTATAGCAATGCTCACACTAGGACTTTTTGTCTAACTACTACTTAATCTATTCTTTAGTTCTTCCCACTCCTGTTCCATACGACTCTTTTCTCATCCTCGGACTATTTCAGCTCTTCTATCAATTCAACCTACTAATGCATGGACATCTAAGATGTCTTGCTTTCACGCCGCCACCATATCCAACAATGTGATCCTGTCTCTTTGAAGGGAAGCACTTATCCATAAGTTCTGCATTAGAAAGAGAAGGATCTAATGATATATGTTCCTCAAGTTGTGCCTGCATTCAAAGATACCTTAATTTTAGAGGTTTGTAGTATGATATATCACCAATAAACATAAATATATATGACTTCATAAGCTCACATGCTTGTTGGAGAATTCAGGATCTAGAAAACTACCACCCTTTGTGTGAGTCATGAAAAACTAACAAGTAATACAAGAAAACTAATCAACATGTTAATACTTACATTGTCATAAATTACTTTTCTAAATGGTTTGCTGCCACTGTGATGGAGGATTGCCAAGCTAGATCTATTTTTTAAATTTCTCTAACTCCTTGCCCAGAATGCAATGAACAATTAGATTACTATACATGCTATCAACATCATCTCAGCAGTAAACAATTAAGAACAGTAATGTGCAACACTATAGCACTTACAATAAACTACTTACTATAGAGATGTTCTTTAACCAACCACTCCCAGTCAGCTTGTGAAAAATCTTCAGGGCAGTTCTTAATAGCTGGTTGCATATTCTTTGCATGCTTGATATAGTGCCGACACAAGTCACCACACCAATTGTTCCATAGATCCCTAGCGTGCTCCATGATATCGTCTATGTTTTAAAACTTGTCCTAAAAAATTATTAAACAGATGCCCCATATAAATGCACCATCTTCAAGGATATATATACATATATAAAAGATAACACAATAATATGATGAAAGTATACCTTGACTACAACAAAATATGCTTCATAGATGCCTCGGTAATGTCTGTCCATTTCTTCACTCTCACCGGGGTAATAGTAGGATCACACACAATTCTACCAATGTGCCAAGAGCATGGTTGTTGTAGAACATCACTTTAATCTTGTGTCCTAGTTTAAGTTTAGCAAGATTCTTATATTTGTTTTTGCCACGACCCCTTTTCTCTTCGGTTCTATCAACTAAAACATTTATATATACTTTCACCAATAAGTTGTGGTCCCATATAGAAAAGAGAAAAAATGCAGAACATGTCAAATTATATTTTTATCATACCATTTTTTGCGGCATCCATATTATTGTTCTGATATGTGTCCTGCAAGAGTACCTCCCCTCTTCATTATCAGCTCTAGTTAAGGTGTCCATGTTATTGTTCTGAATATGTGCATTGTAAGTGTCCCTCCCCTCTTCATTATCAGCTCTAGTTAAGGTGTCCAAATTATTGTTCTGAATTATGTGCCCTGCAAGAGTCCCTTCCCTTTTCATTATCAGCTCTGGTTAAGGTACCAACTTCATGGTTCATGGCTGCATGACATGTGGAATAATGCATAATACTCAAAATAAATAAATACTAGCATTTTAGTCTTGTATTGAAGGTAGGAAATACTCACATTTTAGCTTCTTTCGTGGTCTGACTCGATGCGACTGTCTATCTCCTTTAAAAGATGCATTCTTTTTCTTGAATAATATATCTTTAGAAGCATCTTTAGAGTTCTCATTCTCATGTTCAGAATTGTATTCACTTTTATGTTCATAATCAGACTCACTTTCATTAAAATAATTCTCACTGTCATGATCTTGTTACCAGTCCCAGTCCCATTGACCTTTGCTGCCATTTTTTCAATAATTCATTAAAATGCTCATCTTCTAAGCCATCTACAATACCTAGATTGTTAGTAAATTGAAATTGGCATGCAAAAATTATTGTAAAGGAATACATGAATGCAATATCAAATACCATTTGAACTAGTATTCGGATTTCTATAAGGCCTCTTCTTATGTTGATTCATAGCTGCCTTTATAACAGAGCTCTCATTGTTGATTGTTGTGCTAGTATTGGGTTGTGAATAGTACCTTCTCGTTGGTTTTTAGCAATACTCTCATTGTTGATCTGTATGCTAGTAATTGGGTTTGGATATGACCTCCTCGCATGTTGCTGATGAAGCAATCCTAGGCTAATGAAGCTTGACCGGGCAGAGGTTATTACATTTCCATACCTACCCTACATTGATACAACCTACACAGATAGCATAGCAATAACATAAAATATTTACGTTTAATACAGTAAAAAAATATAAGCACACAAAATGGTATAAGCACTACTGGAATCAACCGCTTCGCCGAGTGCCTGAAGCACTCGGCGAAGCGTTCAAAACACTCGGCAAAAGCTTTGCCGAGTGTTACACTCGGCAAAGAAGGCTCGGTGAACAGTGCATCGGCAAAGCCTTCTTTGCCGAGAGCTTTTTATCGGGCACTCGGCAAAGATCTTTGCCGAGTGCCAGAGAGCACTCGGCAAAGAAAAGCAGCCGTTACGGCGTCGAGTGACGGAGACGGCGGCTTTGCCGAGTGTCCCACCTGACACTCGGCAAAGAAGTTAGTTTTGCCGAGTGCCTTCCGTGCAGCACTCGGCAAAGAATCCATCTTTGCCGAGTGCCACATGGGACACTCGGTAAAGAACCCGCCAGGGAGGGTCCCCATGTCAGGTTCTTTGCCGAGTGCCACATGGGACACTCGGTAAAGAACCCGCCAGGGAGGGTCCACATGGTGCCGGTCATGCCAACCGCAGCCACGGCGAACGGCCGGCGTTCCTTGAGAAAGATGTCGCACTGGACGCTGCCCGGGTGGCTGCAGAAGGGGCAGGATCGGACCTGGAGGTGGACGACGACCTGGACCGCCGTTGGGAAGGCCGGATCAGCGAGCTGGCTAGCCTAATCTAGGAGGCTGGTCGTTGTCTACTGCTCCTCCCTGCTAGCATGGGCGGGTGGCGTGGTGGCTCGCACGACTGACTCGTGGCGGCGGCGTGGTTTGCCTGGGTCAGGGGCGTTGGTCATCGGCGGATCTACGACTGTCAACGGCGCCTTCTGCAGGTGGTGGGTCGTGGGGCTAGGGATGAAGCTTAAGGAGGGGAGAATGTTAGGAACCGACCCATATAGTACACACCAGCCCAACTAGCTGAAATGAGCACTACAAGGAGCAGGAATAAAGGAAGGGCGAGGATCATCCAAGAATCATTTTTTAGAACCTGAACTCTCTATCTTCCAACTACTGCTCATCTTCTTCCTCCCTTCTCTCAAGTATCTAGATTCTCTTCCATTCTATTCCCTTGTCGCTACTGGTTTGACTTTAAGAGATTAGTGTTGCTAACAGTGTGGTGATGGCAAATATCAGTCTCCCCATGCCATGGGAAATCCGTAACTCCTCACGCTGCCTCATGCCCCCAACACCACCGCTGCAGGCTCCTCTTCGGCGCTCCCGTTCGCCCGCACGCTCAACCCTGGTATGCCACCACCACCACCGTCTCACAAGCTACTCCCCGCTGCCCCTGCCCCTGCCCCTTGCCCCGCTGCCGCTTGCAGGCTCCTCCACCTCGAGCTCCGACCGCACGAGGCCAAGGACCGGCTGGAGCCTCACGCCCCTGTCTACTATGGTTCTGACTAGCCGCCGAGCGCCCGAGCGGCATCATCAGGTGTTTCACAGAGGACACGTACGTCGAACCGTTCTGACTTCTGCTTTCCCGAGACCCCAGTGTGGCGGACGGGTAACCATTTTTTTCCGTCAGGGTAGCCAAACATTTGTGTACAGTACGTTTTTTGTTTTTCGAAAGAGCAGTCACATAAAAAAAACTGACCTCAAGTCTGCAGCTCCGTGGGCCGTATCGGTGTGTGCTACGCAAGTTCAGGCCCATCAGACCATCAAGCGCAAAAGCCTAGCTAGCATTCCCCTTCACACTGCCGGGTCCGATTAGAGCCCAATTACCCCCACCGCGTCCCCTAATCGTCTCGCACGTACCGTACGGTCTCAGGCGCATCGGTCTCGCCGCTCCACAGACGCCGCAGACGACGGCGGAGGCGGCGAGATGACGGTCTTCCACTTCCTCAACTGCGCCTTCCTCACCTTCGGCCCCCACGTCGTCTACTACTCCGCTACCCCACTGTACATCTCCCTCCCTCCCCGACTGAACATGACAAGAAAACAGAAAACAGTGTTTACCTTGGAGGCGGGCGAACGGAGGCGGTGGGGCGCGGCGGTGGGGCGCGGGCGGCCGGGCGCGGGCGGCCGGGCGCGGCCGGCGTTGAGGGCAGGAGTTGAGGGCGGCGGCGCGGCCGGCGTTGAGGGCGAGCGCGCGCGGGCGGTGAGCGCGCGAGGGCAGAGACCTTGGGCAGTGCGGCGGCGAGGGCAGGCGACGGCGCGCGCGCGGGCGGCCGGGCGCGGCCGGCGGTGAGGCGGCCGACGGTGAGGCGTGGGAAGGCGGCGGCGGTGAGGCGCGGGAAGAAATTAAGAAGAAGCAAAGCATGCAGAAGGAAGAAGAAAGCCGGCCGCGCGGCCGGTTAAAGTTTGTTTCTTTGCCGAGTGCCCGTGATCCGGCACTCGGCAAAGATTTTTTTAAAATATTAAAATATTCTTTGCCGAGTGCCAGATCAGCGGCACTCGGCAAAGAGTTCTTTGCCGAGTGTCCCCCGTTGCGGCACTCGGCAAAGGTTCTTTACTACCTCTTTGCCGAGTGTCACACATCTAGCACTCGGCAAAGAAGTCTTTGCCGAGTGTCATCCCTAGACACTCGGCAAAGTGCATTTGTATTTTTTTTATTTTATCTCCCAAACTTTTTGTGGTATGTTCCTACACTATGTAGATCTACATGTATCATTTGTGGACAATTTTAACAGAGTTTGAAATAGCTAGTAGATTTAGTTTGTTTATTTGAATTTCTTCGGAAAATTCAAATTTGAACTGCAGGTCACTCGAAACTTGGAAAACCGTGCATGAAAAAAATGATATTCATGTTACTTAGCATAAGTTACGACCGATTCCATGAGCGGACCGAAAACTTCGAGCAACATGCTCACTAAACATGGCCGTGAACTTGCCATCCACATGTTTAAAAATTGTATAAAACACAAACAAAGTCAGAAAATCATGAAACTTGTCCACGTGTCATGATATCATATGTACAGGTTGTGATAAAAAATTGAGAATGTTTGGACAAAGTTGTGAGACACTATGTGTAGAAACTTAAGAGAACTACACATGAAATCATAGAGTTTCAATGTGGATCTCTTAGGTTTGTACACATAGCGCGTCATAGTTTTCTCGAAATTTTTTCAATTTTTTATCGCAGCCTGTACATATGATATCATGACACGTGGACAAGTTTCAAGATTTTCTGACTTTGTTTGTGTTTTATACAAGTTTTAAACATGTTGATGACAAGTTCACGACCATGTTTAGTGAGCATGTTGCTCGAAGTTTTTGGTCCGCTCCTGGAATCGGTCGTAACTTATGCTAAGTAACATGAATATCATTTTTTCATGCACGGTTTTCCAAGTTTCGAGTGACCTGCAGTTCAAATCTAAATTTTCCGAAGAAATTCAAATAAACGAACTAAATCTACTAACGATTGAAACTCTGTTAAAATTGTCCACAAATGATACATGTAGGTCTACATAGTGTAGGAACATACCACAAAAAGTTTGGGAGACAAAATAAAAGAAATAAAAATATACTTTGCCGAGTGTCTAGGGATGGCACTCGGCAAAGAGTTCTTTGCCGAGCGTCAACTGGGCGACACTCGGCAAAGAAGACTCTTTGCCGAGTGCCAACCGTTGGCGCTCGGCAAAGACTGACGGCCGTCAGCTTTGGGACGGCCGCTGACGGCCCTTTGCCGAGAGCCCCGTTTGCCGAGTGTTTGACGCTCGGCAAACATGGATTTGCCGAGTGTGGACCTGTACCGAGTGTCCTACTCTCGGTAAAGACGCTCGTTACCGAGAGCCAAGCTTTGCCGAGTGCGGCTCTCGGCAAAGCCGTCTTTGCCGAGTGCCCGAGAAAAGGCACTCGGCAAAGCGGCCGGCACTCGGCAAAGTCTCGGATTCCGGTAGTGAAGCACACTCAAAATACTATAAATCAATGGTGACATGTTTTGTATCCTGTGGAATGATTAATTTTCTAGAATCATTATTCCCTCTTTCCACCAAATGATGTAGTTGTAGGATCTTCAATAGCTATATCTTCCTCATCATCAGAATTCTCATCTTCATTATCTTCATCGTCTGAATTTCCTGGAGGGACATTATAGGTGTCATGTGGCTGCATTTTGACAACCAAGTGCCACCCTTTCATTAGATTGTCTTTGACGAAAAAGATTTGAGAAGCTTGGCTAGCTAATACAAATGGCTCATTTGTCCGAAGTAGATATTTAAAGTTGACACTAACAAGTCCATAAACATCCTTCTTTATCCCTCTTTTTTATTGAATATGTCAACCCACTTGCAACGAAATAATGGCACACGTCTTTTCCCAAGAAACTGAAGCTCTATTAGCTCTGTTAATATGCCATAATATCTGCATTCTCACTAATTGTACTTCCCTCTGACAAAATAGCAACTCCGCTGTCCTATGTGCACCGATTTTTATCTATGCGAATCTAAATACATTCATATCATAACCTGCAAAACATGTATTGTTTTGCAAAGGGTCCCTAGATAAGGACAGAAGGTCTTCCATTTGCTCACTTTTATCATGTTCATACAAATTATGTATCTGCAAAGAAGGCACATAAATTACTTAATTAGCTCTAGGAAGAAAACAATAAGATATGAAAATATCACTATATGAGTTAACTGACAATACTTATACCTTATTCCTAAACCACAGAATAATTTTTTTGGCCCATGAGGATGTATATTGTGGCAATGAAGATACTTCCTCACCATTGCTATACTCACTATAATACAAAATATTAGTACTAATATCAGAACATGAAATCGATATTAGATAAGTAAAAATTAAAGGTACCAGCAATAATTACCTAATAAATGGTTGCACCTCATCACAATTCCTGAGAACATATATATGAGCTTGTTCCAACTCAAGCAATTCAAGATCTCGAGCCTTGCGAGCACCAAGTGATCTTCCCACACAAGAAAATATTGGTAAAGAAAACTTTCCATAATCTGACTCATCATAATTTGTCCAGGACGATTGTGCACTGTCTGCACATCATCTAAGTACCTCGAGCACAATGTTATAAATTCATATGCAAGATAGCCTTCTGTTATCGAGGCCTCTGGATGAGCCATGTTGCGAATGAGAGATTTAAGAAGTTTTATATATCTCTCAAATTGGTACATCCAATGATACATGGTGGGTCCACCAATTAAAGCTTCAGTAGCTAAATGAATATGCAAGTGCATCATGATAACGAAAAATGAGGGTGGGAATTCCTTTTCAAGTTTGCACAAAGTGGATGTTATAGTGGCTGCAATTGCTCTAACTATTCAGTTGATAGTGCCTTTGAGTTCAATTCTCGAAAAAAATATGATATAATAAAGGCTCATATATACGATTTGGTAAATAACCTCTTAGAGCATAAGGAAGTAAATGATTTATCATGACATGACAATCATGAGTCTTCATTCTAGATAGCTTTCCTTCAAATTAACATGACTGCTAATATTAGAAGAAAAACCATCTAGAACTTTCAAATCTTTCAAGAAATGCAAAACTGACTTCTTAGCTTCTAGAGACAAAACATAAGGTGCTTGTGGCATAACTAACTTGTCCCCATCTTCAACTGGATAAAGATGTGGCTTTAGATTCATTTCTTTCAAATCAAGACGTAAATTATTGTTGTCCTTTGTTTTTCCTTTGATGTCTCAAATTGTTTCAATTATACAGTCACATACATTTTTCTCTATATGCATCACATCTAGATTATGCGTCAGCAGAAGTGTTTTGAAATATGGTAATTTAAAAAAGATGCTCTTCTTAGTCCAATTATCTCCCCTCTCACTATGTGAAATCTTACTCTTTTTACTCTGATTCTTGGACAAAATTATCCCCTCTAGATCGTTTAAATTAGGTGCCCATACCTACATAACTAAAATGATAGTTTAAATATTGTTGAACATAGTTTCCTTTTCAATCAGTTAAATCATTTGTTCCTAAATTAAAGCTAAAGACAATCAATAGATTAATTATCCTTTCTCATAATTTATTAAGCAAACCTATAGTCAATTTGTTCATAGCTAGATATATGGGATGATTAATCATTTCACCAAATTTAATCCAAGTTATTTCATTTAGTCTTTCCCCAAGAATAAAATAAAGTAATTAGTGTTTCTAAAGTTGAACCATAAGTTAAGATTAGATTTACATTATAACTTTCCAACCATGTTTTCTTTCAAAAGTTTGTCCTTTGATAAGGCGTGTTTAGAATATTGTATGCAATGAATTTTCTTAAATAAAGGTGAAGATAATTATCTTATCACATAAAATATGTTTAAAATACTTCTTAGCTTTCCATAAAATCAATGTTTAATAATGTATTTATAACCTTGTGAACTCATCATTAACCTTAGATATATAACATATATCTTTTCTAAAAAGTTAAAAAGGTCTAATGATGTTATAATGTGATTTATCATATTATAAACCCTTAATCTTAGACTTACCACATATGCCTTTTATAAAAGATTAAAATGGTGGACCTAATGTTTATATATCTATAATTAAATTATTTCTAAGCTTATGTCTTGTTTTATAAAATAAAACCAAACCTTTTCAAAAGGAGTATTTTTGGAAAAACCTTTGCTTGTGATGTTTTTGAAAAGCAAATGTTATTTTTATATTGTTTTCTTTAGTCTAGTCTATGGTGAATGTTGTATGTTATTGAGTGGTGTTTGTTTCTTCTTGTTTGTTTATGTGATGTTGAAAGGGAATGGGCTCAAACGTTTCCTATAATCGATTTTGGTGTTTGATGACCATCACAAACCTTATGGACTAACTAGTTTGCCTAGTTGATCTTTTCTCACGTGCATAAAGTTCATATACACATATAAGAAAAATGACACTTGGACCAATTCTCTAAGTATGGGGCAAGTCAGGATTGCACCAGCCTGCGGAGCACCGGACAGTGTCCGGTGCCCATGCTGGGGGCGCCCGACAAACTCGCTGCTCTCGGGAAAACACAACGCTGCTCAGCTAAAATCACCTGACTGTCCGGTGAGCACCGGACTGTCCGATGTGCACCGGACTGTCCGGTGAGCCCATGGCTAACGGTCATCTTCTCCAACGGTCGACTGCCACTCGACTACCACGCAGTCTAAAGCGTCAGAAGGTCATAAATAGTCAACAACGTCAGGTCGCACTAGACTGTTCGGTGTGCCACCGGACTATCTAGTGCACCACCAGGGCAGACGAATCCAACGGTCGACTCCAATGGGTGGCTGACGTGGCAGGCACCAGACACTAAACAGTGTTGTGTCCGGTGCACACCGGACTATCTGGTGCGCCTGTCGATAAAAAGCACAACCAACAGCTAGAATTGTGGTTGGGGCTATAAATACCCCCCAACCACCTCTATTCAATGCATCCAAGCTTTCCACTCTCAACACTCAATACAAGAGCAAAGAATACATTCCAAAGACACATTCAAAGCTTCCAATCCTCCCCAAGTCCCACAATTAAGACAAGTGATCAATAGTGATTAGTGACTTGAGAGAGTGAGATTTGTGTTTTGTTTGTTGCTCTTGTTGCTTGGTCGTGCTTTCTTCTTCTCCTTCTAAACTCTCTAAGTGATTTGTAAAGCTAGCAAGAGACACCTAATTGTGTGGTGATCCTTGCGGGTCTTTGTGATCCATGAGATTAAGAGCACTCAACTGGTCTAGGTGACCGATTGAGAGAGGGAAAGGGTTGACAAAGACCCAGCCTTTGTGGCCTCCTCAATGGGGAGTAGGTTCATTGGAACTAAACCTCGGGAAACAAATCGTCGTGTTCATTTGTGTTGATCATCACCATTTGATTTGTTTCTTTCCTCTCCCCTCTCTCTAAAAGTTCTCTTGCTCACAATCCTTTTGAGTTAGCTCCCAAAGTTATCCGCATTGATTGAGCAACTCATAGCAAGAAAAACTCTCTTCCGCACTCCATATTCACTATTATTTGTATCTAATCCTAACCCCGGGTAAATTGTGTGTTTAAAGTTTATAATTTACAGGTTTCACTTATTCACCCCCCTTCTAGGTGACTTTCAATTGGTATCGGAGCCTGGTACTTCATTAGAGTCTAACAACTCAAAGTGATGTCAGGAGAACACGCCAAAAAGGAGTTGATGACCGGGGAAAAGCTTGGACCTTCGGAGAAGAAAAATGAAGGCAAGACTCCGTCAAAGGACACCGATGACAAGCACAAGGAGCACAAGGATGAACCCGTTGGCTCTATCAACTCAAATAAGAAGGGCGATAAAAAGGAAAATAAGATGAAGAAGGTGGTCTACAACGAGATCGATTCTTCTTCGCCCTCCACTTCCGGCGCTGAGTCAACATCTTCGAAGCGCCAAGAGCGTAAGAAGTATAGTAAGATTCCTCTTCACTATCCTTGTATTTCTAAACGCGCTCCTTTACTTTCCGTTCCCTTAGGCAAACCGCCATACTTTGATAGTGAAGATTATTGTATGTGGAGTGATAAAATGAGGCACCATCTAACCTCACCCCACGAAAGTATTTGGGATATTGTTGAGTTTGGAGCGCAGATACCACAAGTGGGCGACGAGGAATACAACTCCGATGAGGCCTCCCAAGTGAGGCACTTCAACTCCCAAGCCACCTCCATACTCCTTGCTTCCTTGTGTAGAGAGGAGCACAAAAAGGTGCAATGGTTGAAGAATGCCAAAGAAATTTGGGACGTCCTCAAAACGGCGCATGAAGGGGATGAAGTGACAAAGATCACCAAGCGGGAAACGATCGAGGGAGAACCCAGTTGGTTCGTCCTCAACAAAAGAGAAGAATCAGAAGCAATGTACAACCGGCTCAAGACGATGGTGAACCAAGTCCGCAACCTCGGGAGCACCAAGTGGGATGACCATTAAATGGTCAAGGTTATTCTAAGATCTATTGTTTTTCGTAACCCCACTCAAGTGCAATTAATTCGTGGAGATCCCAGGTATAAGCAAATGTCTCCCGAGGAGGTGATTGGCATGTTTGTGAGCTTTGAACTTATGATCAAACACTCTAAACACATTGTAAACTTGGAGCAAGGCACCACCTCCACACTTGAGGTGCAACCCGTTGCATTCAAGGCAACGAAAGAAAAGAAGGAGGAGCCTACACCAAAAATAGGCTCCCAATTGATGCTTCCAAGCTTGACAACAAAGAGATGGCTCTAATTATTAAGAGCTTCCAGCAAATCCTCAAGCAATGGAAGGAGAAGGACTACAAACCCCGCTCCAAGAGGGTTCGCTACCGGTGTGGTAAGTACGGTCACTATATTGCTAAATGTCCATATACAAGTGGTAGTGACAGGGACGACGACAAGAATGGGAAGAAGAAGATGAAAAAGAAGAAATACTACAACAAGAAGAAGGGTGGTGAGGCGCACATAGGACAGGAATTGAACTTCGACGAGAGCTCCACCGACTCCTCCGACGAGGACGCCGCCAACATCGCCATCAATAAAGGACTTCTCTTCCCCAACGTCAGCCACAAATGTCTCATGACCAAGCATAGCAAAAAGAAGAAGGTACATTCTAGAGATACCCCAAATATACTACTTCCGATGATGAGGGTAGCTCTAGTGAAAAAGATGATTATCCTCTTGAAGTTGAAAATGCGAAAACTTGACTAAAGAGCTAAATATATGCAATGATTCAATTTCTTGTCTTAGAACTGAAAATGTTAGTTTAATTCTAAGATTGTGGAATTGAATGCTTGCAAAGTTTCTACATCTACCATTGAGCATGTTACTATTTGCACTAGATGTAGAGATATTAATGTTGATGCTATGAATGATCACCTTGCTATAATTAAAGAACAAAATGATCACATAGCTAAATTGAATGCTAAAATTGTCAGGCATGAGCTTGAGAATAAAATTTTTAAATTTGCTCGTAGTATGCTTTATAATGGGAGATGCCCTGGCATTAAGGATGGGATTGGCTTCCAACCTGGGAGCCAAAGCAACATCAAACTTAATGCCCATAGAAACAAGCTTTCTAACTGTGTTAAGGGCAAGCCTCCCATGGTTCAGGATAGAGAAGGTTACATTTATATCCTAAAAACTATCCTGAGCATAAGATTAGGAAAATTCATGCTAAAAAATCTCATTCTGCTTCTGATCATGCTTATATCTACAGTAATGAGGCTTCTAGCTCTAGGAATACAACTCAAATTAAAATGCCTAAGAAAAAGATTATTGATGCATCAAATAAACATAGCATTTCATTTAAATCTTTGATGCATCATTTGTTCTTACAGGCAAGGTAGTTGCCAAATATGTTGGGGGCAAACACAAGAGTCCAAAAACTTGTGTTTGGGTACCCAAGGTGCTTGTTTCTAATGTAAAAGGACCCAAGATTGTTTGGGTACCTAAGGACAAGGCCTAAATCTGTGTTGTAGGTTTATGCATCCGGCGGAACAAGTTGGATAATCGACAGCGAGTCACAAACCACATGACATGGGAGAAAAGAATGTTCTCTTCATAAGAGAAAAATGATGATCCCCAAAGAACAATCACATTCAGGGATGGAAATCAAGGTTTGGTCAAAGGATTGGATAAAATTGCTATATCTCCTGACCATTTCATTTCTAATATTTTTCTTGTAGATTCTTTAGATTACAACTTGTTTTGTGTTTCTCAATTATGCAAAATGGGCTAGAACTATTTATTTACTGATGTTAGTGTTACCGTCTTTAGAAGGAGTGATGATTCAATAGCTTTTAAGGGAGTGTTAGATGGTCAGCTATACTTAGTTGATTTTTATGATAACAATGCTGAACTAGACACTTGCTTAATTGCTAAGACTAACATGGGCTGGCTCTGGCATCGTCGACTTACTCATGTTGGAATGAAGAATCTTCACAAGCTTCTAAAGCGGGACACATTTTAGGACTAACCATTGTTCATTTTGAGAAAGACTGGATTTGTAGTGCATGTCAAGCAGAGAAGCAGGTTGGAGTTCATCATCCACATAAGAACATCATGACGACCGAGAGGCCATTTGAGCTACTCCATATGGATCTATTTGACCAGATTGCTTACATAAGCATTGACGGGAGTAAGTATTGTCTTGTAATTGTGGATGATTATTCTCGCTTCACTTGGGTATTCTTTTTGCAGGAAAAATCACAAACCCTAGAAACGTTAAAGAAATTCTTGAGATGGGCTCAAAATGAGTTAGGATTGGGAATCAAGAAGATTAGTAGTGTGACGGAACCTCCCAAGGTATTAGGCCCACCTACAGTTGTCCTTGTCCTAAGGACCTTGGACAACCCTGCAGATGCACATAATCAGTTGACAAGTTTGGTACTATATCTTCATCATTCCGCCCAAGAGCGCTTCACCCGTCACGTAGATATTACATCACATCGGAGGAAAGAATAAGCGGAAGCAAATTACAATAACTTAATTTACATTCATCCAATATATATATAGAGTATTATTATTATTACAATACCTGGGTACTATGAGTGCATAAAGTATTGTTATTACAGACCCGGGAGGCAAAACACCCTCCCGCACAAAAGTATATTGTTTTCAAGTGGGAGGCCAACATCCTCCCGCGACAGACTTCACTGCTGGGGCTCTTCCTTGGGTACCACCCTTGAACAGAAACAGCAAAAGTCTGATGTTTCCTCACCTATAACAACATGGGTTCGAAAACCCTGAGTACAGAGTGTACTTTTGCAAGTCTTACCCGACAAAAGAAAAGACTCTCAAGGATATGCTGGCTTGATCAAGAATAAAAGGCTCTGTTTGCAGAAAAGCTTACTAATAGTGGATCCTTAAAAATTCAGTTTTATTGTCAAGTTAAGTCATTACCTGAATCTAGAGTTCTTTCTACCCTAGTTCAAGCACTTGGCCTGCACTAGCTGTCTTTTATCACCCTTTTTCTTTACTGAATTGCTACATGTAGGGTAGTGACCAAGTCTTCATATCCGAGAAGTAATGATGATCCGAATCGATTAATACCTAGCTGGGGATCTCAAACCACACGACATATGTAGCACTTAACCCTTGCATATGTCAACTCGCCACCGGGTTTCTTAAGACCAGACCGGGTTCACGCCAACCGAGAGCACATATACACCACCGTCTAACCTCTTGCCACGGAGGGTACACGCTACTCTCGCCATCTCTCCACTCCCATTGCATGTTGGCCTTTCTGGTATTAGTCTGCCCGAGGCAAAGCTTACCCATGACGAGGCATGTGGCCATTTAAAAGTTCCTCAATCATCAAGCCTACATCGACACGGTCCTTAATCGACTCAAACGGAGACACTACACTGAGACTCTCTTCTCGTGCAAGTCACCCGCCCGGTCTCAGCTTTATCATTTAAAATCCCAAAGTTTGGTACGTGGCAGAGGTACATCTTGTCCGATGTTGAACCCATCACGGCCATGATGGATCCACCATCAAGTTTTATTTTTGAAAACATCCCATTCCATCTGAAGCATCAACTTTTGTTAAGAACAAAACATTTTTGTTTTCTAAAGCAAGACTAAGCATCAGAAAACCTTTTAATAAAACAGGTAATCAAGGAAGGATAAACAGTTCCAAGGAAGGAAATGCAACAATTGGCTTAACACCCAACTCCTATCACGTAATGCATCATTCAAGTGATTAAGAGTTTAAAATCACAAGGAAAGGTAAATGCACCGGGGCTTGCCTTGTGTTGTAGGGGATTCGAGATCTTTTCCATAGATATCAAAATAAAAACAGTTCCCGGCAGGTGGAGTTTCAGTTGGTGGTGCAGTCTCTTCTTCTTCAACACTTACTTCTTCTTCATTTTCTATACATAACCATACATATACATGAATGCTCATGTGATTCTATGAATATGCAATTATAATAGAGATACATCAAGTTATATCTTGAATACAACTTTCCTTCACGGTACACCAGGGAAACTATGATTTTCTGAGTCAGTACTCTACTAGAATAAGGCAAATATTACCTAGAAAGCTAGGGTTTTGGGTTTGGGAATCAAACAATGTCCAACACATGTCAAACTTCACCCATGGGTTCTAATTATCAAATTAAGTTTACCCAAAAAGTTTTATGATTTTTGGAGTTATTTAGTAATTTCTAAAATTCCAAAAGTCTAGGTTTAGGCCCTTTCAAATACTAAATAATTCATGGTTGGGGCTAAAAATCTTGGAACTATTTTTATTAAATATATACTAGGGGAATTTAGGAATCTAGTAAAATTGGTCTCATATTTTTAATATTTTTCTAGAATTTTCTATAAATTCCCTAATATGCCAGCAAAAAGAAAAAGAGAAACAATGAATAGTATTGGGCTCAATTCAGCCCAAGTTGGCCCGCAGATGGGAGAAACACGCGTGCGCCCGCGCCCGCGCTGGTAAACTTGCATAGAGGCCCCTGGCCATTTGAATAACCGGTAAAGAGCCCCTGAACACTATTCCAATGTCTAACTGACAATCGTAGTTAGGCCCTCGCACTTCTATTTCTTCGCAGCGCTAGGTCCACAACGGTGGACGGCGACGAGCACATCTCCGGCGAACCTGTCCCGGCCAAGATACGCAATGACCAGCACTCTAGCTTGGCTGACACCTAATTCCACCCCCGGCGACCTTAATCCCTCAACTAATTGCACTAATCTGTGTCAGAATCTCTCTGTCCACGACGATGGCGAAAACTGAGAACAATCCGACGTGTTCTTGGTGATCCGCAGTCTAGTTCAAGGGAGGCTAGAACATCAAGCAAAGAAGCTTGAACTAACCTGTAGAGGGTTGGCCACGACGAGCTGTTCACGGTGGCGCGGAATCCTGATTTGGGGGAAGTTTGGAATTCGCGAGCTACAGTGGCTAATCGGAGGCGAGGGCTGGTGCACTAGACACGTAACAACCTAACGGAGCTCACTGGGGCATTGATTTATAGGGTCCATCAGCGGTGGCGCCCAATTTGAAGAAATCGCGCTGGTGGCCGAGAAGAGGGGATGAGTCACCGCGGTGATCTACCATGGCGTTCACTGAACAAAGGCGTACGACTATTACTGGTTAGCCTCCACGGCTCATAGCGACATGGTAAAATGGCCCAAGGAATGGCGCGACCGAATGAACGGCGGCAGCCACGACGATGACCGTGCGGCCACGTCGTCGGGCAAGTGGGCACGGCGACCGGACGAAACAGTGCCCCAAGTTCATCTCTTGTGCGATATTTCTTACCCTATGTAGTTATCTGCTCTCCACCAGGCACGAATCGCAGCACCAACGTGGATCATGGCGCGGAGTCATCGGCGGCGAGATACAGCGAACCTGCGATCTTTTTCAGTGTACTGTACCATCAGAACTCCATTCAGAGCGCCTGATAGAGCATGTTTGAGAGCGATTTACTCCAAAAATTGTTCAGCACCTGGTCAAGCTTGGTTTAGCAAAGTTGTTCACTAATGTTAGAGCTTCAATTTTGCCACAATGACCCTGACCTTATCTCCATTGAATCAACCATGAACTACTCCCAAAGTTAACCAAATGTCACTAAACTTAGGTTTTCTAAGTTAAGGCTGTCTGATAGGCCAATTTCAAGTCTCTTTTTCTCCCATTTTCATGTAGTACTAGGGCTTACTCACTTAATCAAATTTGTACCCCTTACATAGCTCTACAAGTTTGATGTATTGACCTAGGGCAAAATCTTTATGAATTCAGAGATACCAAGCTCCAAAGTTGACCCCATTCAACTGAAATTTAGACTTAACCATATAATATTCATGGGTACTTTTTGCAAATAAGTCCAAACTTTATCACTCCACTTGAAAATTCTCCAATGTGAAAGTTACTTGGTTTGTGATGTTTTATCACTTTGATATTTGCACTTTGGTCCAAAAGTGCCTAAAATTTGCATTTAACCCCCTAGGGTTCCAATTAGGGTTTTCTAGGGTTTGTTTTTAGGGTTTGGAACATTAGGGTTTTTGTGCCACTAAAGTTCATCATATTTGATACCTTGTGAACATTTCTCATAGCTTAGGAAATTCTTACTCATGTTGGGCTTACTACTACCCTCATGCCCTAATCCCAGGGTTAAGTACCCTACCCTAGGGTTGATCACACATCAAGTCACCTCATCACAACATCTTTTGAAATTTTTACCTAGTGAATGCATTCTAGGTGTGACAAACAACATGAAATGTCAATGCACATGATGTTATGCTCAAATTTTAGTGCCAGTAACACCAAGGGTGTTACATCCTTCCCCCCAAAAAAGAATCTCGTCCCGAGATTTAAGGTCCTAGGGTAAGTAATGGAAAAGGAAACACATCACATCTTTATTTCCTTACTTGTCTTACAGGGCAGCGGGTGGTATGGGGTTCATTCCAACTTTACAAACAATTGTACATATCTTACAGGTTACATGAAGCTAAAAACCTAGGAAAATTCTTTTCCAAGAAGTCTTGAGTCTCCCAGGTAGCTTCATCTTCAATATGCTGGTTCCATTGTACCTTATAGAACTTGAGCGTCCTTTTTCGAGTGATTTTGTCCTTCTGATCTAGAACCCGAATGGGATGTTCTGAATAAGTCAAATCTGGTTCCAAGACAACATCCACCACATCAATGGTTCGATCAGGAACTCGAAGGCACTTCTTTAATTGAGATACATGGACCACATTATGCACTGTAGATAATGTTTCTGGTAGTTGGAGTCGGTATGCCACTGGTCCACATTGCTCAAGAATGAGAAACGAGCCAATATATCGGGGTACCAGCTTTCCTTTTACCCCGAAACGGTTTACACCCTTCATTGGTGATACTTTCAGGTACACATAATCTTTGACTTGAAAGAACAAGGGTCGGCGTCGTTTGTCTACATGACTTTTCTGCCGAGCTTGAGCTTCTTTCAAGTGGTGTCTTATCCGTTGAACCTTTACTTCTATTTTCTTGACTAGGTCAGGCCTAGAATATCATTGTTCTCCAGGTTCTGACCAATTTAAGGGTGTCCGACACCGTCGTCCATACAGTGCTTCAAATGGTGCCATCTTGATGCTCTCTTGATAGCTATTATTATAAGAAAACTCCACCAATGGTAGATAGTCATCCTGTTTCTGTGGAAACTCCAGGACACATGCACATAACATGTCTTCAAGTATTTGATTTACTCTTTCAGTTTGCCCACTTGTTTGAGGATGATATGCCGAACTGTGCAGCAGTTTAGTACCCAAGAATTTATGCAATTCACTCCAAAATTTGGATACAAATTGTGGTCCACGATCCGATACTATCATTTTTGGAATTCCATGCAAACTGAGAATACGGGCAATATAAAGTTCCGCATATGCGACCACTGGATATTTTGTCTTAACGGGCAGGAAGTGAGCAATCTTCGTAAGCCGATCAATTATGACCCATATGGAGTCAAAACCTTTGGCTGTTTTGGGCAATCCTACAATGAAATCCATACTAATGTCTTCCCATTTCCAAGTTGGAAGGGTAAAGATTGCAGTGGCCCAGCAGTCTTCATGTGTACTGCCTTGACACGTCTGCAGGTGTCACAACTTGCCACATAGCATGCAATTTCAATCTTCATTTTCGTCCACCAGTAGTGTTGCTTTAACTCTTGACACATCATAGTACTTCCAGGATGCATGGAATATCGACTAAGATGAGCTTCATCCAAAATTTGTTAGCGAACTTCAGTATCTTTAGGCACAACTATGCGATCATTGAATCATAATATTCCTTGGTCATCTTTTCTGAAGTAATTAGCTTTGCCGGCTTCTATTTTCTCATGAATATGTTTCATATCCTTGTCGGTTCTTTGAGCATCAATAATTCTCTGTATAAGAATTGACTCAAGTTTTAATTGTGTCAAAGTTCCGTGTTGTATCACTCCCAGGTTCAACTTTTCCATTTCTTGACATAGTGTGGTGTTAGAGGTTGTAACACCCCTAGTGTTACTGTAACTAAAACTTGAGCATGGCATCATAAACATTGTCATTGCATATGTTTAACACACTTAGAGTGCATTCACTAGGTAAAAATTTCAAACAAGTGTATTGTTTTTAGTGTTTTGCAAATAGGACCCTGGATAGGGAACCTGACCCTAAATAAGGCTTAAAGGGGAAAAAATTAACCCAAATGAAGAAAACCTAAAAGCTTTAAGGGAAGGGTCACAAAATGATCCCAAGACTTAAGTGGAATTACACTTAGACCCCTGGGATACCAAAGATCCCCATTTGGACCATGGAAAACCCTAAAACCAAACCCTAGGGACCTATGTGCAAAATAAGTCCACTTTTGGACTAAAGTGCAAAAACCAAGTCAAATAAGTATCTTAAGTCATTTGGGTCACTCATATATGAATGTGCAAGCTAAACCCTGAGTTTTGGACTTATTTGCAAAAGAGCCACATTTGAACTTTTTTGACTAAGTCTCAATTTCAGTGTATTGTGCTCATCTTTGTGACCTTGTAACTTCTAAACAAGAGGGTTTTTGCCCTAGGTCACCACATCAAAATTATAGCCTAATCATAGGAGAACAACTTTGCTTAAGGGTGTGAGCATAGTTGTTAAGAAAAAACTGGAGATAATTGAGCCTGAAGTTGGACTGTAAGACTACTTGAAGTCTGAAATTCAGATTAACAGTGGGATGACATGAACTTAGGGCTTAATTTTAAGCATGATCCAGTGACTTTTTGTGAGAGCACCTTGTAGCAAAGTTATAGTTGGATGATAGCCCTACAACCTTGGTGCAGATAGATGACAAAGTTGTAATGCAAAAATTGGAGAAAATGGCTCTGAAGTTGCTCTGTCAGGCATCATACACTGAATATCCGATGGTACAGTGCTATCGGGGGGGGGGGGGGGGAAATTCAGAGTACTCCACCGCCGACGATCCCCCGCCGCGATTCACGTCAACGGCGTGCAGATTCATGCTCTGGTAGACGGATAACATCGCGGGGTAAGGAGAATCTTCACCGCCGATGAGCTGGGCTCCATTCCGGCGACCCCCCGTGCTTTCCCCCTCTACCCTATGGCTGAGCAGATAAGCTCACCGATGACCGCCGCCTCCCGGCCGTGCGCCGCGTGGCTCAACCCTTCCCCTGCGTCGCCGTAAACCCCCACTGATGTCTAATCAACGCCGGTGAGCCTGCCACGGCGATGGACACGAATTCACCGCGCCAGGTTCTTCTCCATCTCCGACTGCCAGCATTGCTCGACCAAATTGGCCACCACCGCTTAAGTATCCTATAAATTGAAGCCTCAGCCCGTTCCGCTAGGTAATCGTGCGTCCAGAGAACCCGCTCGTAGCTCCGATCATTCCCCACAGCTCCCTAATTTCCAACTTCCCCCAAATCGACTCTCCGCTGCCGTAAACCACCCATCACCGCGGCCAGCCCTTTCCAGGTTAGTTCATCTCTCTCTCTCCCTTGTTTGAGCACTCTGGTTACTCTGTGATGCTTGCCGAGCCATCAATTCAAACTAAAAGACCACCAGTCGCCGGGAACGCGACAATCTAGCCGCCATACTCTCGGTCACCGTGGCCAGAGCTCCTTAGTTGATCATTAATGCAATTCAGTTGGGGGAAATGATTAAGGTAGCCCCAATTTCATGTCTATTGCTCGGAGAACCTAGTTGTTGCCCCAATCGGCCGGTACAGATGCTCGCCGGAGTTCATCCTCCACGCGACGCTGTCGGGGACCTTCCCCTGTGAAGGATTAGAAACTTGAGTGTGTTTCTACAAACCGTCAGCGACACGTAAGAATAGAAAAGAACTTATTTCCAGATAACCAAACACCCGGGGTCCTCTGTGCAAAATGGCCAGCGCAGGCACGCGCGCGGGCGCCTTTCCCCTCTGAACTGGGCCGCTGGGCTGAAATCAGACCAGAACTATTCACTAGTTTTTCCTTTTCTTTTTATTCCAGAGCCAAAACAATTATAGAAAAATTTAGAAAAATCCTAAAATTGTGAAACCAATTTTCCTAAGCTTCTTATTTTCCCTAGAATTTAATAAAAATAGTTTCATGATTTTTAGGTTAAATTAGGAATTTTAAGGTATTTAAAATAGTTTAAGGTAGTAGTTCTGGATTTTTAAAAGATAAATGATAATCCCAAAAATGCTCAAACTTTTTATATGAGTTCCTCATATTATTTAGAAGCCTTGGGTAGAATTTGGATTGATTTGAACCTTGTTTGACACCTAAACCCCAAAACCCCCCTGCCCTATGAACTCCTTTACCGACTCCGGAAACCCTAAGTTCTCGGAGTTCTGTGAAGGAAAGTTGTATTCAAGACTTAGATAATAAGTTTATATCATCTTTGCACCCTCATGAGCATTACATGGCATTCATTCTTATACATATATGTGGTTATGATTAGAACACGAGGAAGAAGTGGAAGCCACTGAAGAGCAAGTACCACCACCTTTGGACACTCAGGCTGAGAATTGTTTCTACTTCGATATTTGTGGATCTGAGCCTGACTCACCCATAAACAAAGGCAAGCCCCGGTGCATTTGCCACCCCCCTTGTGTTTTAAAATCTTTCTCACTTGCTTGATGCACTAGGTGATAGGTGTTGATTGCTTAAACAATTCCTGCATTACCTTCCTTGGATTTGATTACCTTCCTTGAAATCCCTATTTACAAAGGATTTTCTTTATGCTTAATCTTGCTTAGTAAAACAAAATGTTTTGTTTTTACAAAAGATGATGTGGCAAAAGTGGTTGGGATGTTTTTGAAAACAAAACTTGATGGTGGATCCATCATGGCCGTGATGGATTCAACATCGGAAAAGATGTACCTCTGCCAGGTACCAACCTTTGGGGTTAAATGATTAAGCTGAGACCGGGCGGGTGACTTGCACGAGATTGAGAGTCTCGGTGTAGTGTCTCCGTCTGAGTCGATTAAGGACCTTGTCGATGTAGGCCTGCTGATCGAGGACCCTTTAACTGGTCACATGCCTCGTCATGGGTAAGCTTTGCCTCGGGTGGACTAAGGCTAGAATAAGATAACATGAAATGGACGTGGAGCGGTGGCGAGAGTAGCGTGTACCCTCCATGGCAAGAGGCTGGACGGTGGTGTATCTATGCTCTCGGTTTGCGTGAACCTGATCTGGTCTTAAGAAACTCGGTTGTGGGTTGACATATGCAAGGGTTAAGTGCTACATATGTCGTGTGATCAGAGATCCTCAGCTGAGTATAATCGATTCGGATCGCCGTACCTCCGCGGTTATGGAGACTTGGCCACTGACTTACACGTAGCAATCCAGTGAAGATGAAGGGTTGATAAGAAATTGGCTAGTGCAGGTCAAGTGATTGAACTAGGGTAGAAAGAACTCTAGCTGCAGGTAATTTCACTTAACCTGACAATAAAACTGGATTTTAAGGATCCACCTTAGTAAGCAATTTTGCAAACAGAGTCTTTGATTATTGAAAGGCCTTACCTTGACTCCCATATAACCAGCATACCCTTGAGAGTCTTTTCTTTAGTCGGGTAAGACTTGCTTAGTAATTCCATACTCTGGGTTTATTCCCCCGTTGTTTTTAGGTGACGAGACAACAAACTTGTGTTGTTTTTGTACCAAGGTGGTGAAAAATGAGGACAATCAAGAATGAAGCTGCTGGAGGACCGAGTCCTCCTTAAAAACTTTTATGTAAAGAACTTAATGGGAGGAGTTTTTGCCTCCCAGATATTGTAATAATACTTTGCTGCACTCATACTCTGGTCTGTATTAAACGACTTACTCTTACTTTTCAATAAATGTAAGTTTATGTAATCACTTCCGCATTCCCGCATCTCCGATGAACATACTGTCTATCAGACGGGTGAAACGTTCCTGGAAAGGTAAGGAAAAAGATACCGAACTTGTCAAGTGATTCAGGAACATCTACAGGGTTGTCTGATGTCTATTGGACAAGGACAACTGTAGGTGCGCCTGATGACTTGGGAGGTTCCGTCATAGCTGGTATCGGAGCGTAGCCCTTCTTGGCAGATATTATGTAGCATCTTCAAAAAGATTTTCTTAAACTTATCTAGAAAATTTCTTCTCTTCTTACCTAAGCATTTCTGAAGAGTTTATCTCAAAGACCAGATAGGAAGAGTGCAATGTATAGAAGGTTGAATCAACTATGGTTGATTCTGTAATTATTCATGCATCATGCTAAGAATTGTACTAATAAATTTTCCCCCTTAGAAAATGCCGCCGCGTACAAGGAAAACGGCGCGAAAGCATACTGGACCTATCGGTGTACCTCAACACCAACTTGCCCCACGGGAGCAAGATAGCAGTAGCGGAAGCGACGATCCAATTGGGGATCTTGAAGCCCGCATGAATCAACTTCAAACAGAATTATAACGCAGGACCAATTTATGGGTTGCAGATGGCGACCGAATAAATGAATTAAGAAGTTACATCCGTACCCTACAAGATCAACTTGCTGATCGAGATTTGGCGCTTGATTGGGCGGTACAGTCTCGTTCAGTAGCCTGGGCTAAGGAAGCGAAGGCTCGAGCACGAGTCGAAGAACTTAGCACTGCTATTGACAACTTGCAGGCATATTGCAATACTTTACATGAGGAAGTTCATGTACTGTATTCGCAATTACACCCAAATGCCCCTGCGGATCCTATCAGGACGGAAGCCGGACCCTCGCATGATGCGAGAGAAGCGCTTGGTGGTGAGTTAGACCTTTTTAGGCCCCCTCCTTCTATGAGGCTGGTCGATGAATGGTCTCCCACACCTGACGACGAAGCTGCCAAGAGCAACCAGAAGCAGGAGTAGTAGTGTAGTTGTGGAAATAGGAGTAGTATACTGTATAATAGGTTGAACTGTTGTATAATGGGTAATGTATCCTGTTGTATAACATCGAGTCTGTATCATTACTTTTGATAGTAATGTAAAATGGAAGGTTTCTCTGGCATATTATATTCATTTCATATGTTCTTTGCCTCAGATGCCTACCAGGACTCGAGGACAGGATGCAGCAGGAACTTCTGGGGGAAGGGAGGTTACCCCAAATCCACCTCCAATTTCTCCCACATTGGCCGAGGCGATTGCCGCCTTGGTGAACGCAACTGCAGACAATACCCGCTTTCTGACAGAAATGGCAGGCCAACAATTCCAGCAGCAGGGTGGAAGGGGTTATCAACAGGGCCCCCGTGAAACCACATATTTGGATTTCTCTGAAACCCGACCACCACTATTTGTCAAGGCTGAGGACCCGTTGGAAGCTGATGAATGGATACGGGTTATTGAGCAAAAATTTGGTCTTCTGCGCTGTTCAGAGACACAGAAGCCTTTATTCGCAGCGCAACAACTACGCGGCCCTGCCAGCACCTGGTGGGGCAATTTTGTGGCTATTCAACCTGCTAATCATCAAGTTACATGGGAAGAATTTAAAGTAGCCTTCCGCGAGCACTATATCCCGGAGGGTGTTCTTCATATGAAGCAAGAAGAGTTCATGAAGCTAAAACAAGGAGGAGATATTGTCAATCAGTATCTCAATAAATTCAATCACCTGTCACAGTACGCAATTGATCAGGTGAACACTGATTTAAAGAAGAAGAATTGCTTTATGAGGGGTCTAAATGATCGATTGCAGAGAAAAATGGCCACCTGTATAGATCTCACGTATGGAAAGGCTATCAGCACAGCCCTATCTGTTGAAGCAAAATATGCAGGTTTCGGGAAGAACAAGGGATTTGGAGGTGAGAAGTCTAATCAGGGCCAGGCAAAAAGGCAACGGTTTGTGATCCGGCCTTCTAGCCAAAGTCGCTCTTTTTCTCGTCCACCCTCATTCCCTTTCAAGCAGCCAATAATCATTCGTCCCAATAATGCCCCCACTACCCCAAGTCAACCGGGTGCCCCGAGCACTCGATTCCCTGCTTTGCCCAGTTCTTCAACCGGGTGTTTCAATTGTGGCAAGTCTGGACATTTCATTAAGGATTGCCCATATCCCAAGCAGAATCAATCAAATACTCAGCAAGGATCTGGGAAATCAACTCAGCCCAAGGGAAATAATGTGGGAAAGAATACAAAGAAGACGGGGCGGATATACTATACTCAAGTGGCCACCACACCGGAAGGTGAACCGGTGATGATGGGTACGTTTCTTGTGGCCAGTCACCCTGCAATTATTCTTTTTGATTCTGGTGCTTCGCATACATTTATTAGCAAGAATTTTGTGGAGCAACATCGTATTTCATGTCATGAATCAAAAGAAGGGTTTAAAATTCATTCACCTGGGGGACACATTTTTACTAGAGAAGTGGTCTATCAAGTGCCAGTAATAATGGCCGGACGGAACTTTCCTGCTAACATGATTGTTCTGAAAGGCCAGGATATAGATGTGATTTTGGGTATGAATTGGTTAACCCAACATAAGGCAATTCTCAACACTGAACTGAGAACCGTCAGGTTGAGCTATAATCAAGAAGAGATTCTTTTGTCCATCCCCGTAACCAATTCAGCCAAAGCTTCTGGTAGAATATATGAAGCCATTATACCAGAGATCAAGGATATTCCGGTAGTATGTGAGTTTCCAGATGTATTTCCGGAAGATTTGCCTGGACTGCCACCTGAGAGAGATGTAGAATTTGTAATTGAGTTAAAGCCCGGTACAACTCCCATTTCCCGAAGATCGTACCGTATGCCTCCTAATGAGTTGGCAGAATTGAAGATTCAATTACAAGATCTACTGAATAAAGGATTCATCAGGCCAAGCTCGTCTCCATGGGGTTGCTCCGCCATTTTTGTTAAGAAGAAGGATCAAACCTTACGAATGTGCGTGGATTATCGACCCCTGAATGAGGTCACCATCAAGAACAAGTACCCTCTTCCGAGGATTGACATCTTATTTGATCAACTAACTGGGGCGAGGGTATTCTCCAAAATTGATCTCAGGTTGGGCTATCACCAAATCCGTATTCGGCCCGAGGATATACCAAAAACCGCGTTTACTACGCGGTATGGTTTATTTGAATATTTGGTAATGTCCTTCAGACTAACAAATGCTCCTGCCCATTTCACTTATTTGATGAACTCGGTGTTCATGCCTGAGTTGGACAAGTTCGTGGTGGTCTTCATCGACGATATCTTGATATATTCAAAAAATGAAGAGGAACATGCTCAACATTTGCGGATTGTATTGACGCGCTTGAGGGAACATCAGTTGTATGCCAAGTTCAGCAAGTGCGCGTTCTGGCTAGAGGAAATTCAATTTTTGGGGCATGTGTTATCTGCCAAGGGAATTGCGGTAGATCCTAGCAAAGACAAGGATATTCTGGAGTGGAAACCCCCAACCACTGTTCACCAAGTCCGGAGTTTTCTTGGACTAGCTGGATATTATCGCAGATTCATACCAGATTTTTCCAAGCTTATGAAGCCAATCACAAGTTTATTGAAGAATGATATTAAATTCAATTGGTCTTCTAAGTGTAATGAAGCCCTTGAACAATTGAAGACATTATTAACCACTGCTCCGGTATTGGCTCAACCGGACATCACCAAACCTTTTGATATATACTGTGATGCATCAGGCAGTGGACTCGGCTATGTATTAATGCAAGAGGGCCGAGTAATTGCATATGCTTCAAGGCAGTTGCACCGACATGAGGAGCATTACCCAACTCATGATCTGGAGCTAGCTGCTGTGGTTCATGCTCTGAAAATTTGGCGTCACTATCTGCTGGGAAATATCTGTCACATTTATAAAGATCATAAAAGTTTGAAGTATATCTTCACCCAGTCAGAATTGAATATGAGGCAAAGGCGATGGCTTGAGCTTATTAAGGACTATGAGTTGGAAATTCATTATCACCCAGGCAAAGCCAATGTTGTGGCAGATGCACTGAACCGTATGGTTTCCTGCCACTGTCTTTTGGCGAAGACCTCTGACAATACTTTATGTCAAGAGATGGAAAAGCTAAACCTGAGGATGGTCCAACAAGGGACCCTGAATCAGCTAAAGCTTGAGTCAATCATCTTGCAAAGGATAATTGAAGCTCAAAAGGAGAATGTGGGTATGAAGCACATACGGGAGAAAATAAGGGCTGGAACAGCCACATGTTTCAAAGAAGACGATCAAGGTGTGATATGGTTCAATAACCGCATAGTAGTGCCAAAGAATGAAGAACTCCGCCAACAAATTTTAGATGAAGCGCATCTTAGTCGCTATTGTAACACCCTAAAGTTCAATCTTGTGAAGACAAGAAAAATTCTCAAAGATTTTAAATCAAAACACCTTTCCTTAAAGATAATCATAAATTAGAAGTTTCCACTCATGAATATGTTAAAAATACATAATTAAAGATACTTAGATATTCTAAATTGCCTTTGGGTTAGGTTATACAGGAGAATTATGATTAAACTATTTCCTAATATATATAAGTCTACAATATAAATTTGATTCCCCTAGAACTAATAAGGTATGGGTTAATCTCTACTATATGATTGAAAGCTTGTCTAAAAGAACTAAAACATATATAAAATATGTTTTTGCACAGATATGGCTTGCAAATGAACTAGTCACAAGCTTGAATTTAAATTTGAATTCAAAATTTAAAATAGGAAGGAGAAGGGAAGAACTAAGAAAAATACTACATAAAACAAAATAAAAATCAGAATAAACACCCTTCACACTTATATTATGAAATTAAACCTTTCAAACTGAGGACAAGTTAATCACAAAGTTTGAATTTAAAACTTGAACTCAAATTGGATTTGAAAATGGAGAAAAGAAAATAGAAAATAAAAAGAAAAAGACAAACTCACGCTTGGGCCAATTTCCCTCGCTCACGGCCCATCTCCACTCCTCCTTCCTCCGTGCTCGGCCCAACTCCAAATCCGGGCGCCGACATCCCGGTCCCACCGTCAGCCTCTCCACCGCGCGCAGCCCACTCCCCCTCACGCGCGCTCGCGCCTCTCACTGACACGCGGGGCCCCCTGCCCAGTCCCTCGTCCCGCGCTCGCCTGCGCTCCCTCTCTCTGGTCCGCGGGGCCCGCTTGTCGGGTTCGTCTTCAACAAACTTCACCGATCGCGCGCGCGGGAATCTCGGCAGCGGCTCCGTTGGCCGGTACAACGATTCCGTGCTCTCCCGGGTATAAAAGCATCGTGCCGCGGCCTCCTCCTTCCCTCCTCATCCGCTTGCACCGACAGCTTTGCGCCGCCGTTGCTACGCTTGCGGGAGAGATTTTGGCCGCCGCCAGCGAATCCCGTCGCCGTGGGCTATCTGCCCTCGGTGAAGGGCCGGGGAGGGTCGTCTGCACGTGTTATTGCTGTCCGTGGCCGCAATCGAAAAGGGGAGGCCGCGGGGCTGCGGCAATTTCTCGCCGTCGACTGGTTTGCCGCCGCGGGCTACTTCACACCGTGACTGGGAACTTCTACGGCGTCGAGTCCGGTATGTCACCCATCCATGAGTTCACCGTAGCCTCCGCATTGTGTCGATGCCGTTAAATTTGGGACTGGGTTCCTTGGTCACGGGGGGGCAGCTCACCGGCGTAATCGCTGCTGCGGTGGAGCTCTCGGCGGCGGTGTACGCGGCGTTGGGGGAAGAAGAGGGATCGTGGACCGTTCGATCCACATCAACGGCCGCGATTAGAAGTTGATGACCAGATCGGTTCAACGTCACGGAACCGTCCGATCCAAATCGTGTGTACAGGATTAGATCTTAGGTTTTTAAATCGGGAGCGTTGCATTGGGATCTGACGGCTGGGATCGCATACCGCTTCGCGGGAGATCAGATCTAATCACAGTCGTCTGTGTGTGATCCAACGGCCAGAACGGCCCGATACCCTTTCGCTGTGGCGATTTTGTTAAAGAGACCTCCTGTTTCCATGAAAACAACCCGCCGTCCAGGGCAATAGTATTCTGTGTCTCGGGAATCTTGCGCCGAGACCCCTGTGTTTTCTGGTATTTGACGCCCAGTCCAGAGACATTTAAAAACAGAGAAATAATATTAGAAATTCATTTTTAATACAAAAATAAATCTAAAAACTTGTAAAATGCATAGAAAATTCATTTTAGCTCCAAATTAAGTCATTCCAATTCCTAAAATTTTGTAATAATATTCTCTACCATTTAGAATCACTGTTTTGACATGAACTCTGTCAGAAAATTTATTTATCATTTAATCATATTATAATCACCTTAAATCTTAGGAAAATCATAACTTGAATTCTACAACTCCAAAATTAATAATTCTTTTTCCTGTGATCTTATTTTAATATGTAGATTATTAATATGTATTTTGCATATATGTTTGGTGTAATGTTAATTTTGCCTATACCATGTATGTTTGTATTGCTACGACTAGCAGTGAGGTCACGAGGATCTGAAGGATCATCCTGGTACCTAGAATCTCAAGGCCCAGGCAAGTTGTGCCCTTGATCACTTCTTTTTACCCACTCATGTTCTGATTAATCATAATGATCTGCATAGGTTAATTTTGATGGGACCCAATAGGTTACCCTAGTTTGACTATCTTTATACCTTGTTCACCACTGAATCTTTGGGTAGTACTTGCTAGTGCTATATGTGGCTTTGGGTATAGAGATACACCTTACTATTCATGATTATACTTTTGTTATCAGTTGTTATTTATGGTTCATGTTAAGATCATTATGTTAATTGGAACATGGAGCGACCACCCGGGAAAACAGTGCTACCACAAGGGTAGTATGGGATGCCCTTGGCTGATTAATTAGGAAAGCTAGTGGAAGACTACCTTACCCGAAAGGGGCAAGGGCAGTAGGGGAGAGGTCAGTGTAGGGAGGCCCTCGGGAGGATTTTGCTGCGATGGCGGTCCTGCAAGGGATTCCTGCACTGGATCTTCCTATAAACTGTAGCGGGTTTTCGGAAGCTAGTGGAACTTTGTAAAGGCCTCGTAGTGCTACCCTGCCTCACTTCCTTGGTAGAGGTGTATGGGATTCATGACCCCTTGGCAGATGGGTAACACGACTTGTGGGTAAAGATGCGCAACCTCTGCAGAGTGTAAAACTGGTATACTAGCCGTGCTCACGGTCATGAGCAGCTCGGACCCTCACATGATTAAATTATGGAACTTAAATTCAATTTGTCATATGCATTGCATTGCAGGTGATGTTGATACTTTTGTTCTATTACTTAATTGGGTTTGGTATTTACTTATACTTAGTAATTGCTAATAAAATTTTGACCAACTTTAAAAGCAATGCTCAGCTCTAACCATCACCTTTGGTAAGCCTTACACTTCACGTGAGCTCCCACCTTTGGCGAGTTCATGCACATTATTCCCCACAACTTGTTGAGCGATGAACGTATGTGAGCTCACTCTTGCTGTCTCACATACACCACAGGTCAAGACCAGGTACTGCAGGATGATGCTCATGGAGGATGCTGCGATGAGTTCGTGAGAGGTCTAGGTCGTCGTCTCCCAGTCAACTTTGGGTTGCTGGACCGTTGTCTCCTTATAATGTAACTATTTATTTTGTATAGAACTCCTGTTATGTATAAAGATGTGACATTCGATCCTGTGCCACTATACATCATATGTTTGAGACTTGGTCCCAGCATACCTGGTGTTTATGTTAACCCCGGGTTTTGGACCCCTAAAATCCGGGTGTTACAGAAGTGGTATCAGAGGAATGTTGACTGTAGGACGAAACCTAGATAGAACTGGACAACCATTATCTACTTACCTTTGCTACTCTGATTCTTTTCTAAACTTCTCTTAATCTTTCTCATCTATTTCCGCTATACTCTGATTATTCTTACCTTTTCCTTCTAAAGACAAATGTGGATTTCACACTTTGAAATCCTGTGCTTAAAGTGAACTTTAGGAATAGGAGACCTAATCCTAGGAACAAAAACAAAACTATTTTTATAAGTGTCTATATATTTGAATGTTTGTTCTTATGATATTTGTTTGATTTGGATCTTTGATTGAGTGTGATGGGTTGTGGAGTAATGTCCATAATTGCATCTGCATATACACATAGGTACCAAAAATATATTTATAAAATAACTAGACAACCTAGATTATCCCCATTGGAACATATCTAGCTTAAGAGATTTATCTTATCCTAAAAGATCTCATTCTAACCAATTCATCTTATCCTAAAGATTCTCCCTTATCTTAATAGATCCATCTCATCTTAAAAGATACTCATCTTATCTTGAAAAGATTCTATCCTATCCTAATAAAATCTAACTGACCTCAAAAGATTCTACCTTATCCCTATGGATTCATCTTATCCTAATGAGCATACTTATCCACCCTAGTTTAAACAACCATGATCTAATGCAAATCAATTAGATCTTATCTAGTCAAACTAGTCACACCAATCTAACCTGGATCTGATCAAATCTAAAGTGACTTATCAAACATGTTAGATAACACTGATGAAATAATTTAGACTCTACCCCCATAGAACAGGACTTAACTTAGTTCACCCCGCACTAAATTAAGAATGACAAATCAACTTGGCTATATACAACTACCTCAACTATCTGATAGTTGCATAACCCCTCAATTTTAACCTAGCAAGATATTCTATCTTATCATAACATATCAAATTAATCTTAAAACATCCTAACATATCTTAATAATACATATTCTACCCTGTTGGACCTATCTAGCCTAAACTAGTCTAATCTAGTCATATCCAATTTAATCTAGATCTTATCCTACCTAATGTGACCTGATCTATTGTGGTCTAATGTTATCTAACTTAATGTGGTCCACTTAAACAGATTAATGACACTAGTAGAAGAGATTAGACCCCACTAGCCATGTATTAACTTATCTTAGCACATTGGATCAATTCAACCATGAGCTAACCCAACCCATAGAACCATGATGAATGGTATAACCTTTCTATTCCCACCTAATAACAAACAAACTTTTAACCTACATCTTGTAGTCTATCTCACCCATATATAACTCTCATCTTGACAGATTCCATCCTACCCTTAGATATTCACCTTATATGAATGGTTACCCCAATCTGGACATAAAACAAAGATTTAAAACCCTACCAAAGAATCTTTAGAGTATAACCAGCTACTAGCTTATTCATTTCGCTTATTGAATAATTTCCTTTGCAAAACTATTACCATGTGCCTCTAACTTTCATGGTCAATACCAGGAAAGGAAAGATTATCACGTAACAACAAACAGAAAATGAATCCTCCAAATCCTCCACCTGTTGAAATCGATCAAGTGGTTGCTACCCAAAGACTGGTAATACAACAGTTAACAGCCCTGGTGACCGAGATGCAGAATCAGATAAGACAACAACGCGAGGAAATACGTCAAGCCCGCCAAGAAATAAGGCAAGCACGGTTGGAGAGACAACAACAACAACAACCCCCACCACCACCAGCTTCACCAAGCTACATAGATATAAATTATGATGATTTGTAAGATCTAGGTGTTACTTTAGTTAGTAATATGATAATATTTTAGAAGAAATAATAAGGTCGATTGACCCAATGTTTTGTTAAAGAATTATACCTCATGCTGAGATCTCTTTGTTTGTGCATATGAGTATGCATCCTTTTTCTTACAAATCTCGAGGACGAGATTATTTTTAAGGGGGGTAGGATTTGTAACACCCTAAAGTTCAATCTTGTGAAGACAAGAAAAATTCTCAAAGATTTTAAATCAAAACACCTTTCCTTAAAGATAATCATAAATTAGAAGTTTCCACTCATGAATATGTTAAAAATACATAATTAAAGATACTTAGATATTCTAAATTGCCTTTGGGTTAGGTTATACAGGAGAATTATGATTAAACTATTTCCTAATATATATAAGTCTACAATATAAATTTGATTCCCCTAGAACTAATAAGGTATGGGTTAATCTCTACTATATGATTGAAAGCTTGTCTAAAAGAACTAAAACATATATAAAATATGTTTTTGCACAGATATGGCTTGCAAATGAACTAGTCACAAGCTTGAATTTAAATTTGAATTCAAAATTTAAAATAGGAAGGAGAAGGGAAGAACTAAGAAAAATACTACATAAAACAAAATAAAAATCAGAATAAACACCCTTCACACTTATATTATGAAATTAAACCTTTCAAACTGAGGACAAGTTAATCACAAAGTTTGAATTTAAAACTTGAACTCAAATTGGATTTGAAAATGGAGAAAAGAAAATAGAAAATAAAAAGAAAAAGACAAACTCGCGCTTGGGCCAATTTCCCTCGCTCACGGCCCATCTCCACTCCTCCTTCCTCCGCGCTCGGCCCAACTCCAAATCCGGGCGCCGACATCCCGGTCCCACCGTCAGCCTCTCCACCGCGCGCAGCCCACTCCCCCTCACGCGCGCTCGCGCCTCTCACTGACACGCGGGGCCCCCTGCCCAGTCCCTCGTCCCGCGCTCGCCTGCGCTCCCTCTCTCTGGTCCGCGGGGCCCGCTTGTCGGGTTCGTCTTCAACAAACTTCACCGATCGCGCGCGCGGGAATCTCGGCAGCGGCTCCGTTGGCCGGTACAACGATTCCGTGCTCTCCCGGGTATAAAAGCATCGTGCCGCGGCCTCCTCCTTCCCTCCTCATCCGCTTGCACCGACAGCTTTGCGCCGCCGTTGCTACGCTTGCGGGAGAGATTTTGGCCGCCGCCAGCGAATCCCGTCGCCGTGGGCTATCTGCCCTCGGTGAAGGGCCGGGGAGGGTCGTCTGCACGTGTTATTGCTGTCCGTGGCCGCAATCGAAAAGGGGAGGCCGCGGGGCTGCGGCAATTTCTCGCCGTCGACTGGTTTGCCGCCGCGGGCTACTTCACACCGTGACTGGGAACTTCTACGGCGTCGAGTCCGGTATGTCACCCATCCATGAGTTCACCGTAGCCTCCGCATTGTGTCGATGCCGTTAAATTTGGGACTGGGTTCCTTGGTCACGGGGGGGCAGCTCACCGGCGTAATCGCTGCTGCGGTGGAGCTCTCGGCGGCGGTGTACGCGGCGTTGGGGGAAGAAGAGGGATCGTGGACCGTTCGATCCACATCAACGGCCGCGATTAGAAGTTGATGACCGGATCGGTTCAACGTCACGGAACCGTCCGATCCAAATCGTGTGTACAGGATTAGATCTTAGGTTTTTAAATCGGGAGCGTTGCATTGGGATCTGACGGCTGGGATCGCATACCGCTTCGCGGGAGATCAGATCTAATCACAGTCGTCTGTGTGTGATCCAACGGCCAGAACGGCCCGATACCCTTTCGCTGTGGCGATTTTGTTAAAGAGACCTCCTGTTTCCATGAAAACAACCCGCCGTCCAGGGCAATAGTATTCTGTGTCTCGGGAATCTTGCGCCGAGACCCCTGTGTTTTCTGGTATTTGACGCCCAGTCCAGAGACATTTAAAAACAGAGAAATAATATTAGAAATTCATTTTTAATACAAAAATAAATCTAAAAACTTGTAAAATGCATAGAAAATTCATTTTAGCTCCAAATTAAGTCATTCCAATTCCTAAAATTTTGTAATAATATTCTCTACCATTTAGAATCACTGTTTTGACATGAACTCTGTCAGAAAATTTATTTATCATTTAATCATATTATAATCACCTTAAATCTTAGGAAAATCATAACTTGAATTCTACAACTCCAAAATTAATAATTCTTTTTCCTGTGATCTTATTTTAATATGTAGATTATTAATATGTATTTTGCATATATGTTTGGTGTAATGTTAATTTTGCCTATACCATGTATGTTTGTATTGCTACGACTAGCAGTGAGGTCACGAGGATCTGAAGGATCATCCTGGTACCTAGAATCTCAAGGCCCAGGCAAGTTGTGCCCTTGATCACTTCTTTTTACCCACTCATGTTCTGATTAATCATAATGATCTGCATAGGTTAATTTTGATGGGACCCAATAGGTTACCCTAGTTTGACTATCTTTATACCTTGTTCACCACTGAATCTTTGGGTAGTACTTGCTAGTGCTATATGTGGCTTTGGGTATAGAGATACACCTTACTATTCATGATTATACTTTTGTTATCAGTTGTTATTTATGGTTCATGTTAAGATCATTATGTTAATTGGAACATGGAGCGACCACCCGGGAAAACAGTGCTACCACAAGGGTAGTATGGGATGCCCTTGGCTGATTAATTAGGAAAGCTAGTGGAAGACTACCTTACCCGAAAGGGGCAAGGGCAGTAGGGGAGAGGTCAGTGTAGGGAGGCCCTCGGGAGGATTTTGCTGCGATGGCGGTCCTGCAAGGGATTCCTGCACTGGATCTTCCTATAAACTGTAGCGGGTTTTCGGAAGCTAGTGGAACTTTGTAAAGGCCTCGTAGTGCTACCCTGCCTCACTTCCTTGGTAGAGGTGTATGGGATTCATGACCCCTTGGCAGATGGGTAACACGACTTGTGGGTAAAGATGCGCAACCTCTGCAGAGTGTAAAACTGGTATACTAGCCGTGCTCACGGTCATGAGCAGCTCGGACCCTCACATGATTAAATTATGGAACTTAAATTCAATTTGTCATATGCATTGCATTGCAGGTGATGTTGATACTTTTGTTCTATTACTTAATTGGGTTTGGTATTTACTTATACTTAGTAATTGCTAATAAAATTTTGACCAACTTTAAAAGCAATGCTCAGCTCTAACCATCACCTTTGGTAAGCCTTACACTTCACGTGAGCTCCCACCTTTGGCGAGTTCATGCACATTATTCCCCACAACTTGTTGAGCGATGAACGTATGTGAGCTCACTCTTGCTGTCTCACATACACCACAGGTCAAGACCAGGTACTGCAGGATGATGCTCATGGAGGATGCTGCGATGAGTTCGTGAGAGGTCTAGGTCGTCGTCTCCCAGTCAACTTTGGGTTGCTGGACCGTTGTCTCCTTATAATGTAACTATTTATTTTGTATAGAACTCCTGTTATGTATAAAGATGTGACATTCGATCCTGTGCCACTATACATCATATGTTTGAGACTTGGTCCCAGCATACCTGGTGTTTATGTTAACCCCGGGTTTTGGACCCCTAAAATCCGGGTGTTACAGCTATTCTATTCATCCGGGAAGCACTAAGATGTATCATGATCTAAAGCAGCACTACTGGTGGACGAAGATGAAAATTGAAATTGCACGCTATGTGGCTAAGTGTGACACTTGCAGACGTGTCAAGGCCATACACATGAAGACTGCTGATCCATTACAATCTTTGCCAATCCCAACATGGAAATGGGAAGACATAAGTGTGGACTTCATTGTGGGATTGCCTAGGACTACAAGAGGGTATGATTCTATCTGGGTTATAATTGATCGGCTTACGAAGATTGCTCACTTTCTACCGGTCAAGACAAATTACCCGGTTACCGTCTATGCCCAATTGTACATTGCTCGTATTCTTAGTCTGCATGGTGTTCCGAAGACCATAGTCTCGGATCGTGGACCACAATTTGTAGCCAAGTTTTGGGAAGCACTTCACAAATCCTTGGGTACTAAGTTGATCCATAGTTCGGCATATCATCCACAAACCAGTGGACAGACTGAGAGGATTAATCAAGTACTCGAAGATATGTTACGAGCATGTGTTCTGGACTTCTCACCGAAATGGGATGAATGTTTGCCTTTGGCGGAGTTTTCATATAATAATAGCTATCAAGAAAGTATCAAGATGGCACCTTTTGAAGCTTTATATGGACGACGATGTCGAACTTCGCTAAATTGGTCTGAACCTGGAGAAAGGTATTTCTTTAGGCCTGATATAGTGAAGGAGGCCGAGGAAAAGGTTCCGAAAATTATTCATAATCTGAAGAAAGCCCAAGCTCGGCAGAAGAGCTATGCAGACAAACGGCGAATGCCCTTGTATTTTCTTGAAGGGGACTATGTCTACTTGAAGGTTTCACCAATGAAGGGAGTATCGCGTTTCGGGATAAAAGGAAACCTTGCACTCATGTACATTGGTCCATTTCCTATACTTGAAAGATATGGGCCAGTGGCGTATCGACTTCAGCTCCCCGAAGCATTGTCTGCTGTACATAATGTGTTCCATGTGTCACAATTGAAGAAGTGTCTTCGGGTTCCCAATCGAACCGTTGAAGTAACAGATGTTGTCCTGGAACCAGATTTAACATACTCGGAACATCCTATTCGAGTTCTGGATCAAAAGGACAGGGTTACCCGGAGAAAAACTCTCAAGTTCTATAAGATACAGTGGAACCAACATTCTGAAGAAGAGGCTACATGGGAAACTCAAGACTTTTTAGATAAGAATTTCCCAGGCTTTTTAGCCTCATGTAATTTGTAAAGTATATTTAGTATTGTAATAAAGAAGTGACCCCCACACCGCCCCCTGCCTTATACCAGAAATAAGGAAATAAAAATGTGACACATTTCCTTTTCCATTACTCACCCTAGGACTTTTAATCTCGGGACGAGATTCTTTTATGGGGGGAAGGATGTAACACCCCTGGTGTTACTGTAACTAAAACTTGAGCATGGCATCATAAACATTGGCATTGCATATGTTTGACACACTTAGAGTGCATTCACTAGGTAAAAATTTCAAACAAGTGTATTGTTTTCAGTGTTTTGCAAATAGGACCCTGGATAGGGAACCTGACCCTAAATAAGGCTTAAAGGGGCAAAAATTAACCCAAATGAAGAAAACCTAAAAGCTTTAAGGGAAGGGTCACAAAATGATCCCAAGACTTAAGTGGAATTACACTTAGACCCCTGGGATACCAAAGATCCCCATTTGGACCATGGAAAACCCTAAAACCAAACCCTAGGGACCTATGTGCAAAATTAGTCCACTTTTGGACTAAAGTGCAAAAACCAAGTCAAATAAGTATCTTAAGTCATTTGGGTCACTCATATATGAATGTGCAAGCTAAACCCTGAGTTTTGGACTTATTTGCAAAAGAGCCACATTTGAACTCTTTTGACTAAGTCTGAATTTCAGTGTATTGTGCTCATCTTTGTGACCTTGTAACTTCTAGACAAGAGGGTTTTTGCCCTAGGTCACCACATCAAAATTATAGCCTAATCATAGGAGAACAACTTTGCTTAAGGGTGTGAGCATAGTTGTTAAGAAAAAACTGGAGATAATTGAGCCTGAAGTTGGACTGTCAGACTACTTGAAGTCTGAAATTCAGATTAACAGTGGGATGACATGAACTTAGGGCTTAATTTTAAGCATGATCCAGTGACTTTTTGTGGGAGCACCTTGTAGCAAAGTTATAGTTGGATGATAGCCCTACAACTTTGGTGCAGATAGATGACAAAGTTGTAATGCAAAAATTGGAGAAATATGGCTCTGAAGTTGCTATGTCAGGCATCATACACTGAATATCCGATGGTACAGTGCTATCGAGGGGGGGGGGGGGGGAATTCAGAGTACTCCACCGCCGACGATCCCCCGCCGCGATTCACGTCAACGGCGTGCAGATTCGTGCTCTGGTAGACGGATAACGTCGCGGGGTAAGGAGAATCTTCACCGCCGATGAGCTGGGCTCCATTCCGGCGACCCCCCGTGCTTTCCCCCTCTACCCTACGGCTGAGCAGATAAGCTCACCGATGACCGCCGCCTCCCGGCCGTGCGCCGCGTGGCTCAACCCTTCCACTGCGTCGCCGTAAACCCCCACTGCTGTCTAATCAACGCCGGTGAGCCTACCACGGCGATGGACAAGAATTCACCACGCGAGGTTCTTCTCCATCTCCGACTGCCAGCGTTGCTCGACCAAATTGGCCAGCACCGCTTAAGTATCCTATAAATTGAAGCCTCAGCCCGTTCCGCTAGGTAATCGTGCGTCCAGAGAACCCGCTCGTAGCTCCGATCATTCCCCACAGCTCCCCAATTTCCAACTTCCCCCAAATCGACTCTCCGCCTCCGTAAATCACCCATCACCGCGGCCAGCCCTTTCCAGGTTAGTTCATCTCTCTCTCTCCCTAGTTTGAGCACTCTGGTTACTCTGTGATGCTTGCGGAGCCATCAATTCAAACTAAAAGACCACCAGTCGCTGGGAACGCGACAATCTAGCTGCCATACTCTCGGTCACCGTGGCCAGAGCTCCTTAGTTGATCATTAATGCAATTTATTTGGGGGAAATGATTAAGGTAGCCCCAATTTCATGTCTGTTGCTCGGAGAACCTAGTCGTTACCCCAATCGGCCGGTACAGATGCTCGCCGGAGTTCATCCTCCGCGCGACGCCGTCGGGGACCTTCCCCTGTGAAGGATTAGAAACTTGAGGGTGTTTCTGTAAACCGTCAGCGACACGTAAGAATAGTAAAAGAACTACCCGGGGTCCTCTGTGCAAAATGGCCAGCGCGGGCGCGCGCGCGGGCGCCTTTCCCCTCTGAATTGGGCCGCTGGGCTGAAATCAGCCTAGAACTATTCACCAGTTTTTCCTTTTCTTTTTATTCTAGAGCCAAAACAATTATAGAAAAATGTAGAAAAATCCTAAAATTGTGAAACCAATTTTCCTAAGATTCTTATTTTCCCTAGAATTTAATAAAAATAGTTTCATGATTTTTAGGTTAAATTAGGAATTTTAAGGTATTTAAAATAGTTTAAGGTAGTAGTTCTGGATTTTTAAAAGATAAATGATAATCCCAAAAATGCTCAAACTTTTTATATGAGTTCCTCATATTATTTAGAAGCCTTGGGTAGAATTTGGATTGATTTGGACCTTGTTTGACACCTAAACCCCAAAACCCCCCTGCCCTGTGAACTCCTTTACCTACTCCGGAAACCCTAAGTTCTCGGAGTTCTGTGAAGGAAAGTTGTATTCAAGACTTAGATAATAAGTTTATATCATCTTTGCACCCTCATGAGCATTACATGGCATTCATTCTTATACATATATGTGGTTATGATTAGAACACGAGGAAGAAGTGGAAGCCACTAAAGAGCAAGTACCACCACCTTTGGACACTCAGGCTGAGAATTGTTTCTACTTCGATATTTGTGGATCTGAGCCTGACTCACCCATAAACAAAGGCAAGCCCCGGTGCATTTGCCACCCCCCTTGTGTTTTAAAATCTTTCTCACTTGCTTGATGCACTAGGTGATAGGTGTTGATTGCTTAAACAATTCCTGCATTACCTTCCTTGGATTTGATTACCTTCCTTGAAATCCCTGTTTACAAAGGATTTTCTTTATGCTTAATCTTGCTTAGTAAAAAAATGTTTTGTTTTTACAAAAGATGATGTGGCAAAAGTGGTTGGGATGTTTTTGAAAACAAAACTTGATGGTGGATCCATCATGGCCGTGATGGATTCAACATCGGAAAAGATGTACCTCTGCCAGGTACCAACCTTTGGGGTTAAATGATTAAGCTGAGACCGGGCGGGTGACTTGCACGAGAAAGAGAGTCTCGGTGTAGTGTCTCTGTCTGAGTCGATTAAGGACCTTGTTGATGTAGGCCTGCTGACCGAGGACCCTTTAATTGGTCACATGCCTTGTCATGGGTAAGCTTTGCCTCGGGTGGACTAAGGCCAGAATAAGATAACACGAAATGGGCGTGGAGCGGTGGCGAGAGTAGCATGTACCCTCCGTGGCAAGAGGCAGGACGGTGGTGTATCTGTGCTCTCGGTTTGCGTGAACCTGATCTGGTCTTAAGAAACTCGGTGGCGGGTTGACATATGCAAGGGTTAAGTGCTATATATGTCTTGTGATCGGAGATCCTCAGCTGAGTATAATCGATTCAGATCGCCGTACCTTTGCGGTTATGGAGACTTGGCCACTGACTTACACGTAGCAATCTAGTGAAGATGAAGGGTTGATAAGAAATTGGCTAGTGTAGGTCAAGTGATTGAACTAGGGTAGAAAGAACTCTAGCTGCAGGTAATTTCACTTAACCTGACAATAAAACTGGATTTTAAGGATCCACCTTAGTAAGCAATTTTGCAAACAGAGTCTTTGATTATTGAAAGGCCTTACCTTGACTCCCATATAACCAGCATACCCTTGAGAGTCTTTTCTTTAGTCGGGTAAGACTTGCTGAGTAATTCCATACTCAGGGTTTATTCCCCCGTTGTTTTTAGGTGAGGAGACAACAAACTTGTGTTGTTTTTGTACCAAGGTGGTGAAAAATGAGGACAATCAAGAATGAAGCTGCTGGAGGGCTGAGTCCTCCTTAAAAACTTTTATGTAAAGAACTTAATGGGAGGAGTTTTTGCCTCCCAGGTATTGTAATAATACTTTGCTGCACTCATACTCTGGTCTGTATTAAACGACTTACTCTTACTTTTCAATAAATGTAAGTTTATGTAATCACTTCCGCATTCCCGCATCTCCGATGAACATACTGTATGTCAGACGGGTGAAACATTCCTGGAAAGGTAAGGAAAAAGATACTGAACTTGTCAAGTGATTCAGGAACATCTACAGGGTTGTCTGATGTCTATTGGACAAGGACAACTGTAGGTGGGCCTGATGACTTAGGAGGTTCCGTCACAGAGGTCCTTACTGTAAGACAATGACAGGGAGATTTGCGACTCAGTGCATCTGCCACCACATTGGCTTTCCCTGGGTGATAATGGATTTCTAAATCATAATCTTTAATCAGCTCAAGCCATCTTCTTTGCCTCATGTGCAGCTCTGACTGGATAAAGATATATTTCAGACTTTTATGATCTGTATATAAATGGCAAGTATTTCCTAGCAGATAATGATGTCATATCTTGAGGGCATGAACAACTGCAGCTAGTTCCAAATCATGAGTTGGATAGTGCTCCTCATGCCGGCGTAATTGTCTTGAAGCATAAGCTATGACTCGGCCCTCTTGCATTAGGACACATCCGAGTCCATTGCCTGATGCGTCACAACACACATCAAAAGATTTCTCTATATCCAGTTGAGCCAATACTGGAGCAGTGGTCAATAACACCTTCAGCTGCTCAAAGGCTTCCTTGAATTTTGAGGACCAGTCAAACTTGGTATCATTCTTCAATAAACCCGTAATAGGTTTAACAATCTTGGAGAAATCCGGAATGAACCTGCGGTAATATCCAGCTAGTCCAAGGAAGCTTCAAACTTGATGTACTGCAGTTGGCGGTTTCCACTCTAGAATATCCTTGACTTTACTAGGATCGACCGCAATTCCTTTTGCAGATAATACATGTCCCAGAAACTGGATTTCCTCCAACCAAAATGCGCATTTGCTAAACTTAGCATACAGCTGATGCTCCTTTAAGCGTGTTAGCACGATCCGTAAGTGCTTAGCATGCTCCTCTTCATTTTTGGAATAGATCAGGTTGTCATCAATGAAGACCACCACAAATTTATCTAATTCGGGCATAAACATCGAGTTCATTAAGTATGTGAAGTGGGCTGGAGCATTTTTCAATCCGAAAGACATGACCAAATATTCAAATAATCCATACCGCGTAGTAAATGTGGTCTTGGGTATATCTTCGGGTCGAATATGGATTTGATGATAACCTGATCTGAGGTCAATCTTGGAGAATACCCGAGCTCCAGTAAGTTGATCGAATAAGATATCGATCCGAGGAAGAGGGTACTTGTTCTTGATAGTGACCTCATTAAGGGGTCTATATTCCACGCACATTCGAAGTGTTTGATCCTTCTTCTTGACGAAAATTGTTGGACATCCCCATGGTGATGAACTAGGCCTAATGAACCCCTTCTCAAGCAAGTCTTGGAGTTGAGTCTTGAGTTCTGCCAATTCATTAGGTGGCATTTGGTACGTCCTTATAGAAATAGGAGCCGTAACGGACTTTAGTTCAATCACAAATTCCATATCCCTTTCAGGAGGCAACCCAGGAAAATCTTCAGGAAAGACATCCGAGAATTCACATACCACTGGAATATCCTGGATTTCTGGTATAATAGCTTCATAAACTTGCCCAGATGATTTGACTGGGACAACTACGGGGTGGACAATTGAATCTCTTCATGGCCATGGCTCAGTTTGATAGTCCTTAAGTCTGTATTGATGATGGCCTTACGCTGGGCTAACCAGTTCATGCCCAGGATTACATCTATGTCTTGACCTTTTAAAACAATCATGTTGGTAGGAAATTCCTGTCCGGCCAATGTTACTGGTATATGGAAGACTACTTCCTTAGTAAATATCCATCCCTAGGTGAATGGATAATAAATCCTTCCCTTGATTCAGTGCAAAGAATGCAACGCTTTTCCACAAAATTCTTGCTTATAAAGGTGTGTGATGCACCAGAATCGAAGAGAATAACTATTGGGTAATTGGCAACAAGGAACGTACCCATCATTATCGGCTCACCCTCCGGTGTTGTGGCCACTTGGGTATAATAAATCCGTCCTGCTTTCTTTAAATTCTTGCCCGTTGGATTATTAGCCATGTTCCCCTTTCCTTGGTTGGAGTTCCTAGAGTTCTATTGGAAATTGGTTTTATTTTGCTTCGGGTATGGGCAGTCCTTGATGAAGTGTTCGGACTTTTCACAGTTAAAGCAACCAGTAGAAGAATTAGGGAGAGCAGGGAATCGAGTACCAGGGGCACTCGGCTGATTGGTAGGACCGTAGGAGCGGGGGCAGTAGTGGGACGAAGAAAAATAGGCTGCTTAAAGGGATATGAAGGTGGGCGAGGTGAAGAACGATTTTTATTAAAAGGTCGGATCACCAACCTGGTTCTCTTCTCAGGTCCTTGGTTTGACCTTTCACCTCCAAACCCCTTTGATTTTCCATGCCTGATATTTTTGGCTTCCACTTCCAGTGCTGTACTGACAGCCCTACTGTATGTAAGATCCAGACATGTTGCCATTTTTTGTTGAAGCCTGTCATTAAGTCCCCTCATAAAACAATTCTTTTTCTTTAGATCTGTATTTACTTGGTCGATGGTGTACTGGGATAGATGGTTGAATTTGTTGAGATACAGCATTACAATATCTCCCCCTTGCTTTAACCGGATGAACTCTTCTTGTTTCATATGGAGCACTCCCTTTGGAACATAATGCTCTCGGAATGCTAGCTTGAATTCCTCCCAGGTGATCTGATGTCCAGCTGGTTGAATTGCTACAAAATTTGCCCACCAAGTACTAGCAGACCCTCTTAGTTGTTGGGCAGCAAACAATGGCTTCTGCACCTCTGTGCAGCGAATCAGCCCAAACTTCTGTTCCATAACTCTTACCCACTCATCGGCTTCTAAAGGTTTTTCTGCTTTAATAAAGAGCGGGGGTCGAGTCTCAGAGAATTCCAAGTATGTAGTTTCATGTGGTCCTTGAGGAGGAACTCTCCCACCATGTTGTTGGAACTAATTGCCCGCCATTTCGCGCAAGAAGCGTGTATTATCTATCGTGGCATTGACCAGGGCAGAGATAGCCTTGGCCAAAGTCGGTGGTATTGGTGGCGGGTTAGGAGTGTCTTCTCGACCGCGAGAAGTCTCTGCACCATCATGTGCGCGAGTCCGTGATGGCATCTGAGGCAAGAAACATTTGGAAAAAAATATAACATGCCAACACACACCATCATATTACATTACCAAAATGTAATAATTATACAGACTCCAGCGTACAACTTGACTTCATTACTTATTTTACATAAGTATAATATCTAAACTATACTGTTCTAGTCTTTGTCATCTTTTGTTGCTTCATTTCCTGCTGCAGGAGACCGTACGTCAGCAAGGTTCATGGAAGGAGGGGGCCTAAAAAGGTCCAACTCCCCATCAGGTCCTTCACTTGTTGTTCCTGATGGTCCGGCTCCCAATGCAGCAGCGTCGGAAGGCACGTCCAGGTGCAATCGAGCATACAGTACATATACTTCTTCATGTAAAGTATTACAGTACACTTGCAGGCTATCGAGGGCCGCACTAAGCTCCGCCACATGAGCTCGAGCTTTTGCTTCGCGGTCCCAAGCGATCGAACGTGAGTTGACGACCCAATCAATGGCCGAATCCCATTCTAAAATCTTATATTGCAAGCGGCCAACGTCGGCTGATAATTCATCTATACGCTAGCTGTACTGAGCCCATGCCCTATTCCGGTGACGTAGCTCTGACCAAAGTTGTTCCACCTTGGCTTCTAGGTCTCCAATTGGGTCATTGCTGCCACTACTACTCCCTTCATGTTTGGGGGCTAGCTGATGGCGAGGCACGCCAAAAGGTCCACTAGATTTGCATGCAGTTTTCCTTGTATGTGTCATATCTTCATAAGAGGGGAAGATTTATTAGTATATTTTTAAACATGATGCATGCATAACCTGATAATTATGGAATCAACCTGGGTTGATTCCCAACTTCTTATATATTGCACTCTGTTACCCAATTCTACAAGACAAGGGACTACCAGAAAGTGGTCAGGTAAGAATGAAAGAATATTTCTAGGTGAGTATTTGAAAATTCTTTTGAAGTACTACGTAATATCTGAAGAGATGGGCTTCGCTCCGATACCAGCTGTGACGGGACCTCCCGAGGTATTAGGCCCACCTATAGTTGTCCTTGTCCTAAGGACCTTGGACATCCCTGCAGATGCACATAATCACTTGACAAGTTCAGTACTGTATCTTCATCATTCCGCGCAAGAGTGGTTCACCCGTCACGCAGATATTACATCACATCAGAGGAAAGAATAAGCGGAAGCAAATTACAATAACTTAATTTACATTCATCCAATATATAGAGAGAGTATTATTATTATTATTACAATACTAGGGTACTATAAGTGCATAAAGTATTGTTATTACAGACCCGGGAGGCAAAACACCCTCCCGCATAAAAGTATATTGTTTTTAAAGTGGGAGGCCAACATCCTCCCGCGACAGACTTCACTATTGGGGCTCTTCCTTGGGTACCACCCTTGAATAGAAACAGCAAAAGTCTGCTGTTTCCTCACCTACAACAACATGGGTTCGAAAACCCTGAGTACGAAGTGTACTTTCGCATGTCTTACCTGACAAAAGAAAAGACTCTCAAGGATATGCTAACTTGAGGGAGTCAAGGTAAGGCTTGATCAAGAATCAAAGACTCTGTTTGCAGAAAAGCTTACTAATAGAGGATACTTAAAAATTCAGTTTTATTGTCAAGTTAAGTCATTACCTGAATCTAGAGTTCTTTCTAACCTAGTTCAAGCACTTGGCCTGCACTAGCCGTCTTTTATCACCCTTTTTCTGTACTGGATTGCTACGTGTAGGGCAGTGACCAAGTCTTCATATTCGAGAAGTAACGGCGATCCGAATCGATTAATACCCAGCTGGGGATCTCGAACCACACGACATATGTAGCACTTAACCCTTGCATATGTCAACTCGCCACCGGGTTTCTTAAGACTAGACCGGGTTCACGCCAACCGAGAGCATAGATACACCACCGTCCAGCCTCTTGCCATGGAGGGTACACGCTACTCTCGCCATCTCTCCACTCCCATTGCGTGTTGGCCTTTATGGTATTAGTCTGCCCGAGGCAAAGCTTACCCATGACGAGGCATGTGGCCAGTTAAAAGGTCCTCAATCATCTAGCCTACATCGACATGGTCCTTAATCGACTCATACAGAGACAGTACACCGAGACTCTCTTCTCGTGCAAGTCACCCGCCCGGTCTCAGCTTTATCATTTAAAATCCCAAAGTTTGGTACCTGGCAGAGGTACATCTTGTCTGATGTTGAACCCATCACGGCCATGATGGATCCACCATCAAGTGTTATTTTTGAAAACATCCCATTCCATCTAAAGCATCATCTATTGTTAAAAACAAAACAGTTTTGTTTTCTAAACAAAGACTAAGCATCAGAAAACCTTTTAATAAAACAGGTAATCAAGGAAGGATAAACAGTTCCAAGGAAGGAAATGCAGCAATTGGCTTAACACCCAACTCCTATCACCTAATGCATCATTCAAGTGATAAAGAGTTTAAAATCACAAGGAAAGGTAAATGCACCGGGGCTTGCCTTGTGTTGTAGGGGATTTAGGATCTATTTCATCGATATCTGTTGGGGGCCTTCGTCTTCCGAAGGTCCTCAAAAACATGATTTAACAACGTTTCTTGAGTATAATATATGAACAGGTACCTTCAGATTCGGTTCAGAACCACAATATGAAGAAGTACGAAGAATGCAAAGGTTGGCGCAGAGCTAAAGCTATGCTCGGGGGGACCTTCGGCGTGATATCAGAAAAGGGGAACCGACTTAAAAGGGAAAAGGCTATTCAGACCTCGATGGATTACTATAGAGTCATTAGCAAATGTAAAGGGCATAAGTGTAATTTTACATGGGCTGCATCCTGTGCCTATAAATAGGTGAACAGTGTTACCGTACTGTTCACACTGACTTGGCATTTGCTTTTGCGTCACGCTTGTACTTTTACCTTCTTTCAAGCCGAAGGTACATTTGTAATTTGATATCATTTCTATTTTTCCATAATAATAAAATAGAAATGAGTTGATAATAATACATAATTGTTTATGTTATCTTTTATAATTCATGTGATTCCTTCTTCATTATTATATGTTGTGCTGATGAAGGTATGTCCTTCATAACCTTCGTCCGAAAATCATTATATCCCAAGGGAAATAATGCTTCGAAGGACGAAGGACTTTAACGTTTAACATTTTTTGTGTTGCCTTGTTCTTAACTCAGCATTTGAGAACAAGTCCCCAACAATATCAAAATAAAAACAGTTCCCGGCAGGTGGAGTTTCAGTTGGTGGTGTAGTCTCTTCTTCTTCAACACTTACTTCTTCTTCGTTTTCTATACATAACCATACATATACATGAATGCTCATGTGATGCTATGAATATGCAATTATAATAGAGACACATCAAGTTGTATCTTGAATACAACTTTCCTTCACGGTACACCGGGGAAACTTGGGTTTTTTGAGTCAGTACTCTACTAGAATAAGGCAAATATTACCTAGAAAGCAAGGGTTTTGGGTTTGGGAATCAAACAATGTCCAACACATGTCAAACTTCACCCATGGGTTCTAATTATCAAATTAAGTTTACCCAAAAAGTTTTATGATTTTTGGAGTTATTTAGTAATTTCTAAAATTCCAAAAGTCTAGGTTTAGGCCCTTTCAAATACTAAATAATTCATGGTTGTGGCTAAAAATCATGGAACTATTTTTATTAAATACTAGGGGAATTTAGGAATCTAGTAAAATTGGTCTCACTTTTTTAGTATTTTTCTAGAATTTTATAAAAATTCCCTAATCTGGCAGCAAAAAGAAAAAGAGAAACAATGAATAGAATTGGGATCAATTCAGCCCAAGTCGGCACGCAGACGGGAGAAACACGCGCGTGCCCGCGCCCGCGCTGGTAAACTTGTGTAGAGGCCCCTAGCCATTTGAATAACGGGTAAAGAGCCCCTGAACACTATTCCAATGTCTCACTGACAATCGCAGTTAGGCCCTCGCACTTCTATTTCTTCGCAGCGCCAGGTCCACGACATTGGACGGCGACGAGCCCATCTCCGACGAACCTATACTGGCCAAGATACGCAATGACCATCGCTCTAGCTTGGTTGACACCTAATTCCACCCCCGGCGACCTTAATCCCTCAACTAATTGCACTAATCCGGGTCAAAATCTCTCTGTCCACGACGATGGAGAAAACCGAGAACAATCCGATTAACCATGGCGGAAACCCGATTTGGGGGAAGTTTGGAATTCGCGAGCTACATTGGCTAATCGGAGGCGAGGGCTAGTGCACTAGACGCGTAACAACCTAACGGAGCTCACTGGGGCATTGATTTATAGGGTGTGGCGCCCAATTTGAAGAAATCGCTCTGGCGGCCGAGAAGAGGGGATGAGTCACCGCGGCGATCTACCGTGGCGTTCAGTGGACAAAGGCGTACGGCTATTATTGGTTAGCCACCACGGCTCAAAGCGACGTGATAAAATGGCCCAAGGCGTGGCGTGACCGAATGAACGGCGGTAGCCACGGCGATGACCGTGCGACCACATCACCGGGCAAGTGGGCACCGCGATCGGGCGAAACAGTGCCCCAAGTCATCTCCTGTGTGATATTTCTTACCCTGTGTAGTTATCTGCATTCCACCGAGCACGAATCGCAGCGCCGGCAACGATCATGGCGCGAAGTCATCGGCGGCGAGATACAACGAAGCTGCGATCTTTTTAAGTGTACTGTACCATCAGAACTCCATTCAGAGCGCCTTACAGAGCATGTTTGAGAGCTATTTACTCCAAAAATTGTTCAGCACCTGGTCAAGCTTGGTTTAGCAAAGTTGTTCACTAATGTTAGAGCTTCAATTTTGCTACAGTAACCCTGACCTTATCTCCATTGAATCAACCATGAACTGCTCCCAAAGTTAACAAAATGTCACTGAACTTAGGTTTTCCGAGTTAAGGCTGTCTGACAGGCCAATTTCAAGTCTCTTTTTTTCCCATTTTCATGTAGTACTAGGGCTTATTCACTTAATCAAATTTGTACCCCTTACATAGCTCTACAAGTTTGATGTATTGACCTAGGTCAAAATCTTTATGAATTCAGAGATATCAAGCTCCAAAGTTGACCCCATTCAACTGAAATTCAGACTTAACCATATAGTATTCATGGGTACTTTTTGCAAATAAGTCCAAACTTTATCACTCCACTTGAAAATTCTCTAATGTGAAAGTTACTTGGATTGTGATGTTTTATCACTTTGATATTTGCACTTTGGTCCAAAAGTGCCTAAAATTTGCATTTAACCCCCTAGGGTTCCAATTAGGGTTTTCTAGGGTTTGTTTTTAGGGTTTGCCACATTAGGGTTTTTGTGCCACTAAAGTTCATCATATTTGATACCTTGTGAACATTTCTCATGGATTAGGAAATTCTTACTCATGTTGGGCTTACTACTCCCCTCATGCCCTAATCCCAGAGTTAAGTACCCTACCCTAGGGTTGATCACACATCAAGTCATCTCGTCACAACTTCTTTTGAAATTTTTACCTAGTGAATGCATTCTAGGTGTGACAAACAACATGAAATGTCAATGCACATGATGTTATGCTCAAATTTTAGTGCCAGTAACATCAGGGGTGTTATAAGAAGCGACAATGGATCAAAGTTCAAGAACTCTCAAATTGAAGGATTTCTTGAGGAGGAGGGCATCAAGCATGAGTTCTCTTCTCCCTACACACCTCAACAAAATAGTGTTGTGGAGAGAAAGAATAGAACTCTTTTGGATATGGCAAGGACCATGCTTGATGAATACAAGAATTCGGATGGGTGTTGAGCGGAGGCGATTAACATCGCTTGCTATTCCATCAACCGACTCTATCTTCACCGAATCCTCAAGAAAACATCATATGAACTCTTCACTGGTAAAAAGCCCAAAGTTTTTATTTTAGAGTTTTTGGGATCAAGTGCTTTATTCTTATTAAAAGAGGTAGGAATTCAAAATTTGCTCCTAAAGCAGTAGAAGGCTTTTTACTTGGTTATGACTCAAACACAAGGGAATATAGAGTCTTCAACAAGTCGAGTGGATTAGTTGAAGATTCTTGTGACATTGTGTTTTATGAGACTAACGGCTCTCAAGTAGAGCAAGTTGATCTTGATGAATTAGATGATGAAGAGGCTCTGTGCATCGCGCTAAGGAACATGTCCATTGGAGATGTATGTCCACAAGAACTCGAGGAGCCTCCGTAAGCACAAGATCAACCATCATCTTCCATACAAGCATCTCCACCAACTCAAGATGAGGAACTGGCTCAAGAAGAAGAGGAAGAGGATCAAGATCAAGACAATGAGCCACCTCAAGAAGAAGGCATCGATCAAGGGGGAGATGAAGTTGATCAAGAAAAGGAGGATGAACAAGAGATTAAAGAATGAAGACCACCTCACCCAAGAGTCCACCAAGCAATTCAAAGAGATCACCCCATCAACTCCATATTTGGTGACATTCAAAAGGGGGTAACCACACGATCTCGAGTTGCTCATTTTTGTGAACATTTCTCTTATGTGTCTTATATTGAGCCATATAGGATAGAGGATGCACTTAGAGATCCAGACTGGGTGGTGGCAATGCAAGAGGAGCTCAATAACTTCACGAGGAATGAGGTATGGCATATAGTTCCACACCCTAACCAAAATGTTGTAGGTACTAAGTGGGTCTTTCGCAACAAACAAGATGAGCATGGTGTGGTGACTAGGAACAAAGCCCAACTTGTTGCAAAAGGATATTCACAAGTCGAAGGTTTGGATTTTGATGAAACCTATGCACCCGTAGCTAGGCTTGAGTCAAATCGAATATTACATGCCTATGCTACTTACCATGGCTTTAAGTTATATCAAATGGACGTGAAAAGTGTCTTCCTCAATGGTCTTATCAAGGAAGAGGTGTATGGTTAGCAACCTCCCGACTTTGAAGATAGTGAGTATCCTACATATGTTTATAAGCTCTCAAAGGCGCTTTATGGGCTCAAACAAGCCCCAAGAGCATGGTATGAATGTCTAAGAGACTTTCTTATCACTAATGGTTTTAAAGTCGAAAAAGCTGACCCTACTCTCTTCACTAAAAAATTGACTAAGACTTGTGTTGGTCACTTGTTCTCAAATGTTGTGGATCAAGAACAAGTCCTTTCGGATATAATGATATTCGGACGAAGGTCATGAAGGACACACTTTCATCATTCATGAGAATAATAGTTCGTAGAAACAATATATGTTATTCATTCGCTCATATATTTATTTTATGATATACATATGAACATTAATAGAATTTATATTACATTGATACCTTCGGCTTGTTTGAAGGTGTTGACGCGAGAGAAATTACAATCCAACGTGAACAATATGGTGGTACTGTTCAACTATTTATAGGCAATCGTAATGGTTCGCACGCTATTACATTTATGCCCTCAATGATTACATACAGAGTTTACAAAATGTCACAAGGGTAACATCACCATTTGTATTCAATAACTTGAGCAACACCTTCTCATTGCATTGTCTCATTGTTTCATCATGACGAAGCCTGCTTGATGAAGCGTGCTTCGTTGTACTTCCTTTTTGTTATACCGAAGCCACGTTGTCTACCTGTTTCACCCTGATGAAGCTTGTCAGACGAAGTTTGCTTCGCTCCTCTTGTGTTGTACCAAAACTTTTCAGATGATGAAGCTCCTGTAATATTCAGTAGTATGCTGAAAGCAAATGGTTAGTCGTGTTTTTGAGAACCTTCGGAAGAGGAAGGCTCCCAATAGTAGCCCCTCACAGTATTAGTTTGTTTCTTTGTAACAAATTCAGAATGCGAAATGAACGAAGGCCTTTAGCCGAAGATCTGAAAAAACACCTTCCCTTCGCTAGAATAGCGAAACATTCTGCATTGTGGGCCCCACCGCTCAGTGGTTCTTTGTTTATATATACAAGGCCTTGCACTGAAAATATTTTTTGTGCTATTGTTGGGGCGAAGGCGAAGAAGCTACCCTTCGCTCCAGGCCTTCGCCACCTCGCTGCACCATCGGAGGCAAGATGACGACATGAACCACCCTCCTTCCTCCTCACCGCACGACGAAGGCCTACGACGAAGGCCTACAACAAAGTCTTCTCATCCCACGTCCTCACCCAACCTGGAGGTCCACGTGGGATTCAGCCCATTGTAACAGGCCCCGCATGGAGAAGCATGTTACGGGCCCAATTTGTAATAGCTTTTCTATAATGACAGTATGTAACCCTCCCTTATGGGAATATTCTGGGGATAATCCAGGTGCCTAAGGGCATAAACGTCCTTACATCGAGATGTTGGGCGCTCGGGCACCTATAAATACCCCCATACAGTGCCCTTGAGAGGCTAGATTAACAAAGCAATTGCCATCTCGTGTTAAACTTTGTTTGCATTCTCTCTATTCCCCCGTTGGATCATCTTGCCCAGGAGAGCAAGTTCCAACATTTGGCGCCCACCGTTCGTGCTGCAAAAAAACCACCCGCGATGGCACCCAAGAGAGCTAGCTCGAAGGCAGCCCCATCCGTTGACGAAGCAGCGAAGGCAGCGCTGCTAGCCGAGAAAAAGGGCAAGGCCCTTACAGACACCACTCACCAAGAAGCCGGCGAAGACGACACCGTCAGCAATAGACAGCGCAACGATCAACCAACTCCCGAAGGCAGCCTCCGCACCTGCAACTCCAGAGGACAGCCACAGGAACCACCCCCAGGCTTCACTCCACTAGAGGGCGAGGACGGCATAGAGGACGGTGAAGTCATCGGCATTTCAGCAGAAGAATAGCTACAGCTGCGGGCCCTGCGCATCAAGAACCGCAACCTCCAAAAGCAGAAAGAAATCCTCGAGGCCAAGCGCTAACGTGTCTCCACGCAGGCCAAGGTGTGCCAGATGATACAAGACGAGGAGCAGAGGGCTCAGGAACTCGAGCAAGAGATTGCGCTTATGCAGCGCGAAGGCCAACATGATTTGCTGCATGGTCCGCCCCTCCAATAGCGCGTGCAAGTCGGAGACCTATTCATTCCTCAGCGTGGACCCTTCAGCCCGCACGCCGCAGCATTCCAAGGCATCAACTACCTTGATGAGCGGAGCCCCCGGGCGCCGCAACTACAAGCGTCACCATGACTCGCCAACTTCAGGGCAGGGACCTACCCCAAGTACAACGGCAGCACCGACCCAGCATAGTACATCATGAGCTATCAAGACGCTGCCGCATCATCCGGAGGGGACGATGCCACGATGGCCAAGTCCTTCATCATCGCCCTCGAGGGTCCGGCCTTGACCTGGTACACCAGGTTGCCCCCATTGTCAATCGACTCCTGGAGAAGTCTTCGGGACAAATTTCTGCTCAACTTCCAAGGGTATCGACCAGACACCGATGCCTTGGCCAAACTGTCACTCTGCAAGCAGCAGGAGAAAGAAACCCTGCGGGAGTACTACCGCAAGTTCTTGACTCTCAAGTCACAATTGCCCTCGGTCGACGACCAAATTGCCATACACTACGCCATCAGTGGCCTTCGGGCTGGCGTCCTGTACAGTCACTGCATCAGGGACCCACCCAAAAACCTCCAAGAACTCTATCAGTTGTTTGAAAAGTACGCCAGATCAGAAGAGCTCCACCAGCGCAAGGTCGAGTCTCAAAGAAAACCCAAGGACCCTCCGCAGTCCAGCCGAACATGGACAAGACCTTCGCAGTCAGACTCTGGTCAGGAAAGCCGCAGTCAGTAGCAGGTGCATAATATTGCCAACCAGCACCCCACCGGCGAGGCCCCTCGATGTCAAGATTATCCCCCAGGGCTGCGGCAATGGCACGCGTGGTCGAGGCCGAGGACGGGCGCAGCAGTCGCGCAGATTTTACTACCTGTTTCACGGCGAAGATTGCGCGCACCCAACGAGGGACTGCTCGGAAATGAAGGCCACCAAGGACAGGATGTCTTGGGCACAACCTGCCGACAACCCAAGAGTTGTCGCCCACACATATCAACACCACCTCCCACAACCATACAACCACGGCCTCGCCCAGCATCCACCTAACCATGCATACCAACACCACCAAGAGGTACAAGTCGTACCACCCCCACTTCTGCCTCCGCACCCGCATCAGCCAAACATCCACCACCAAAATCAACCCAAGCACCAAAACAGAAAGAGTTCGCTGATCAACCATATCGCGGAGTCATTCACATGATCACTGGAGGGTCCAGCATCGACTTCGACATGAAGCGACAAAAGAGGGACCACTACTGCAGCATCAACCACGTCGCCATCACCGGCCCAGTCGTGCAAATGAAGTGGTCACACGTGCCGCTGACCTTCGACGCCAGAGATGTTGATCTGCGCAGCACACCCCACATTGACGCCATGGTAATCAACTGCAGTGTGGCAGGATGGGACCTACATAAAGTCCTAGTTGACAACAGCAGCCAGGCAGACATCATCTTCCTCCACGCCTTCGACCGCATGGGCATCAACCACAGTTTATTCAAGCCTTCGGACAATCCTCTATATGGCTTCAGTGGCAAGGGCACCTTCCCTATGGGCAAGATAGAGCTACCCCTGTCCTTCGGCGTAGCGCCCAATGCACGAAGCGAATAGGTCACCTTTGACATCGTTGACATGGTCTACCCCTACAACGCCATAATGGGTCGGGGCTCTATCAACAAATTTGAAGCAGCCATCCACGGATTATACCTCTGCATGAAAATTCCTGGTCCGCAAGGCGTAATAACGGTGTACGACAATCAATAGACTGCACGTAACATTGAGAGAGACTTCATTCCTAGTGAACAGAACATACACTGCCTTACGACGCGGCGTGAAGTCCCTGAGGCTACTCGCCCAGCAGCCAACAATCATGAAAAGGCACAGCTGCAGAGCAATGATAGAACAAAGATAGTTCCCCTTGACCATGCAACGCCCAAGCAAACGGTCATCATAAGCGAAGATGAGGAGAAACTCATCTCCTGTCTCTCCAGAAATAAGGACGTCTTCGCCTGGTCTGCCCTTGACCTGGTCAGAGTCAGTCGCACCGTCATCGAGCACAGTCTGGGCATCGACCCTTCGGTGCGCCCAAAAAAGCAGCGGTTACGTAAAATGTCCGATGAAAAAACAGAAGCCGCCAAAGCCGAAGAACACCGCCTGCTGGAGGCCAATTTCTTCGAGCCAGTCACCTACCCTACGTGGCTCGCCAACGTAGTCATGGTGCAAAAGAAGAGCGGCAAGTGGCGGATGTGCATTGACTTCACCAGTCTCAACAAGGCCTGCCCCAAAGATAATTTCCCGCTGCCACGGATCGACAAGATCGTCGATAGTGCGGCCGGATGTGAAGTCATGTCACTCCTCGACTGCTTCTCTGGCTACCACCAAATATATATGAAGGAGGAGGACTGTAACGCCCCGAATTTTGCAGTTGAATTTTTTCTTTTCTTTACTCGCCAAATTCGGGCGTTACCTTTTCTTTTTCTTTTTCCCCTCGCTAGACCTTGACCTTTTCCAAAGTTTTAGCGGGATTCAGTTTGGAATTCCCGTGTAAAGAAAACCCTAAATACTTTATGTTGTTTGTTGCACCATGCCGAACCGTGCATTCTTTTGGATTGATTGAGAACGTGAATGCATTCATCTAGGAAAAACGAATTTCGAAAAAGGAGATAATCTTTTTCTTTTTCTCTTTCTTTCTTTCTCTCTCCCTCTTCCCCTTTCTCTCTCCCACGCCGTGGGCCCCTGGCCGGCCCAGCCGCCCCCTGCGCCCCCCTCTTGGGCCTTGGTTGGCCCAGCCGCCCCCCCACCTCCCTTTTTCCCCAACTTCCCCTCTCTCTCCCTCCCATTTTCCCTCTCTCCCATTCTCCCTAAGCCGCCGCCGCCCCTACCCCCTGCCCTAGCCGCCGTCTCCTAATCGGCCGCCCTCGCCCTCGGCCGCCCGCCCCGGTGAGCCCCCCTCCTCTCTCCTCCCTCTCCCTCTCCCCTCTCCCCTCCTCTCTCCTTGGCAGCCCAGCCGCCCGGCCGCCCCTGGCCGCGCCCCCCGGCCGCCCCAGCCCCCGCCTGGCCGCGCCCTGGCCAGCCTCGGTCGCGCCCTGGCCAGCCCCGGCCGCCCCTGGCCAGCCCCTGGCCGCCCCCAGCCCGCGCCCTGGCCGCGCCCCCAGCCCGCACCCGGCCGCGCCGTGGCCGCTGGCCGCGCCCTGGCAGCCGCCCGGCCGCGCCCCAGCCCCTGCGTGCTCGGCCGCCCAGCCGGCCGGTTCAACCGCCCCCGGGCCGGTTCAACCGCCCCGGCTCAGCCGCCCCTTCCCCTCCGCGCTCGGCCGCCCCTGCTCGGCCGCCCTGCCCCCGGCCGGTTCAACCGCCCTAGGGCCGGTTCAACCGCCCCCCCCTGTTTTTTTTTATTTTTTTTTATTTTATTTATTTTTGTTTTACTTTCTGTTATCATAGCTATTTTATTTTAGGTAGGCTAATCATTGTTCATGTTATTGAAATAGGAAGCTCAATTTAAAATTCCGTTATGCTAGTTGATTCACGTAGTTAATTGTTTATCTCATTCAATGTTGATCAACTAAAAATGATTAGGTTTCCATTAGTGCATATAACAGAATTCTTTTGTTAAGAACCAATTGTAACTAATCATTAGTGCATAAGCTTTAACCCCCCCTGCGAGACCTTTCCCGTTTCTTTCTAACCATAACAAATGCGATATCGAATGTCATACTTGATGCATATTCACTTTATTTGTTCCCTTGTATGGTGTACTGTTCTTTTGTATTAAATATGTGGATGTATGTATGTTTGCGCTCGCATAGAGAACGATCCGGTCGAAGAGCCCGAGGAATTCGCAGGAGAAGCCCCTGAGCAGCAGTCGGTTGGTGGAGGCAAGTGTCCTTTGACCTATCTCTGTCCTATTCATTCTTTAATTCACCTCCCGCATTACACATTTATACCTAAGGATTGACTAGCTTTTGTTATTCATGTCCTTGTTTACCTAGTTGGGTCGGATTATTACTGCTTAGTCTGATGCTATTGCTCAACTCTAATCAATGAACATGATGTGATTATCTATGATACGTTGTTTTCCCCTTCTTATTTATGATCATACCTGTGGCATTTAAGGGGACTCGAGCGGTTTCTCGAGTGCCTCTCCGTAAGGACCTGTTCAATGGATGACCGCCCGGGAAAACAGTGCAACCATGAGGGTGGAATGGGACGCCCTTAGCTGAATAATTAGAGGAACCGGGGTGTAGTTCGCTTAGCCGTTGTGCCGTCAATGGGGCTCGGTGTATGCGGCTCGCTCTGCCAAGGTTGATTTGTCCCTTGGGGAGGAGTGCGGTACATTTAGGAAACCTAACGGGCGGCTACAGCCTCGGGGAATCTTTGTAAAGGCTACGTAGTGATGCCCTGCTGGACCACCTAGGTAGTGGTCAATGGGGAGTAGCTCTCTCCGGGCAGAAAGGGAATCACGGCTTGTGGGTAAAGTGCGCAACCTCTGCAGAGTGTTATGAAACTGATATATCAGCCTTGCTCACGGTTATGAGCGGCCAAGGGAGCTCCAGAGATTAGTGATACTTGATCAGAGACATTTTGGTACAGGTGGCAATGAGATTGATGATTCTGGTTATGATTATGGTAATGGTAAGTGGTATTCTTTCCGTTTGGAAAGGATACACTGGGCTAATAACTTGGGTTAATGTTAAAACCTGGCTCTCTACTAGTAAGTAATAACCTGACCAACTAAAAGCAACTGCTTGACTTATCCCCACATAAAGCTAGTCCACTACAGCCAAACAGGATGCTTGCTGAGTATGTTGATGTGTACTCACCCTTGCTCTACACACCAAACCCCCCCCCCCAGGTTGTCAGCATTGCAACCACTGCTCAGGAGAAGATGAAGCTGTGGAAGGAGACTTCCAGGAGTTCCAAGACTACGACGAGTTCTAGGCGTGGGTTAGCGGCAACCCCCAGTCGGCTGCCTGTGAAGGCCGCGTTATCTACGTTTCTTTTCCGCACTTTGATTTATTGTAAGAACTATATGGACGTCTCAGACGTATGATGTAATCGACTATTATTTCCCTTTTAATACTATTTGAGCACTGTGTGATGATGTCCATGTTATGTAACTGCTGTGTACGTGAATAACTGATCCTGGCACGTACATGGTTCGCATTCGGTTTACCTTCTAAAAACCGGGTGTGAGATAAGTGGTATCAAAGCCGTGCTGACTGTAGGACCGCTAACCTAGAGTAGAATGGTCGTTCTAAGGACTATAGACCTCTGTCCCTGCCTTGACTTTGGTATCCCTTCAAAAGTTGGTCCTACTGACCAAACCTATGTTCTACTATATATTATACCTTGCTGAAAATTTTGTTTTATTCTGATCCTTCATTTATTCATGATTCATTATTTGCTGGTCATATTAATTCTGTTCTCACCCTTTTGCTTGCGATGTCTTTGTAGATGGCTCGACTTAGACACACTGCACGAAAGTCCGTCATCCCCTTCTTACCCTCCCGCCTTGCTGAGCGTCCGCTTCGCCGTCCCGTGGCCGGACAGTCCAGCCACTTGGAGAGACTGCACCACCGCCTGCATGAGGAGCAGGAACGTCGACGACAGGAGCAGCGGGGCTCTTCCTTCTTGCTCCAGCAGGAGATAGAGTCTGTGAGGAGCTGCTCCCCTGTGCTTCCCCTGGAGACGCCCCCTGCACCACCACTGGGCGCCCCAGCTTCTGGAGTAGCTGCTGGAGGAGACCCAGACGACGGAGGTGGCGACGACAGCTTGAGCCATGACATCGACTTCTCTGCTGACCATGAGCCGGAAGGATGGGTTGCTCGACCCATCACTCGCGACGCTGCTCGCGGGTGTCACTTCCACGACGCGCTCGACACCCTGCTACGTCGGGCACTTGACCGGCGTACTTGGTCCATCGAGTATCGCTGTGTGGTCTACCAGCATAGTCGCGGGGTCTACCCGGACCGCTGGGAGGCGACCTGCTTGGTGCGCCGTCCGGAGAACAGTCTCCAGGGCGCGGAGGCTTGCTCAGAGCACTATTCTATCTTTGAGCGGGACTCAGCTGAGGCAGCCATGCAGGATGCTGCACGGCGTGTGCTTTCACACTACTGCTCGGTTCTCGGTGGGGTAGCTGACGGTCTCGACCTGAAGTATTACCCCCGCCGTCCATCTGGCAGCACAGGAGGTGTGATTGTTTCACCTGCTGGTGAGGACAATCCTAGGTTGAGCAGCACAGTCAACCTAGCCGCCGTGCTAAACACGGAGCTGGACCATGCATTAGACGAGCTGAGTAGGGCTCGTGCTGAGATCGCCCTGCTGCGGGCTGAGCGCGCGGAACGTCGTCACTTGGATGATGGTTCCCCCGCTCCCGTTGGGACTCAGCACCCGTATCGCTCGCCTCGGCGTGGACTCCAGTCTTATGGCAATTCCGACTGCAAGACCAAGATAAATCTAGAACCATAGCTCGTTAGAGTTGGATCTTGTAATTAATACGAAATATATATACATAGAAGCTTCAGTCTTAGCGTTAGTCTTGGTTTTAGTTAGTCTTAGTTAGACAGGGTAGTTTGCTATATCCTGTGCATTTATGTTTGTCATGATGAACTATGTCTGGTTTGGATCTTTGTAATGACTGTCACCAGAGTGTGGGTATCCCCTGCATTTTGGTTTACCTATTATGTTAATGGAGTTAGTCATATAGTTGGGAAAACCTTTATTCCACTTTCCTCTTTATCTGAGAAGCTGTGTGGTCTGTGTTGGAGATCAGTGAAGATGCTCATCTGTTCAGTGCTGTTGGAGAATTCTATACTCTTTTCTTATGCTGCAAGATTTGCCAGATCAGTTCTGATGTGTGGTTGCGTTCTGTAGATGTCAGAGAACAGGCGCAGAGGAGGAAGGCGTGCTCAGCAGGAGCAAGCCGCTCCGCAGGATGAGGTGCCTCAGCAGCAGCACCTGCCGCCCCCGCCCCCGATGTCGATCGAGCAGATGTTTTTGATGCAGACTCAGGCAGTTCAGGCCATCGGTCAGACTCTGGCCGCCATTCAGCAGCAGCAGCAGCAGCAGCAGCAAGCACCACCCCAGCCTCAGATGCCTCAGATGCCCAGAGACAAGCGTGTTGAATTCATGAGAGGTCATCCCCCAACGTTCGCTCACTCTTCTGACCCCATGGATGCTGAAGATTGGCTGCGCACTGTGGAGCGGGAGTTGCATACCGCTCAGTGTGATGACAGGGACAAAGTCTTGTATGGTCCCCGTCTGTTGAGAGGAGCAGCCCAATCATGGTGGGAGTCTTACCTCGCCACCCATGCCAACCCCGATGCCATCACCTGGGAAGAGTTCAGAGGTAGCTTTCGTCAGTACCATGTGCCTGCAGGTCTGATGACAGTGAAGAAGGAGGAGTTCCTGTCCCTTAAGCAAGGGTCATCATCTGTCAGTGAGTATCGAGACAGGTTTCTGCAGTTGTCTCACTATGCTCCCGAAGATGTCAACACCGACGCCAAGCGACAGTACCGTTTCTTGAGAGGCTTGGTCGACCCTCTTCAGTATCAGCTGATGAATCATACCTTTCCGACATTTCAGCACCTGATTGACAGAGCAATCATGACAGAAAGGAAGCGTAAGGAGATGGAGGATCGTAAGCGCAAGATCAGTGGACCCCAGCCTGGAAGCAGCAGTCGTCCTCGTTTTTTAGGCAATCAACCTCAGCAGTTCAGGCAGAACCAGCGTCCACCTCAGCAGCATCAGCAGCGTCAGCAGCATCAGCAGTTCCAAAGGTAGTATCCTCAGCATCAGTACCAGAACCGTCAGAGCAATCAGTCAGGAGGTCAGTTTCAGAGGCAGAATCAGCAGACACCTCGTCTTCCTGCCCCAGCAAGCCAGCAGAACAGTCAGGCAGCACCAGCTCAGGTTGGAAACAGAGCATGTTTCCACTGTGGAGAGCAAGGCCATTGGGTGATGCAATGTCCGAAGAAGGCAGCCCAGCAGCAGTCTGGCCCCAATGCCCCAGCAAAGCAGAATGTGTCTCAGCCTGGAGCAGGCAACCGCTCTCAACCGCGCTATAATCATGGGAGACTGAACCACTTGGAGGCTGAAGCAGTTCAGGAGACTCCCGGCATGATAGTAGGTATGTTCCCAGTCGACTCCCATATTGCAGAAGTGTTATTTGATACTGGAGCAACACATTCTTTCATTACTGCATCATGGGTAGAAGCACATAATCTTCCAATTACTACCATGTCAACCCCCATTCAAATTGACTCAGCTGGTGGTAGAATTCGAGCTGATAGCATATGTTTGAATATAAGTGTGGAAATAAGGGGGATAGCGTTTCCCGCTAACCTTATAGTAATGGGTACTCAGGGAATAGATGTCATCCTAGGGATGAATTGGCTAGATAAGTATCAGGCAGTTATCAGTTGTGATAAAAGGACAATCAAGTTGGTGTCCCCACTAGGAGAGGAAGTGGTGACCGCGTTAGTCCCGCTTGAGCTGAAGAGAGGAAGTTGTTATCAGATGGCTGTCGATAGCAGTGAAGCAGACCCAATGGAGAGTATCAAGGTTGTGTCTGAATTCCCAGATGTGTTTCCAAAGGACTTACCGGGTATGCCACCAGAGCGGAAAGTTGAGTTTGCCATAGAGCTTCTTCCTGGAACCGCCCCTATCTTTAAGAGAGCTTACAGAATATCCGGACCAGAGTTGGTTGAGCTTAAGAAGCAGATTGATGAGCTGTCAGAGAAAGGTTACATCCGGCCAAGCACCTCGCCTTGGGCCGCCCTTGTCTTGTTTGTGGAGAAGAAAGATGGCACAAAGAGGATGTGTATCGATTATCGAGCTTTGAATGAAGTCACGATCAAGAACAAGTATCCCTTGCCTAGAATAGAAGATCTGTTTGACCAGTTGAGAGGAGCCAGTGTGTTCTCCAAGATTGATCTGAGGTCAGGTTATCATCAGCTCAGGATCCGACCTTCGGACATTCCGAAGACGGCATTCATTACCAAGTATGGTTTGTATGAGTTCACAGTGATGTCTTTTGGTTTGACCAATGCACCAGCGTTCTTTATGAATCTGATGAACAGTGTATTCATGGATTATCTTGATAAGTTTGTGGTGGTATTTATTGATGACATTCTGGTTTATTCTCAAAGCGAAAAAGAACATGCAGATCATTTGAGGATGGTATTGCAGAGATTGCGAGAGCACCAGTTGTATGCAAAGTTGAGCAAGTGTGAGTTCTGGATCAGTGAAGTCCTGTTCTTGGGTCACATAATCAACAAAGAAGGATTGGCCGTGGATCCGAAGAAAGTGGCAGACATTCTGAACTGGAAAACGCCAACGGATGCTCGAGGAATCAAGAGCTTCATTGGAATGGCCGGATATTATCGGCGATTCATTGAAGGGTTTTCGAAGATTGCGAAACCAATGACAGCGTTGCTAGGCAACAAGGTTGAGTTCAAGTGGACCCAGAAATGTCAAGAGGCCTTCGAAGCGCTGAAAGAGAAGTTGACAACAGCGCCTGTCCTAGTCTTGCCTGATGTGCACAAGCCCTTCTCTGTGTACTGTGATGCTTGTTACACAGGTTTGGGATGCGTATTGATGCAAGAGGGAAGAGTTGTGGCTTACTCGTCCCGACAGCTGAAGGTTCATGAGAAGAATTACCCAATCCATGATCTAGAGTTGGCAGCAGTGGTTCACGCACTGAAGACATGGAGGCACTATCTGTATGGACAGAAATGCGATGTTTACACAGACCACAAGAGTCTAAAGTACATATTCACTCAGTCAGAATTGAACATGAGGCAACGAAGATGGTTAGAATTGATCAAAGACTATGAGTTGGAGATCCATTACCATCCAGGCAAAGCAAACGTAGTGGCAGATGCTTTGAGCAGAAAGAGTCAAGTCAATCTGATGGTCACTTGTCCGATGCCTTATGAGTTGGCCAAAGAGTTTGAAAGGTTGAGTCTCGGGTTTTTGAACAATTCGCGAGGAGTCACAGTTGAGTTGGAACCTACCTTGGAGCGAGAAATCAAAGAAGCGCAGAAGAATGATGAAAAGATCAGTGAGATTCGGCGACTGATTCTAGATGGCAGAGGCAAAGATTTTCGAGAAGACGCAGAAGGCGTGATATGGTTCAAAGACCGCTTGTGTGTTCCCAATGTCCAGTCTATTCGGGAGTTGATTCTCAAGGAAGCTCATGAGACAGCCTATTCGATTCACCCTGGCAGTGAGAAGATGTATCAGGATCTGAAGAAGAAATTCTGGTGGTACGGAATGAAGAGGGAAATTGCAGAGCATGTGGCTATGTGCGATAGTTGTCGAAGAATTAAGGCAGAGCACCAGAAACCAGCTGGATTGTTGCAACCGTTGTAGATCCCTCAGTGGAAATGGGATGAAATCGGTATGGATTTCATAGTCGGATTGCCTCGCACTCGAGCCGGCTACGATTCTATTTGGGTAGTAGTGGACCGTTTAACCAAGTCAGCCCACTTCATACCTGTCAAGACCACCTACAACAGTGCAGTACTGGCAGAGTTGTATATGTCTCGGATCGTTTGTCTTCATGGTGTGCCAAAGAAAATAGTGTCAGACAGAGGAACGCAGTTCACCTCGCATTTCTGGCAGCAATTGCATGAAGCTTTGGGCACGCATCTGAATTTCAGTTCAGCTTATCATCCGCAGACAGATGGTCAGACCGAAAGAACCAATCAAATTCTTGAAGACATGTTGAGAGCCTGTGCGCTGCAAGATCAGTCCGGATGGGATAAGCGATTGCCTTATGCAGAGTTTTCCTATAACAACAGTTACCAGGCCAGTTTGAAGATGTCACCATTTCAAGCGCTTTATGGAAGGAGTTGTAGAACTCCGTTGCAATGGGATCAGCCTGGAGAAAAGCAGGTGTTTGGGCCAGACATTCTGCTTGAAGCCGAAGAGAACATCAAGATGGTCCGAGAGAATCTGAAGATAGCGCAATCAAGGCAGCGAAGCTATGCAGACACAAGGAGAAGAGAGCTGAGTTTTGAAGTCGGAGACTTTGTCTATCTGAAAGTGTCACCGATCAGAGGAGTCAGAAGGTTCGGAGTGAAAGGCAAGCTAGCACCCCGCTACATTGGTCCGTACCAGATCCTCTCAAAGCGTGGAGAAGTGGCCTATCAGCTCAGCCTGCCAGAGAATTTGTCCGCTGTACATGATGTCTTTCATGTGTCTCAGTTGAAGAAGTGCTTGCGTGTGCCAGAAGAGCAGTTGCCAGTGGAAGGTCTGGAAGTCCAGGAGGACTTGACCTATGTTGAGAAGCCAGCCCAGATCCTTGAGATTGCAGATAGAGTCACCCGAAGGAAGACCATCAGGATGTGCAAAGTCAGATGGAATCACCACTCTGAGGAAGAAGCAACCTGGGAGCGTGAAGATGATTTGATGGCCAAGTACCCAGAGCTCTTTGCTAGCCAACCCTGAATCTCGAGGGCGAGATTCTTTTAAGGGGGATAGGTTTGTAACGCCCCGAATTTTGCAGTTGAATTTTTTCTTTTCTTTACTCGCCAAATTCGGGCGTTACCTTTTCTTTTTCTTTTTCCCCTCGCTAGACCTTGACCTTTTCCAAAGTTTTAGCGGGATTCAGTTTGGAATTCCCGTGTAAAGAAAACCCTAAATACTTTATGTTGTTTGATGCACCATGCCGAACCGTGCATTCTTTTGGATTGATTGAGAACGTGAATGCATTCATCTAGGAAAAACGAATTTCGAAAAAGGAGATAATCTTTTTCTTTTTCTCTTTCTTTCTTTCTCTCTCCCTCTTCCCCTTTCTCTCTCCCGCGCCGTGGGCCCCTGGCCGGCCCAGCCGCCCCCTGCGCCCCCCTCTTGGGCCTTGGTTGGCCCAGCCGCCCCCCCCCACCTCCCTTTTTCCCCAACTTCCCCTCTCTCTCCCTCCCATTTTCCCTCTCTCCCATTCTCTCCCTAAGCCGTCGCCGCCCCTACCCCCTGCCCTAGCCGCCGTCTCCTGCTCGGCCGCCCTCGCCGTCGGCCGCCCGCCCCGGTGAGCCCCCCTCCTCTCTCCTCCCTCTCCCTCTCCCTCTCCCCTCTCCCCTCCTCTCTCCTTGGCAGCCCAGCCGCCCGGCCGCCCCTGGCCGCCCCAGCCCCCGCCTGGCCGCGCCCTGGCCAGCCCCGGCCGCCCCTGGCCAGCCCCTGGCCGCCCCCAGCCCGCGCCCTGGCCGCGCCCCCAGCCCGCGCCCGGCCGCGCCGTGGCCGCTGGCCGCGCCCTGGCAGCCGCCCGGCCGCGCCCCAGCCCCTGCGTGCTCGGCCGCCCAGCCGGCCGGTTCAACCGCCCCCGGGCCGGTTCAACCGCCCCAGCTCAGCCGCCCCTTCCCCTCCGCGCTCGGCCGCCCCTGCTCGGCCGCCCTGCCCCCGGCCGGTTCAACCGCCCTAGGGCCGGTTCAACCGCCCCCCCTGTTTTTTTTTATTTTTTTTATTTTATTTATTTTTGTTTTACTTTCTGTTATCATAGCTATTTTATTTTAGGTAGGCTAATCATTGTTCATATTATTGAAATAGGAAGCTCAATTTAAAATTCCGTTATGCTAGTTGATTCACGTAGTTAATTGTTTATCTCATTCAATGTTGATCAACTAAAAATGATTAGGTTTCCATTAGTGCATATAACAGAATTCTTTTGTTAAGAACCTATTGTAACTAATCATTAGTGCATAAGCTTTAACCCCCCCTGCGAGACCTTTCTCGTTTCTTTCTAACCATAACAAATGCGATATCGAATGTCATACTTGATGCATATTCACTTTATTTGTTCCCTTGTATGGTGTACTGTTCTTTTGTATTAAATATGTGGATGTATGTATGTTTGCGCTCGCATAGAGAACGATCCGGTCGAAGAGCCCAAGGAATTCGCAGGAGAAGCCCCTGAGCAGCAGTCGGTTGGTGGAGGCAAGTGTCCTTTGACCTATCTCTGTCCTATTCATTCTTTAATTCACCTCCCGCATTACACATTTATACCTAAGGATTGACTAGCTTTTGTTATTCATGTCCTTGTTTACCTAGTTGGGTCGGATTATTACTGCTTAGTCTGATGCTATTGCTCAACTCTAATCAATGAACATGATGTGATTATCTATGATACGCTGTTTTCCCCTTCTTATTTATGATCATACTTGTGGCATTTAAGGGGACTCGAGCGGTTTCTTGAGTGCCTCTCCGTAAGGACCTGTTCAATGGATGACCGCCCGGGAAAACAGTGCAACCATGAGGGTGGAATGGGACGCCCTTAGCTGAATAATTAGAGGAACCGGGGTGTAGTTCGCTTAGCCGTTGTGCCGTCAATGGGGCTCGGTGTATGCGGCTCGCTCTGCCAAGGTTGATTTGTCCCTTGGGGAGGAGTGCGGTACATTTAGGAAACCTAACGGGCGGCTACAGCCTCGGGGAATCTTTGTAAAGGCTACGTAGTGATGCCCTGCTGGACCACCTAGGTAGTGGTCAATGGGGAGTAGCTCTCTCCGGGCAGAAAGGGAATCACGGCTTGTGGGTAAAGTGCGCAACCTCTGCAGAGTGTTATGAAACTGATATATCAGCCGTGCTCACGGTTATGAGCGGCCAAGGGAGCTCCAGAGATTAGTGATACTTGATCAGAGATATTTTGGTACAGGTGGCAATGAGATTGATGATTCTGGTTATGATTATGGTAATGGTAAGTGGTATTCTTTCCGTTTGGAAAGGATACACTGGGCTAATAACTTGGGTTAATGTTAAAACCTGGCTCTCTACTAGTAAGTAATAACCTGACCAACTAAAAGCAACTGCTTGACTTATCCCCACATAAAGCTAGTCCACTACAGCCAAACAGGATGCTTGCTGAGTATGTTGATGTGTACTCACCCTTGCTCTACACACCAAACCCCCCCCCCAGGTTGTCAGCATTGCAACCACTGCTCAGGAGAAGATGAAGCTGTGGAAGGAGACTTCCAGGAGTTCCAAGACTACGACGAGTTCTAGGCGTGGGTTAGCGGCAACCCCCAGTCGGCTGCCTGTGAAGGCCGCGTTATCTACGTTTCTTTTCCGCACTTTGATTTATTGTAAGAACTATATGGACGTCTCAGACGTATGATGTAATCGACTATTATTTCCCTTTTAATACTATTTGAGCACTGTGTGATGATGTCCATGTTATGTAACTGCTGTGTACGTGAATAACTGATCCTGGCACGTACATGGTTCGCATTCGGTTTACCTTCTAAAAACCGGGTGTGACAAGGACAAGGCCAGTACCAGTTTCATCACACCCTTCGGCACGTACTGCCTCATCAGGATACCGGAGGGACTCAAGAACGCTGGGTCAACATTCTCTCGCCTCACCAAAATGGTGCTCGAGAGCCAAGTAGGCTGGAACATCTTCACGTATGTGGACGACATAGTCGTCGCAAGCAAAAATAAGGCGGATCACCTGGCCGACCTCGCAGAGACATTCGCAAACATGAGGTACGCATGACTTCGTCTCAACCCCGAGAAGTGCGTCTTCGGGGTCCGCAAGGGGAAGATACTGGGCTACCTGGTGTCACACCGCGGGATCGAGGCCAACCCGCCCAAGATTTAGGCAATAATCAACATGACACACCCGCAGTCAGCCAGGGACGTCCAGCGTCTAACAGGCAGATTAGCGGCTCTGAACAGATTCATCTCCAAGTCCGCCGAGCGAAGCCCACCTTTCCTCAAGAACAGGTGGCACAAAAGACTTCGCGTGGGGACTAGAACAGGTGGCAGCCTTTGCATCACTCTAGCAGCACCTGTCAGACTTGGCTATTCTCACCAGTCGAGACCCTTCGCTGCCGCTGCTGCTCTACATCGCCGCCTCACCACATGCAGTCAGCGCAACCCAAGTCCAAGAGCAAAACAGGGAGGGCACGACTCGGCAGTGTCCAGTCTACTACGTGTCCGAGGTTCTCACGGCCTCCAAGTGTAACATGACCGAGTTGGAGAAAATCTCCTACGCAGTCGTCATGGTATCACGCAAGCTGCGCCATTACTTCGAAGCATTCAAGGTGCGGTCACCTTGGACAGGGGACTAGGAGAGCTATTCCACAACCCGGAGGCATCTGTCTGGATCGCCAAATGGGCAGCCGAGCTCTCCGGCTACCATATCACCTTCGAGCCCAGAACAGCAATCAAGTCGTAGGTCCTAGCAGACTTCATCGTTGACTGGACAGGGCCAATAACGTAGCAGGACGAGCCAGCAGAGAAAGTGTGGACCATTCACTGCGACGATGCATGGTGCCATGCGGGGGCAGGCGCAGCTGCAGTCATCACATCACCCACAGGGGTCAAACATAGATATGCAGCACGCCTAAGCTTTGCTTTAGACTCCGAAAGATGCACCAACAACGTAGCAGAATACGAAGCTATCATCCTAGGTCTTCGCAAGCTAAGAGCGCTCGGTGTCACTACCTGCATAATCAAAACAGATTTCAAAGTGGTTGCCGGCCAGGTCGAAAAAGAATATTCAGCAAAAGACCCCGCACTCATGCAGTATCTCACAGCTGTTCGCAGTCTTGAGAGACAATTTAAGGGCTTTACCTTGCAGCATGTGGACCGAGCCAAGAACGAGGAGGCCGACGCATTGGCCAAAGCAGCCGCCAGAGGCAAAGCTACCACGTCATCGGCACGCTAGCCATCCGCAGTCCAGAGGGTCTATAGATAACCAACGACACTGAGGGTCATCGCATAGTCAACCTCATCATGACCGAAGATTGGCGGGCCCCAATAACCCTGTTCCTGCAAGGATACTACCATCCAAGCGACGTCAACGAGGCCAAGCGCCTCAAGCACCAAAGCCGGGACTTCGCAATCATTGAGGGCCAGCTATACAAGAAGGGGGTCAGTCAACCCATGCTCAAATGCGTCATCGAAATTGAAGGCATCCAGATCCTACGCGAAGTCCACAGCAGAACTTGTGGCTCTCACTCGGGGCCTAGGGCGCTCGCTACCAAGGTGATCCGTCGAGAGTTCTACTAGCCTGCTATAATCTGCACCACGAATCGGGTAACGAGGTCGTGTGAAGCCTGCCAGAAGTTTTCTCCCCGATCGGGCAACCCTTCGCAATTCACAAAGCTGATCGCCCACACATGGCCACTCCAACGCTGGGGGCTGGACATTGTCGGGCCACTACCCACGGCCTAAGGGAACCTCAAGTTCACCTTCGTCGCCGTCGAGTATTTTACCAAGTGGATCGAGGCAAGGGCAGTATCCACAATAACGTCGAAGACTACCGAGAAGTTCTTCTTGCAAAACATTGTTTGCCGATTCGGAGTCCCGTCTGAGCTGACAATCGACAATGGCAAAGAGTTTGACAGCCAGGATTTCAGGGACATCTGCTTCTCCATCGACACCAAGCTTGCCTTCGCCTCAGTATATCACCCGCAATCTAACAGCGTCGTCGAGCGTGCCAACGGCAAGATTTTCACTGCCATCAAGAAGAGGCTTATCGATGACAGGAAGGGTAAATGGGCCAACCAGCTACCTGAAGTAGTCTAGGCACTCAACACAACCGAATGCCGGGCAACTGGATTCACTCCTTTTCGACTACTATATGGATCAGAGGCCATGACCTCGCAAGAAATAAAGCACGGGTCACCTCGAACAAGTGCATCAGCCGTCCCCGACATCGACGAACCAACGTCCAAAAACCTCATCGATGGAGACCGCGTCTTCGCCCTGCAGGCCCTCAACAAATACCAAGCTCAAACGAAGGCCTGGCGTGACCACACAGTCATCCCAAGAGAATTTAACGAAGGAGACTTCGTACTCGTCCGAACCACCCGGACAGAGTCACGGGGCAAGCTAGAGCCAAAGTGGGAAGGTCCATTCATCGTCAAGTCAAAGGCGCCCCCAACGCTTACAGGCTAACAACGCCATCCAGCAAAGACCTAGACCATTCCTGGAATATTGACAATCTACGCAAATTTTTTGTATAAGTCCTTAGGGCCTACGCGCCCTTGTAATTCACCAAACAGCATTATTCAGGCCCGCACTCTTTTCCTCCCGGGGGGTGAGGTTTTTAACGAGGCGACGCCATGTAATATATCCGCAAAAATCCCCCGCAAAAACTAAGATGCAACATGTCGAAAAAGACCGCCTCAACGGTCTTCGGCATTCGACCACTCTGAAGTCACCGCGAGAGGCAGCGCAGACTACCCTCGCGTGCGACACTCTACGCAAAAGTCACTTAAGGGTGCAGCCAGAATAGCACAACAAGTGCGTTAATCAGTCTTTTATCCAAGAGACACTCTGCGCAAAAAGTCGCCTAAGGGTGCAGCCGGAATAGCACAACAAGTGTGTTAATCAGTCTTTCATTCAAAAGACACTCCACGCAAAAGTCGCCTAAGGGTGCAGCCGGAATAGCTCAACAAGAGCGTTAATCAAGTCTTTCATTCAAAAGGCACTCCGCGCAAAAGTCGCCTAAGGGTGCAGCCGGAATAGCTCAACAAGAGCGTTAATCGAAGTCTTTTCCTTACAAGACACTCCGAGCAAAACTCGCCTAAGGGTGCAGCCGAAGTAGTGTTTCATCTAAAAGACACTCTGCGCACAAGTCGCCTAAGGGTGCAGCCAGAACAGGACAACAAGAGCATTAATCGAAGTCTATCACTACAAAGACGCTCCACACAAAGTCGCCCACGTACGCAGCCGGACAAATACAAGCGTACGAATACAGCCAACAAGCCACATTACCATACAAATTGCAATTACACACAGCGAGGGCATCGCCTGTTACATCGGCTCAACCTTCGGAATGGTACCCATCTCCCTGTAATTAAACAACATTATCCTCAATTCCTCACCCTCAAAAAGCTCCCGAAGATCCCCCTTGCCTATGCCCGCCCCAATCGGCGAGGACAACAATCCTCGTTTACCAACCCCGTCTACCCGAAGTCGGCAACACTCCATCCCCATGCGACGACGCCTGCTGCTCCGCGAAAATTCACCCACACTTTGTTTTCCCATCACCCTTCACCGCCTACACCCAGTACTCGCACCAGGAAGATCCTCAGCACCCTCCGCACGCAGCGAAGTCTCCGCCGCAGCCACATCCAACAAAACAAAATAATCCAAGCCTTCATCCGAGGACTCCTCCGTCTAAGGAAACGAACTCCCAGACTCACCATCAGACTCAAAACATTCAGACATAAAACTAGGCACACTATCATCGGCAGGAACTACAATTGAACTCTCCGCCAAAAAATCAGTATTGTCAGTAGTGGTTGCTTGCGTAGGCCCAAACGTCAGAACCTGCGTACCAACCGAGGTTCAGTATCACACAGACAAAACAGTTCACATGCAATCCATAACCCCTATTCCACCGCCTGCGAAGGCTCGGCCGCCGCCGCGGGGTCTTCGGTAGCTGGTTCGACCACCGCCTTCGAGGCGTCCTCACACGTCGGCGCAGGGGCTGGTGCAGGGTCTTCGCCGGCTGCAGTTGGTGTGGGGGTCGACGAGGGGCCCTCGTCGACATCAGATGGCGGCGCCGAATGCACCTCCGCGGCCTCGGGTAGCGCTGTCTAGACCACCAAGGTCCTCGATGCCTTCGGCATGCGCCATCTGCAGCAACAACACACTCATTTAGCAAAACCACACATACCCACACATATAACCACACAAAAAATAGCCTTTACCTGATATATTGCCCGGTCGGACCGCTCCCGAACCGTCTCTCGGCCGTGCGAGCCCCACATCCTATCGAAGAGCGCCCCCGCCGACTGCTTCAGCACAGGGTCCTCGACCTTGAAGATTTCACGTTCAAAGTTTTCATCCGACTGGTCGACGACCTCGTAATGCATGCACCCCTCGTGGGACAAAGCATTCACGGGCCCCTCGCAGGTGACGAGGGAGGCAAAGGACATAAGACCAGTCATAATGGTCGGGAGAACCCCGAGCTCCTCCTGCAACCATTCAAGGAAGCAAAGGCCCGCTTCCTGGCCGGGCGCTTCGAAGGCAGCGGTCCGTGCACCCAGCTCCCTGTACGCGTCCACCAACTGCGCATGCGTCCGTTCGACCTCCACGCACGTCGAGGCCTCGGCTTTGTCCACGCGGCTGCGCAGGGCGACGAGCCTCGCCTCTAGCTCCTCGGCAAGTTGGTGGGCGAGACTGCCCTCTGCCCACGTAAGCTTGGCCTCGGCTTGCGCAGCCTGTGCATCAGCAATGGCCTTGTTCGCCTCCCTCCTCTCTTCCGCCATCTGGCGTCGGAGATCCGCCTTCTCGGCCTCCATGGCAGCCACCTTCTCCGACAGCCTGCGGCTTTTGCTTTCCGCAGTCGACTTCTCCCGCACAGCATCCGCATGCTACACCCGGAGACTCTCGACCTCGGCAGCAAACTCCGCAGTCAAGGCACCCGATGTAACATGGTCGGTGAAGTCGGCCGCCTGCCACATAAACCCATGAGACCAGCACCCTCATAAAAACAACAACCATCGAAGTCCAACAAAACTTACATGCTTCAGCTGCTGCGACAGCTGCTGCGACGCTTGCCTCAGTTGTTGGGACACGGAGCCCGCCACGTCCTTAGCGGCAGCGGCTGACAGAATCTCGATGCTCGTGCAGAAGGTGGCCCACGAGTCCCGCATGGCACCCTTCGCCCCAACCACCGCCGTTGGCGAAGTGGCCACCACTGGAGGCGGGACAACAGCCAGTTGCCCCCCATCCGACCCTGCACCATGATATTGGTTAAAGACCTAGCCTAAAAAAACTTACCAACAAAATAATCCCCGACAGAGATGTCTGTATCGAAGTCGGCAACACGCGCCGTTGCCCCGTCTGTTCGCGCCAGCGAAGGCAGCCTTCGTCCCTTCGTGGGCCCGCCTGAGGGTGGCTTGCCCACGCCAGAAGCAGGAGCCTTTGCACCAGCCGAAGCCTTGCTGGGCCCGGGGGCGGCCGGTTTCGCAGCCGGCAATGTCTTACTACTGCCCAGGGCGGCAGACTTCACGGCTCCCCGCGCCTTCTTCGCCTCGCGGAAAGGATCCCCGATCCTAACGACCTCCCAGCACTTCTGAGCAGCGTCTTGACGATCCTTCTCCATCACTGCCGATATAACAGCAACAATATTCCGCCCGTACAGAAAAATCTTCAAGTCGCGAGCCATACAAGACGTAAAAAAGTCTTCGCCAGCCGCGCGGTGGATCGGAACATTCTTTGGCCATCGACCCCCGGTAACCTTCAGCATTCGCGCCGAAGACTCCCGGAGCTCGAGCGAAGACATCCCTCCCCCGAGGGCTATGCACGTCCCCATCAACTCCACAGCAAAACTTTCAGAGACCCCCAGTCCCCCCTGCAGTACCTATTTTTCTCTTCTTAGTGGCTGGGGCAGCCTCCTGAGAAGGGCCTTCCTCAGTCACGGCCACCGGTCTCTTCCCGTGGCAGCGTCATCCCCGGGATAGCCGTCGTATGGCAAGCGATTCAGCTCGAAGACCCTATTCAGGCGAACGTTGGATCCACGGATATCCCAACTCCATAGGGCCTCCGTCCTCGGCACATAACGCCCCACAATCCGCACAGCCCCATCTTCCGCTTCACGCATGACAGCGGCGGGATCCCTGCCACGAAGATCCAACGTGAAGGCAGGACTTCGCACTAGCTACTCGCCCAAGGAGGGCATCTGGCGAGGGCATACTTCGCCCAACTCCTAGCGATGCGCCAAGGGCCACACTCCGTAGCTGATGAATTCCTCAACTAAATCGCGCCCGCTACTCATGAGGGCAGCGCAATGAAGGGCCCCTTTGTCACTATCATCCTCCGCCATGTCAAACGACGGGAACGCCACATAGCAGTGCGAGCACATCACAGCGGCCGGGAGTCCTGGGAGGTCTTCAACTTCGCCTCCCGCCACATAAAACCAATAATCATACCAATTGCCCCCCTTGTTGCGGGCGCAAGGAACCAGCTCCACAACCTCCGCCGAAGTCTTGCCAGTCCTCGGCATAAAGGTGCATGACCCAAACTGTGCAATCTTGTTTCCATCTTTCCTCTTCTGCCAGTGCAAACAATAATTTTTGGCAAAGACCTCTACGGAGGGCTGACCGCCATACGAAGTCACTGCCCAGACATACTTCGCCAGGGCTACCACGGCATTAGGTGTCAATTGATGAATCTGCACCTCAAACCTCTGCAACAGCTCCGCCACAAAACGATGCGCGGGTAACCGAAGGCCCGCAGTAAAAAATGCCTCGAACACAACAATCTCACCCTCCGGCTCCAGAATCTCCTCCGCCCCCGGAACTCGGCCAACTCCGTTCCCAAAATACCCCAGCTGCTGCATGTCTTGCACGCGAACCGAGGAGATCCACGAAATGTCGAACTCCACTGTGTGGCCCGGGTGCAGCTCCACCGCCAGATCGCTCATGGTTTCCTTAGACAACGATTTGCCCAGCGGCGTATTCGCAGCGAATGAAGAAGACGGCATGGCTACGTACCGTCGGCGGTGGCACGCAGTCTGCTTGACGTGAGCCAGATCTCCGATGAACAGGAGCAAGGAGGGCAGGCGAGCGGGCGAACGAGTTCAAAATGCTAGGGTTTGGCGGCGGATAGAAAGGTAAGAGAGTCTGAGTTGCACCGCCCCCCCTTTTTATAACAGGACGCGACGCTTCGGGAAGCCCGCAATCCAATAGTACCATGTCCGTCAACGGTCACATCAAAAACCCCCATGGAACCACTTCGAGCGAGGGCAGCGTCTCCACCATCTAGTGACGTCTTCGGCACCAGATGACTTAGTCGAACCGGTCCCTCGGAGGGCAAATGTTGGGGCGAAGGCGAAGACGCTACCCTTCGCTCCAGGCCTTCGCCACCTCGCTGCACCATCGGAGGCAAGATGACGACATGAACCACCCTCCGTCCTCCTCACCGCAAGACGAAGGCCTACAACAAAGTCTTCTCATCCCGCGTCCTCACCCAACTGGAGGCCCACGTGGGATTCGGCCCATTATAATAGGCCCCGCACGGAGAAGCATGTTACGGGCCCGATTTGTAATAGCTTTTCTGTAATGACAGTTTGTAACCCTCCCTTATGGGAATATTCTGGGGATAATCCAGGTGCCTTAGGGCATAAACGTCCTTACTTCGAGACGTTGGGCGCTCGGGCACCTATAAATACCCCCGTACAGTGCCCTTGAGAGGCTAGATTAACAGAGCAATTGCCATCTCGTGTTAAACTTTGTTTGCATTCTCTCTATTCCCCCGTTGGATCATCTTGCCTAGGAGAGCAAGTTCCAACAGCTATCAAGCTTTATGTTGTGTTTGTCATTTTAGCTTTCTACCTCTGTAACCGCAATTGTTTTTTGAGCTTCGACTTTCTATTGTAACCATCGCTGAAATGGTCGAAGATAAGAAAAGTGTGGACCCCATGCTTGCTGGTTTCTACGAAGCCATGGAGAGGACCAATGTTGAGAAAATCACTGATGAGATGTTAGCTGGGTTGTCTAGGGACTCAAGCGACAGCGAGAGTTTTGATGTTGAGAGTGCGAACGAAGATGCTAAAGATCGTCCATGGAGGCCAAATCATGTTGTTTTCGTAAAATCCACTATTAAGCAAGGGCAGATTAAAGCGATGAAGGGCAAATATTTCCTTGATATATCCATAGTGAGGGCTAGAGAAGAGAGTATTGTTCCTCTTCCTGAAGCAGACAACTATTCAAAAGAGTAATGAAGGCTGGGCTTCGCTTTCCCTTGCATAAGATGCTGGTCAAAGTACTGAAGACATTTGAAATATACCTTCATCAGCTTACGCCTGAGGCTTTGATTAAAGTTAGAGTTTTCATTTTGGCTATGAGGAGCCAAGGGATGGAGCCAGACGCCAACTGCTTCTACAATATTCATGAATTGTCCTACCAGACAAAGGCGGTTGGGAAAGAGCAATATGATAACAACTTTGGATGCTATAGCTTCGTGTATCGGTCTGATGTGAAGTGTCCTGTGCTAACGTTTCGGAAAAAATGGTCGGGCTCATAGATTAAGCAATGGTTTTACGTTAAAAATGATTTGAGTGAGAGGGAGGATGTGAAGGGCATAATCCAGTGTCCCATTCATTCACGCTTCGGCATCAGGAGACCTTCGATCGTGGGTGGAAACAAAACACAAGCATGTTTGATGGCCCTCAACACATTGTGCATCTACATTGACACTAGAGATTTGGTTCAGGAGCACATTGCTTTTAAGGTATGGCCTCTTGTTAATGATTGGGAAATGCCGAAGGAGACCGCTGCTGGCTCCAGCGAAGGTGGCTTGGTTTACCTAAAATACACCTATTGCTATAGAAGTCAGTTTGACGAGCCGAATGATGAATGGCTTGAAGCCATTGAGGCGACCAGTGATGAGTTGATGGGGGCTTATAAGAAGGCAGAGGACAAAGCCATGAACACTGCCTTCGTGTAACACCCGGATTTAAGGAACAAAACCGGGTGCATCTCATACATGCGCCAAGAAGACAACATATATAATAACAGAGTGTATAGAGATAAATGTCATAAAACATCAGAGTAATTATTACATAGCGGAAGACTTATTACAAAATAAAAGTATAACCATAAAATGAACTAAGGATCGTCGGCGCCAATGTCGACTGAGAAACGCCACCTAGATCAGATCGAACTCCTCAGTGTTAGGCGGCTCCTCTTCGACCACCTGTTCTTCTCCTGTGGGGGGTGTGAGACAGCAAGAGTGAGCTCACATACGTTCATAGCTCAACAAGTCGTGGGGAATAATGTAGCATGAACTCACCAAAGGTGGGAGTTCATAAAGTGTAAGGCTGATCAATGAAATAGAGGCTAAGGCTGAGCATTGCTTTTATAAGTTGGTCAAAATTTTATTAGCAATTACTAAGTGTAAGTAAATACCAAACCTTAATAATAATAGAGAAAAGTAATAGTAAAATAATCCCAAATGCGATGCAAATGTCAAATTGAATTTAAGTTCCATAATTAATCATGTGAGGGTCCGAGCCGCTCTTGACCGTGAGCACGGCTAGTATACTAGTTATACACTCTGCAGAGGTTGCGCATCTTTACCCACAAGCCGTGTTACCCATCTGCCAAGGGGTCATGAATCCCATACACCTCTACCAAGGAAGCGAGGCAGGGTAACACTACGAGGCCTTTACAAAGTTCCACTAGCTTCAGACTACCCGCTACAGTTTATAGGAAGCTCCAGTGCAGGGTTCTTGCCTGACCGCCATCGCAGCAAAATCAAACAAGGACCTCCCTACACTGACCACTCCCCTACTGCCCTTGCCCCTTTCGGGTAAGGTAGCCCTCCCCTAGCTTTCCTAGTTAATCAGCCAAGGGCGTCCCATTAAACCCTTGTGGTAGCACTGTTTTCCCGGGTGGTCGCTCCATGTTCCCATTAATTTAATGATCTTAACATGAACAGTAATAATAACAAGATAATAACAGAATAATCATGAATAGTGAATCTCCATACCCAATCCACATAAAGCAATAGCAAGTACTACCCAAAAATATTTCAGGGGTGAACAAGGTATAGAGGTAATCAAAACTGGGGTAACATAAAGGCTCCCATCAAAATTAACCTATGCAGATCATTAAAATTAATAAGAACATGGCTGGGAAAAAGTAAGTGATCAAGGGCACAACTTGCCTTTAATGAGCTCCTGCTCAGCTATCTCTACTTGTTGAACCTCAGTTTCCACAGTGGCTTGCTCGTCTACTCGCATCAACACAATACATACATAGTATAGCCAAAATCAACATCACACCAAACAAATGAATAAAATATACAGTAAAAATCTACACATTAAAATGAAATCATAGGAACTGGAATCACTAAATTTGGAGTTATAGATTTCAAGTTATGAATTTCTTAAGGTTTAATGTGATTAAAATAGGATTAGATGATAAATTAATTTTCTAACTGAGTTCATGTCAAAACAGTGATACTAAATGATAAAGAATATTATTACAAAATTTTAGAAATTGGAATGGTTCAATTTGGAGTTAACATGAATTTTCTATGGATTATACAAATTCTAGGGTTTATTTCCATATTAAAAATCCAATTTCCAATTCATTTTATCAATTTAACTCTGTATTGGACTGGGCCTCAATTTCCAGAGAGATCAGGGGCTAGCGCAGAAGATTCCCTAGACCCAGAGCACAGTGCACCAGGACGGCGGGTTGACTCACTAAAAATCCGAGGACTCATAAGTAAAAGTGCCCCCACGAAAGGGTATGATTAAATGTGAGCCATCCGATTAGAACCCTAGGGCCAAGATTAAATCGGTTTGTAACAAAACGGTATTCATTCACGGCCACTGGATCTAAAATCCACGGCAATCACTCGCCCACCACTTCATCAAATCCCAGCTGACCAACTCGAGATCAACGGCCCAGATTGGCCCCGACCGAAGCGGTATCCTACAACTAACCGCGAGCGCATAATCCAAATCGGACGGTCCACATCTATTTGCTCACCCGCGGAACGAATGCCGACGGCGGAGCAGAGCTCCCCCACGGCGGCGCCATTCCCCATTCCTCGCCGGAGTTGTCCGATTTTGCTAACCTCGCCCCCATTTTCTAATTGAACATGTGCGGCAGCTCTACGAGGCCATGGCGAGACAGGAGGAGGGGTTCTCACCGGCGATTTGATGCGGCGAACAGGTCGATCTGCGGCGAATGAAGCGTTCGGGGCAGCGAAGCACGTGGACGGAGGTTTCTACGGCCTCCCGGTCCCCGCCGAGGCACGCACGGCTCACCGTGCCCGGGTACTTCTGGTGGGCGGTGAAAAGAGGTATGAGACGGTGGCGCGGAGGTGGGCTCGCCGGGGCGGATCTCTGCAGAGCTGGCGTAAGGCGGCGAAAGCTTCCGCAAGCCGGCAGGCGTGGCTCGGGTGGACAGCGAACGTGGAGGGGAAGTCCCGAGGATGGCTGCCGTTCTTGTAGGGCGGCTGGGAGTAAGCCCGGTCAACATCCCACGCCGCACGGGCGATCCCTACGCCGGAGATGTAGGCGCGGTTGTTACGAAGAAGGTGCTGACACCAGTGGTCCACGCGCCAGAGATGATGAGATGTAGCGAGCGCGAGCGGCGTTTCTGGGTTGCGGGGCCCGCCAGTCGGTCAGTGCGCGCGGAGGGGGGAGAAAAAGTTGGGCTGTCGCGCGGTGCAAGCAGCAGTGGGCCGAAAATGGGGCAGTCGGCCCAAGTGCTCATTTATTCTCTTTTTTTTCTTTTCCTCCTATTTGCTTCATTTCTAAGTTTGGTTTGAATATGAACTTTGAATTCAAACTTTTGTGCAAATTTTTATCCTCCAATCATATTGTGAAATGAAAATACAAATTTTGTAAATATTAGCATATTATTTATATCTTTGTATTACTCCTCTTCTTCTCATTTTTGAGAACCCTATTTTTGGTTTAGGGTTTGACCTAACTTCTAGTATTTATTATCTTATCACCTTTATCATTTTATTAATGCACAAACATAACTCCAATATGATGCATTTATTTATTTATTTTAGAATCATTTGTTTTGATAAATCCCTTAAATTTTGAGTATGCTCTTTTTATGATGCAAATGAGGCACATAGAATTGAGGAGTTCTCTCTATTATTCTTGGTACAAAATTTTGAGTATTACAAATCCTACCCCCCTTAAAATAATCTCGTCCTCGAGATTTAAGAGGATCTAGGGAAAAGGTGGGGAAAATCTATGCGAAGCTCTTCTTCTCTCTCCCAAGTTGCTTCATCTTCACCGTGGTGACTCCATTGCACTTTGCACATCTTTATAACTTTACTCCTTGTGACTCGAGTCAAAGTATCCAAAATCTTGATGGGGTACTCAGCATAAGTCAAACCTTCTTAAACACTAAGGTCTTCCAGTGGTAACTGTTCTTCAGGTACCCTGAGACATTTCTTCAGCTGAGATACATGGAATACATCATGAACATCCGCGAGATGATCCGGTAACTCCAATTGATATGCAACTTCTCCCACTCGCTTTAAGATTAAAAAGGGTCCAATAAAGCGAGGGGACAACTTTCCTTTGACTTTGAACCTTCTCATGCCCCAGAGTGGTGACACCTTCAAATAGACATAATCTCCCTCCTTAAACTCAAGTTGTCTTCTCCGGGTATCAGCATAACTTTTCTGTCTGGACTGTGCAGTTCTCAAATTCTCCCTGATCTGTTGGACTTGTTCCTCTGCTTCTTGTATAATCTCAGGCCCAAACAACTGCCTTTCACCAGTTTGATCCCAATATAGTGGAGTCCTGCACTTTCTGCCATACAAGGCCTCAAACGGTGACATCTTCAAACTGGCCTGATAGCTATTATTATAAGAGAACTCCGCATACGGTAGACTCTTATCCCAACTACCACCATGCTTAAGAGCACAAGCTCTTAACATATCTTCCAGTACTTGGTTAGTCCTCTCAGTCTGCCCATCAGTCTGGGGATGGTAAGCCGAACTAAAATTCAATCTCGTATCCAATGACTCGTGCAACTTCTTCCAATACCGAGAAGTAAACTGTGATCCCCGGTCCGACACGATTTTCTTTGGCACACCATGCAGGCAGACAACCCGTGCCATGTACAACTCTGCCAACTTGGCTCCTGAATACGTGGTCTTCACTGGAATAAAGTGGGCTACTTTAGTTAGCCTGTCCACAATCACCCATATAGAATCATATCCAGCAGACGTGCGGGGTAATCCAACAATGAAGTCCATGCCAATCTCTTCCCATTTCCACTCAGGTATCTTCAGTGGGTGCAATAGTCCGGCTGGCCTCTGGTGTTCAGCCTTAACTCTTTGGCATACATCGCACATAGCCACATGTGCAGCCACATCTCTCTTTAAACCATACCACCAATACTTTTGCTTCAAATCCTGATACATCTTAGTGCTCCCAGGGTGGATAGAATAAACTGAATCATGTGCCTCCTTCAATATGGTTTCCCGAAGACTATCAATATCGGGAACACAGATCCGATTCTTGAACCATATCGTGCCTTGCTCATCCTCCGTGAACTCTGGGCCTCTACCCTTTGTTATCAGATCCTTGATCTCCTGGATTTTGGCATCACCAACCTGACCTTTACGAATTTCTTGCTCCAAGGTAGGTTCCAATTCAATAGTCACTCCTTCCGTATGTGTAACAATTCCCAGGTTGAGTCTCTCAAAGCCTTTTGCTAATTCATCAGGTAGCTGGACAACGAAAGCGGAGTGAACATGCTCCTTCTGACTCAAGGCATCTGCAACCAAATTCGCCTTGCCTGGGTGATAGTGAATCTCCAAGTCATAATCCTTAATGAGCTCCAACCAACGGCGTTGCCTAAGATTGAGATCCTTCTGAGTGAATATATACTTCAAACTCTTATGATCCGTGTATACTTGGCACTTAGTTCCCATAATATAGTGTCTCCAAATCTTAAGTGCATGCACAACGGCAGCCAGCTCTAAGTCATGGGTGGGGTAGTTCAATTCATGCTTCCTCAACTGACGAGATGCATAGGCAATCACATGTCCATCTTGCATGAGCACACATCCAAGTCCTTGGCCACATGCATCACAATAAATGTCAAATCTCTTCTGCAGATCTGGCATAATCAATACTGGAGGTGACATCAATCTCTCCTTCAACTGATCAAAGCTTTCTTGGCATTTCTCATCCCACTTAAATTCTCTTCCTTTCTCCAAAAGTGAGGTCATGGGCTTAGCAATCTTAGAAAATCCTTCAATAAATCTCCGATAATATCCTGCGAGTCCCAAGAAACTCCAAATCTCCGTAACTGTAGTGGGCACTCTCCACTCCATTATCTCCTTCACTTTAGCAGGATCAACTGATATTCCTCCATTAGAAATAATATGACCAAGGAATGGCACCTTGTCAATCCAAAACTCGCACTTGCTGAACTTAGCGTAGAGTTGATTATCTCGTAACTTCTGTAGCACCAACCTTAGATGTTGTTCATGATCACTTTCATTCTTAGAATAGATAAGAATATCGTCGATAAACACCACGACGAATCTGTCCAAATACTCCATAAACACCTTATTCATCAAATTCATGAAGTAAGCTGGGGCATTGGTTAGTCCAAATGACATAACAGTAAACTCATATAATCCATATCGAGTCGAGAAAGCCGTCTTGGGAATATCCGATGGTCTAATCCTCATCTGATGGTAACCGGATCGGAGATCAATCTTCGAGAACACCCTAGCACCTCGCATCTGATCAAATAAATCCTCAATACGGGGCAACGGATACTTGTTCTTCACCGTAACATCATTAAGAGATCTATAATCCACACACATCCGTTGCGATCCATCCTTCTTCTGCACAAATAACACCGGTGCTCCCCAAGGTGAGGAACTTGGACGAATGTAACCAGCCTCTTGTAACTCCGTCAACTGCTTCTTAAGTTCCTTCAACTCTTCTACGGACATTCTATATGGCCGTTTAGAAATAGGGGCGGTTCCAGGTAAGAGATCAATAACAAACTCAACTTCTCTATCAGGTGGCATCCCTGGTAACTCCTCTGGAAAGACATCCGGAAAATCTCTAACCACCCGGATGTTGTCACCAACAAACTCCTCAGGCATAAAGAACATTGCACGCATGGATGAGGAGGTTACTGCAATATTAACTTGAAATCTTTCTCCTTTAGTGGTAGTGAGCTCTATGGTACCTCTACCACATGCTATAACGGCCTTTGCCTTTCTTAGCCATGACATACCAAGGATCAGATCTATACTGCTTGACTCTAATATTATAGCAGTAGCTCCAAATTCTCTACCCATAATGGTCAATGTCAATCTACGGGTCATTTGATTCGCCTCAACAGGCCCTTTAGGTGTAATTACTATCATGGGTTTTCTCATATTTAGTAGTGGTATTTCATTTGTGTTGGCATATCTAGCAGACATGAATGAATGTGTGGCACCAGAATCAAATAATATGGTTGCAGGAATTGCATTAACATAAAACATACCAATTACGAGGTCCCCACCATCAGGAGTATCATCAACGCTGACTTGATTCACCCTGGCTATAGAATATCCCTTGCCAGGGGTCTGTTGCTTGTTCTGAACTGGAGTAGTAGCAATCCTCTGTGGGCAGACATTTGCATAATGACCAGTCTTCCCACACTTGAAACACGTAGTGCCTGGACTCTGTCCTGCAAACTTCGTCGGGGTGCCAGTGGGGGTAGCCTGTCGAGGAGGTGGAGTCCTTAGTGGTGATTGCTGAACTGGGCGTGGTCCTCCTGGTCAGGTCGGTGTACCCTGTGGTGAACTGTAGCGAGGACGAACACTGCTGCTACCCTATCCTTGTGAGATAGCTTTCCTCTTCAAATCACCCAGTTGAACACGCTTGTGTTCAATAGCAAGAGCCTTATCCAGTAGCCTCTGAAATGATGGAAAGGTGTGTGCAACCAGTGCATACTGCAAGGGTCCATTAAGTCCTTCAATAAAGTGCTCCTGCTTTCTTTCATCCTCAGCAACTTCCTCTGGAGCATATCTCGACAACTGAATAAATTTGTCTCTGTACTCGCTGACCGACATGTTGCCTTGCTTCAATGCCAGAAACTCCTTCTTCTTGATCTTTATCATCCCAGCTGGAATATGGTAGTTCCTGAACTGCGTACTGAACTCTGCCCAGGTAATAGTCTCAGCAGCATCATGGGCAGCAGTATAAGAATCCCACCAGTCAGCAGCAGGACCAGTCAGATGTCCAGAAGCATATAAAACCTTCTCCCGGTCAGTGCATTGTGCAATATTCAGCATCTTCTCAATTGACTTCAACCAATCGTCTGCATCAAGTGGATCTGGCGAGCTGGCGAAGGTTGGTGGCTTATGACTCATAAACTCCCGGTGCTTATCACGAGGTGGAACTGGTGGTGGTGGTGGAGGCAGTGGCACTTGTTGCTGTTGCTGCTGTTGTTGAAGCTGTTGGCATCACGCTTCGGCATCAGGAGACCTTCGATCGTGGGTGGAAACAAAACACAAGCATGTTTGATGGCCCTCAACACATTGTGCATCTACATTGACACTAGAGATTTGGTTCAGGAGCACATTGCTTTTAAGGTATGGCCTCTTGTTAATGATTGGGAAATGCCGAAGGAGACCGCTGCTGGCTCCAGCGAAGGTGGCTTGGTTTACCTAAAATACACCTATTGCTATAGAAGTCAGTTTGACGAGCCGAATGATGAATGGCTTGAAGCCATTGAGGCGACCAGTGATGAGTTGATGGGGGCTTATAAGAAGGCAGAGGACAAAGCCATGAACACTGCCTTCGTGTAACACCCGGATTTAAGGAACAAAACCGGGTGCATCTCATACATGCGCCAAGAAGACAACATATATAATAACAGAGTGTATAGAGATAAATGTCATAAAACATCAGAGTAATTATTACATAGCGGAAGACTTATTACAAAATAAAAGTATAACCATAAAATGAACTAAGGATCGTCGGCGCCAATGTCGACTGAGAAACGCCACCTAGATCAGATCGAACTCCTCAGTGTTAGGCGGCTCCTCTTCGACCACCTGTTCTTCTCCTGTGGGGGGTGTGAGACAGCAAGAGTGAGCTCACATACATTCATAGCTCAACAAGTCGTGGGGAATAATGTAGCATGAACTCACCAAAGGTGGGAGTTCATAAAGTGTAAGGCTGATCAATGAAATAGAGGCTAAGGCTGAGCATTGCTTTTATAAGTTGGTCAAAATTTTATTAGCAATTACTAAGTGTAAGTAAATACCAAACCTTAATAATAATAGAGAAAAGTAATAGTAAAATAATCCCAAATGCGATGCAAATGTCAAATTGAATTTAAGTTCCATAATTAATCATGTGAGGGTCCGAGCCGCTCTTGACCGTGAGCACGGCTAGTATACTAGTTTTACACTCTGCAGAGGTTGCGCATCTTTACCCACAAGCCGTGTTACCCATCTGCCAAGGGGTCATGAATCCCATACACCTCTACCAAGGAAGCGAGGCAGGGTAACACTACGAGGCCTTTACAAAGTTCCACTAGCTTCAGACTACCCGCTACAGTTTATAGGAAGCTCCAGTGCAGGGTTCTTGCCTGACCGCCATCGCAGCAAAATCAAACAAGGACCTCCCTACACTGACCACTCCCCTACTGCCCTTGCCCCTTTCGGGTAAGGTAGCCCTCCCCTAGCTTTCCTAGTTAATCAGCCAAGGGCGTCCCATTAAACCCTTGTGGTAGCACTATTTTCCCGGGTGGTCGCTCCATGTTCCCATTAATTTAATGATCTTAACATGAACAGTAATAATAACAAGATAATAACAGAATAATCATGAATAGTGAATCTCCATACCCAATCCACATAAAGCAATAGCAAGTACTACCCAAAAATATTTCAGGGGTGAACAAGGTATAGAGGTAATCAAAACTGGGGTAACATAAAGGCTCCCATCAAAATTAACCTATGCAGATCATTAAAATTAATAAGAACATGGCTGGGAAAAAGTAAGTGATCAAGGGCACAACTTGCCTTTAATGAGCTCCTGCTCAGCTATCTCTACTTGTTGAACCTCAGTTTCCACAGTGGCTTGCTCGTCTACTCGCATCAACACAATACATACATAGTATAGCCAAAATCAACATCACACCAAACAAATGAATAAAATATACAGTAAAAATCTACACATTAAAATGAAATCATAGGAACTGGAATCACTAAATTTGGAGTTATAGATTTCAAGTTATGAATTTCTTAAGGTTTAATGTGATTAAAATAGGATTAGATGATAAATTAATTTTCTAACTGAGTTCATGTCAAAACAGTGATACTAAATGATAAAGAATATTATTACAAAATTTTAGAAATTGGAATGGTTCAATTTGGAGTTAACATGAATTTTCTATGGATTATACAAATTCTAGGGTTTATTTCCATATTAAAAATCCAATTTCCAATTCATTTTATCAATTTAACTCTGTATTGGACTGGGCCTCAATTTCCAGAGAGATCAGGGGCTAGCGCAGAAGATTCCCTAGACCCAGAGCACAGTGCACCAGGACGGCGGGTTGACTCACTAAAAATCCGAGGACTCATAAGTAAAAGTGCCCCCACGAAAGGGTATGATTAAATGTGAGCCATCCGATTAGAACCCTAGGGCCAAGATTAAATCGGTTTGTAACAAAACGGTATTCATTCACGGCCACTGGATCTAAAATCCACGGCAATCACTCGCCCACCACTTCATCAAATCCCAGCTGACCAACTCGAGATCAACGGCCCAGATTGGCCCCGACCGAAGCGGTATCCTACAACTAACCGCGAGCGCATAATCCAAATCGGACGGTCCACATCTATTTGCTCACCCGCGGAACGAATGCCGACGGCGGAGCAGAGCTCCCCCACGGCGGCGCCATTCCCCATTCCTTGCCGGAGTTGTCCGATTTTGCTAACCTCGCCCCCATTTTCTAATTGAACATGTGCGGCAGCTCTACGAGGCCATGGCGAGACAGGAGGAGGGGTTCTCACCGGCGATTTGATGCGGCGAACAGGTCGATCCGCGGCGAATGAAGCGTTCGGGGCAGCGAAGCACGTGGACGGAGGTTTCTACGGCCTCCCGGTCCCCGCTGAGGCACGCACGGCTCACTGTGCCCGGGTACTTCTGGTGGGCGGTGAAAAGAGGTACGAGACGGTGGCGCGGAGGTGGGCTCGCCGGGGCGGATCTCTGCAGAGCTGGCGTAAGGCGGCGAAAGCTTCCGCAAGCCGGCAGGCGTGGCTCGGGTGGACAGCGAACGTGGAGGGGAAGTCCCGAGGATGGCTGCCGTTCTTGTAGGGCGGCTGGGAGTAAGCCCGGTCAACATCCCACGCCGCACGGGTGATCCCTACGCCGGAGATGTAGGCGCGGTTGTTACGAAGAAGGTGCTGACACCAGTGGTCCACGCGCCAGAGATGATGAGATGTAGCGAGCGCGAGCGGCGTTTCTGGGTTGCGGGGCCCGCCAGTCGGTCAGTGCGCGCGGAGGGGGGAGAAAAAGTTGGGCTGTCGCGCGGTGCAAGCAGCAGTGGGCCGAAAATGGGGCAGTCGGCCCAAGTGCTCATTTATTCTCTTTTTTTTCTTTTCCTCCTATTTGCTTCATTTCTAAGTTTGGTTTGAATATGAACTTTGAATTCAAACTTTTGTGCAAATTTTTATCCTCCAATCATATTGTGAAATGAAAATACAAATTTTGTAAATATTAGCATATTATTTATATCTTTGTATTACTCCTCTTCTTCTCATTTTTGAGAACCCTATTTTTGGTTTAGGGTTTGACCTAACTTCTAGTATTTATTATCTTATCACCTTTATCATTTTATTAATGCACAAACATAACTCCAATATGATGCATTTATTTATTTATTTTAGAATCATTTGTTTTGATAAATCCCTTAAATTTTGAGTATGCTCTTTTTATGATGCAAATGAGGCACATAGAATTGAGGAGTTCTCTCTATTATTCTTGGTACAAAATTTTGAGTATTACACTTCGGCGCTCGAGGCAAAAGGATACTGAACAGAGTTTTTGATGTGATAGGATTTATTTATTCTGATTACTGCTTTCCCGCTCAGAAATAAAGAGCAAAGAGGAAAATCACAACTTCGACCTCTTCCACCATGTCGATGCCAAAAGAGCTAAAGTTTTGGCTTGTAGGCCGAAGCTGCACTCTTTATAGAAGATTGCTGTAGTGCCTGCTACAAAGAAGATGGAAATTGTTGAATATGCCGAAGCTACCCCCTTGGCTTCGGAGATAATACCTGTTGTGACTGTCAAAGCTACTATCGCTCTGGTAGAAGAAACAGAAGCAAAGAGCTCAAAGACAGAGGAGCATCCGAAGCTGCAGAGTCCCCCAACCATGACGGGGTTGTCAAAGTTAGCACCTGCTCCAGCAGCAACTCCTAGGAAAGGAAGGAGAATGGCCAGCATTCTGGACATTGTTTCTGAAATCTTCGAAGGTGCCAACTCCTGTTTCTACTAAGGCTTCTGAGGACAAGATTGAACAATTAGGAGAAGTAGCTGCTACAAGCGCTTCTCCTACCTGCGTTGAAGTTGGACCTTCGAGAACTAAGCCAGTGGTGCAAGCAAAGGAAGGTCGTCCGGAGAAGCTAACAATGCCTATGCCCTAAGCCTCTTCTTAAGACGATTTGGGATATACTGTTCGCCATGCTTCAGGGAAACAATTATCAGAAGAGCAAATTGTCGAAGTGCAATATTATGCAAAGGACCTGAAATATCCCCGATGGTCCTTAGTATATGGAGGAAATGACGAAGATGATTTCCTTTACTATCTACCAGACAACAAGGTGATAAATGTTTGTCGAGAAATAATGGATAACATGCGTTTTCCGAAGCTTGAACTTGGTCTATCTGTAATGTCGAAGGATCAACTTGCAGACAACCTTGCTTATAACAGCTTGAAGGTTTGCATATTTTTATTTTTGTATTTATTGATTTTTGTTAGGCAGGTTTGCGGTAATTGATTTGTGGTAATACTTATTATTATTATTTGTATGTTTTTTGTTTGTCAGGGTCTTATCCTTAGCAAGGCTTTCAAGAACCAGAAAGATGCTAAAGACAAAAGCACTAGGATAGCCTTCGGAAACCTGAGCTCGGAAGTCATAAGACTTTGGAATGAGGCCCTTGAGAAGGACACGATCCTGCTTTCTTTATTTGAGAGGTTAAAATCTAACGAAGCTGGACTGACTAGCCTTTCTGAAGTGGAACAAAAAATGGAGAAATTTGCGAAGTGTATTGCTGATTTAGAATATGATCTATCTATTCAAGTGGGACTACTGTAACACCCTGAATTTGGGGTATAAAATTTCTTTTCTAATATCCACCAAATTCAGGTGTTACTCTCTCAGTTCTTTGCTTTTCTTTCTCTTTTTCCTAAAAATAGAGAATTATTTTGTTTTATAATAGCGTAAACCTAGTGGAATGAGCCCTAGAGGCACTTTGGTTGTTGAATTCATGTCGTTGCATGGTGTTTCTAAGTGCAAAATGTGTTTGAAACATGTTAACATATCTTATAGAAGCGCTCGGTAAATTTTCATATTTTCCAGAATATTTTTCTATTTTTTGGAAACCAAAATCTATTTATTTGAGGAACTTAAAAATGTTTTTAGAAATTCTAATTATGTTTTTTAGTTCAATAGGTGCCAAAACATTTATAGGAATTTTTCTGGAATTTTTGAAAGCATATATAATATTTTGAGCACAAAATATGGATTTCTAGGCTTTTTCGAATTTTAAAAAATGGTAAAATCCGAATTTTAACCGAATTTTTATCTCGTCGGAACCCTAGGTATATATACATGTCCGGCTTCATCTCGTCGAGCCCGTTCCAGAACATGAAACGTTTTCTTCAAATCCGATCCCTAGCTCCCGGTATTGCTCGCCGAAGTTTGGGGCGGTTCCAACTCCGGCAACAACTCCGGCGAGCAATTACTCCCAATCTGTGCATCGTCTGCCGAATCCGAGGGTACCGCTGCGTTCGTCTCGTCGAGGACTTCGTCGCAGCGTGTTCGGTTCGTCGATTGGATCCTCGAATCTCCGGCAATCGACGGATTTCTCCTCGGCTCCGACGAGGGTCTTCTTCCCCGGTGAGAAACCTCCATTGTTATGCTTAGGGTTTCTTCGTTTCTTCGTTTTCCCGTCCGTGCAGGGCCTCCCTCACTCTCTCCTCACCTTCCCCGACGGTGGCATCCCTCCCCTCTGTTCCCCTCCCATGGCGCCCCTTTCCCCCTCCCCGACGGCGGCGGTGGCCGACGACGGCTCCCGTGCCCCGCGCCCACGCTCCCTCCCTCCTAGGCGCGGCCCCCGCCCACGGGCGTGCGTGCCCTGTGCGGTGTGGCCGGCCCCTTGGCGGAGGTCGAGCTCCTCCCTCCCCCTGCGCAGCCCCCTCCCCTTCCCCTCCTCTCTCTTCCATGGATGGGAGGAAGAAGATGAGAGGAAGAAGACGATGACAGTCTCGTAAATTTAGTCCGCGTGAATTATAGTATGGTTTGAAACATTCATAACTTTTACATTTTAAACCCGATTTGATCCATTCAAGTTACGTTAGATTCGTATTAAAATTATCTTAATTTAGAAATATTTATCCCAATTTTTGCATATTTTATTTAATTTAGTTAAACGTTTGTTTAACCAGTGGCTACTAGAACGACGTTTCAATTTAAAAACCTAATTTATGAATTTGATTTGCGCATTTATAATTAGTCATCTATATGATTAACCTTAACTGAAATGTTATTTATTAATAATTATTTAGTTTAATCACGTTGTTTATTTATTAGTTTCGCATGTTGGTCCACGCGTGCCGCGGTGCTGTTTCGCGCACGTCGTCGCGTGTCGTTCGCGAGTGTCGCGCGTGTTGTTCGCACGCGTTGTCGTGTACCGTTCGCGTGTGTCGCGCGCCTTGCCGCGTGCCGTTCGCGCGTATCGCGCGTTGTCCGCGCGCTAAGTCGTTTGTGTCCACGCGTTGCGCACATCGTGTTTGCACGTCGTGCGTCGTTAATTCGTCTCGCTTATAATCGCTCATATTAATTAACTTACTTGCTTAACTGTCAACTATTAAAATAGTAAGTTAGTCAAAACTAAGTAGTATTATTAATTTACATTTGATTAATATCAATTAATATAATTATATTGAATTGGATGTTCTAATTAGTACTTGTTTAACGTAAACGCGCTAACCCCTCGACCGTAGCTTCGACTATCGTGGTTCTTTTCCTCGCGTAACCGTAGAGGCCCTCTCTATTTTATATTGCTCGCTTTTATAACATTTTATCTTGTATGGTGTAATGTTCTTATGCATATGCATATGTTTGTTTGCTTGTGACTGTTTGTCTTCGCGTCGCGTTGCGATTAGATCGCGGTTCGTTTCTAAGCTTCGAGGAATCGACGGTCAAGCTTCGGCGACCAAATGACCCAGCTCTTCGAGTTCTATAAGGCTGAAGATTCTGTGCATCTGTTTGGTGAAGGCAAGTGTCCTCTGACCTATTATGTCACATTTACTTTATAATTCATCAACCCGCATACCTTGGTCAACCTAAGGATTGACTAGCTTTGTATTTACCTTGTCCTTGATTACCTTTTGGGTTATTATGGTTAGCTTCATGCTATTATTTTACTTTAATCAATGAACATGATGTGAACACTTATGATACGATGTTGTCTCTATGATTATGATGTTGGACTGGTGATACCTTAGGGGGCTCGAGCGGTTTCTCGAGTGTCTCTGCGTAAGGACCTGTTCGTTGGATGACCGCCCGGGAAAATAGTGCAACCATAAGGGTAGAATGGGACGCCCTTAGCTGAATAATTAGAGGAACTGGGGTGTAGTTCGCTTCGTCATCGTGCCGTTAATGGGGCTCGGTGTATGCGGCTCGCTCTGCCAAGGTTGGTTCGCCCCTTGGGGAGGAGTACGGTGCATTTAGGAAACCTAACGGGCGGCTACAGCCTCAGGAAATCTTTGTAAAGGCTTCGTAGTGAATCCCTGGCCATTCACCTCGGGAGTGAATAAGGCTCTTGCAAGCCCGGGCTAGAGAGGGAATCATGGCTTGTGGGTAAAGTGCGCAACCTCTGCAGAGTGTTATGAAACTGATATATCAGCCGTGCTCGCGGTTATGAGCGGCCAAGGGAGCTCCATTGATTAGAGACACGTTGATCAGAGATGCTTTGGTTACGGATGATGAGGATAATGATGGTTTTTATGATGATGATTATGCTTATGGTTTCTACTATTCTTTCCATTTGGAAAGAGTACTTTTGGGTTAACAACTTGGGTTAATGTTAAAACATGGCTCTCTACTAGTAATAATTACCTGACCAACTAAAAGCAACTGCTTTACCTTAACCCCACATAAAGCTAGTCCACTACAGCCAAACGGGAAATTTGCTGAGTACGTTGATGTGTACTCACTCTTGCTTTCATAAAACACCAGGTTGCCTTTGGTGCAATCTATGCTCAGGTAAAGAAGAAGGAGAACGGTGTCGAGGCGGATCTCCGGGAGTTCTAGGACATCGATGAGTTCGATGATTAGGCTAGCGACCTCCCCCAGTCAGCTGCCTGTGGTGGGTTGTTTACGTTGGCTACGTTTCGATTCTGTGTACTTTGATTTATATTATGTAAATGGCTCTAGTCTGTAATATTACTACTTACTCTTTATTGTAATTCGAAGCATTGTGCTATGATGAGTCATTTATGTAATCGCTGTGTACGTGAATTTCTGATCCTGGCACGTACATGGTTCACATTCGGTTTACCTTCTAAAACCGAGAGTGACAACTACACAGATCCGAAGTGGAAGGACTAGAGAAGAAGCTAGATGAAATCACTGAAAAAACTTTAACGTCGAACAAGAAAAATGCGAGATATATGATACCAAACGATTGAGAGTTTAGAAAAATATTGAAAAGCTTCGTCAGGCGTAGGAGGAATGCTACAACGTTGTGATGCAATGTTGCAACAAACTGAAGAGTACTTTGGCGCATTCTCTACTAAACGAGACTTTATCCGTGGTGATCCTGACGGAGTTATTAGATGGATTGAAGGCGAAGCTGAAGCTTTTGATGAAATCCTTAGTGATAGAGGGGATTTTTGTGAGCATGCGAAAAAGCTGGCTGTGAGCATGTGAAGGCTGTAATTCAGCCATAATTCTCAGTTTCAGCGAGTGATCTCAAGGATCCTTCAGCCGAAGCCATCGCCTTAGTGGAAAATTTTATTCTGAAGTATGGGTGAATGGTGGTCGAAAAATGGTAGATGAGGCTGTTAGACAAAATGAAGAAGAATATCATACTGCTTTAGAAGAAGCAAGGAAAGTTGAAGAAGCTACAGAACGTGAAAGACTAATTGGTATGTTTGTTGTATTTTAGCTTCGTAAATTCTTTTAGCTTCATAATTAACAAAAACTTATACTTTGGTGCAGCCGAACTTTCTCCTCCTCCAGAGCCGTATGACCATGAGGTCGATCCAGCCCTGAAGGATGCTTTTGATGTGATTAGGATAGCAAATGAGGTTGTTGACGAAGTTGTGAATAGACTCTTGAATGAAGCTGCTGAAAAATTCTGAAGGAGGATGAATAGACTTTATATATGAAAACACTTGTAGAATTTTTGTGTACTGCTCTATTATGTAAAAAACAATTGTCAACTACATATATCTGATGATGTAATTTATTTCTTTATGGAGCGTGAAATCTTCGTGTGTACTCTTTTTGAGCGACAGGCGAAAAAACACCTTCCCTTCTTTTCATGCTTCATAAAGAAAATCCCCCTTTTTAGCCGAAGCGACATTATTAGATTCGAAGGCCTTGTCATAGATCTTGCATAAGAAATACCTGTTGTCGAAGCCATAGATCTTTGCATAAGAATATTGTTGCCCAAAACATTGATCTTGCATTTTTGAAACATTCGTTCATTATTCTTTGTCAAAGATAAAACTGAACCTCAAGAGTTAGCCAACATGTTTGAAGTAGCAATTTCCCTTCTTTTTCCACTGTTGCGGATGATGCGAGATGATGAATGATGCGATGCTATGCAGCATGATGCGATGGTATGATGCAACAAATGTTAATGCATAAACGCTTCGTAAAAGTAAGACTCTGCATTCCCTTAGGAACAACTTTGGAGTCTCTTCACCTTTTACTTAGGTGGTATTTTAGCTCTGCATCCTCGTAGGTACGACTTTGGAGCTAAGCTCCGCATCCCCTTAGGAATGACTTTGGAGCTTCTTAACCTTTTACTTAGGTGGCATTTTAGCTCTGCATCCCCGTAGGAACGACTTTGGAGCTAAGCTCTACATCCCCTTAGGAACGACTTTGGAGCTTCTTCACCTTTTACTTAGGTGGCATTTTAGCTCTACATCCCCGTATGAATGACTCTGGAGCTTCTTCACTTTTTCTGTTACACTCGATGGTGTAACTCCATATTTCTTACAACAGGACGAAGGTTGTACCTTCTCAAATTGTCTTTTAGGTAGAAAAATAAAACCAAGAGAAATAAAAGTTACATTGAATGTGTATTGAAGTTTTTTTATTGAGCCCCTCTGTCACTCAGTAAATGTGTCTTGATTCTGGTAAAGTCTTGTTGATTGTCCGAGCTTCGAACTCTTCACATGTGTCGCGTTATTGCTGGATTTGACGGTGCCCTTCTAGCTGTTGATTGTGAGACGAAGTTGGAGCCATGACTGGTGGTGGTGGTGGCAGGGCCCATGCAGCTGGGGAGTACTGAAAGGGAATTAGGCTTACACCTAGTCCCTAATTAATTTTGGTGGTTGAATTGCCCAACACAAATATTTGAACTAACTAGTTTGCTCTAGTGTATAAGTTATACAGGTGCCAAAGGTTCTCACTTAGCCAATAAAAAGACCAAGTATTGGGTTCAACAAAAGAGCAAAGGGACAACCGAAGGCACCTCTGGTGTGGCGCACCAGACTGTCCGGTGTGCCACCGGACATGTCCGGTGTAACAGCGGGGCAACGGCTATTTCGGCGCCAACGGCTACCTGCGGCGCATTGAATGCGCGCCAGCGTGCGGCCAGTGCGCGCAGAGGTCAGGCACGCCCATGCTGGCGCACCGGACATTCTACAGTACATGTCCGTTGCGCCACCGGACATTCAGGCGGGCCCAGAAGTCAGAGCTGCAACGGTCGAAACCCAACGGGTTTGGTGACGTGGCTGGCGCACCGGACATGTCCGGTGTGCACCGGACTGTCCGGTGCACCATTCGACAGACAGCCTCACCAAACGGCTAGTTTGGTGGTTGGGGCTATAAATACCCCCAACCACTCCACATTCAAGTCATCCAAGTTTTCTACTTCTCAACCACTTACAAGAGCTAGGCATTAAATTCTAGACACACTCAAAGTGATCAAATCCTCTCCAACTCCACATAAGGCTTTAGTGATTAGCGAGAGAGATTTGCTGTGTTCTTTTGAGCTCTTGCGCTTGGATTGCTTCTTTTCTTTCTCACTTGTTCTTGTGATCAAAACTCATTTGTAACCAAGGCAAGAGACATCAATTGTGTGGTGGTCCTTGTGGGAAAGTTTTGTTCCCGGTTGTGATTTGAGAAGAGAAGCTCACTCGGTCCGAGGGACCGTTTGAGAGAGGGAAAGGGTTGAAAAAGACCCGGCCTTTGTGGCCTCCTCAACGGGGAGTAGGTTTGGGAGAACCGAACCTCGGTAAAACAAATCCACGTGTCTCACTCTTTATTCACTTGCGATTTGTTTTGCACCCTCTCTCGCGGACTCAATTATATTTCTAACGCTAACCCGTCTCGTAGTTGTGTTTATATTTGTAAATTTCAGTTTCGCCCTATTCACCCCCCTCTAGGCGACTTTCAATTGGTATCAGAGCCCGGTGCTTCATTAGAGCCTAACCGCTCGAAGTGATGTCGGGAGATCACACCAAGAGGGAGATGGAGACCGGCGACAAGCCCACTACGAGTCACGGGAGCACTTCATCGGAAGAGTCCCGCACCAAGAGGAAGGAGAAGAAGAAGGACTTCTCCAAATGGAAGGAGAAAAGATCTTCTTCTTCACACCACAAGGAGAAGAAGGAGAAATCTTCTTCCCACAAGTCGCATCGGAAAGGCGACAAGCACAAGAAGATGAGGAAGGTGGTCTACTACGAGACCGACACTTCATCAACATCAACCTCCGACTCCAATGCGTCGTCCGTAACTTCTAAGCGCCAAGAGCGCAAGAAGTTTAGTAAGATCCCCTTACACTATCCTCGTACATCTAGACATACTCCATTACTTTCCGTTCCATTAGGCAAACCGCCAACTTTTGATGGCGAAGATTACGCTAGGTGGAGTGATTTAATGAAATTTCATCTAACCTCACTCCACAAAAGTATATGGAATGTTGTTGAGTTTGGAGCGCAGGTACCATCCATAGGGGATGAAGATTATGATACGGACGAAGTGGCTCAAATCGAGCACTTCAACTCTCAAGCTACAACCATACTCCTCGCCTCTCTAAGTAAGGAGGAATACAACAAGGTGCAAGGGTTGAAGAATGCAAAGGAGATTTGGGACCTTCTCAAGACCGCGCATGAGGGTGATGAACTCACCAAGATCACCAAGCGGGAAATGATCGAGGGGGAGCTCGGTCGTTTTCGTCTTCGCCAAGGGGAGGAGCCACAAGATATGTACAACCGGCTCAAAACCTTGGTGAACCAAGTGCGCAACCTCGGGAGCAAGAAGTGGGACGACCACGAGGTGGTTAAGGTTATTCTAAGATCTCTCATTTTCCTTAACCCCACTCAAGTTCAATTAATTCGTGGTAATCCTAGATACACATTAATGACTCCCGAGGAAGTAATCGGGAATTTTGTGAGCTTTGAGTATATGATCAAGGGCTTGAAGAAAATCAACGAGCTAGATGATCCCTCCACATCCGCGGCACAACCGGTCGCATTCAAGGCGACGGAGGAGAAGAGGGAGGAGTCTACACCAAGTAGACAACCAATCGACACCTCAAAGCTCGACAATGAGGAAATGGCGCTCGTCATCAAGAGCTTTCGCCAAATCCTCAAACAAAGGAAGGGGAAAGACTACAAACCCCGCTCCAAGAAAGTGTGCTACAAATGTGGTAAGCCCGGTCATTTTATTGCAAAATGTCCTATATCTAGTGACAGTGACAGGGGCGACGACAAGAAGGGAAAGAGGAGAGAAAAGAAGAGGTACTACAAGAAGAAGGGCGGCGATGCCCATATTTGCCAGGAGTGGGACTCGGACGAGAGCTCCACCGACTCCTCCTCCGACGAGGACGCCGCCAACATCGCCGTCACCAAGGGACTCCTCTTCCCCAACATCGGCCACAAGTGCCTCATGGCAAAGGACGGCAAAAGGAAGAAGGTTAAATCTAAATCCTCCACTAAATATGAATCCTCTAGTGATGATAATGCTAGTGATGAGGAGAATAATTTGCGTACCCTTTTTGCCGACCTAAACATGCAACAAAAGGAAAAACTAAATGAGCTAATTAGTGCCATCCATGAAAAGGATGATCTCTTGGACTCCCAAGAGGACTTCCTAATCAAGGAAAATAAGAAGCATGTTAAGGTTAAAAATGCTTACACTCTTGAAGTTGAAAAATGTGAAAAATTGTCTAGTGAGCTAAGCATTTGCCATGAGACCATTGATAACCTTAGAAATGAGAATGCTAATTTATTGGCTAAGGTTGATTCACATGTTTGTAACGTTTCAATTTCCAATCCTAGAAATGATAATATTGATTTACTTGCTAGGATTGATGAATTGAATATCTCTCTTGCTAGTCTTAGGATTGAAAATGAAAAATTAATTGCTAAGGCTAAAGATTCTGATGTTTGCAATGTTACTATTTCTAACCTTAGAAATGAGAAGGATATACTACATGCTAAGGTTGTAGAATTAAAATCTTGCAAACCCTCTACATCTACTGTTGAGCATGTTTCTATTTGCACTAGATGTAGAGATGTTAATATTGATGCTATTCATGATCATATGGTCTTAATTAAACAACAAAATGATCATATAGCAAAATTAGATGCTAAAATTGCCGAGCATAACTTGGAAAATGAAAAGTTTAAATTTGCTAGAAGTATGCTCTACAATGGGAGACGCCCTGGCATCAAGGATGGCATTGGCTTCCAAAGGGGAGACAATGTCAAAATTAATGCCCCTCCTAAAAATTTGTCTAACTTTGTTAAGGGCAAGGCTCCCATGCCTCAGAATAACGAGGGTTACATTTTGTACCCTGCCGGTTATCCCGAGAGCAAAATTAGGAGAACTCATTCTAGGAAGTCTCACTCTGGCCCTAATCATGCTTTTATGTATAAGGGTGAGACATCTATCTCTAGGCAACCAACCCGTGCCAAGTTGCCTAGAAAGAAAACTTCTATTGCATCAAATGATCATAGTATTTCATTTAAAACTTTTGATGCATCTTATGTGCTGACTAACAAATCCGGCAAGATAGTTGCCAAGTTTGTTAGGGGCAAACACAAGGGTTCCAAGACTTGTGTTTGGGTACCTAAAGTTCTTGTTTCTAATGCCAAAGGACCCAAAACTGTTTGGGTACCTAAAGTCAAGAACTAAAATTGTTTTGTAGGTTTATGCATCCGGGGGCTCAAGTTGGATCATCGACAGCGGGTGCACAAACCACATGACAGGGGAGAAGAAAATGTTCTCCTCCTACGAGAAAAACCAAAATCCCCAACGAGCTATCACATTCGGGGATGGAAATCAAGGTTTGGTCAAAGGATTGGGTAAAATTGCTATATCACCTGACCATACTATTTCCAATGTTTTTCTTGTAGATTCTTTAGATTACAATTTGCTTTCCGTTTCGCAATTATGTCAAACGGGCTACAACTGTCTATTCACTGATGTAGGTGTCACTGTCTTTAGAAGAAGTGATGATTCAATAGCATTTAAGGGTGTGTTAGAGGGTCAGCTATATTTGGTAGATTTTGATAGAGCTGAACTCGACACATGCTTAATTGCTAAGACTAACATGGGTTGGCTCTGGCATCGCCGACTAGCCCACGTTGGGATGAAGAATCTTCATAAGCTTCTAAAGGGAGAACACATTTTAGGATTAACCAATGTTCATTTTGAGAAAGACAGGGTCTGTAGCGCATGCCAAGCCGGGAAGCAAGTTGGCACTCATCATCCACACAAGAACATCATGACAAGTGACAGACCAATGGAGCTCCTACACATGGATTTATTCGGCCCGATCGCTTACATAAGCATCGGCGGGAGTAAGTACTGTCTAGTTATTGTGGATGATTATTCTCGCTTCACTTGGGTGTTCTTTTTGCAGGAAAAATCTCATACCCAAGAGACCTTAAAGGGATTCTTGAGATGGGCTCAAAATGAGTTCGACTTAAGGATCAAGAAAATTCGAAGCGACAACGGGACGGAGTTCAAGAACTCACAAATAGAAGGCTTCCTTGAGGAGGAGGGCATCAAGCATGAGTTCTCTTCTCCCTACACTCCACAACAAAATGGTGTAGTGGAGAGGAAGAATCGAACTCTATTGGACATGGCAAGAACCATGCTTGATGAGTACAAGACACCGGATCGGTTTTGGGCCGAGGCGGTCAACACCGCCTGCTACGCCATCAATCGGTTATATCTACACCGAATCCTCAAGAAGACATCCTATGAACTCCTAACCGGTAAAAAGCCAAATATTTCATATTTTAGAGTTTTTGGTAGCAAATGTTTTATTCTTGTCAAAAGAGGTAGAAGATCTAAATTTGCTCCTAAAACTATAGAAGGCTTTTTACTAGGATATGACTCAAACACAAGGGCATATAGAGTCTTTAACAAGTCCTCAGGACTCGTTGAAGTTTCTTGTGATGTTGTGTTTGGTGAAACTAATGGCTCTCAAGTAGAGCAAGTTGATCATGATGAGATAGGTGAAGAACAGGCTCCGTGCATCGCGCTAAGGAACATGTCCATTGGGGATGTGTGTCCTAAGGAAACCGAAGAGCCTCCACATGCACAAGATCAACCATCCTCCTCTACTCAAGCATCTCCACCAACCCAAAATGAGAACGTGGCTCAAGTTGATGAAGGAGAAGATCCAAGAAATGAGCCACCTCAAAATGACGGCAATGATCAAGGGGGAGATGCAAATGATGAAGACAAGGAGGATGAATAACCAAGGCCGCCACACCCAAGAGTCCACCAAGCAATACAACGAGATCACCCCGTCGACACCATCCTCGGCGACATTCATAAGGGGGTAACCACTCGATCTCGTGTTGCACACTTTTGTGAACATTACTCTTTTGTTTCCTCTATTGAGCCACATAGGGTAGAGGAAGCACTTCAAGATTCGGATTGGGTGATGGCGATGCAAGAGGAGCTCAACAATTTCACGAGGAACGAGGTATGGCATTTAGTTCCACGTTGTTGGGGCCATGCTTCGTTGCGCCGAAGGTCTTACGGGAGGAAGCAGCTTCGGCTGAAGTTGTCCCCAGGAGATGACCGAAGGTTCCTTTTCATGAAGCTTCGGCATTACAAACCGACATAGAGATAAAATGACCTTTTAATCCATAAAGGTCTGAGTCAATGATTGTAAACTTTTATGAGGGGCATAATTGTAACTCGTCACAGGTTGTGTCCTGTGTCTATAAATAGATGAACAGTACCCCCGTACTGTTCATGCTGACATATATTCACTTGCGCGTCACGCTTGGACTTTTGCCTTCTGTCAAGCCGAAGGTAAAAATGTAATTCAATATTGTTCAAATGCATTCATGGTTATATGATTAAAGGATATTAATGATGACATATGATTATTCATGTTATTTCTCATGTCTCATATGCTTCTCCTTTCATTGAGATATATCGTAATGTCGAAGGTACGTCCTTCATGACCTTCGTCTGAAGATCATTATATCCTAAGGGAGATAATGCTCTGAAGGACGAAGGGCATTAATCATTAACCTTTTTGTGTTGCCTTGTTCTTAATTCATAGCACTTGAGAACAAGTCCCCAACATTGGCGCCCACCTCCGGTGAACTCACTTCCACTTTTCTGAGTTGATGGCTTCGTTCAACAATCAAGCTGAAGCTGCTTCGGCTTCGAAGCTGGTGCTCCCGATAACAGGCGGTTCTTGCTCAGAGCCGGCTAACAAGAAGCAAAAGAAGGAGGCTCAGAGAAGGGTGCAGCATGTTGGAGTACAGGGACCCTTCATCAAGTCAAAATGGTCTCACATTCCAATCACTTTCTCTCAGGAAGACCTTCAGCTTAAGGATTATCCTCACAATGATGCCATGGTTATCTCTTGTGTGATCAAAGGATTTCTGGTCCACAATGTCTTAGTTGATACAGGCAGTGCAGCTGATATTATATTTGCTAAGGCCTTCAGACAAATGCAAGATCCCGAAGACAAGGTCCATGATGCTACGCACCCTCTTTGTGGCTTCGGAGGACGGCAGATTGCAGCACTTGGGAAGATTACCATGCCAGTAACCTTCGGATTTGTTAATGACACAAGGACTGAGCAAATTGTGTTTGATATTGTTGACATGGAGTATCCTTACAATGCTATCATTGGTTGCGGTACTCTCAATGCCTTCGAAGCAATTCTTCACCCAGCTTATCTCTGCATGAAGATACCTTCGGACCAAGGGCCTATTGCTATTCATGGAAGCCAGGAAGCTGCTAGAAGGGCCGAAGGAAGCTGGACTGACTCCAAAGCAATCCATAACATAGATGGAGCTGAAGCTTGTGAACAGTACAAATTCAGAAGGGAGAAAGCAGCTTCAGCAGATCAGCCGAAGCCCATACTATTGTGTGAGGACATAGCAGAGCAGAAGGTGCTGTTGGGCTCGCAATTATCTGAAGACCAGGAGAAAACCTTGATAAGGTTTTTGTTCAACAACAAAGATGTTTTTGCATGGTCAGCTAATGATCTCTGTGGAGTAAATCGGGATGTTATTGAACATTCGCTCAATGTTGACCCATCCTTCAGACCCCGAAAGCAGAGGCTTTGGAAAATGTCGGATGACAAGGCCGAAGGGGCTCGCAATGAAGTAAAAAGACTCCTCAGTGCAGGAGTTATCAGAGAAGTAAAGTATCCAGAGTGGCTAGCTAACACTGTTATGGTGAAGAAGGCCAATGGCAAGTGGAGAATGTGTATCGATTTCACAGATCTCAACAAGGCTTGTCCGAAGGACGAATTCCCGCTGCCAAGGATAGACTCTTTAGTCGATGCAGCAACTTCTTCAGAGCTCATGAGTCTCCTAGACTGCTACTCAGGCTATCATCAAATCTGGATGAAGAAGGAAGATGAGCCAAAGACTAGCTTCATAACCCCAAGTGGCACATATTGCTATCTTCGGATGCCTAAGGGGCTCAAAAATGCTGGAGGAAGTTTCAGCAGAATGACTGCGAAGGTCCTCCAGTCTCAGATAGGCAGAAATGTGTTGACTTATGTCGATGACATCATTGTAAAAAGCGCGAAGCAGGAAAATCATATTGCTGATTTGCAGGAGACCTTCGCCAGTTTCAGACAAGCTGGTTTGAAGCTGAATCCAGAAAAATGTGTCTTCGGAGTAAAGAAGGGGAAATTTCTTGGATGCTTGGTTTCAACAAAGGGAATTGAAGCTAATCCAAATAAAATCGAAGCTATACTTCGAATGGAGCCACCAACTACAAGAAAGGGGGCCCAAAGATTGACAGGAAGGCTGGCATCTCTCAACAGATTCATATCCAGATCAGCAGAAAGAAATTTACCATTCTTCGAGGTGCTGAAGTCAGCTGAAGTCTTTCAATGGGGACCAAGTCAACAAAAAGCCTTCGAAGAGCTGAAGCAATATTTGATAGATCTAACAACATTAACTCCACCAACGCCAGGGGCTCCTCTGTTGTTATATGTGGCAGCTTCGCACTCAGCAGTAAGTGCGGCACTTGTCCAGGAGAAGCTTGATGGCCAAGTCAAGAAGCAGGTTCCAGTGTATTTTGTATCTGAAGTCCTTAGTGTATCGAAGAAAAATTATACAGAGCTGGAGAAGGTATTGTATGCCGTTTTAATGGTATCCAGGAAGCTTCGGCATTATTTTCAGGCATACAATATTATTGTTCCTTCTTCGCAGCCGTTGAAGGATATCATGAGAAATAGAGAAGCTACTGGACGGATTGGAAAATGGGCTGCAGAGCTCAATGAATTTTACATTGATTATGTGCATAGATCCTCGATCCAGTCTCAAGCATTGGCAGATTTCATTGCCGACTGGACGCCAGGGGCTCAGGATGAAGAAGCAAATAAAGATGCCGAAGTGTGGACAGTGTTTTGTGATGGCTCTTGGGGAACCTTCGGAGCAGGTGCAGCCGCTGTGTTGGTCTCACCATCCAAGGTTAAAACTTGTTATGCAGCAAGACTTGATTTCAGCTGTACAAACAATATTACTGAGTACGAAGCCCTGCTCCTGGGCCTTCGGAAATTAAAGGCAATGGGAATCAGAAGGGCGATTCTTAAAACTGATTCCCAGGTTGTTTCGGGTCATATTGACAAAAGTTGCAAGGCTAAAGATCCGAAGCTTGAAAAATATCTAGACACGGTCCGAAGGATCGAAGCCTCCTTCGAAGGATTTTCTGTCAAGAATATCCCTCGAGGACAAAATGAGCATGCTGATTTGCTAGCCAAGTCTGCAGCACAGGGGCTGCCGTTACCTTCGGATGTGTTCTTCGAAACAATAAAGGCACCTTCAGTGGAGCTCCTTGAAAGAGCAGTCCTCAACATATCTCCTGTTTACAGCGAAGATTGGAGAACTGAAATCATCTCTTACCTTCAGGGTAAGTTCCTTTCAGATGACGAAGCTTATAATAAAAGGATAGAGGCAAGAGCTCGTCCATATGTCATGATAGAAGGGGAGTTATACAAACATGGAGTTTGCGCTCCGCTGCTCAAGTGCTTATCTAGAACCGAAGGTATAGAGTTGATGAAAGAAATACATGCAGGCCTGTGTGGATCCCACATCGGATCTAGGCCGTTACATGGAAAAGTTTTCCGCCAAGGGTTTTATTGGCCGAAGGCAGCTTCGGATGCAGCGGAGTTAGTTCAAAAGTGCGAAGGTTGTCAGAAATGTGCAAGAGATCAAAAGCAACCTTCGTCTTTGACACAGCTGATACAACCCATCTGGCCATTGCAAAGGTGGGGCCTTGACTTGTTAGGTCCATTACCACCGGCTCAAGGGAATCTAAAATATGTTATAGTGGCTGTGGAGTATTTTTCTAAATGGATTGAGGCGAGGCCATTAGCCACAATAACTTCGGCCACTGTCCAAAAGTTTTTCTGGCAGAATATTGTCTGTCGCTTCGGGGTACCGAAGGCCATCACTGTAGATAATGGAACACAATTCAACTCCGAAGCTTTCAGAAATTTCTGTGATCAAATTGGTACGAAGATCCATTTTGCATCAGTCAGGCATCCGGAGTCAAATGGGCTCGTTGAAAGGGCCAACGGCATTATAATGACAGGAATAATGAAGTTAATCTTCAATCAACCCAGGGGAAAGTGGCCAGATCAGTTAACCAAAGTGGTGTGGAGCCACAATACAACAACATCAAGGTCTACAGGCTTTACTCCATTCAAGTTATTATTCGGTGACGAAGCAATAACTCCCGAAGAAGCTAAAGCTGGATCAATAAGAGTAGTAGCTTCGGCAGAATCAGGTCCTGAAGGTGCTTGTCTTGTGGAAAAAGATGCTTTAGAAGGGATCAGGCTTCAAGCTGTGGAGAATATCAATAAATATCAAGCTGAAACAGTCAAATGGCGAGATAGAAAGGTCCGGCTAAAAAATATTGAGCCGGGACACTTGGTGCTTCGGAGAGTAGCCAACCCAGACACAGTGGGCAAGCTACAGTTGAAATGGGAAGGACCTTTCTTAGTAGTATCTTCGTCAAGGCCTGGTTCGTACAGATTGAAGGACATGGACAGCAACGAAATTCCAAGATCTTGGAATGCGGATGAGCTTCGGCGATATTATGTATAACTTGATGTAACTTTTTATGTTTTTTCTTTTCTTTTTCATGGCACCCTTTTCCTTTCTAAAGGGGGAGAAAGGTTTTTAATGGGGCCATCGCATGTAATTTCCTTTTTAGTTTTATAAGAGCAAAATCCCCCAAAGAATGTAAATGTAAAAGCTGAGAACGCACCATCGAGTGCCGAAACTAAAAAAGCGAAGAAGCTCCAAAGACGTTCCTAAGGGAATGCAGAGCTTACAGCGAAAAGTCAACGCTGATACCGCCGAAAGTAAAAGGCGAAGAAGCTCCAAAGACGTTCCTAAGGGAATGCAGAGCTTACAGCGAAAAGTCAACGCTGATACCGCCGAAAGTAAAAGGCGAAGAAGCTCCAAAGTCGTTCCTAAGGGAATGCAGAGCTAATGTGTGATTGTTTCTAAGAAAATAATGGCTGAAGTTATGGCTTCGGATATGTCTTTGGACATTCATTTGCACATCACATTACATCATAGCATTTGCATTCATCAACATTCATTCATGGCATAAGTGGTTGTTTCGGCAAAAAAGAAGAAGCGGTCTTTTATGCTTCGTTGTGTATAAAAAAGAACGGTTTCGGCAAAAAAGAAGAGGCGGTCTTTTATGCTTCGTTGTGTACGAAAAGAAGGGAAGGTGTTTTTTCGCCTTCAGCTCAAAATACTAATTTCGTCCACATCAAAGCACCTCAATGGAAGGGTAAGGATATATTACAAGGTATGGACAGAATTCATCAAGAACAGTTCAGCTGTATTTACAAAAGTTGTTGCACAAGTCTACTGAGTTTTTTCTACAAAGTACTCGTACTGATCTTCACCGAGCTTCAGCTTCGGCGGCATATTTTTTAAGCATCACCTTCAGCTTCGTCATCCTACATGAATCAAGGTATTGTGAGTAAAAATCAAGTGTGAAGGAGAAGGTAAGTACAAGGTATGATTTCTTACTGGTTCAAGATGACTTCGAGCTTCGTCTCCAGCCTTCTCCCGCCCGCCTTTTGTCCATATCATTTTTATAAATCTGTTTGAAATGCTTCGGGCGAGGTCAGGAATATCGTCTAGAATTGATGGAGACAGAGTGAAATTCGGCCTGTTGACGATTTTTCCATGCTCACAGCCGGCCTTCAGGAACGCTACAGCGGTGCCTCGAGAAGCTACCCAGGCACAGAAGTCACCGTGCCCGGCTATAACTTCGTCAAGCTCTTCAATTTCAGCTTCAATATGTTCGAAGGCTCTTGGCAAATTTTCAGCAGCAGGGGTGAACTTTCCACTGCTAGCTCCAACTGAGTAAAAGATCTTCTTTAATTGTTGAATACAGCTGTTACTAAATTTCAAACATTTGTCTTGAAGGCTTGTTAATGATTTCTTCAAATCTGAGTTGATTTGGACTTCGGCCTCAAGTTTTGAATTAAGCTCTAGCTTCTCTTGTTCAAATTGTTTTGATTGGCAGATAAGCTTCGAATTCAATTCTGATACTTTAGCTTCAGTCTCTGCCAGCAAGCCTTCAGTTGTTTGGAGTTCAAAGTCTTTCTTTTCAGTAATAGCTGATTGCTCTTTTATCTTGCTCTCTAGATTTTTGATTATAGCTTCGTGTTTCTTATCCTCTAGATCTTGCTGCATCCTCAAAGCTTTGCTTAGTAGCATGCTCTGCAAATAAACAACCTTCGTTAGGAATATTTCCATTATTAAAAAAACAATAGAAGTCAGAGAAAAGTTGTTTACCTTGAAATTGGAATAAAATAAGCTGCCGACGATATGTTGTCGTCGGTAGCGGCTGATATCTGTTTCTAGCTTCGGAAAACCGATACTCTTTGATAGAGTACCGATGACCTTAGCTCCAGTTTGATCTCGGATGCAGCCTAATTTTTCATCGTCAACACCTCCGAAAAGAAGAGCTCCTGGCTTATATCCGCAAGAATTGGCATAGTCTTTAAGCTCTTCTATTTCGGCCTTCGACAGTTTTTGCCCAACTAAATTTTGAAATATGTAGGCTTCGTCTTCCGAAGTGTCTTCGGCTATTTCTTTTCCCTTCCCAGGCACTGTGGCCATGGTTTCTTCAGCAGCAGTGGCAGCTTCTTCTGCAGCCATGGCTAGCAAAATTTTGTCGATGTCTTCAATGGTAGTTTCTAAGTTCACATCTTCGGCTGAAGCGGCTTCGGTAGCCGCGACCTCCGAAGGTGCGACTTTGACATTTGTTGTGCCCTCAACAGCTGGCGTTTTCCGAATTGACGCCCTCGGTGGCGTCTTGTCAATAACTTCGGTCACTGCAATAATTCTTTGCCTCTTTGTTTTGGTTATCTTCGTTTTTTCCGGCTCCTCCACCTTTCGAAAAAGCTTCGTCAATTGAGGCCCTAATGGACTTAGCTTCGTGGGCAGGGGTTCAGTCATTACCTTTAAGATTTCCTCCACGTCGCTGGTAGAAGGTGGTGCAGGAGTCCCCTCTTCATCGGATAATTTTCGCTTTGGAGTTGATATTTTTCTCTTCTTGGGAATTTTCTTCTCTTTTGGTGGTTTTTCTTCATCCTTGTTCAAAGTTTCGGCCACTCTTTTCCTTTTTTGGCCCTCAGCACCCTTGTTCAGCCGTTCATAGTCAGGGTACTCGAAACCCAGGGCATCAAACACTCGGTTCAGCCTTTGCTTCGGACGGGTGCCGAAGGCTGCGGTCATCAGTTGATCTTCTTTTTTGGAATAATTCCCAAGAATTTCATTGCACATTACCTCAACTGTGTCCAGCCACTCTTGGCAAGGTTTTTTAAAGTATTTCTTGAATTTGAAATGGTAAGGAAGCCGGACAAGTTCCCCCTTCTTCTTCTCCCCCTCTAGCTTTGGCATTTCCCATTCTTTTAGAGTAGGGAAAACCCTGAACGCCAAGAACTCTTGAACCAGATCCCTGGTACCGATATGCTCTGAAATAATTTCAAACTCACCCAGTGCAGCCCAGGTGGGACCTTCTAATGTCATGTGGCATCGCGGCCTTGTTTCTCCGAAGATTAATTCAAGTGGGCTTTGTACCAACTTTTCTTCGTCTTCGTCAACCTTCACATAAAACCACTCAGACTTCCAGCCTGCCGGCCATTTGCTTCGGTAGCTAATAATAGGAAACTTTGTTGTTTTCCGGTAGGCAAAATTGTAGCAACCAAAGTTATCATGTAATCCATCTTTTCTGGCCTTCGTTTGGTAATGTAACTCATGAACTCGACAAAAACTGTCGGCAAACGGCTCCACTGCCTGGCTTCGGAGGGCCCAGATATAGACATTAAGCCTAACGATAGCGTTAGGAGTCAATTGATGAAAGTAAATACCAAACTTCTTCAATACATCTGCAATAATTCCATAAAGGGGGAATCTCAGCCCAGCCTTTAAAAAGCTCTTGAAAATGACTATCTCGTCCTTCTCTGGCTTCGGGGTAGTTTCTTCTCCCCCGAAGCGAAGTAGTTTCTTCTGATTTTCACTGAAATAACCTGATTTTACCATCTTGGCGAGATCAGCCTTTGAAATGGTCGACTTTCCGAAGTCTAAGTGGCTGGGCTTGCTGGGCATGGCAATGCGATAGTCATCTTCGGGATCAGTTTCTTCAATGTTCTCTTCTTCTCCTTCGGCAGTTGTCGGGTCTGCTTCAGCAGCGGGCATTTCTTCCGCAGTTACCAGTCCGGATCGTTGCATTGCTTCGGAGATAGGAACAGTCTCTGAACCTTCAGCTTCGTCTCCTTCACGCTCAACCCTGGCAGTGGATCGCACTCTGGCCATTTGATTCTGAGTTTGGGGAAATTGAATACTTTTTTCTTTTTCTTTTCTCTCCCGAAGCCTTTCTTTCTGACGAAGCAGACTTCGAGATAGACCTTCGTTCGATTCTGAGAATCAAGCTTCGGCTACAGTTAAAAATTTTGGCAGCAAAACAGTGCAAATAGCAATGAATGCTGTGGTAACTTCACACCTACTCGTCTGTTTATATAGTGCTGCAGGTAAGAAGGCGAAGCGCCAGGATTTTTACACCAGGCGGGCAGTCACTTGCACTCGCTGCGCGGTGGACCGCAAAGATCAAACAGTAACTCTGCAAGGTGGGCCTGGCACGCGCTCGGAAACTGGATCGTTTCTCGGCAACGAGCTCAGGGAAGGTGTTTTTGGACCTTCGGCTTCCCGAAGCTTGAGAGGCTTTTTTCACGAATCAAGCTCGTTACGAAAAACGATCTAGCACCGCGAAAGGGGCTACTGTTGGGGCCATGCTTCGTTGCGCCGAAGGTCTTACGGGAGGAAGCAGCTTCGGCTGAAGTTGTCCCCAGGAGATGACCGAAGGTTCCTTTTCATGAAGCTTCGGCATTACAAACCGACATAGAGATAAAATGACCTTTTAATCCATAAAGGTCTGAGTCAATGATTGTAAACTTTTATGAGGGGCATAATTGTAACTCGTCACAAGCTGTGTCCTGTGTCTATAAATAGATGAACAGTACCCCCGTACTGTTCATGCTGACATATATTCACTTGCGCGTCACGCTTGGACTTTTGCCTTCTGTCAAGCCGAAGGTAAAAATGTAATTCAATATTGTTCAAATGCATTCATGGTTATATGATTAAAGGATATTAATGATGACATATGATTATTCATGTTATTTCTCATGTCTCATATGCTTCTCCTTTCATTGAGATATATCGTAATGTCGAAGGTACGTCCTTCATGACCTTCGTCTGAAGATCATTATATCCTAAGGGAGATAATGCTCTAAAGGACGAAGGGCATTAATCATTAACCTTTTTGTGTTGCCTTGTTCTTAATTCATAGCACTTGAGAACAAGTCCCCAACACACGTCCTAACCAAAATGTTATAGGAACCAAGTGGGTCTTCCGCAACAAGCAAGACGAGCATGGTGTGGTGACTAGGAACAAAGCTCGACTTGTGGCCAAGGGATACTCCCAAGTCGAAGGTTTGGATTTCGGTGAAACCTATTGTAAGACCCAAAATTAGTAGAAAAAAAAATATAAAAACAAAGTATCATAATGCTTTAGAAATTAGGAAAATAAGAAAAATGATGAGAAAAAGGATTTTTCTTTTAAAGGAAACCATTTATACATCTCATGAAATAAATAACAAGGAGAATAAAACTTAAGTTAGTAATATTAAAATAAGTATGGTTTATATTCACCTTTGGGTTTCAATTGATACATTTGAAAAATCTGAAAACTAAAATAAAAGTATAAATTTGAATTTGGAATAGAAAATAGAAAAGTGAAGGGAAGAACTAAGAAAAATACTACATAAAATAAAATAAAAATCAGAATAAACATCCTTCACACTTATATTATTAAATTATACCTTTCAAACTGAGGACAAGTTATTCACAAAGTTTGAATTTAAACTTGAACTCAAATTGGATTTGAAATTGGAGAAAAGAAAATACAAAATAAAAAGAAAAAAAGAGAAAAGCTTAACTGGGCCACCAACCTGGAATTTGGCCCGCTCCAGCTTTCACCCCGCGCGGCCCATGCACCAGAAGAACCGGCGCCGACATGGAGGGCCCACGGGCCAGCCACCTGCGGTCACCCGCTTCGCGCCGGACACTTACGGGCGGGTCCCACGGGGCAGCCTCTCATCCTCGCGCACTCGCTCGCGCTCTGTTTCACTGACGTTTGGGTCCCGCGTGTCATCTCCATCCTTACCGAAATCTCCTCCGCCGCGGTGCTCGCGGGCCGTTGCACCGAACCGCGCTTAAACCGCGGGACCTCGCCGTTCGGACTCCGTCGTAAGCACTATAAAACTGAGCCCGTTACTCGAATTCACATCATCGACGCTTGGTTCGTGACCTCGCTGGCGACAAGCAAACTGAGAGGAACCAGCCACCGTGGAAACCGGGCCGCCGGCTTTGATCCACAAGTTCATCATCGTCCGGGCTCCGGTGTTGGGTCTGGGGGCTTCATCAAGTCCCGCTGATCACGTCCCCGACTTCGTTTGGACGCATTACGCTCCGGTCGGCCCGGAATTGCTCGTCGGAGTCCATCCTCCGCCGCGGAACCGAGCCACACCGTGGGCAGCATACTGTGTGTCGCCATCACCGGTAAGTCGGCGACCGTCACGTTCGCCTCGTTCCCCTCTATGCGTATCACTATTCGGTTTAAGATCTTGGGCTCGGCGATGGCGCGTTGCTCATCCCCGGCGAGACCGCCGTCGTGCGGTGTCGGTGCGGCCGTATACATCCATAGGGGGGAGAAGAAGCTGCGTGGATCGTCGATCTCTTAATGGACGGCTAAGATTAGAAGATGCGGATACCCCTTCTCGTTTTGAGTCCCAGCCGTTGATGCGAGATCGGACGGGTCCGTGTTGATCTCGGTCAAATAAAATCCCGACCGTGGATGATTGATCCTGCGGCCACAAATGCGTACCGGTTCGGATTGTACCGAGTCTAATCCGGGCGCTTGATTCCTGATCCAACGGCGCTAATGAGAGGATACCCCTTTGCGGGTACATTTTGCTAAAGAAACCCTGTAGTTTATAGAAATCAACCCGCGGTCCACTGCAGGTGATCTGAGTCTTAGAAAACTTTACCCAGAGCCCCCTGGACTTTCCTGTAATTGAGGCCCAGTCCAGTGCAGTATTAAAATGATTAAATGAATTAGAAATTAGATTTTTAATACAAAAATAATTGCTAGAACTTAGATAATTCATAGAAAATTCATTTTAGCTCCAAATTGAACCATTCCAGTTTCTAAAATTTTGTAATAATATTCTTCATCATTTAGTGCCTCTGTTTTGTCATGAAAACAATTAGAAATTTAATCTCTCACTTAATCCATTTTAAACACATAAAACCTTTGAAAATTCATAACTTAAAATCTATAATTCCAAAATTAATAATTCTTGTTCCTGTGATCTTATTTTAATATGAAGATTATTAATGTGTATTTTGTTCTTATGTTTGGTGTAATGTTAATTTTGCCTATGCCATGTTTGTTTGGATTGCTACGACTAGCAGTGAGGTCACGTGTCACCTGAAGATCATCCTGGTACCTGGAATCTCAAGGCCCAGGCAAGTTGTGCCCTTGATCACTTCTTTTCACCTACTCATGTTCTAATTAATCATAATGATCTGCATAGGTTAATTTTGATGGGACCCAATAGGTTACCCTAGTTTGTCAATCTTTATACCTTGTTTACCACTAAACTTTTTGGGTAGTACTTGCTAGTGCTTTATGTGGTTTTGGGTATGAAGATTACACTATTCATGATTATACTCTTGTTACCAGTTGTTATTTATTGTTCATGATAAGATCATTATGTTAATTGGAACATGGAGAACCACCCGGGAAAACAGTGCTACCACAAGGGTGGAATGGGACGCCCTTGGCTGATTAATTAGGAAAGCTAGTGGAAGACTACCTTACCCGAAAGGGGCAAGGGCAGTAAGGGAGAGGTCAGTGTAGGGAGGCCCTCGGGAGGATTTTGCTGCGATGGCGGTCCTGCAAGGGATTCCTGCACTGGATCTTCCTATAAACTGTAGCGGGTTTTCTGAAGCTAGTGGAACTTTGTAAAGGCCTCGTAGTGTTACCCTGCCTCGCCTCCTCGGTAGAGGTGTATGGGAAGTCGCGATCCCTTGGCAGATGGGTAACATGACTTGTGGGTAAAGATGCGCAACCTCTGCAGAGTGTAAAACTGGTATACTAGCCGTGCTCACGGTCAAGAGCAGCTCGGACACTCACATGATTAATCTATGGAACTAAATTCAATTTGTCATATGCATTGCATCGCAGGTGATGTTGTTATTTTTGTTCTACTACTTAATTGGGTTTGGTATTTACTTATACTTAGTAATTGCTAATAAAATTTTGACCAACTTTAAAAGCAATGCTCAGCTTCAACCATCCTCTTTGGTAAGCCTTACACTTCACATGAGCTCCCACCTTTGGCGAGTTCATGCACATTATTCCCCACAACTTGTTGAGCGATGAACGTATGTGAGCTCACTCTTGCTGTCTCACACCCCCACAGGTCAAGAACAGGTACCGTAGGATGAGGCGCTTGGAGGATGCTGCGATGTGTTCGTGAGAGGTCTAGGCCGTCGTCTCCCAGTCAACTTTTGGGTTGCTGGACCATTGTCTCCTTATAATGTAATTATTTATTTTGTATAGAACTCCTGTTATATATAAAGATGTGACATTCGATCCTGTGCCACTATACATCATATGTTTGAGACTTGGTCCCGGCATACCTGGTGTTTATGTTAACCCCGGGTTTTGGACCCCTAAAATCCGGGTGTTACAGAAGTGGTATCAGAGGAATGTTGACTGTAGGACGAAACCTAGATAAAATTGGACAACCAATATCTACTTACCTTGCTACTCTGATTCTTTCTAAACTTATCTTAATCTTTTCTCATCTATTTCCGCTTTACTCTGATTATTCTTATCTTTTCTTTTCTAAAGACAAATGTGGATTTCACACTTTGAAATCCTGTGCCTAAAGTGACCTTTAGGAATAGGAGACCTACTCTCAGGAACAAAAACAAAACTATTTTTATAAGTGTCTATGTATTTGAATGTTTGTTCTTATGATATCTATCTGATTTGGATCTTTGATTGAGTGTGATGGGTTGTGGAGTAATGTCCACAATTACATCTGCATATACACCTAAGTATAAAGGATAGCATTTGTAAGATAACTAGACAAACTAGATTATCCCCTTAGAAAATATATGTAGTATTCCGTATCTATCTCATCTTAACATATTCTATCTTACCTTTGGACATTCACCTCGTGCAACTAATTACCCTAGTCTTGACATAGAATATCTGGCCCAGCCCTGCCAAAGAAAATTTCAGTACATAACCAACTATTAGCTTATTCATTCTGTCTACTAAATGATTCCCTTGCAAAGCTATCTTACCATATGCTTCTAACTTAGATGGTCAATACCAGGCGGGGTGGTGGAATTGATTTACCTGCTAACCAACAACCTCAACCACAGTCAGCAGGGATGAGTCCTCCTAATCCTCCACAAGGCGGAGTTGATCCACTAGTCGCAGCTCAGATGAGAATGATGCAGCAAATGGCGGACACTATGGCAGATATGCGCACCCAAATGCGGCAAGAACGCCAAGAAATGCACCAGGAAAGAGAGGATGCACGTCGGGAAATGCGCCAAGAGCGGGAAGAAATACGCCAGGAGAGAAGGGTACAACAACAGCAGCTGCAACAACAACTTCAACAACAGCAGCAACAACAACAAGTGCCATTGCCTCCACCTCCACCACCAGTTCCACCCTGGGACAAGCACCGGGAATTCATGAGCCACAAACCACCAACCTTCTCCAACTCCGCAGATCCACTGCAAGCAGATGACTGGTTAAAGTCCATAGAGAAGATGCTCAACATAGCCCAGTGCTCGGACCGAGAGAAAGTACTCTATGCATCGGGTCGTCTTGCTGGTCCCGCTGCGGATTGGTGGGATGCGTACTGTGCAGCTCATGCTGCTGCCGATACAATTACCTGGGAAGAATTCTCCACACAATTCAGGAATTACCATATTCCTGCTGGACTCATGAAGATTAAGAGAAAGGAGTTTCTATCTCTCAAGCAAGGAAGTATGTCCGTAAGTGAATATAGAGACAAATTCATCCAGTTATCTCGATATGCTCCCAGAGATGTTGAGGATGATGAGCAAAAGCAGGAGCTCTTTCTGGATGGTTTGATTGGACCCTTGCAATATCAGCTGGTATCGCACACCTTCCCATCCTTCCAAAGGCTACTTGACAAAGCTATTGCTGTAGAAAACAAGAGGAGTATATTTGGAGAGAAAAGAAAGGCTGTCAACCAAGGGCAGGCTGGAAATAGTTCCCGTCCTCGCTATACTACCACTCCCAATACACCAGCTAGTGGCAGTTCTGGACAACAAACTCAACAGACACCAACTGCTCCTCCAAAAGCAAGCACTCCAGGAGGAACCGTTGCTCCCAACACAACCGCCATCAGAACATGCTTCAAGTGTGGACAACCGGGACACTACGCCAACTACTGTCCCAACAGAGCTGCCTACACTACACCGGCTCCGATGAAACAAGGACAAGCCTCGGCAGGAAAGAGTCAGCCCCTATCTATCAACCGGGGATATGCCCATCATGCAGAAGTAGAAGCTGAACCCGGTGAACTTGAAATTCAAGAAGAAGAGCTAGTTGGAGATGAAGTAGTCGGTGAAGAAGTCAACGAGCAACAAGAATAAAGAGATAAACATAGATATAAATACATATATATATATATATATATATTTTACTATTTGTAAGACCTAAATATTAGTTTAGCCAGTAGTAGTATTTTACTATTTTAGTAATAATAATAAGGTCCATTTGACCCTGTGTTTTGCTAATAAGATATGCATCATGCCAAGATTTTGTTTATGCATATGTGTTGAATCAATATGAACATGCACCCTTTTTCCTTACAAATCTCGAGGACGAGATTATTTTTAAGGGGGGTAGGATTTGTAAGACCCAAAATTAGTAGAAAAAAAATATAAAAACAAAGTATCATAATGCTTTAGAAATTAGGAAAATAAGAAAAATGATGAGAAAAAGGATTTTTCTTTTAAAGGAAACCATTTATACATCTCATGAAATAAATAACAAGGAGAATAAAACTTAAGTTAGTAATATTAAAATAAGTATGGTTTATATTCACCTTTGGGTTTCAATTGATACATTTGAAAAATCTGAAAACTAAAATAAAAGTATAAATTTGAATTTGGAATAGAAAATAGAAAAGTGAAGGGAAGAACTAAGAAAAATACTACATAAAATAAAATAAAAATCAGAATAAACATCCTTCACACTTATATTATTAAATTATACCTTTCAAACTGAGGACAAGTTATTCACAAAGTTTGAATTTAAACTTGAACTCAAATTGGATTTGAAATTGGAGAAAAGAAAATACAAAATAAAAAGAAAAAAAGAGAAAAGCTTAACTGGGCCACCAACCTGGAATTTGGCCCGCTCCAGCTTTCACCCCGCGCGGCCCATGCACCAGAAGAACCGGCGCCGACATGGAGGGCCCACGGGCCAGCCACCTGCGGTCACCCGCTTCGCGCCGGACACTTACGGGCGGGTCCCACGGGGCAGCCTCTCATCCTCGCGCACTCGCTCGCGCTCTGTTTCACTGACGTTTGGGTCCCGCGTGTCATCTCCATCCTTACCGAAATCTCCTCCGCCGCGGTGCTCGCGGGCCGTTGCACCGAACCGCGCTTAAACCGCGGGACCTCGCCGTTCGGACTCCGTCGTAAGCACTATAAAACTGAGCCCGTTACTCGAATTCACATCATCGACGCTTGGTTCGTGACCTCGCTGGCGACAAGCAAACTGAGAGGAACCAGCCACCGTGGAAACCGGGCCGCCGGCTTTGATCCACAAGTTCATCATCGTCCGGGCTCCGGTGTTGGGTCTGGGGGCTTCATCAAGTCCCGCTGATCACGTCCCCGACTTCGTTTGGACGCATTACGCTCCGGTCGGCCCGGAATTGCTCGTCGGAGTCCATCCTCCGCCGCGGAACCGAGCCACACCGTGGGCAGCATACTGTGTGTCGCCATCACCGGTAAGTCGGCGACCGTCACGTTCGCCTCGTTCCCCTCTATGCGTATCACTATTCGGTTTAAGATCTTGGGCTCGGCGATGGCGCGTTGCTCATCCCCGGCGAGACCGCCGTCGTGCGGTGTCGGTGCGGCCGTATACATCCATAGGGGGGAGAAGAAGCTGCGCGGATCGTCGATCTCTTAATGGACGGCTAAGATTAGAAGATGCGGATACCCCTTCTCGTTTTGAGTCCCAGCCGTTGATGCGAGATCGGACGGGTCCGTGTTGATCTCGGTCAAATAAAATCCCGACCATGGATGATTGATCCTGCGGCCACAAATGCGTACCGGTTCGGATTGTACCGAGTCTAATCCGGGCGCTTGATTCCTGATCCAACGGCGCTAATGAGAGAATACCCCTTTGCGGGTACGTTTTGCTAAAGAAACCCTGTAGTTTATAGAAATCAACCCGCGGTCCACTGTGCGGGTGATCTGAGTCTTAGAAAACTTTACCCAGAGCCCCCTGGACTTTCCTGTAATTGAGGCCCAGTCCAGTGCAGTATTAAAATGATTAAATGAATTAGAAATTAGATTTTTAATACAAAAATAATTGCTAGAACTTAGATAATTCATAGAAAATTCATTTTAGCTCCAAATTGAACCATTCCAGTTTCTAAAATTTTGTAATAATATTCTTCATCATTTAGTGCCTCTGTTTTGTCATGAAAACAATTAGAAATTTAATCTCTCACTTAATCCATTTTAAACACATAAAACCTTTGAAAATTCATAACTTAAAATCTATAATTCCAAAATTAATAATTCTTGTTCCTGTGATCTTATTTTAATATGAAGATTATTAATGTGTATTTTGTTCTTATGTTTGGTGTAATGTTAATTTTGCCTATGCCATGTTTGTTTGGATTGCTACGACTAGCAGTGAGGTCACGTGTCACCTGAAGATCATCCTGGTACCTGGAATCTCAAGGCCCAGGCAAGTTGTGCCCTTGATCACTTCTTTTCACCTACTCATGTTCTAATTAATCATAATGATCTGCATAGGTTAATTTTGATGGGACCCAATAGGTTACCCTAGTTTGTCAATCTTTATACCTTGTTTACCACTAAACTTTTTGGGTAGTACTTGCTAGTGCTTTATGTGGTTTTGGGTATGAAGATTACACTATTCATGATTATACTCTTGTTACCAGTTGTTATTTATTGTTCATGATAAGATCATTATGTTAATTGGAACATGGAGAACCACCCGGGAAAACAGTGCTACCACAAGGGTGGAATGGGACGCCCTTGGCTGATTAATTAGGAAAGCTAGTGGAAGACTACCTTACCCGAAAGGGGCAAGGGCAGTAAGGGAGAGGTCAGTGTAGGGAGGCCCTCGGGAGGATTTTGCTGCGATGGCGGTCCTGCAAGGGATTCCTGCACTGGATCTTCCTATAAACTGTAGCGGGTTTTCTGAAGCTAGTGGAACTTTGTAAAGGCCTCGTAGTGTTACCCTGCCTCGCCTCCTCGGTAGAGGTGTATGGGAAGTCGCGATCCCTTGGCAGATGGGTAACATGACTTGTGGGTAAAGATGCGCAACCTCTGCAGAGTGTAAAACTGGTATACTAGCCGTGCTCACGGTCAAGAGCAGCTCGGACACTCACATGATTAATCTATGGAACTAAATTCAATTTGTCATATGCATTGCATCGCAGGTGATGTTGTTATTTTTGTTCTACTACTTAATTGGGTTTGGTATTTACTTATACTTAGTAATTGCTAATAAAATTTTGACCAACTTTAAAAGCAATGCTCAGCTTCAACCATCCTCTTTGGTAAGCCTTACACTTCACATGAGCTCCCACCTTTGGCGAGTTCATGCACATTATTCCCCACAACTTGTTGAGCGATGAACGTATGTGAGCTCACTCTTGCTGTCTCACACCCCCACAGGTCAAGAACAGGTACCGCAGGATGAGGCGCTTGGAGGATGCTGCGATGTGTTCGTGAGAGGTCTAGGCCGTCGTCTCCCAGTCAACTTTTGGGTTGCTGGACCATTGTCTCCTTATAATGTAATTATTTATTTTGTATAGAACTCCTGTTATATATAAAGATGTGACATTCGATCCTGTGCCACTATACATCATATGTTTGAGACTTGGTCCCGGCATACCTGGTGTTTATGTTAACCCCGGGTTTTGGACCCCTAAAATCCGGGTGTTACACCTATGCACCCGTAGCTAGGCTTGAGTCAATTCGCATATTATTAGCCTATGCTACTTACCATGGCTTCAAGCTTTACCAAATGGACGTGAAGAGTGCTTTCCTCAACGGACCAATCAAGGAGGAGGTCTATGTTGAGCAACCTCCCGGCTTTGAAGATAGTGAGTACCCTAACCATGTCTATAGGCTCTCTAAGGCGCTTTATGGGCTCAAGCAAGCCCCAAGAGCATGGTATGAATGCCTTAGAGATTTCCTTATTGCTAATGGCTTCAAAGTCGGCAAGGCCGATCCTACTTTGTTCACTAAAACTCTTGACAATGATTTGTTCGTATGCCAAATTTATGTTGATGATACCATATTTGGGTCTACTAACGAATCTACATGTGAAGAATTTAGTAGGATCATGACACAAAAATTCGAGATGTCTATGATGGGGGAGTTGAAGTATTTTCTAGGATTTCAAGTCAAGCAACTCCAAGAGGGCACTTTCATTTGCCAAACCAAGTACACTCAAGACATTCTAACCAAGTTTGGAATGAAGGATGCCAAGCCCATCAAGACACCCATGGGAACAAATGGGCATCTCGACCTCGACACGGGAGGTAAGTCCGTGGATCAAAAGGTATACCGGTCGATGATTGGTTCATTACTCTATTTATGTGCATCTCGACCGGACATTATGATTTCCGTTTGCATGTGTGCAAGATTCCAAGCCGACCCTAAGGAATCACACCTTACGGCCGTAAAACGAATCTTGAGATACTTGGCTTATACCCCTATGTTTGGGCTTTGGTACCCTCGGGGATCCACATTTGATTTGATTGGTTATTCGGATGCCGATTGGGCGGGGTGTAAGATTAATAGAAAGAGCACATCGGGGACTTGCCAGTTCTTGGGAAGATCCTTGGTGTCTTGGGCTTCAAAGAAGCAAAATTCGGTCGCTCTGTCTACCGCCGAAGCCGAGTATATTGCCGCAGGCCACTGTTGCGCGCAATTGCTTTGGATGAGGCAAACCCTGCGGGACTACGGTTACAAACTAACCAAAGTTCCCCTTCTATGTGATAATGAGAGTGCAATCCGCATGGCGGATAATCCCGTTGAGCATAGCCGCACTAAACACATAGCCATTCGGTATCATTTTCTTAGGGATCACCAACAAAAGGGGGATATCGAGATTTCATACATTAACACTAAAGATCAATTAGCCGATATCTTTACCAAGCCACTTGATGAACAAACTTTTACCAAACTTAGGCATGAGCTCAATATTCTTGATTCTAGGAATTTCTTTTGCTAAGTTTGCACACATAGCACACAAGTATACCTTTGATCATGTCTCTTTTGTATATGCTATGACTAATGTGTTTTCAAGTGTATTTCAAACCGAGTCATAGGTATATTGAAAGGGAATTGGAGTCTTCGGCGAAGACAAAGGCTTCCACTCCACTACTCATCCTTCGCCGTCGCTCCGCATCACTCTCCGGCTTCGGTATAATCTTCACTCATTTATTTATGACCAAAGGGGGAGAAAGTTCTTAAGGGCCTATATTTCATTCCGAGTATCTGTTTTTGGCGATTCATGCCAAAGGGGGAGAAAGTATTGGCCCAAAGCAAAAGGACCGCACCACCACCCTAATTTTAAAATTAATGGTTTTCAATTGGAAAATCTCAAATTGGTACCTCTTTGTGTTCTAAAGGGGGAGCAAGTAGTATTTTCAAAATTGATATCTTAAAACCCTCTTGAACACTAAGAGGAGAATTTATTTGAGGGGGAGTTTTGTTTTAGTCAAGGAAAAGCATTTTAGAACAAAGGGGAGAAAATTTCAAACTTGAAAATGCTTTGCAAAAATCTTATTCATCTACCTTTGACTATGTTGCAAAAGGACTTTGAAAAGGATTTACAAAAAGAATTTGCAAAAACAAAACATGTGGTGCAAGCGCGGTCCAAAATGTTAAAAATAAAGAAACAATCCATGCATATCTTGTAAGTATTCATATTGGCTCAATTCCAAGCAACCTTTGCACTTACATTATGCAAACTAGTTCAATTATGCACTTTTATATTTGCTTTGGTTTGTGTTGGCATCAATCACCAAAAAGGGGGAGATTGAAAGGGAATTAGGCTTACACCTAGTCCCTAATTAATTTTGGTGGTTGAATTGCCCAACACAAATATTTGAACTAACTAGTTTGCTCTAGTGTATAAGTTATACAGGTGCCAAAGGTTCTCACTCAGCCAATAAAAAGACCAAGTATTGGGTTCAACAAAAGAGCAAAGGGACAACCAAAGGCACCTCTGGTGTGGCGCACCACACTGTCCGGTGTGCCACCGGATATGTCCGGTGCACCAGACGACTCCAAACTCAAACTCGTCACCTTCGGGAAATTCCAGAGGCAACTCCGCTATAATTCACCGGACTGTCCGGTGTACACCGGACAGTGTCCGGTGCTCCCAGGAAGAGCGGCCTCAGGAACTCGCCAGCTTTGGGAATTCACTTCGGCCGACTCGCTATAATTCACCGGACATGTCCGGTGTACACCGGACTGTCCGGTGTAACAGCGGGGCAACGGCTATTTCGGCGCCAACGGCTACCTGCGGTGCATTGAATGCGCGCCAGCGCGCGCAGAGGTCAGGCACGCCCATGCTGGCGCACCGGACACTCTACAGTACATGTCCGGTGCGCCACCGGACATCCAGGCGGGCCCAGAAGTCAGAGCTCCAACGGTCGAAACCCAACGGGTTTGGTGACGTGGCTGGCGCACCGGACATGTCCGGTGTGCACCGGACTGTCCGGTGCACCATTCGACAGACAGCCTCACCAAACGGCTAGTTTGGTGGTTGGGGCTATAAATACCCCCAACCACTCCACATTCAAGTCATCCAAGTTTTCTACTTCTCAACCACTTACAAGAGCTAGGCATTAAATTCTAGACACACTCAAACTGATCAAATCCTCTCCAACTCTACATAAGGCTTTAGTGATTAGCGAGAGAGATTTGCCGTGTTCTTTTGAGCTCTTGCGCTTGGATTGCTTCTTTTCTTTCTCACTTGTTCTTGTGATCAAAACTCATTTGTAACCAAGGCAAGAGACACCAATTGTGTGGTGGTCCTTGCGGGGAAGTTTTGTTCCCGGTTGTGATTTGAGAAGAGAAGCTCACTCGGTCCGAGGGACCATTTGAGAGAGGGAAAGGGTTGAAAAAGACCCGGCCTTTGTGGCCTCCTCAACGGGGAGTAGGTTTGGGAGAACCGAATCTCGGTAAAACAAATCCACGTGTCTCACTCTTTATTCGCTTGCGATTTGTTTTGCACCCTCTCTCGTGGACTCAATTATATTTCTAACGCTAACTCGTCTCGTAGTTGTGTTTATATTTGTAAATTTCAGTTTCGCCCTATTCACCCCCCCCTCTAGGCGACTTTCAAGTACCTTGTCGAAGCTACTGATATTATGGGTTGTTGATTGCCCATGTAATCAGAAATGTACGAGGAATAGCACGAAGCAGTATGCAGGACCTGCTTCGACTGATTCTATCGTGCTTTGGCCTCAACTATTTGCTTTTGCATCTATATCGTGACTTGGCATGTCCTAGTTGTATGCTCCTTATCTTCTCCACAGAACAAGCAAAACAACCTTCTTGGTTGCGAGCTGAATCTTCCTCTTAAGCTTCTACCTCCTCTGCCTCTTGGGGCTGGTGGTCTGAAGGAGCTTTGCAGTGTTCCTGGTGATTGGGAGCTATGCTGATACCCTTGAGTATGATTTCCCCTGTCTTTGCTTGAGCTAGGATTATGGATTGTCCTGACATGCCTCGAGTGGAGACTTCCTCCGAAGCCCCTAGTCATCTCAGAGTATCTTTAGGCTTCTTCCCTTCTTTACCGAAAATCATTGTCGGCTCTGATGTACTCGTCCATCTTCTGTAAAAGCTTCTCCAGAGTTTGTGGGGGCTTCCTAGCGAAATATTGCGCTATTGGTCCTGGTCTAAGTCCCTTGATCATGCCTTCAATAACAATCTTGTTTGGCACTGTTGGCCCCTGAGCTTTGAGACGCAGAAACCTTCGGACATACACCTGCAAGTATTCCTCGTAGTCCTGTGTGCATTGGAATAGAGCTTGAGCAGTCACTGACTTCGTTTAGAAACTCTTGAAGCTAGCGACTAACATATCCTTCAGCTTTTGCCATGATGTGATTGTTCCCGGCCAAAGAGAAGAATACCATGTTTGAGCCACGCTTCTTACTGCCATGACGGAGGACTTCGTCATGATAGTGGTGTTGCCACCATATGATGATATGGTTGCTTTGTAACTCATGAGGAACTGCTTTGGGTCAGAATGCCCGTCGTACATGGGGAGCGGTGGTGATTTGTACGAAGGTGGCCATGGGGTAGCGTGCAATTTTGCTACTAGGAGGGAAGTGAAAGGGAAATAGGGTTAACATTTTCCCACAATTAATTTTTGTGGTTGAATGCCCAACACAAATAAATGGACTAACTAGTTTGCTCTAGAATATATGTTCTACAGGTGCATAAAGGTTCAACACAAACCAATAAATATACAAGTTAGAGATTCAAATACAAAGGAGCAAAGTAACCAAGTGTGCTCTGGTCTGGCGCACCGGACTGTCCGGTGTGCCACCGGACATTGTCCAGTGCACCAGGTCCGTACAAGGATGAACTAGCCACTCTCGGGTTCCTCCAGGCGCGCTCCGCTATAATTCACCGGACTGTCCGGTGTGACAGTGGAGAAACGGCTACTTCGCGCAACGGTTGACTGCAAAAGCGCGGTGATCAGAAGAACAGTGAGGAACAGTGTACGCAGAGTCAGAGCCGCAGGTCAGAGGCGCACTGGACACTGAACAGTGCCTATCCGGTGCCACTAGAGGACAAAGCCTCCAACAGTCAAAAGCTCCAGAACCCTAACGGTTGGGTGACGTGGCTGGCGCACCGGACTATCTGGTGTGCCCATCAACAGCAGCCTGCCCCAACGGTTGTTTGGTGGTTGAGGGCTATAAATACCCCCAACCACCACCACCCCAAGCATCCAAGATTTCTGAGTATCACATTCATTACAAGAGCTCTAGCATTCACTCCTAGACACAATTGGAAAGATCAAAGCCCCTCCAAGTCCCCAATTCATCTCAAACACTTAGTGACTTGAGAGAGAGATTTTGTGTTCTATTGAGCTCTTGCCTCTTGGATTGCCTTCTTCCTTTCTCATTTCTTTTCTCAAGTAATTTGTAATCGAAGCAAGAGACACCTAAGTGTGTGGTGATCCTTGCGGGGTCTAAGTGACCCGGGAGATTAAGGAAAAGGCTCACTCGGTCTAAGTGACCGTTTGAGAGAGGGAAAGGGTTGAAAGAGACCCAGTCTTTGTGACCACGTCAACGGGGACTAGGTTCTTTAGAACCAAACCTCGGTAAAACAAATCACCGTGTTTATCCGCTTTATGTCTTGGTTGATTTGTTTTCCCCTCTCTTTCGGACTCGGATTTAATTCTAACGCTAACCCCGGCTTGTAGTGTGTGCTTAAGTTTATAATTTCAGATTCCGCCCATTCACCCCCCCTCTCGGCGTCTTTCAGGAAGCATCATCAAAAGCAAAGTTACCATGATTGAAATCATCATACCATATATCATCATAACTTGGGCTTTCCTAACGAAGCTCTCTCTGTTGTGGCCTTCATCCTTGCTCGTTGTCTTGCGTGATATGGCGCATCTCTTTGGCAGCTTCATCTATCTTTTTCTGGAGTTCAGAAAGCCGAAGCATTTTCTCCCTTCTTCTCTCCACTTGTTGATGGATGGCCTCTAGATCTCTAATCTCTTGATCCAGCTCCTCTTCCTGTGGTGTTGGGATGATGGTCGTCCTTTTCTAGTTTTGGGCCTCTCTCAGATGGAGCCCCTCTTGGTTTATGTCCAGCGGTGCAAGGGATCCCCTGGTGCTATTGCCTTCTTCGGCGGCATGGCAAAGGTCGTTGTTCGAGTTTTTGGTGTCGAAGGTGGTCGTTTGAGTTCACTAGAGGTGGGCGCCAATGTTGGTCACTTGTTCTCAAATGTTGTGAATCAAGAACAAGGAAACACAATTGTTAAAGATTAAGTTGATCTTGATGAGCTAGATGATGAAGAGGCTTCGTGAGTCACGCTAAGGAACATGTCCATTGGGGATGTGTGTCCTAAGGAATCCGAAGAACCCATGCAAGCACAAGATCAACCGTCATCTTCCAATCAGGCATCTCCATAAACTCAAGATGAGGATCAGGCTCAAGATGATGAAGATCAGGAGGATGAGCCACCTTAAGAGGAGGACAATGATCAAGGGGGGATAAAAACAATGATGACAAGGAAGATGATCAAGAGATACAGGGTCAAAGACCGTCACACCCAAGAGTCCACCAAGCAATTCAAAGAGATCACCCCGTGAACTCCATTCTCGGTGATATTCATAAGGGGGTAACAACTAGATCTCGAGTTGCTCATTTTTGTGAACATTACTCTTTTGTGTCCTCTATTGAGCCATAAGGATTGAGGATGCACTAAGAGATCCGGATTGGGTGCTGGCAATGCAAGAGGAACTCAACAACTTCACGAGGAATGAGGTATGGCATTTAGCTCCATGTCCTAACCAAAATGTTGTAGGTACCAAATGGGTATTCCGCAACAAGCAAGATGAGCATGGTGTGGTGACAAGAAACAAAGCCCGACTTGTGGCCAAAGGTTATTCACAAGTCGAAGGTTTGGATTTTGATGAAACTTATGCACCCGTAGCTAGGCTTGAGTCAATTTGTATATTACTTGCCTATGCTACTTGCCATGGCTTTAAGCTTTATCAAATGGACGTGAAAAGTGCCTTCCTCAATGGACCAATCAAGGAAGGGGTCTATGTTGAGCAACCTCCCGGCTTTGAAGATAGTGAGTACCCTAACCATGTTTACAAACTCTCAAAGGCGCTTTATGGGTTTAAGCAAGCCCCAAGAGCATGGTATGAATGCCTGCGAGATTTTCTTATCACTAATGGCTTCAAAGTCAGAAAAGCCGATCCTACACTCTTTACTAAAACTATTGCAAAAAATTTGTTTGTATGCCAAATTTATGTTGATGATATCATATTTGGATCTACTAACAAATCTACTTGTGAAGAGTTTAGTAGGATTATGATACAAAAATTCAAGATGTCTATGATGGGGGAGTTGAAGTATTTCCTAAGATTTCAAGTCAAGCAACTCCAAGATGGCACCTTCATTAGCCAAACAAAGTACATTCAAGACATACTTAACAAGTTTGGAATGAAGGATGCCAAGCCCATCAAGACACCCATGGGAACAAATGGGCATCTCGACCTCCACACGGGAGGTAAATTCGTAGATCAAAAGGTATACCGGTCGATGATAGGATCTTTACTCTATTTATGTGCATCTCGACGGGATATTATGCTTTCCATATGCATGTGTGCAAGGTTTCAAGCCGATCCTAAGGAAATTCACCTTAGGGTCGTGAAGGGAATCATGAGGTATTTAGTCTACACTCCTAAGTTTGGACTTTGGTACCCCAAGGGATCCACCTTTGATTTAATAGGATATTCCGATGCCGATTGGGCAGGGTGTAAAATTAATAGGAAGAGCACATCAGGGACTTGTCAGTTTCCTGGGAGATCCCTGGTGTCTTGGGCTTGAAAGAAATAAAACTCAGTAGCTCTTTCTACCGCCGAAGCCGAGTATATTGCCGCAGGCCAATGCTGTGTGCAATTACTTTGCAAACCCTTAGGGACTATGGCTACAAATTAAGCAAAGTCCCTCTCCTATGTGACAATGAGAGTGCAATCCGCATGGCGGATAATCCCGTTGAACACAGCCGCACTAAGCACATAGACATTCAGTATCACTTTTTGAGGGATCACCAACAAAGAGGGATATCGAAATAGCTTATATAAACACCAAAGATCAATTAGCCGATATCTTTACCAAGCCTTTAGATGAGAAAACCATTAGCAAACTTAGGAATGAACTAAATATTCTTGATTCTCGGAATTTTGATTGAAACATTGCACACATAGCTCATTTATATACCATTGATCATATATCTTTCCTTTCATACAAATGCATAATTCTTATCATCTATGTACCAAGACTATGACTAATGTCTTTTCAAGTGTATTTCTATACTAAGTCATAGATTGAAAGGGAAATAGAGTCTTCGGCGAAGACAAGGCTTCCACTCCACTCTATGGTATCATTTATCCTTCACCGTCACTCCACAACACTCTCAATTGGTATAATTCTTCACTCATATTTACTTGTACCAATGGGGGAGAAAATAACAAAGGGCTCTCAATGTCTCCGTTTTTGGCGATTAATGCCAAAGGGGGAGAAATATGAAGCCCAAAGCAAAAGGACCGCACCACCAACTTCAAAAATTTTTGATATGAAGATTTATTTGGTTTTCACAAAAGTTTGTTTTTCAATTGGTATCTTGTGATAAGCAATTTCTTCAATTAGTATATTTTCAAAATTGGTATCTATTAAAACCCTCTTGAAAACTAAGAGGAGAATTTCATTTAGGGGGAGTTCTATTTAGTCAAAGGAAAAGCATTTGAAACAGGGGGAGAAATTTCAAATCTTGAAAATGCTTCTTGCAAACTTATTCATATACCTTTGACTATTTGCAAAAGACTTTGAAAAGATTTTCCAAAAGAATTTGCAAAAACAAAACAAGCGGTCCAAAATGTTAAAGAAAAGAAAGCAATCCATGCATATCTAGTGAAACTATAGATTGGTTTAATTCCAAGTAACCTATGCACTTACCTTATGCAAACTAGTTCAATTCTGCACTTTATATATTTGCTTTGGTTGCTTTGGTTTGTATTGGCATCAATCACCAAAAAGGGGGAGATTGAAAGGGAAATAGGGTTAACCTTTTCCCACAATTAATTTTGGTGGTTGAATGTCCAACACAAATAAATGGACTAACTAGTATGCTCTAGAATATATGTTCTACAGGTGCATAAAGGTTCAACACAAACCAATAAATATACAAGTTAGGGATTCAAATACAAAGGAGCAAAGTAACCGAGTGTGCTCTGGTCTGGCGCACCGGACTGTCTGGTGTGCCACCGGACAGTGTCTGGTGCACCAGGTTCGTACAAGGATGAACTAGCCACTCTCAGGTTTCTTCAGGCGCGCTCCGCTATAATTCACCGGACTATCCAGTGTGCCACCGGACTGTCCGGTGTGACAGTGGAGCAACGGCTACTTCGCGCAACGGTCTACTGCAAAAGCGCGGTGATCAGATGAACAGTGAGTAAAAGTGCACGCAGATTCAGAGCCACAGGTCAGAGGTGCACCGGACACTGAACAGTGCCTGTCCGGTGCAGCACCGGACTGTCCTATGCCACTAGAGGACAAAGCCTCCAACGGTCAAAAGCTTCAGAACCCTAACGGTTAGGTGACGTCGCTGGCGCACCGGACTGTCCGGTGCGCCCATCAACAGCAGCCTGCCCCAACGGTTGTTTGGTGGTTGAGGGCTATAAATACCCCCCAACCACCTCCACCCCAAGCATCCAAGATTTCTTATTATCACATTCATTACAAGAGCTCTAGCATTCACTCCTAGACACAATTGGAAAGATCAAAGCCTCTCCAAGTCCCCAATTCATCTCAAACACTTAGTGACTTGAGAGAGAGAGAGATTTTGTGTTCTTTTCAGCTCTTGCCTCTTAGATTGCCTTCTTCCTTTCTCATTTCTTTTCTCAAGTAATTTGTAATCTAAGCAAGAGACACTTAAGTGTGTGGTGATCCTTGTGGGGTCTAAGTGACCCAAGAGATTAAGGAAAAGGCTCACTCGGTCTAAATGATTGTTTGAGAGAGGGAAAGGGTTGAAAGAGACCCAGTCTTTGTGACCACCTCAACGGGGACTAGGTTCTTTAGAACCGAACCTCGGTAAAACAAATCACCGTGTTTATCCGCTTTATGTCTTGGTTGATTTGTTTTCCCCTCTCTTTCGGACTCGGATTTAATTCTAACGCTAACCCCGGCTTGTAGTGTGTGCTTAAGTTTAAATTTCAAATTCCGCCTATTCACCCCCCCCATCTAGGCGACTTTCAGGAAGCATCATCAAAAGCAAAGTTACCATGATTGAAATCATCATACCATATATCATCATAACTTGGGCTTTCCTAGCGATGCTCTCTATTGTGGCCTTCATCCTTGCTCGTTGTCTTGCGTGATATGGCGCATCTCTTTGGCAGCTTCATCTATCTTTTTCTGGAGTTCAGAAAGCAAAGCATTTTCTCCCTTCTTCTCTCCACTTGTTGGTGGATGGCCTCTAGATCTCTGATCTCTTGATCCAGCTCCTCTTCCTATGGTGTTGGGATGATGGCCGTCCTTTTCTGGTTTCGGACCTCTCTCAGATGGAGCCCCTCTTGGTTTATGTCCAGCGGTGCAAGGGAGCCCCTGGTGCTATTGCCTTCTTTGGCGGCATGGCGAAGGTCGTTGTTCGAGTTTTTGGTGTCGAAGGTGGTCGTTTGAGTTCACCAGAGGTAGGCGCCAATGTTGGTCACTTGTTCTCAAATGTTGTGAATCAAGAACAAGGAAACACAATTGTTAAAGATTAAGGACTTTCATCCTTTGAAGCATTATCTCCTTTCAGATATAACAATCTTCATACGAAGGTCATGAAGGACACACCTTCATGATTCATGAGAATAATAGTTCATAGATACAATATTTGTTATTCATTCACTCATATATTTATTTCATGATATACATATGAACATTAACAGAATTTATATTACATTGATACCTTCGGCTTGTTTGAAGGTGTTGACACGAGAGCAATTACAATCCAGCGTGAACAGTATGGGGTACTGTTCATCTATTTATAGGAAACCATAATGGTTTGCACCCTATTACATTTATTCCTCAATGATTACATACAGAGTTTACAAAATGTCACAAGGGTAACATTGCCATTTGTATTCAATAACTTGAGCAACACCTTCTCATTGCATTGTCTCATTGCTTCGTCGTGATGAAGCCTGTTTGATGAAGCATGCTTCGTTGTACTTCCTTTTTGTTATGTCAAAGCCACGTTGTCTACCCATTTCACCTTGATGAAGCTTGTGAGACGAAGTTTTCTTCGCTCCTCTTGTGTTGTATTGAAGCTTTTCTAATGATGAATCTCCTGTAATATTCAGTAGTATGCTAAAAGAAAATGGTTAGCCATGTTTTTGAGGACCTTCGAAAGAGGAAGGCTCCAAACAACTTGTTTATATGCCAAATTTATGTTGACGATATTATCTTTGGGTCTACTAACAAGTCATCTTGTGAAGAGTTTAGTAGAATTATGATACAGAAATTTGAGATGTCCATGATGGGAGAGTTGAAGTATTTCCTTGGATTCCAAATCAAGCAACTCCAAGAGGGCACCATCATTTGCCAAACAAAGTACATTCAAGATATTCTCAAGAAATTTGGAATGAAGAATGCCAAACCCATCAAAGCTCCCATTGGAACAAATGGGCATCTTGACCTCAACACAGGAGGTAAGTCTGTAGATCAAAAGGTATACCGGTCGATGATAGGATCTCTACTCTATTTATGTGCTTCACGACCTCATATTGTGCTTTCAGTATGCATGTGTGCAAGGCTCTAGGCCAACCCTATGGAAATCCACCTAAGGCCCGTGAAAAGAATCATGAGATATTTAGTTTACGCTCCTAAGTTTGGGCTATGGTACCCCAAGGGATCCACCTTTGATCTAATTGGGTATTCTGATGCTGATTATGCCGGATGTAAGATTGATAGAAAGAGTACATCAGGGACTTGTCAGTTTCTAGGGAGATCCATGGTGTCTTGGGCTTCAAAGAAACAAAACTTAGTAGCTCTATCCACTACCAAAGCCGAGTATATTGCTGCAGGACATTGTTGTGCACAATTACTCTGGATGAGGCATACCCTTAGGGACTATGGCTACAAGTTGAGTGAAGTCCCTCTCCTATGTGACAATGAGAGTGCAATCTTCTTGGCGGATAATCCTGTTGAACACACCCGCACAAAGCACATAGACATCCAGTATCACTTTCTGAGAGATCACCAACAAAAGGGGGGTATCAAAATTGCTTATGTTAGCACCCACAACCAATTAGCCGATATCTTCACCAAGCCCCTGGATGAAAAGACTTTTAGCAAGCTTAGGAATGAACTAAATGTATTAGATTCTCGGAACTTTGATTGAAATCTTGCACACATTGCTCATCTTTATACCTTTGATCCTATCATATCTCTTTCATTTAGTACAAATGCATATTTCTTATTCTTCTTGTGCCAAAGCTAAGACTAATGTGCTTCCAAGAGTATTTCTATACTTAGTCTTACATTGAAAGGGAAATGAAGTTGTAGGCAAAGGCAAGTCTTTCGCTCCATGATCATCAGTATCCTTTGCCCTACTCATGTATTTACTTTCATATCTTTCTTAATAAAGACCTCTCGATTTCTCTATTTTTGGCGCTTAATGCCAAACGGGGATAAATTAATAGGCCAAAGCAAAAGGACCGCACCACCACCCTGTTTTCTAAAAACTTTTTACAAAAATTTAGATTTGCAAAAACCCTCTTGACAGCTAAGGGGAGAACTTTTTCAGGGGGAGCTTTTATTTAGCCAAAGGAAAAGCATTTGAAAAAGAGGGAGAAACTTTCAAACTTGAAAATGCTTTAGAAACCATATTCTTATACCATTGTCTAATTGCAAAAGAATTTGAAAAGACTTTTCTAAAAAAAGATTTTTGCAAAAACAAGCTAAGTGGTGCAAATGTGGTCCAAAATGTTAACTATATCAAAACAATCATGTATACTTAGAATTGCTTTCATTTCAAAGTAACTTATGCACATCTGTCAAAATGCAAACTAGCTACATTTCTATACTTTGTATTTGCTTTGGTTTGTGTTGGCATAAATCACCAAAAAGGGGGAGATTGAAAGGGAAATGGCCTCAAACATTTCCTATAATCGATTTTGGTGTTTGACGACCATCACAAACCTTATGGACTAACTAGTTTGCCTAGTTGATCTTTTCTCAGGTGCATAATGTTTATATACACAAATAAAGAAAATGACCCTTGGGCCAATTCTCTAAATATGGGGCAAGTCAGGATTGCATCAGCCTTCAGAGCACCGGACAGTGTCCGGTGTGCACCAGACAGTGTTCGGTGTCTAGGCTGGGGGCGCCCGACGAACTCGCTCCTCTCAGGAAAACGCAGCGCTCCTCTACTAAAATTCACCAGACCGTTCGGTGTGCACCGGACTATCTGGTGAGCCCACGGCCAACGGTCATCTTCTCCAACGGTTGACTGGCACGCAGTCTAAAGCGTCAGAAGGTCAAAAACAGTCAGCAACGTCAGGTGCCACCGGACTGTCTGGTGCACCACCAGGGCAGACGAATCCAACAGTCGACTCCAACGGGCGGCTAACGTGGCAGGCACCGGACACTGAACAGTGTTGGGTCCGGTGTGCACCGGACTGTCCGGTGTGCCCATCGACAGAAAGCACATCCAACGACTAGAATTGTGGTTGGGGCTATAAATACCCCAAACCACCTCCATTTAATGCATCCAAGCTTTTCACTCTCAACACTCAATACAAGAGCAAACAATACATTCCAAAGACACAATCAAAGCTTCCAATCCTCTCTAAGTCCCACAATTAAGACAAATGATCAATAGTGATTAGTGACTTGAGAGAGTGAGATTTGTGTTTCATTTGTTGCTCTTGTTGCTTGGCCGTGCTTTCTTATTCTATTTCTAAACTCTCTAAGTGATTTGTAAAGCTAGCAAGAGACACCTAATTGTGTGGTGATCCTTGCGAGGTCTTTGTGACCTGTGAGATTAAGAAGAAGCACTCAACCGGTCTAGGTGACCGATTGAGAGAGGGAAAGGGTTGAAAAAGACCTAGCCTTTGTGGCCTCCTCAATGGGGAGTAGGTTCATTGGAACAGAACCTCGGGAAATAAATCGTCGTGTTCATTTGTGTTGATCATCACCATTCAATTTGTTTCTTTCCTCTCCCCTCTCTCTAAAAGTTCTCTTGCTCACAATCCTTTTGAGTTCGCTCCCAAAGTTTTTCGCATTGATTGAGCAACTCATAGTAAGAAGAACTCTCTTCCACACTCTGTATTCACTATTATTTGTTTCTAATCCTAGCCCCGGGTAAAGTGCATGTTCAAAGTTTCTAATTTACAGGTTTCGCCTATTCACTCCCCCGTCTAGGCAACTTTTAGATGTTCAGTGATTGATCCCATAGTTGAGAATCAGGATCTATTCTGTGGAAGATTCTCAAGTTTTCTATAAGCAAGACAAGTGGACTTCTCCCCCTGCATATTCTATTTGAACCTAATCAACACATGATAACTAAGTTTACATTTATGATATGCATAATTTGATGGGTTGCCTATTCAGATACACATAGCCTTTCCAACCTTATTCATTGATGAAACCTGGGAATTGTACTCTACTTTAATAGCTATGTTATTGCTACAACTTTAACTTTATGCAGTCACTCATGTTTATGATATTATTGTTCCAAAGATCATGTTATTGTTATCATTGCTATTTTGGATGCCTCGATTGTTAAACAAGATCATATGATTTAAATGGCACATGGAGTGAACACCCAAAAAAATAGTGCTACCATGAGGGTGGTATGGGACGCCCTTGGCTAAATAACTAGAGAAGTCTTATGTTGGGTGCTGGTCTTGGTCGACCAGAACGGGGCATCTGCCATATGCTTATATTTCTAGCTTAGGTAGATAGGATATGAGCATAATTCTTAAGCTTTACCCTGCAGACTGGACTATAAGTTTGGGTTACGTTAGATGACTCTATGTAGTGACCATTTACAACATCTGTATAGTGAGGACTTTAGGGAAAAGCCTCATAGTGCAACCCTAGCCTGTCACCTCGGAAGTGAATACGGGACTTGCAAAGCCAGGCTAGAAGAAAAACACGACTCATGGGTAAAGTTGTGCCACCTCTGTAGAGTGTAAAACTGATATATCAGTCATGCTCACGGTTACGAGTGGCATGTACCCTCACATGATAATTAAACTTGAAGATGGAAAAAAATCATGATCGGTTTGGTTTAGGTGGTATGCTTAAGTGGTTCGCTCAAGAGGTTGAGCTTCATGTTGATGGTATTTGAGCTTATGATGATTATGAATTATGCTTAATTGGGTTTGGCATATACTTATACTTAGCAATCAGGTGTTGATAATAAAATGCTGACCAACTAAAATGCCAACCACATTAAAACTTTAGCATTACCTTGTTAGCGTTGCATTTTCACCCCACTTGTTGAGCCCCCACCATAAGTGAACTCACCCTTGCTTAATTTTGATCAGAAGTTTGCAGATGAAGATTATGATGGTGAACTTGATGGATGCTAGTCTAGTGATACCCCCGGTCATCTTCCTGTGGAAGGATGCCCATGTTTCGCTGTACTTTGATGAATAAAGGTTAATGCATTATGTCTGCTCAAAGTGTAATATGTTAATATAATCTTTATTTACGCCTTCATGCATTGTTCCTTTGATATATTACACTTGTGAAGTCAACATATGTGTGGAAATAGATCCTAGCACACATATGCTATGCATTCGATTTTGTCCTTAAAACCGGGTGTGACATCAGTCCTCATAGTTAGTTAGTTAGTTAGTACTAACATGAGGAATGAGGCCATCCCACCAAATTTGAGGAATAGACTCATGATGCACCACTTCATCTTGGATGGAGTGATTCCTCAAACCAAACACCCCTAAGTGATTCTATTAAGCACTTGGGTGTCTAAGAGCTCTAAGATGTAGTCTCAAGTCTCTTGTATTGTTCCTCAACTCCCATACATGGAAATGGTTGGTCGGGTTGGTATTTATAGCCCCCACACACAAAACACCAATGGAAAGGTGGTAGACTTTTTTTGTGTAGCATTGAACATGTCTGGTGCACCACCGGTGTGTCACTATACATGTATAGTGCCTTCCATGTCATGTAGCTATTGGAAGCTAGCCACTGTTGATCGTTGAGCCTCTGGGAATCCAATGTTTCACTAGTGCTACACTAGACATGTCTGGTGCTATATACCCAACTTGATTGCATTTTTGCAACCTCTCTAAGTGTCGCATACGATGCGAAGTACAGTGCTACACCGAATACGGCTGGCACCCTTCAATTCCCAAGGATGGTCTGCAGTGCTCTCTATGTGCCATGTCCGGTGCCCTTTTTCCAGTGTACACTCTGGTGTCCGGTGCACTCAATCTTCAATTCAATCACAGTTTCAATCTAGTGTGTCACTAGACATGTCTTATGCCTCTCTGTTGTATTTGTTTCTTTGTGTCTTCGCATTTTCTTCATTTGGGCTCTTACACGATCTTGACAAGTCTTTAATGAGTCCTCTATTGTCCTGCTTTGAGGTGTTGGTCTCCATGATTACCTCTTTTCCTTCCTCCAAGTCCATGCTACATCCTTTGAAATATAAACATAAACACTAGTAAACACATTAGTCTAAATGGTTATGTTGATCATCAAACACCAAAACCATTAATCAAATGGCTCGAGGTCCATTTTCCTTTCAACGTCCATGGCATGTCCTCAAGAATGGGATGGAAGGATGTGTAGTCTAAGATATCTAATGTGAGCTCATTAAAGATGAACTAGGGGGACAAGGATCGACTCATCCAACAAGTCTATGAAAAGGCAAGAAGTATCTTGACATGGGACAAATTGTTGACATATTCAGGAGCAACGACCCTAAAATGGTAGATGAGGTCACAATTGTTGAGCCAAGCTAGCTTGGTGATGCCATAGAAATAGCAATAGCAAGGGCAAGCTACCACAAAGGTGACTGGAGGAGTTTAGATTTTTTGGATTGATGATATTGTCGAAAAAACACAATATAGATTCATGGCTCCCTATCATAGGAAGCAAAAGAAGGTAATTGAGGTAGGCCTCAAACAATCCTAGGATGTGTGTATGAGAACAATCTGATCCTAACTAAATAATATGGGGTGTTGGTGACAAGGGTTTATCCAGATCATCTTTGGGATGACCTCGACGTGACCACTCTAAGTAGGATGGTTACTAGAAGAGGCCATCAACATGAAATTACTCTGGATTCAAAATGATGTCATACGACTCCACTACCCTCACCACCTCTCATGGGTCACAACAACAATGACAACAAAATGAAAACTACACTAACACTCCTCCATTTATAAGCAATCCATAAAAAGATAGCATGGCACCACAAGGTACACTACACTGCATGCACATGGTCCACATCAGTAGGGTGCACAATGCCCTCCCCTATGGGCAAAGAATACACAAGAGTATACCACAATTCAAAAGGATCATAAAACAACTATAGTAAGCTAAACCAAGATGCAAACGAGTCCAATAGTTCAAAAGATTAGCTTGTATGAAAGATATGCTTCCTGCAATCATAGCTATAGTCCCACGTATGTGGAAATACTAGCATAGTTTTTTAAATCTGAAGTCACTCAACAAGGTCATGTCACCTATTAGATGTCCCCTTTTGAATGATTGCCCCAAAAACTATGAACATGGCAAGTACATGCTACCCTTGGGATAGCTTGTCGAAGAGCTCTGGGAAATAAGGAGGTTCTTTCGATGGTACATGGAAGCAGTGAAAGCAGGCCTACACTCATCCATTATGAAAGTTTTGACAAATGTGTTCTATTTGTCCAATAATAAAACCAAAATTGTTGTAGATTTTCACGACATGCATAGGTTGTTATGGCGCAAGGGCCTCAACATCAATCAACTAACATTTTTTCCTATAAGTTAGCTACGAGTTCCACCCTACTGCATCCCAATACATACTTTAGGAAGAAGCTAATAATGCTAAGATTTATCCTTGTAAGATGTAGTCCCACATCTACATGGAAATGATTTAAAAAATAATTTACCTCTCTTAGATGCACATTAACGAGAGAACCCTCATGGGATGCCATGTTCCATATGACCATAAAGATCTTAAGAACTTGAATATGAAAGAGAAGATAAAACCCCCAAAATATATGCATAATGAATTTAAGTTTCAAGTGGTAGCATACATATATAGATGCATGAATGGGTCGAGGAAGATGGATGTCTCCTTGTCCCTATTGCTTTTGGTCAAAAGGCTAGTTTGAACTTGTATGTAGTTAATAGGATAATCCTTTTCATATTTCAAGGTTTGAAACTATTATATTGTTTGAATGGTGTAGCTCAGGCACTGATGGTCACTAGATTGTATATCTAACCTATTCTCAATGGAGAAGTGTGAATTTATTCGACTCTTTGAACCATAAGAAAGATTCGTATCAGGCCTCTAAGAGCGTATTGAGCTTGTAAGTGACATACTTATTCTTTTACATAAACAATCCTGTTAAATTTGTTGTTGGCTTCCATGGTTTTCGTACAGCTCGTACAAGTTGTACCTCAAGGATAAAGGATATGTCGATCTAAGAAATGAGAAGAAAATTATGGCGAGAAAATAGCCATCAGGTGCGACTTCACAAAAAATATGAAAAGTCATATGTGATATTTATATGGTGCATGCTCTCTTCATGTTTTAATCAATTGTGTATTATATATTGTGTAGTGTGTCATCAAACAACCTCGAGGGTCACTATTATGTAGATTCTACCTTTACGGGTTCCTTATAGAGTCTAGCAAATTTAGCATCAACTACGATCGGCTAAAGAATGCACAAGACTGGTGGCAAAAGGACCAAGTTACCTAGGATCAAATGAGTAGAATTATAGCGGACATACATAGATTCGTTATGCACAAATGTGTGCATCCAAACAGAGAGTGGACTTGTGTATAGCGAGAAGTATGACAAGATAAGAAACTAGGAGAAGCTATACTTAGGGGACTATAGGATATCTGAGACTTTTTATGACTAGAAAATATTTGAAATGTATATGTAACTTTGTCCGTGCTAAGATGATACGAGACATGAATATAATATGTATATATATATATATATATTTGTAAGTTGTTGAAGTTGTTCAGCTGCTTGTTTCTATAGCAATTGTTGCTACTGCCGCCTCATTGGGTAAGAAAGCATATTGTAGCAATAGTACATATTGTTGCTGCAGCTTTATCAAAACTAGCAACCGAACAATTTCGCTGTCTACATGCATACTTTCTACGTTCTTGGTATATATGCTCTGTATTCATGAAAACATAATTTTAATGAAATCAAATGAAAACTATGTTATTTTAAACTAAAATAATCAACAAATGCAAGCATATTAAGATGGTATGTTTCTACTAATATATTAGCCAAGGCAAGTGTCTTAACCATGTGGCCTCCATTAATATTTTATCGAGACGATTGTCTTAAGACTACCGCCTACATTAGTTATGTTAACGGAGGTGATGAAAACATTTGTCTCTATAAAGCCATATTAGGGCACATTCGATTCCTTTGGAACTGAAAGTCACCTAGAGGGGGGGGTGGATAGGCGAAATCTGAAATTTATAACTTAATCCACAAACTACAAGCCAGGGTTAACGTTAGAGCGAATATCAAGTCCGGGAGAGAGGGAAAACAAATCAACCAAGAAAATAAAGCGGATGACACGGTGATTTGTTTTACCGAGGTTCGGTTCTAAAGAACCTAGTCCCCATTGAGGTGGTCACAAAGACCGGGTCTCTTTCAACCCTTTCCCTCCCTCAAACGGTCACTTAGACCGAGTGAGGCTTCTTCCTTAATCTCACGGGTCACTTACACCCCGCAAGGACCACCACACAATTGGTGTCTCTTGCCTCGCTTACAAAGCTTGAGAGTAAGAAGTGAGAAAGAAAAGAAAGCCAAGCCAAGCAAACAAGAGCAACCAGGAACACAAAGAATCCTCTCACAAGTCCTAATGCGCTAGAGTTGAATTTGTGATTTTGAGTGGATCGATCACTTGAATTGTGTCTTTGGAGTGAAGTGTATTGCTCTTGTATTGAATGCACTATTGTGAATGCTTGGATGGTTGGAGTGGAGGTGGTTGGGGGTATTTATAGCCCTCAACCACCAAAACAACCGTTGGGGGTGGCTATTGTCGATGGGCGCACCGGACAGTCCGGTGCACCACCAGACATTGTCCGGTGCACCAGCCACGTCACCCAACCGTTAGGGTTCGGGCAGTTTCGACCGTTGGAGCTTTGTCTTCTTGTGGCACCGGACAGTCCGGTGCCGCCGCGGACAGGTACTGTTCACTGTTCGGTGCGCCTCTGGTGGCTGCTCTGACTTCTGCGCGAACTGTCCGCGCACTGTAGCGTTTGCATGTGTCCGTTGCAGTCGACCGTTGCGCTTGGTAGCCGTTGCTCCGCTTGGCGCACCAGACAGTCCGGTGAATTATAGCGGATCGTGGCCTCAGAAACCCGAAGGTGAAGAGTTCGGAGTCGTACGGTCCTGGTGCACCGGACACTGTCCGGTGGCACACCGGACAGTCCGGTGCGCCAAACCAGGGCACTCTTCGGTTTCTTTGCTCTTTTCTTTTTTGAACCCTAACTTTGATCTTTTATTGGTTTGTGTTGAACCTTTGTGCACCTGTGGAATATATAATCTAGAGCAAACTAGTTAGTCCAATATTTGTGTTGGGCATTCAACCACCAAAATTATTTACAGGAAAAGGTTAAACCCTATTTCCCTTTCAATCTCCCCCTTTTTGGTGATTGATGCCAACACAAACCAAAGCAAATATATAAGTGCAGAATTGAACTAGTTTGCATAAGGTAAGTGCATAGGTTGCTTAGAATTAAACCAATTTATAGTTTCACTAGATATGCATGGTTTGCTTTCTTTTTATTTAACATTTTGGACCACGCTTGCACCACTTGTTTTGTTTTTGCAAATTCTTTTGGAAAATCTTTTCAAAGTCTTTTTGCAAATAGTCAAAGGTATATGAATAAGATTTCGAGAAGCATTTTCAAGATTTGAAAATTTCTCCCCCTGTTTCAAATGCCTTTCCTTTAACTTAAACAAAACTCCCCCTGAATGAAATTCTCCTCTTAGCTTTCAAGAGGGTTTTAATAGATATCAATTGAAAATATATTGAGATGCTAATTTTGAAAATATACTAATTGAAAATCATACCAATTTGAAATATATCAATTAAAAAATTTCGAAGGGTGGTGGTGCGGTCATTTTGCTTTGGGCTAATACTTTCTCCCCCTTTGGCATGAATCGCCAAAAACAAAGACTTTTGAGAGCCCTTTTACTTTCTCCCCATCGGTATAAGTGATAAGAGTGAAGATTATACCAATTGAGAGTGATGTGGAGTGACGGCAAAGGGTAAATGATACCGTTAGAGTGGAGTGGAAGCCTTGTCTTCGTCGAGTACTCCATTTCCCTTTCAATCTACGACTTAGTATAGAAATACACTTGAAAACATATTAGTCGTAGACATAAAAGAGATATGATCAAAGGTATATAAATGAGCTATGTGTGCAATGTTTCAATCAGAATTCCGAGAATCAAGAATATTGATCTCATTCCTAAGTTTGCTAAAGGCTTTCTCATCTAATGGTTTGGTAAAGATATCGGCTAATTGTTCTTTGGTGCTAACATAAGCAATCTCGATATCCCCCCTTTGTTGGTGATCCCTCAAAAAGTGATACCGAATGTCTATGTGCTTAGTACGGCTGTGTTCAACGGGATTATCTGCCATGTGGATTACACTCTCATTGTCACATAGGAGAGGGACTTTGCTCAATTTGTAGCCATAGTCCCTGAGGGTTTGCCTCATCCAAAGTAATTGTGCGCAACAATGGCCTGTGGCAATATACTCGGCTTCTGCGGTAGAAAGAGCTACTGAGTTTTGTTTCTTTGAAGCCCAAGACAACAGGGATCTCCCCAGAAACTGACAAGTCCCTGATGTGCTCTTCCTATCAACTTTACACCATGCCCAATCAGCATCTGAATATCCTATTAAATCAATGGTGGATCCCTTGGGGTACCAAAGACCAAACTTAGGAGTATAAACTAAATATCTCATGATTCTTTTCACGGCCCTAAGGTGAACTTCCTTAGGATCGGCTTGGAACCTTGCACACATGCATACGGAAAGCATAATATCCGGTCGAGATGCACATAGGTAGAGTAAAGATCCTATCATCGACCGGTATACCTTTTGATCTACGGATTTACCTCCCGTGCCGAGGTCGATATGCCCATTGGTTCCCATGGATGTCTTGATGGGCTTGGCATCCTTCATTCTAAACTTGTTGAGTATGTCTTGAATATACTTTGTTTGGCTGATGAAGGTGCCCTCTTGGAGTTGCTTGACCTGAAATCATAGAAAATACTTCAACTCCCCCATCATTGACATCTCGAATTTCTGTATCATGATCCTACTAAACTCTTCACAAGTAGATTTGTTAGTAGACCCAAACATGATATCATCAACATAAATTTGGCATACAAACAAATCTTTTGCAATGGTTTTAGTAAAGAGAGTAGGAACGGCTTTTCCGACTTTGAAGCCATTAGTGATAAGGAAATCTCATAGGCATTCATACCATGCTCTTGGGGCTTGTTTGAGCCCATAAAGCGCCTTTGAGAGTTTATACACATGGTTAGGGTACTCACTATCTTCAAAGCCGGGAGGTTGCTCAACTTAGACATCTTCCTTGATTAGTCCATTGAGGAAAGCACTTTTCACGTCCATTTGATAAAGCTTAAAGCCATGGTAAGTAGCATAGGCAAGTAATATTCGAATTGACTCAAGCCTAGCTACGGGTGCATAAGTTTCACCGAAATCCAAACCTTCGACTTGTGAATATCCTTTGGCCACAAGTCAGGCTTTGTTCCTTGTCACCACACCATGCTCATCTTGCTTATTGCGGAATACCCACTTGGTTCCTACAACATTTTGATTAGGACGTGGAACAAGATGCCATACCTCATTCCTCATGAAGTTGTTGAGCTCCTCTTGCATTGCTAGCACCCAATCCGAATCTTTTAGTGCATCCTCCACCCTGTATGGCTCAATAGAGGACACAAAGGAGTAATGTTCAAAAAAATGAGCGACTCGAGATCGAGTGGTTACCCCCTTATGTATATCACCAAGAATGGAGTTGACGGGGTGATCTCTTTGAATCGCTTGGTGGACTCTTGGGTGTGACAGTCTTTGACCCTGTATTTCTTGCTCATCTTCCTTGTCCTGATTGACTTGATCTCCCCCTTGATCACTGTCCTCCTCTTGAGGTGGCTCAACCTCTTGATCCTCATCATCATCTTGAGCATGTTCCTCATCTTGAGTTGGTGGAGATCCTTGCATGAAAGATGATGGTAGATCTTGTGTTTGTGGAGGCTCTTCAGATTCCTTAGGACACACATCCCCAATGGACATGTTCCTTAGCGTGATGCACGGAGCCTCTTCATCATCTAATTCATCAAGATCAACTTGCTCCACTTGGGAGCCATTAGTCTCATCAAACACAATGTCACAAGAAACCTCAACTAATCCAGTGGATTTGTTGAAGACTCTATATGCCCTTGTGTTTGAGTCATAACCAAGTAAAAAGCCTTCTACAGCCTTAGGAGCAAATTTAGATTTTCTTCCTCTTTTGATAAGAATAAAACATTTGCTACCAAAGACTCTAAAATATGAAACATTGGGATTTTTACCTGTGAGGAGTTCATACGATGTTTTCTTGAGGATCCGGTGAAGGTCGAGTCGGTTGATGGAGTAGCAGGCGGTGTTAATCGCCTCAGCCCAAAACCGGTCCGGAGTCTTGTACTCATAGAGCATGGTCCTCGCCATATCCAATAGAGTTCTATTCTTCCTCTCCACTACACCATTGTGTTGAGGGGTATAGGGAGAAGAGAACTCATGCTTGATGCCCTCCTCCTCAAGAAAGCCTTCGATTTGTGAGTTCTTGAACTCCGTCCCGTTGTCGCTTCTTATCTTTTTTATTCTCAATCCGAACTCATTTTGAGCCCGTCTCAAGAATCCCTTTAAGGTCTCTTGGGTTTGAGATTTTTTCTGTAAAAAGAATACCCAAGTGAAGCGAGAATAATCATCCACAATTACAAGATAATACTTACTCCCGTCGATGCTTATGTAAGCGATCGGGCCGAATAAATCCATATGGAGTAGCTCAAGCGGCCTGTCGGTCGTCATGATGTTCTTGTGTGGATGGTGGGTACCAACTTGCTTTCCTGCTTGACATGCGCTACAAACCCTGTCTTTCTCAAAATGAACATTGGTTAGTCCCAAAATGTGTTCTCCCTTTAGAAGCTTGTGAAGATTCTTCATCCCAACATGGGCTAGTCGGCGATGCCAGAGCCAACCCATATTAGTCTTAGCAATTAAGCAAGTATCGAGTTCAGCTCTATTAAAATCAACTAAGTATAGCTAACCCTCTAATACTCCCTTAAATGCTACTGAATCATCACTTCTTCTAAAGACAGTAACACCTAAATCCGTAAAAAGACAGTTGTAACCCATTTTACATAATTGAGAAACTGAAAGCAAGTTATAATCTAAAGAATCTACAAGAAAAACATTGGAAATCGAATGGTCGGGTGATATAGCAATTTTACCAAGTCCTTTGGCCAAACCTTGATTTCCATCCCCGAATGTGATAGCTCTTTGGGTATCTTCATTTTTCTCGTAAGAGGAGAACATCCTTTTCTCCCCTGTCATGTGGTTTGTGCATCTGCTATCAATGATCCAACTTGAGCCCCTGGATGCATAAACCTGCAAAATAATTTAGGCCTTGTTCTTAGGTACCCAAACGGTCTTGGGTCCTTTCACATTAGAAACAAGCACCTTGGGTACCCAAACACAAGTCTTGGAGCCATTGTGTTTGCCCCCAACATATTTGGCAACTATTTTGCCTGATTTGTTAGTAAGCACATAAGATGCATCAAAAGTTTTAAATGAAACATTAGGCTCATTTGATGCAGTAGGAGTTTTCTGTTTAGACATTTTAACATGTGTAGAATGCCTAGAGCTAGATGCCTCATTTTGTACATATAAGCATGGTGAGAAACAGAATGAGACTTCTTAGCATGAATTCTCCTAATCTTATGCTCAGAATAACCAGCAGGATATAAAATATAGCCCTCGTTATCCTGAGCCATGGGATCCTTACCCTTAACAAAATTTGACAATCTTTTAGGGGCATTAAGTTTGACATTGCTTCCCTGTTGGTAACCAATGCCATCCTTAATGCCAGGACGTCTCCCACTATAAAGCATGCTTCTAGCAAATTTAAATTTTTCATTTTCTATCTCATGCTCATTAATTTTAGCAGTTAGTTGAGCTATGTGATCATTTTGTTGTTTAATTAAAGCAAGGTGATCATGGATAGCATCAACATTTATATCTCTACATCTAGTACAAATAGAGACATGACCAACAGTAGATGTAGAGGGTTTGCAAGCATTTAATTCATCAATCTTAGCATGTAAAATAGCATTCTCATTTCTAAGATTGGAAATAGAATCATTGCAAACATTCAAATCTTTAGCCTTAGAAATTAACTTATCATTCTCAGTTTTAAGGCTAGCAATTGATTCATTCAATTTATCAATCTTAGCAATTAAACTAGCATTTTCATTTCTAAGATTGGCAATTGAATCATGACAATCATTTGATTTTTCCACCTTAGCAATTAAACTAGTGTTCTCAGCTCTAAGATTGAAAATGGTGTCATGGCAGATGCTAAGCTCTTTAGTCAAGTTTTCATTTTTCTCTACTTCCTAAGCATAAGCATTCTTTACCTTAACATGCTTCTTATTTTCCTTAATAAGGAATTCCTCTTGGCTATCCAAGAGTTCATCCTTCTCATGAATAGCACCTATCAATTCATTCAATTTTCCTTTTGTTGCATGTTAAGATTGACAAAAAGGGTAAGCAAATTATCCTCATCTTCACTAGAGCTACCCTCATCACTAGATGTTGTATATTTAGTGGAAGCTCTAGATTTTACCTTTTTCCTTTTGCCGTCCTTTGCCATGAGGCACTTGTGGCCGACATTGGGGAAGAGAAGACCCTTGTTGACGGTGATGTTTGGGGCATCCTCGTCAGAGGAGGAGTCGGTGGAGCTCATGTTGGAGTCCCATTCCCGACACACGTGGGCATCGCCGCCTGTTGGAACTCGCTCTCCTCGGGCAAGTTGATCCAACGGGAGAGTGAAAGCAACATAAACAAGGTTTCAACTCAAGATGGCAATGGCTCTGTTAATCTAGCCTCTCAAGGGCACTGTACGGGGGTATTTATAGGTGCCTGAGTGCCCAACGTCTCAATGTAAGGACGCATGTACCCTCAAGCACCTAGACTATCCCCGGAATATCCCTATAAAGGAGGGTTACAGACTGTCATTACAGAAAAGCTATTACAAATCAGGCCCGTAACACACTTCTCTGTGCGGGGCCTATTACAACGGGCCGAATCCCACGTGGGCCTCCAGGTCGAGTGAGGAAGTGGGATGGGGCGACGTCGTCATAGGCCTTCGTCTTGTAGTGTAGAAGACGAAGGGTGGACCTCGCCGGTTCTTCTGCTTCCGTTGGCGCAGCGAGATAGACGAAGGCTAGAGCGAAGGGTAGCGTCTTCGCCTTTGCCCCAACATTTGCCCTCCGAGGGACCAGTTCGACTGAGTCATCTGGTGCCGAAGACGTCGCTAGATGGTGGAGATGCTGTCCTCGCTCAAAATGGTTCCGCGGGGGTTTTTGATGTGACGTTGACGGACGCGGTACTGTTGGACTGCGGGTTTCCCGAAGCGTCGCGTCCCGTGTATAAAAAGGAGGGCGGCGCGGTGCGGTTCAGGTTCACTTTCTGCGTGCCGCAAAACCCTAGCCTCCTTTTGAAACCGCTCATCCGCTCGCCTGCCCTCCTTGCTCCTGCTCGTCGGAGATATGGCCCGCGTCAAGCAGACCGCCCATCGCCGCCAACGGTACGTAGCCATGTCGTCCTCTTCCTCGTCTGCTGCAAGTACACCGTCGGCCGGTGCATCATCCGAGGACACTTTGAGCAACTTGGCGGCGGAGGAGCTACATCCTGGTGATATAGTAGAGTTTGGCGTGTCGCGGATTTCCTCGGTCCGCATTCAGGATATGCAGCAACTTGGATATTTTGGCAGCGGAGTGGGGCGTGTCCTGGGGGTGGAGGAGGTCCCCGAGCCGGAGGGCGAGCTGGTCGTGTTTGAGGCGCTTTTCGCCGCTGGCCTTCATCTGCCTGCACATCAATTCGTGGCGGAGGTCCTACGGAGATTCGAGGTCCAGGTCCACCAGCTGACGTCGAATGCCGTGGTGGCCCTGGCGAAGTATGTCTGGGCGGCGACTTCGTATGGCGGTTAGCCCTCTGTGGAGGTCTTCGCAAAACATTACTGTCTGCATTGGCAAAAGAGGAAAATTGGACATGAGATTGAACAATTTGGATTGTGCACATTTACGCCGAGGACCGGCAAGACTTCGATGGAAGTCATGGAGTTGATTCCCTGCGCCCGCAATAAGTGGGGCAACTGGTGGGATTTCTGGTTTTATGTTTCTAAAGGCGCAGTCGAAGACCACCCAGGGCTCCTCGTGGCCGTCATGTGCTCCCATTATTACGTAGCGTACCCGCAGTTTGAGGTGGCGGAGGATGATGAAGACGAAGGAGCCCTTCGGTGCGCTGCCCGCATGAGTAGCATGCGCGATTTAGTTGAGGAATTTGTCGGGTGTGGGGTATGGCCCTTGGCGCATGGCTGGGCGCTGGGCAAAGTATGCCCTCGCGAGATGCCCTCCCAGGGTGGGCAGCGGGTGCGAAGTCCTGCCTTCGCGTTGGATCTGCGTGGCTGGGATCCCGCCGCATTCGTGCGTGAAGCGGAAGACGGTGCGGCGAGGATCGTGGGGCGCTACGTGCCAAAGACAGAGGGTCTGCGGAGCTGGGATATCCGTGGGTCCAACGACGGGTTGAATCGGGTCTTCGAATTGAACCGCTTGCCATACGGTGGTTATCCCAGGGAAGACGCCACCGACCGCCGCGGGAAGAAACCGATGGGCGTGACCGAGGAAGGGCCTTCACAGAAGGCTGCCCCGGCCACTAAGAAGAGAAAATTAGGTACTATAGTGGGGGAATGGGGGTGTCTGATAGTTTTGCTGTGGATTTGATGGGGACGTGCGCAGCCCTCGGGGGAAGGATGTCTTCGCCCGAGCTCCGGGAGTCTTCGGCGCGAATGCTAGAGGTTACCGGGGGTCGATGGCCCAAGAATGTTCCGATCCCCCGTGCGGCTGGCGAAGACTTCTATACGTTCCGCATGGCATGCGACTTGAAGGTGTTTCCTTATGGACGGAATATTGTTGTTGTTGTGTCGGCAGTGATGAACATGGACTGTCAAGACACTGCGCAGAAGCGTCGGGCGGTCGTCAGGATGCAGATCCTATGCGCGAGGTGAAGAGGGCGTGGGGGAGCGCGAAGGCTGCTGCCTCCGGCAGTAGCAAGCTGGTGCCGGCTGCAAAAGCAGCTGCCCTCGGACCCAGCAAGGCGTCGGCGAGCGCGAAGACTGCCGCCTCTGGCGGAGGCAAGCCTCCCCCGGGCAGACCTACGAAAGGGCAGGAGCTGCCCTCGCCGGGGAGACGTGTTGCCGACTTCGGCACGAACATCAGTGTCGAGGATTATTTTGTTGGTAAGTTTTTTTTTGTTTTTTTTTGCTAGTTCTTTGACCGGTGATGTGTTGTAGGGTCGGGTGAGGGGCAATTGGTTGATGTCCCGCCTTCGGTGGCAACCACGTCGCTAACGGCGGTGGTTGGGGCGAAGGGTCCCGCGTAGGACCTGTGGGTCGCTTTCTGCGCGAGCGGCGAGATTCTGTCAGCCGCTGCCGCTAAGGACGTGGCGGGCTCCATGTCCTGGCGGTTGAGGGAGGCTTTGCAGCAGCTGCCGTAGCAGCTGAAGCAAGTAAGTTGTGCTGGACTTCGATGTTTGTTGCTTCCATGCAGGTTTGGGTCTCATGTGTTTTTTGTCAGAAGGCCGATTTCGCTGACTGCGTGGCGTCGGGTGTCCTGACTGCGGACGTGGCTGTCGAAGTCGAGAGTCTTCAGGAGCAGCATGCGGATGCTGTCCGGGAGAAGTCGGCTGTGGAAAGCAAGAACCACAGGCTAACAGAGAAAGTGGCCGCCATGGAGGCCGAGAAGAGGGACCTTCGGCGCCAGCTGGTGGAGGAGAGGAGGGAGGCCAACAAGGCCATTGCTGACGCGTAGGCTGAGTAGGCCAAGGCTAAAGTGGCGCGGGCGGAGGGCAGTCTCACCCGCCAACGCGCCGATGAGCTAGAGGCGAGGTTCAACGCCCTGCGCGGCCACGTGGATAAGGCTGAGTCCTCGACACGCACGGAGGTCGAGCGGACACACGCGCGGAGGTCGAGCGGACACACGCGCAGTTTGTTGACGCGTACCGCGAGCTAGGTGCGTGGACTGCTGATTTCGAGGCGCCTGGCCAAGAGGCGGGCCTTCGCTTCCTCGAATGGTTGTAGGAGGAGCTACTGGTGCTCCCGACCATTGTGACGGGCTTCATGTCTTTTGCCTCCCTCGTCACCTGCGAGGGGGCCATGAATGCCTTGTCCCGCGAGGGGTGCAGGCACTACGAGGTCTTCGACCAAGCGGACGAGAACTTTGAACGTGAAATCTTCAAGGTCGAAGACCCTGTGGTGAAGCAGTCGGCTAGGGCACTTTTTGATAGGATGTGGGGGCCGCACGGCCGAGAGGCTGTCAGGGATCAGTCCGACCGGGCGATAGAGCAGGTAAAGGCTGTTTTTGTGTGGTTATAAGTGTGGGTATATGTGGTTTCGCTAAATGAGTGTGCTGTTGCTGCAGATGGCTCATGCCGAAGACGTCGAGGACCTTGTTGGTCTGGACGGCGCACTGCTCGAGGCCACGACGGCGGAACCGGTGCCGCCGTTGGATGCCGGTGAAGGCGCCTCGGCGATCCCTGCGTCCGCGGCGGCTGGCGAAGACCCCGCATCGGCCCCTGCGCCGACGGGCAAAGCCGCCCCGAAGGTGTTGGCTGAGCCGGCGGCCGAGCTGGCAGCCGAAGACCCCGCAACCGTGGTCGGGCCTTCGCAGGTGGCTGAATAGGTGTTTAAGGGATGTGTAAATTTTCTGTGTGATACTGAACTTCGGTTGCTGCGCAGGTTCTTGGGTCTGGGCCTGCGCATGCAACCACTACTGACAATGATATTTTTGTGGCGGCTTCGACCGTGGTTGCTGAAGACGGTTCTGATGATTTTGTGTCTAAATGTTTTGAGTCTGATGATTCTGGGAGTTCGATTGTGTGGATAGAGGAGTCTTCGGAAGAGGACTTGGATTATTTTGCAGCGTTGGATGTGGCTGTGGCGGAGACTCCTCCGCGTGTGATGGGTGCTGAGGATCTTCCGGGCGTGAGTGCTGGTCATAGGCGGCGAAGGGCGGTGGCGAAACGGAGAGTGGGTGAGTTGTCGTGAAGTGATAGGCGTCATCGTGGCGAGATGGAGGGTGGTCGTCTTTGTGTGGACGGGACTGGTAAGCGGGAATTGTTGTCCTTGCCGGCTGGGGCGAGTGTGGGTGAGGGGGAGCTGCAAAGTCTATTTGCAGGTGAGGAATTGAGGATAATGTTGTTCAACTATAGGGAGATGGGTATCATCCCGAAGGTTGAGCCAATGTAATGCGTGATGCCCTCGCTGTATGTATGTAACCATACTTTTGTGTGATGAAGCTACGCGCTTTCGTTGATCGGGCCGCTCCCGTAGGCTTCTGTACGGAGTTCTTTAGAAAAGACTTCGATTTTTTCGTACTAGTAATCCGGCTGCACCCATAGGCGACTTTTGCGCGGAAGGTCTTTTGGAAAAGACTTCGATTTTTCGCACTTATTGTGCTAGTCCGGCTGCACCCTTAGGCGACTTTTGCACGGAGAGTGGTTTTGTGCACTTATTGTGCTAGTCCGGCTGCACCCTTAGGCGACTTTTGCACGGAGAGTATTTTGGAAAAGACTTTGATTTTTCGCACTTGTTGTGCTAGTCCGGCTGCACCCTTAGGCGACTTTTGCACGGAGAGTCTTTTGGAAAAGACTTCGATTTTTCGCACTTGTTGTGCTAGTCCTGCTGCACCCTTAGGCGACTTTTGCACGGAGAGTCTTTTGGAAAAGACTTCGATTTTTTGCACTTGTTGTGCTAGTCCAGCTGCACCCTTAGGCGACTTTTGCGTGGAGTGTCGCACGCGAGGGAGGCTTCACTGCCCCTCGCGGTGACTTCGATGTGGTCGAATGCCGAAGACCGTCGATGCGGTCTTTTTCGACATTGTTTTAATTTTTTGCAGGGGATTTTTGCGTGTATATTACATGGCTCCGCCTCATTAAAAACCTCACCCCCCAGGAGGAAAAGAGTGCGGGCCGGAATAAAACTGTTTGGTGAATTACAAGGGCGTGTTAGCCCTGAGGATTCAAACAAAAAATTTACGGAGATTGTCAATATTCCAGGAATGCTCTAGGTCTTCGCCGGATAGCGTTGTTAGCCTGTACGTGCTAGGGGATGCCTTCGTTTTGACGATGAAGGGACCCTCCCACTTTAGCTCCAGCTTGCCTTGTGACTCTGTCCGAGTTGTCCGGACGAGTACGAGGTCCCCTTCGTTGAATTCTCTCGGGACGACTGTGTGGTCGCGCCATGCTTTTATTTGAGCTTGGTATTTGTTCAGGGCCTGCAGGGCAAAGACACGGTCTCCGTCGATGAGGTCCTTCGAAGTTGGTTCGTCTACGTCGAGGACGGCTGAAGTGCTTGTCCGTGGTGACCCATGTTTTATTTCCTGCGGGGTCATCCTCCGATCCATATAGCAGGCGGAAAGGACTGAACCCAGTCGCCCAGCACTCGATCGTGTTCAGCGCCTAGACTGCTTCAGGTAGCAGGTCGGCCCATTTGCCCTTCTTGTCGTCGAGAAGCATTTTCTTGATGGTCGTGAAAATTTTACCGTTGGCGCGCTCCACGACGTCGTTGGATTGTGGGTGATATACTGAGGTGAAGGCAAGCTTGGTGCTAATTGAGAAGCAGAAGTCTTTGAAGTCTTGGCTATCAAATTATTTGTCGTTGTCAACTGTGAGCTCGGACGGGACTCCAAATCGGCAGACAATGTTTTGCCAGAAGAATTTCTAGGCAGTCTTCGATATTATCATGGATACAGCCCTCGCCTCGATCCACTTGGTAAAATACTCGACGGCGACGAAGGTGAACTTGAGGTTCCCTTGGGCCGTGGGTAGTGGCCCAACAATGTCCAGGCCCCAGTGTTGAAGGGGCCACGTGTGGGCGATTAGCTTTGTGAATTGCGAAGGGTTTCCCGAGCATGGAGAAAACTTCTCGCAGGCTTCGCACGACCTTGTGACCCGATTCGCGGCGCAGATCATAGGAGGCCAGTAGAAGCCTTGACGGATCACCTTGGCAGCTAGGGCCCTACGCCCCGCGTGAGAGCCGCAAGTTCCGCTGTGGACTTCGCGCAGGATCTGGACGCCCTCGGTCTCGGTGATGCATTTAAGCATGGGTTGACTGACCCCCTTCTTGTAAAGCTATCCCTCAATGAGTGCGAAGTCCCGGCTTCGGTGTTTGAGGTGCTTGGCCTCGTTGATATCGCTTGGATGGTAATATCCCTGTAGGAACAGGGTTATTAGTGCCCACCAGTCTTCGGTCATGATGAGGTTAACTATGCGGTGGCCCTCGGTGTCGTTGGTTATTTGGAGGCCCTCTGGGCTGCGGACGGCTGGCGTGCCGATGACATGGTAGAATACGTCAGAGGGCAGGGCCTCGCCTCTGGCAGCTGCCTTGGCCAATGCGTCGGTCTCCTCATTCTTGGCTCGGTCCACGTGCTGCAAGGTAAAGCCCTTGAATTGTCTCTCGAGACTGTGGACAGCCGCGAGATACTGCATAAGTGCGGGGTCCTTTGTTGTGTAATCTTTCTCGACTTGGCTGACAACCACCTTGGAGTCTGTTCTGATTATGCAGGTAGTGACACCAAGTGCCCATAGCTTGCAAAGGCCGAGGATGACAGCTTCGTACTCTGCTACATTGTTGGTGCATCTGTCGGACTTCAAAGCAAAGTTGAGACGTGCTGCATATCTGTGCTTGACCCTGGTGGGTGAAGTAATGACTGCAGCTGCGCCTACCCCCGCATGGCACCATGCGCTGTCGCAGTGGATGGTCCATACCTTCTCTGTAGACGTGTCCGGCTGCGTTATTGGCCCGGTCCAGTCGATGATGAAGTCTGCCAGAACTTGTGACTTGATGGCTATCCTGGGCTCGAAGGTGATATGGTAGCCGGAAAGCTCGGCTGCCCATTTGGCGATCCGGACAGATGCCTCTAGAATTCTGAACAATTCGCCGAGTCCCCTGTCCAAGGTGACCCGCACCTTGAACGCTTCAAAATAATGGCGCAACTTGCGCGAAGCCATAAGGACTACGTAGGCGATTTTTTCCAGTTCTGTCATGTTGCATTTGGATGTCGTGAGTACTTCGGAGACGTAATAAACTGGACACTGCCTGGTCGTGCCCTCTCTGTCCTGCTCTTGAACCAGTGCTGCGCTGACCGCGTGCGGCGAAGCCGCGACATAGAGCAACAGGGATAGTGAGGGGTTGGGGCTTGTAAGAATCGCCAGCTCTGACAGGTGCTGCTTTAGTGAAGCGAAGGCCGCCGCTTGCTCTGGTCCCCATGCAAAGTCCTTTGCGCCGCGTAGCGTTTTGAGGGAAGGTAAGCTTCGCTCTGCGGACTTGGAAATGAATATGTTGAGGGCGGCCAATCTGCCTGTCAGTCGTTGGACGTCTCTGGCTGACTGCGGGGGCGTCATGTTGATGATAGCCTGGATCTTGGTCGGGTTGGCTTTGATCCCGCGGTGCGACACCACGTAGCCCAGTATCTTCCCCTGGCGAACGCCGAAGACACACTTTTTGGGGTTTAGGCGAAGTCGTGCGTCCCACATGTTCGCGAATGTTTCTATGAGGTCAGCCAGATGGTCCTCTTTGCTTTTGCTGGCGACGACGATGTCGTCCACATACGTAAATATGTTTCTGTCGACTTGGCTCTCGAGCAATGTCTTGGTGAGGCGAGAGAATGTGGACCTAGCGTTCTTTAGTCCCTCCGGCATTCTGATGAAGCAATACGTGCCGAAGGGTGTTATGAAACTGGTGCTGGCCTTGTCGTCCTCCTTCATATATATCTGGTGATAGCTGGAGAAGCAGTCAAGGAGTGACATGACTTCGCACCCGGCCGCACTATCGACGATCTTGTCGATCCGAGGTAGTGGGAAATTATCCTTGGGGTAGGCCTTGTTGAGGCTGGTGAAATCAATGCACATTCGCCACTTGCCGCTCTTCTTTTGCACCATGACTACGTTGGCGGGCCACATAGGGTAGGCGACTGGTTCGATGAAATTGGTTTCAAGCAGGCGGTGTACCTCGGCCTTGGCAGCTTTTGTCTTCTCATCAGACATTTTGCGCAGCCTCTGCTTCTTCGGCCTCACCGAAGGGTCGATGCCCAAGCTATGCTCGATAATAGTGCGACTGACTTCGACCAGGTTGAGGCCGGACCAGGCGAAGACGTCCTTATTTTTGGAAAGACAGGAGATGAGTCTCTCCTCATCATGCGAAGTAAGGTCTTCGCTTATGATGACCGTTTGCTTGGGTGTTGCCTGGTCAAGGGGAACTGTCTTCGTCCCATCGTTGCTCTACAGCTGTGCCTTTTCATGCTCGTTAGCGGTTGGGCTAGTAGCCTCGGGGACCTCGCGCTGTGTCGTGAGGCAGTGTACGTTCCTTTGCCCTGGAACGAAGTCTCTTTCTATGTTGCGCGCAGCCTGCTGGTTGCCATAGACTGTGATCGCGCCTTGCGGACCCGGGATTTTCATGCACAGGTAAAGTCCGTGAATGGCTGCCTCAAACTTGTTGATGGAGCCCCGACCCATTATGGCGTTGTACGGGTACACCATGTCGATGATGTCGAAAGTGACCTGCTCACTTCGTGCATTGGGTGCTACACCGAAGGACAGGGGTAGTTCTATCTTGCCCACAGGAAAGGTGCCCTTGCCGCCGAAGCCATATAGTGGGTTGTCCGAAGGTTTCAGCAAGCTGTGGCTGATGCCCATGCGGTCGAAGGCATGGAGGAAAATGATGTCCACCTGGCTGCCGTTGTCAACTAAGACTTTGTGTAGGTCCTAGCCTGCCATGCTACAGTTGATGACCATGGCGTCGATGTGGGGTGCGCTGCGTAGGTCGACATCTCTGGCGTCGAAGGTCAATGGCACATGGGACCACTTTGTCTGCACGACTGGACCAGTGACAGCGACGTGGTTGATGCTACGGTAGTGGTCCCTCTTCTGTCGCTTCGTGTCGAAGTCGACGCTGGACCCCCCAGTGATCATGTGAATGACTCCGCGATACGGCTGATCCACGAAGTCTTCTTGTTTTGGTGCTTGGGGGTGGTTTGGGTGGTGGATGTTTGGCTGTTGCAGGTGTGGAGGTGGGAGTGGGGGAGGTACAATTTGTACCTCCTGGTGGTGTTGGTATGCGTGGTTAGGTGGATGTTGAGCAGGGCCGTGGTTGTATGGTTGTGGGAGTTGTTGATATGTGTGCGCGACAACTCTTGGGTTGTCGGCTGGTTGCGCCCGAGACATCCTGTCCCTGGTGGCCTTCATTTTCGGGCAGTCCCTTGTTGGGTGTGCACTGTCTTCACCGTGAAACAAGCAGTAAAACCTGCGCGGCTTCTGCGCCCGTCCTCGGCCTCGACCACGAGTTCCATTGTCGCGGCCCTAGGGGGATAATCTTGGCGACGAGGGGCCACACCAGTGGGGTGCTGGTTGGCAATGTTATGCACCTGCTGCTGACTGCGGCCGTCCCGACCGGAGTCTGACTGCGAAGGTCTCGTCCATGTTCGGCTGGACTGCGGAGGGTCCTTGGGTTTCCTCTGTGACTCGACCTAGCGCTGGTGGAGCTCTTCGGATCTGGCATATTTTTCGAACAGCTAATACAACTCCTGGAGGTTCTTGGGTGGATCCCTGATGCAGTGGCTGTAAAGGATGCTAGCCCGAAGGCCACTGATGGCGTAGTGAATGGCGATTTGGTCATCAACCGAAGGCAGTTGTGACTTGAGAGTCAGAAACTTGCGGTAATACTCCCACAAAGTTTCTCTCTCCAGCTGCTTGCAGAGTGACAGTTCGGCCAAGGCATCGGTGTCTGGGCGGTACCCTTGGAAGTTGAGCAGGAATTTGTCCTAGAGACTTCTCCAGGAGTCGATAGACAGCGGGGGCAACCTGGTGTACCAGGTTAGGGCCGGGCCTTCGAGGGCAATGATGAAGGACTTGGCCATCATGGAGTCGTCCCCTCCGGACGATGCGACAACGACCTGATAGCTCATGATATATTGTGCTGGGTCAGTGCTGCCGTTGTACTTGGGGTAGGCCCCTGCCCTGAAATTGGTGGGCCATGGTGACACTTGCAGGTGCGGCGCTAGGGGACTCCGCTCATCGAGGTAGTTGATGCCTTGAAATGCTGCGGCGTGTGGGATGATGGGTCCGCGCTGAGGAATGAGAAGGTCTCCGATTGGCACGCGTTGTTGGAGGGGCGGCCCATGCTGCAGATCATGTTGGCCTTCGCGTTGCATGAGCACAATTTCTTGTTCGAGCTCCTGGGCCCTCTGCTGCTCGTCACGTATCATCTGGCGCACCTTGGCCTGCGCGGAGACACGTTGGCGCTTGGCCTCGAGGATCTCTTTCTGCTTCTAGAGGTTGCGGTTCTTGATGCGCAGGGCTCACAGCTGTAGCTGTTCCTCTGCTAAAATGCCGATGACTTTGCCATCCTCAGTGGCGTCCTCTCCCTCTAGTGGAGCGAAGCCTGGGGGAGGTTGCGGTTGTCCTCCGGAGCTGTAGGTGTGGAGGGTGCCTTCGGGTGTAGGTTGATCATTGCGTTGTCTCTTGCTGAGTGCGTCGTCTTCACAGGCTTCTTGGTGGGTGGTGTCTGCAGGGGCCTTGCCCTTTTTCTCGGCCAGCAGCGCTGCCTTCGCTGCTTCGTCAACAGATGGGGCTGCCTTCGAGCTAGCTCGCTTGGGTGCCATCGCGGGTGGTTTTTCGTAGCACGAACGGTGGGCGCCAAATGTTGGAACTCGCTCTCCTCGGGCAAGTTGATCCAACGGGAGAGTGAAAGCAACGTAAACAAGGTTTCAACTCGAGATGGCAATGGCTCTGTTAATCTAGCCTCTCAAGGGCACTGTACGGGGGTATTTATAGGTGCCTGAGTGCCCAACGTCTCAATGTAAGGACGCATGTACCCTCAGGCACCTGGACTATCCCCGGAATATCCCTATAAAGGAGGGTTACAGACTGTCGCTATTACAAATCGGGCCCGTAACACACTTCTCCGTGCGGGGCCTGTTACAATGGGCCGAATCCCACGTGGGCCTCCAGGTCGAGTGAGGAAGTGGGACGAGGCGACGTCGTCGTAGGCCTTCGTTTTGTAGTGTAGAAGATGAAGGGTGGACCTCGCCGGTTCTTCTGTTCCGTTGGCGCAGCGAGATAGACGAAGGCTGGAGCAAAGGGTAGCGTCTTCGCCTTCGCCCCAACACCGCCCTTCTTCTTGTAATATCTCTTCTTCTCATTCTTCTTCCCTCTCTTGTCGTCGCCCCTGTCACTGTCACTAGAAATAGGACATTTTACAATAAAGTGACTGGGCTTACCACACTTGTAGCACACCTTCTTGGAGCGGGGTTTGTAATCCTTCCCCCTCCTTTGTTTGAGGATTTAGCGGAAGCTCTTGATGATGAGCGTCATTTCCTCGTTGTCAAGCTTGGAGGCGTCGATTGGAATCCTACTTGGTGTAGATTCCTTCTTTTCTTCTTCCGTTGCCTAAAATGCGACGGGTTGCACCTTGGGTGTGGAGGTGGCGCCTTGCTCCAAGTTGATAATTTGTTTGGAGCCTTTGATCATAAGTTCAAAGCTCACAAACTTTCCTATAACTTCCTCGGGAGACATTAGCTTGTATCTGGGATCACCACGTATTAATTGAACTTGAGTAGGATTATGAAATACGAGTGATCTAAGAATAACCTTGACCATTTCATGGTCATCCCATTTTGTGCTCCCGAGGTTGCGCACTTGATTCACCAAGGTCTTGTGTCGGTTGTACATGGCTTGTGGCTCCTCTCCTTGGTTGAGGATGAATCGACCGAGCTTCCCCTTGATTGTCTCCCGTTTGGTGATCTTGGTCACCTCGTCCCCTTCGTGCGCCGTCTTGAGGACGTCCTAAATTTCTTTGGCCGTATTTAACCCGTGCACCTTATTATATTCCTCTCGACACAAGGAATTGTGGCTTGGGAGTTAAAGTGCCGAATTTGGTCGGCCTCGTCCGAATCGTAGTACTTGTCCCCTACCTTTGCTACCTGCGCTCCATACTCAACAATATCCCATATGCTTTTTGTGGAGTGAGGTTAGGTGATGCCTCATTTTATCACTCCACATACAATAATCATCACCATCAAAATATGGTGGTTTGCCTAAGGGAACGGAAAGTAATGGAGTGCGCTTAGAAATGCGAGGATAGCGAAGGGGCATCTTACTATACTTCTTACGCTCATGGCGTTTAGAAGTGACGGACGATGATTCGGAGCCGGAGGTAGAGGGTGACGAAGAATCGGTCTCGTAGTAGACAACCTTCTTCATTTTCTTCTTCTTGTCACCTCTCCATTGTGACTTGATGGAGGAAGAGGATTCCTCCTTATGCTTGTTGCCAGACTCCCTTGAGAGGGTTCTCCCTGAGCTTATGGTCTTGTCGCCGGTCACGATCTCCCTCTTGGCGTGATCTCCCGACATCACTTCGAGTGGTTAGACTCTAATGAAGTATCAGCCTCTGATACCAATTGAAAGTCGCCTAAAGGGGAGTAGATGCTGTCGATGGGCGCACCGGACAGTGTCCGGTGCGCCAGCCACGTCACCCAACCGTTAGGGTTCGGGCGGTTTCGACCGTTGGAGCTTTGTCTTCTTGTGGCACCAGACAGTCCGGTGCCGCCCCGTACATGTAGTTCACTGTCTGGTGCGCCTCTAGTGGCTGCTCTGACTTCTGCGCGAACTGTCCACGCACTGTAGCGTTTGCAGGTGTCCGTTGCAGTCGACCGTTGCGCTTAGTAGCCGTTGCTCCGCTTGGCGCACCGGACAGTCCGGTGGCACACCGGACAGTCCGGTGGCACACCGGACAGTCCGGTGAATTATAGCGGAGTGTGGCCTCAGAAACCCGAAGGTGAAGAGTTCGGAGTCGTACGGTCCTGGTGCACCGGACACTGTCCGGTGGCACACCGGACAGTCCGAAGCGCCAAACCAGGGCACTCTTCGGTTTCTTTGCTCCTTTCTTTTTTGAACCCTAACTTTGATCTTTTATTGGTTTGTGTTGAACCTTTATGCACCTGTGGAATATATAATCTAGACTAAACTAGTTAGTCCAATATTTGTGTTGGACATTCAACCACCAAAATTATTTATAGGAAAAAGTTAAACCCTATTTCCTTTTCAAGAACTATGGTCTGGAACGATTTCTAGCCGGATTGCTTGTATAATTTATATAAGTTTTGATTAATTGGAATGGTTCCTAACCAAGACGGGCGCTTTGACTACCTTCATAAACCTATTTTTGCTGTCTCCAACTCTGTAGTAGATCTACTAATTACTAGTTATAAATTTTAATATATTAACACACATGGTATAAGTAAATATTATACTGATGTTCTAACGTGTATACTATTATATGACTTTATATAAGTGTAATCCTTAGTTAATTTTCTTAATTTTAATCTGTATTTTCTTTATGTATATCAGAGTATCCTAATTTTGTTTTTGATCCAGCCTTTTCGAACCCGTTCCGATATCCGCCAAAGAAGCTAGTCCCGCATTCGCCAAAGAAAATACAGAAACGCAAACAGAGTTTTCTCCGAACGAACTAATTTTTCTAAGAAAAATAGAACTCCTATAGAAAATGAGATTATCAAACTAGCTCTTATTATAATAATTTCTTGATAGGGCTAGTTTAAAAACTGTATTTTTTAAAAGATCTCTATTTTTCTGAAAGAAAATCAACTTTTTTTGGAAAATAGAAATCTTTTAAAAAATGGGATTCCCAAACTGAGCTAAAAAAATTCAAAGCAACACCTCAATCTCGTGCCGTATTTATCCCCGTGACATTATGAAAGTTTGTTCTTTTTTCAACTAGTCTGATTGGCCGTTGGCGTCCAACAATACGTCACTTTCCACGTCAGATTGATCTTGATCCAGGCGGAAAACAAATCCGTCTCTTCCCACCACCAAGGCACCAACCGCCGCCATCGTGTGATGGCCGCCACGCCCGACGAGCGGAAGCATGAGAGGCCGATGAGGCCCGCGACGTCGCCGGCGAGCGTGGTGGCGGACTTCGCCATGGGAGGCGCGGCCGCCGTGGTGGCAAAGACGGGGGCCGCGCCGGTCGAGCGCGTCAAGCTGCTGCTCCAGAACCAGGCCGAGATGCTGCGCCGCGGCACCCTCACGCGCCCCTACAGGGGCATCGCCGACGCCTTCACCCGCATCCTCCGCGAGGAGGGCCCCGCCGCGCTTTGGCGTGGCAACCAGGCCAACGTCATCCGCTACTTCCCCACCCAGGCGCGTCTGCGTTTTTTTTCCTTTTCCTTGGTATACATATACTAGTAATAGATAACATTGCTTGATGCGCCTCCATTGCGTATTTGCATTGTCTTCTCTTGCTGCCAAGCTGCTCGACTCTTAATCGAATGCTCTGCTCACAAAATTAATTAGCAATAAATGGATTATCGGTTCCTGAGTGAGCCAGAAATTCAGAATTTTTTCCTTAGAGGACTCAAACTTTCTGAACCCACATGTTTGTTACGGGCTCCATTGTTTACAATTCCTTTTTATCACAGAGAAGAGAAAGCCAAACAATGAACAATGCCTTTCTATCACAGAGAAGAGAAAAATAAACAATTCTGAAAGTGTTGTCTGGCCGGTATATTCTATCCTTTCGTCGCAAAGAATGCTGTGTGCATTAACACAGTTTCGGAAACTAATACTAGGAAAGAGAAATGGCTTGGCAATATGACCCTTTATGTGTATAAGGAGTGCTTTCTCTATATATACAATTCAGTGATTCACATCTGCACTGCACTTTTATATAACATAAATGAAAATACTCTAGGCATGTTTAAGGAGAGTGTGGGGTGCGTATTTGTAAGAGGTCTTTCCCTTTTTTTTCTTTCTCAATTCTTGATATAATGATACACGGCTCTTATTTGTGTTCAGAAAAAAATGGCCTAGTTTTAAGTCATACTTAGTTTTATTGATGACATAAAAAAAGACGAAACTTAGCATTTGCATCTGTTTGTTTTTGTGCATTTTACTACAAAGGCTTATAATTTCTGTGAGAAGATAAATCCTCCAACCCTATGCAGATCACATGGTTCAACTATATGGCAGCTATTTTTACAGCCAATTATCCGAGCTGTGTTTTCGGACAGTTAAATGGGCATGTGCTGCTGTTTCCTGTAGTTTGTCTAACTGGGCTTAATATTGCACTAGGTCAGTACCCGTGCGTTGCAACGGGAACATATAATACCATGATAACTTATATACAAAATGTGTCTTATATTGTTATAAGAAAATATTTCATAATCAATTTGTGATCCTAGCCATACATAAATTTTGTTATTTTAATTTAGTTGTTTCACTACTACATTGCAACCAACAGTATCATGCAGACTTCGATATATGTCATGATTTGCATGGTCTCATTATTGGAGAGCACGTGCCACACCTGCCGGTAGAAGTTCCGTCGTACATCGTTAGTCATCAGGCACGCACCACCATACACGCTTGCTTAAACAAAAAATGCAAGTGTGTGTTTGCGAAGAGAATTAAAAGCAGGCCGGCACAAAAGGTACCCCGACGATGGCGAGTGGTCATTGTTGTCGGTCCACCTCTGCTCACCTCCGGTGTCGAGATGACGCCACAATCCTTGATATAATAGTCGTCGAACGCGCGCGATATGGTGAGTACCGATCACTCTTGGCTGGGCTGCCAAATGAAGTGTACCCCGGGCTCATCAGCGAGGTAGTACACCTGGTCGTTGCACCACCGGATGTGCTACTCCTCTACATACATCTTGTTCGAGGACACTCACACAACAACAACAATGGTCATCATTCCAGCGCACAAGAATTCATGGTCGGTCAGTAGCGACTTACGTGACAGGTTAGGCTTCAGGTGGATGATGAGCTAGACGGCGTGATGGCGTCGTTGTAGGTTGTGATGCCCAGAACAACCCGAGAGTTGTCGACATTGGCGACGACCATGAGGTCCCCATGTTTGACGATGGACAGCGCGGTGTAGCCGCTCTGGACCACGTCCAAGCGGCGGCTGCGCCGGAGCTTGCCGTACACAGCGGCGCATGGGCCATGTAGGACTGCTTCCAGAGTTCGAACTGGCAGTCGCCAAGTTTCTTCTCATCGTCGGTGAGCGACGCCAACGCGAGCGCCTCGTGCTAGTGGTGTTTGTTCGGGGTTTCCAAGTAAGAAACATGGATTCATCTTTGACATTGGTTTATGAAAATGATTTATAAGTTAGATCCATGGAAAAATATTATGGAGAATAAATGTTACACATGCAAAAAAAAAGTATTTAAGTTGAAAACATTATTCAAACAAAAGAAATTGCATGCAAGGCTCTTCTTTAAATACTACTCCCTCAATCCAAAAATATAATTTAATAATCTCAGTGATACTTATCTACTACTACACATTGTGCAAGGGTAGCAGGTGGGCTTCGGGATAGATGTATTATATGTTTTTACTATAATAGATGTAGACATAAACACATATGTGGTGTAGTGGTAGCTACAAACACATTTATTTGAGAGGTCGCGGGTTCGAATCCCCTTGGAGCCTGTTTTTTTAATTTAATTTTAGCTAGACGTGGGATGCACGTGGGAATGGGAATAGGCTTTGTGGGAGGGGGAATGAGAAAGACACGTGATAGCCGGGAATGGAAATGTGAATGGGCTTTACAGGGAGGGGTAATGAGAAAGACATGCAGCTGGGAATGGGAATGGGCGGGAATGGCAGAACACGGAATGGGGCAGCCTACCCCTTACCGTCTTAATAGGTAGTAGAGATTATCTATATGTGTCGCAGCCTGGAGGCTGTGGTGATATAGTTGTTTGTGTCCCATGGGTGGCCATTTATATTTATGCTTTGTCAATAAATTTGGACTTGCCACTTATATGTGTTTTGCACGTAGAGTTGAGTGTGAGGTATTAAGTGTGAACTGAGGCCTCTTCTTTAATGATGCTGGGACTGGAAAATGAATCTGTGTTGTGTGTTCTCCCTTCATGACAAAAAATCAAACCTAAATGAAACTTCCATTGTGCAGGCTTTTAACTTTGCATTCAGGGGCTATTTCAAAAGCTTTTTTGGCTATGACAGGGAGAAAGACGGAAAGTGGAAGTGGTTAGCTGGAAATGTAGCCTCTGGCAGTGCTGCCGGAGCTACAACATCATTGCTGCTATACCATCTAGATTATGCAAGAACAAGGCTAGCTACTGATGCAATTGAATCACGGGGAACCAAGCGCCAGTTCAGGGGGTTGCTGGATGTTTACAAGAAGACACTTACAACCGATGGCATGTCTGGACTATACCGAGGTTTCAGTGTGTCTATTACGGGAATCTCCTTATACCGGGGTTTATATTTTGGTATCTATGATAGCATGAAGCCTCTAGTTCTAGTAGGCCCATTGGAGGTAGTGACAGTCTCGTGAAGTAGTATGACTATCACCGGAGTTTCCTGTGTAGTTCTATATGGCACCCTTAACTTCTGTTTTTGTTGCTATTCAGGGGAATTTCTTCGCCAGTTTTGTGTTGGGCTGGACAATAACTACGTTCTCTGGGGCTTGTGCCTATCCATTCGACACGGTCCGTCGTAGAATGATGTTAACTTCAGGAGAACCATTTAAATACAAGAACGGTTTCCATGCAGTAAAACTGATAGTTTCAACCGAAGGGTTCTTCACATTATTCAGAGGTGTTGGTGCAAATATTCTCTCAGGGCTGGCAGGGGCTGGAGTTCTTTCTGGGTATGATCAACTCCAACGGTTGGCAAGCCGGCATGATCAAAATTTTGAGCACAAGATGAAAGAGGCATTGAAATGATGTGCATATGGATATGAATAGATTCAGATCCTTGGTTGAAGTCCAGATCATTCAAATGGGATGCTCAAGCAAGAACTCCTGAGCCTGAAGAACTTCGCAAAAAATATTGGGATGTGTAAGGAAAAGTTTTCCTGGAGATGAATTTCACAAGGAGATGGAATCATTGCAACAAAAGATAACTCTTGTAAACAGAGAGTGCTGAATATTTATTTTAATGTGTAGATCTAATCCTTCAAGTATGAGCACATGTACATGTTGGTGTTTCTTCGATTGTTAGAGGCAATAGTATCCTACCAATGTGAAATGTAAATCCAAATCCTTCAGTAGGTCATGACCAAGCTATTTTTCTAAAAAGGGATGGACATCTTGACTCTTGAGGAAGGTTCTTCAGTTCCAGATTTGGATTTTTGCTAACATCATATGAGCATGTCATGTGCAGATGCAAATGACATTTTTGCAGGAGTGTCAGACCTTTTTTGAAGTGACAGGATTCAAGTGGATATCGTATCCATTAATCTGTGCATCACTCAAAAGAAGAGCAAAGGAGCCTCTAATCCCCATCTGTCTCTGATTCTGATCATCTCCAGGGAGCCGAGTAATTGCCACTGCGCTGGGACTGAACAACTTAAAGGAGGGAGGCTGATGAGCCGTGTGAGCTCACTCGGAGGTGCAGTCGCCATGGTGACCAAGATGGGGACCATGCCAGTGGAATGTGCCAAGCTGCTGCTCCTGAAGACCAGAACTATGATGAGATGAGGCTGGGGGCCCTCACATACTCATACAATGGCATCAACGACACATTCACTCACATCTTCCACGAGTAGGGTGCCGCTTCAACCAGGTCAATGACATCCACTACTTCCCACCCAAGTATGGTCTCCTTTCTTTTCCCTGCGTAGTGTCATTGCTTGGTTCACCTTGAATCATGATACCTTCCTGCCAACTTCTTTATGAATTTGATGCAAAGTGTTAATCGAATGCTCTGCTCATAAAATTAACTACTTCAGTTCCAAATTATAAGTCGCTCTGACTTTTTTTGGTACATAGATTTTGCTACGTATCTGGACGTATGTTATATCTAGATACAGCCATCAGTCAGCAGCATTGTTCCTCACCAACTACCTCTTAAGGATTTAAGTGCCTGACCCAAGTACATGGTTGCCACAACATCATGCATATGTACAAACAAATTTGTGTTGATTGTTGTCCCATAGTGGTTTTGTTATATGGTCTGAAAACTCTTCTTTGCAGAACAATCCCTTTCACTCAACACATTTCTTAGTGTTTCTTTCCTATGCATTTTGATAGTAATGGATCTTTTAGTAGCATGTATCATATGTTCCTGCTTCATGTCATGTTCTTTGCAGAACAATCCCTGTCACTTATGAGAAAATTCACTATTTGCCATTTGAAAGAGTGGACTGTGCAACTTTGCCATTCCACACAATGACTTCGGCACTTCGCAAAATTTCTTAAAAAGGAGCTAAATATGGATTATGGGAAAGAAATCAAGATACACATCTTCTGCATGGCAATTTTTTAATGACGTTTTTTTGGAATGGAAAATAGCCAATCATCTCGATATACCTCATAAATGTTTGTTTCCTTATGCTTTTTCTTGATGATGGATATTATAGTAATATTTAAGGTTTCCCCTGCAGTGAGGAGCTAAATACATCTAAACTTCCTTCGTACTTCTGGCTTGGATCACAGACTAATGGACCTGAATGTTGTTTCTAAGTGGTGCACAGGCACCAGGTAAATCAAAGTTTTTATGATGAATTGGTGATTGTCTTGTTTTGACAATATATTTCCCGTTTTGACCAAATTTATTCACTAGTGCACAACCGTTGTTTATTGGTTAGCTCTGCCCCCGCTGGTGTCCTTACTCGTGAGCTTTCATGAGATGATACAGATAACCTTGAGTGTTGCTTTTAGGTTGTAATCTTATCAGTGACAAAGAGTTCCTGTCATTATTTCATTCAATCATTACTTGTATGACTGTTCATACTTTTGTTATTGTTGCTGCCCTGATGGTTGAGTACCAGTACTGTTAAGTGCTTTGTGGCACAGACGTCAGTGAAACAAAATTAAGATGCATTTAAAGAGTTTAGTATTTGGGGCTTAGACCGTCTCCAGCAGCATCTTCTGTATCCGTCCTTTACAATCTTATCTAAACGATTCACTCCTTTATATTTCTTTCCTCTCCTTCAGGGTCCTCTATGCGTGTTTGGTTGCGCGCACCTGCATAGCCTGGCTTGCCGCATGCATTGACTAGCCCCCTGTGTGTGTTCAGTTGCCGGCATACAAGTGGTTAGGAGTGCATGCACAGGTGTAGCACTGTAGCTCACGCTTTGCGGGAGGCTTTTGCCTTCATCCATGAACTAGGTGAGTGCCCGTGCGTTGCGACGGGAGTAAAAAATTGTATGAAACATAGAGACGGAACGATAAATATCACTATGATATGCAAAATCAATATGGTAAACATTATCAATATCACATAAATTATTCCTAAAGAGTCAATTTAGAGTTTTGTAATGACAGATAAATGTGTCGACAACCATACACTAATCTAATCTTTTTTAGCGATATCGATAAATCGCTGTTGTATGTTTGCAGGGATGATATATCGACATGAATTGTCCTCATAACTTAATAGATCAATCACAAAATTTCTTCGAATAATCTTTGCATCCTACACATAAACACATAAGAGAACAAAACGTCAAATTTGTATTATACAATCAGAATGTATGTTTGAACATAAAACGAACGTACTACACTCAATATAATAAATTTCATTCATCTGTCATTCACTCATGTGGTCATATCTTGTAGCACGAGGTAGTTGGTATTAAGCCTATAGAATAATGTTTGTCCAACTATGTTATATACAATGATTATCATAGAAAAATTTAAACCAATGAGAAAGTGATACGAAGAAAATACCCTCTTAAGTCAATTGGAACACCCATCCAAATTGAATTAGATTCAAGCTTGGTGGATCATGTGTCGAGGTTTTTTCCTGTACGAAAGGTGGTACTAAGACTAATCAGTCGGCTGCTTGAGTCTGGAGGCTAGCTGGCGACGCCGAGATTGGCATGGCTGCCTTTCGTAAGAAAGCAAGAAATTTCTGCGCTGGTAGCCCGGTCCGCCTCTTTCGTCTTTCCCTTTCGGTGCCACCAGGATCTAACTGTAGATCATGCGTGCTTGCTTGACTGCTGATGTACTTCTGCATGCGAGTGAAAACAAGTGGCTAGTTCCAATCAAAAGTAAAATCCCCTGACCAAGGTGTAGCCTGAATTTTCAGTGCCAACCTATGTTTTTTTCCAGTAAAATATTACGTAGAAGTGATTCCATGTGCTGGCTGTTAGGTTCTCTCTTTCACAATTGTTGCCCTTGCTGGCCTGACATCTGTTCGTCCTTTCCTCTTTCTTTTTTTCTTTTTTACTTATTATAACAGTGCTGATTGTCCAAGTTCATATAGTATATATAATACTGGGAAGTAGTGGGCCAGTGATTGCACACAAACCGTTGCTGCCACATGGTGTGTGCGTGTGAGAGAAGGAGATCCACAGTTGTACAGTATGCATCCTAGAACCGGAACGAAATCCTGGCAACCTCTCATCTCTGAATCTTTTTAGCAGGTGCCACAAAGCTGATATTCAAAATCATTTCAAATAACCCTACTCTACTGCAGGCTTTAGACTTGTCGATTGATGCTAAGGTTTTCCCTCTCATTTTATTTTAAGATAGAAATGGCAAGCAGCAGCACAGATTCAACAGATACAAAAAATGATGGAAAATAACGCATTCAGAACGATTGAGATCCCTGATGATCTGCCTCTTCACAGAACAAATCAATACGAATTCGTTGTCAGGCCACAGTGCACATACTCGCAACAACTGAGAACTGGGTTTCATTTTGCAGCAGCAAAAACTGAACCTACAGCTGCGCAGTTTGAGACTCTAGACCGCTTGGAGGCCGCCATCAGCTGCACGAGCGATGGCAGGGGGCACGGCACCGGCACGTTCATCGACCTGTACAGCCTCCTCAGGCTCACGTTGAGGCCCTTCGATGATCCGACAGCGGTTGAAGAATCGCTCGCCCTTTCAGAGTACTGATGATCAGTGCTCCTCCCAGTTCCTGGTGTAACAGTGGTGCCATCCTCTGGAACATGCGCAGCTGACACCACCCCTTCAGTCGCTTCCGTACCTTCGTCAGCAGTCACCTTATGCCTGCAAACTCCCGCCGTCAAACGAGCACGAGCATTCAGGTTCTGTTCTTGCGCCCCCAGTTCAGCCCCTGCGTTCCCTCTGTCATGTTCAGTCTTTGCACCCAAATTCTGCTCTTTCTTTCCACCTTCAGTTAGATATCGTTCAGCAACTCAGATTCATCAAAGACCTTCAGTTAGATCAACTACTTCTACTCCATCATCAGATTTGATGCCGTTCAGCAGCTCAAATTCATCAGAGACCGGATTCTGCTCCCTTGTTGCACCTCAATCTCATGAAATCAACCACTGTTGCTTCTGCACCCTCCTCCAGTGCCTAGCTGATATCATCAGAGGGAGCACAAGCGCTGAACACTTCCTCGTGCCTCTCGACAGCTTCTACTGTCAGCAGCACTATTATCTTTACCGAAATGTTTTCCTTGAAGAAAGTAAAAAAACAACTGATGCACCACAAGGATACAATAGAATAAAATCTCCATAAAAATCACATGTTGATAACTGCAATACATAAATAAGTACGACTATTTTAGTATGAAAGTAAAAATTGGCCAATTTCGTAGTTAAAATAAAAGGGATAGAAACTTTACCAAATACGAGTCTAGCTCACTCTTCACCATCCAGATCGTCATCATCAGCAACAAAAACAAAACACGTTTCCATGTCAATTGAATGGACTCTAGGGATAGCCTTGTCCTTAGTGACAGTATCGATAGTGTTGCGTGAGCTCCTTTTGAGAGACTCATTTGTAGCCTGTGCTCCATTTCCATTTCACCATATTGTTGTGTCATTTCCTTGAACCAACAGTGCTAGAACCTAGAGTTTTTAAAAGAAACCGATGAAAGGGAGACAAATTTCAGTTACAGTGCAACGCATAATCCAAAAAAGCCAGTCACATGAAACCATTCTGTTACTTAACACATAATCCACCTTTTTTGTAAAATTAAAGGTTGCAAGAAGTGAATAATGGACTGTGGCAATATGACAAAACAACAGATCATAATTTATTAAAACCATTCTGTTACTTAACATTATAGGACTACATGAGTGATTGATACTGCCTAAGATATGACAAGCATGTAAAGGAAAAAGTCTATCTTGGATTCCTTCTTTCTAGCATCGGTTGGAAATTATAATAACAATAATACAAATGGTGAAGCAATTCCATGCGCCTGTCATTGGATACTTTCACAACTGGTTAGTAATTCTTTGGTCAGGTGCACATACTCTCCAATATTTTTAGGTGTCTGCTTCCATTAGTGGAAAGTGTGTCTTGCACTTTATTGATCTACAAAATAACATTAAAAGAAGCAAACTTCAGTCATATGCATCATAAATGAGTATGATATGTACCAATTCTGGGAGTGGGCAAATACACACTTGAACATGGAGAAAATAGAACTTGAACATGGAGAAAATAGGCTCAAGCAAGCACTGAACAACAAGCAAACTGAACATAAGCATGTACGTACCTTGATAAATCAGCGCCAAACTGAGAAAATTTTGCTCCCTCGGCACCTCCCTCAGTTTGTAAAATCAACTATACTGTAAACATGAGATGGAAAATAGAGTTGCAAAGAAGATGTAGTTGCTGCCTTGATTAAAAATGCAAATACAGTTTTGCGCCAAAAAATTGCAAAGACTTAAAAGGTTATGGTTACGCCTTGAAATCTTCAGGTTAGCTGTTTCCAATTAATGTGAAATATGTCTGTTCAAACTGAAAGATATATAAAACAGTTCAACCTGATAGCAGCACTCAACGAGAGCACATTTGGTATACTCACTATGCAATTCATCAGTCCGACTTAAATAGTGGAAGACGATTAGTCCTAGAATGCGAACAATAAACTTTCAAAATTTCCCTAATGTACCAAAATATTTAGATTTCTAGGCAAGGACAACATCATAGATTTATCATCAAAAAAATAACATTTCTGTGATTTTAACAATTTCAATCATATGGAATCAGAGCAAATACATTAAACTACTACTTATGTGCTACAATGATAAGTGATTCAGTATCAGTAGAAAAGGAAACAAGAACATTCAGTATAGAAACAAGAACATTCAGTAGAAAAGGAAACCGAACCGTCTCAGAATATTCAGTATCTACTTGCTGATTGGTACTGATTTTTGGAAATGAAGTGCTCCTTACTAACCAAATCACACAACTGGTCAATCTTGCTGATTGGTAATACTTCTGTACTTGCTGATTGGTAATCAAACTGAAGTACATACCTGGGCTCATCAGGAGTGTCTTTACGTTCAAGTTGACTTACAAACAATTTCTTCATAGCCTTTTTTCGGCGATGATCGAGCTCTAACAGATCGAACGCTCTGGTATATAAGTATACAATGTCAATGGAGTAAAATGAATTAACTTAAGGCTGATTTGATAAGCTATACTAACCTTTTCTTGGTCGTGCATTGCTGTATGTCAGGGCCGACTTTAGGCGTATCTACACTGATTAATGAGGCTACATGCTTGGCTGCATTGTGTCCGTGTTCTGCAATATTATTCTGTAGTTGTAATAACCACAACAGCAGAATCCGCACTATTGAAGAAGGTATATTAGGTGAGCGACAATAAGTTGTTTTAAAATTATATCAATGCTTGTCACGAGGATTTTATAACTTAAAGGCTTGAGCTACAATGCTACTCATAAAGTCATAATACTGAATATTATTACCACCGAACTGAAGAAGACAGCGAGCCCACAAGTCTAGGTAGCGAATTTAAAAGTGCCTCCTACAATGCCAAAGCCCAGATGTCAGATAGGCACTCTACTATATCAAATCCCTTTAAGCAAATTACTTAACTATTCAATTTGGAAGAACGCAAGGGGATGTCTTCAAAAGCAAAATTAACCTTTGAAAAACAAGGGCAAGTCGTATCAACAATCTACACTTTCTTCTCATTTAGTGTGTACCTCCTCCACAACAGCTCCAAATGCAGGCAACACAACAACATCACCTTATTCGATGACATTCAAAAGAAAAGTAAAGGCGTAAGTAGCAAGACAAAAATAATCAAGGCAGGATATGAATATGCTACCAAAGTCATACATAAGTCTAATATCCAGATTTTAATATGTCATTCGTTCATATAGCCATTCTTTACTGTTACCATGATATAATAAATTATGTGGCTTTCATAAACTAACCATTTCAAACATCCAAAAAGGGGAGCAGTAGGAGGCTTAACCATCCCCCTTCCTTAATTCCATAAGTTGTGGTGAGAATTCCAATGCCACACAACGTGTTGAACCGTGGAGATTCGACCAGAGGAGAAGTTCAAAACAAAAAATCAGCATCCAACATCGTGACCTAACTAATTGCTATGCAAGTAATTCAGAGTTTCAGACCAATTTAGATATTCAGCCTGTGTGAGATGGCGGTGGCTGGTAGTGTTTTTTGATCTTTCTCAGCCAAGAGCCACCAGCCAGATCAGTGCTGAAAGCAGCAACAGCAAGGAACAATAGTAGCTGCGAGCAAGGCCAGGTGAGGAATGCGGCAGAGAGCATGGCGGAGCAGGAGGAGCGGTGCAGTGCAGGTACTAACCTCATCAGAGACAGAGACACTGGGAGCTCAGCAGCACTCGAGCGGCTCGGTCGTCTTCCTCCATCTCCATTCCCGTCCCGATTCTATTCTCCCCATCAAGAAAATGGCATCTATAAAAGATAGCGTAGGAGCTCCTGAAAATCACTCAATTCTCCACTTGCTCTAGGCAGCGCCTTGAAATCACTGAACTCCCCATCAAGAAAATGGCATCTATATGTGTAGAGAAGCTGGTCTTCCAATTCTGTTCTGACCTATCTCGTAGTTAGTGTTAAACGCCATACTCAACCATAAGCATAATACAAAGAGCATAATTGAATCATTAACCTTAATCCCTGGTAGCCCACGCAGACCCAATGAACAAAATCTTGGCACAAAGAAAGGGGCAAAGTTACACAAAAACACACAGGAACATTAGGGCCAAAACTGATGTGTTTGTCAAGCATGATATGGCAGATGTGTAAAGCAAGGGAAGGAGAAAACTTATAAGCATAAACCATACGCATGTATGGATCCTCACATATCAAGCCATGGCAGTGGAGGAACGACATGAAAACTTTAATAACAAAATATTACCTGCTCTAGCGATTGCCAACATCATCATATACCCTATTCAATAGGGTGAAAACAATATCGCTACCCTCAAAATTTAATGGCATTAGACTATGACAATATGCAAAATCCAGTGACCGTAAGAACTGATACCCGAATCATCCCAATCAAACCCTAATAATTCTCATGGCACAAAAACCATCCCAATCAAGTTCTGAAACTCATGACACAAAGAAAGTCTACTGCTACAGTATTGATGAACAGGTACTTGGAAGTTTTGACCTGTGCTACTGTCTACTGAAGTATCAACAGCCCTGTTCTCGGCCAGCTCACATTTGTTACCAACAAGAAGCCTGCGTACGCTGTCGTTAGCGTATCGGTCGATCTCGTCAAGCCACTGCTTCACGTTTTTGAAGCTCTCCATGTCCGTGATGTCATACTGGAGGGGTGGGGCAACCAAGGTGTGCTCGCTGAAATGCAGGTATGTAATTTTAGGAAATGTATTTCGCAGGCTGAGTGATTTGCTTACAATTATCCCGTGAGCTCCTCGGTAGTAGCTGCTCGTGATGGTCCTGAACCGCTCCTGCCCTGCTGTGTCCCACTGTTGAAGCATGCAGCATCAGCCATCAGGTGCAACTAATAATATCTGACCGGATTGCATATTACAGTTGATGCTTTGAATATATAAAAAACAAATAAAAAGAAGATCAGGAGCCAAACATAGCCACTTACAAGTGTTGATGGAAAACTAATAATATTACTTGTACAAGCGTTGAGGAGGCCACTTACAATCTGCAGCTTTACGGTCTTGCCCTCCACCTCGACCGTGCGGATTTTCTGCGCAAACATAGCAAGGAAACTGGGATGGTCAGTAGTAGATCGAAGAACACCAAGAACGCGTGCAACATTCCAAGAGGCACCAACTCACAAAGTCGACCATCATCCAACCGATGGAACTGTATGAAGAGGTTCTTACCACCATGGACTTCTCTGTTGGCTGGAGATGGAGCAGGAGCAGAAGCGGGAGCGATGGAGGCGCCGACGACGCCCGGGCGCAGGCGGCCAGCGCGCTGGCTGGAGATTAGCTAAGCTCCTCGCGGCCCGTGACCTCGTCGTTGTGGAGCAGGCGTTGGAGGCGGACTCGCTCCTTCCCGGTCGACGAGGTCCTCGCCGTCGCTGACTTCCTCCTCGCATCCCAGTCCATGGGCCCACATCCACCACTGCTATGGCGATGGAGACCCCACCGGCCCGCAGCCTCCCATGTGTGGCCACCAGCGCGACGAGTGAGCCTGCCTACCTACCTCCGGGGACGAAACGGTAGCGCTGCAGGAGGGTCCTCTCAACTCTCGGTGGTGCCCAGTGCAGTGGATAGCTGCTGGGACGCCTTGCGGTAGACGCACGCGTGGAGGTTGTCGAGCGCGTCTCGCAGGACGTCGATGATGGCACCAGGTCGAGGCAGTGGAGCAGGCACCGAGAAGGGGGCAAGGGCGTCGTCTCCGGTGGGTGCCATGGTCCCCCACCGCGGATCCGGTGGATCCTGCGGTGCCATGGATGACCCCCGCTGGTGACGCTGCGGCAGACCGAGAGGAAGCGTGCCGAAGCTAGCCGATCCAGAGCTGGGCGTGGATGATGGAGCCGGTCGGGCGTGTGCATCGACGACGCGAACACAGGGGGAGGGAGGGAGGAGTGTAGTGGGGGAGCAGAGCTGGAGAAGAAGGGCACCTCGTGTTGGCCATCGAGGTGTCCTCCCGGAGAGAGGGAGACGGGATGGGCGACGACGGCGTTCGGGTCAGCTCTGGAGAGGATGCAGGAGCGACGCAACATGCCCCTTCGAGGTCATCGTGCGGCACCGTGGTGAGGGCCGGGGTAGAGGAGCCCGCGAGGCTGGAGGAGACCTACATAGGATGCCAGAGCCGTGCAGATGGCGGCGTGGGGGAGACGCGGCGAGGTCGGAGCTGGTGCTTGCGCGGGGCCAGGGCGTCGGCGGCGGGATCGGAGCGGGGCAGTTAGGTGAGAGAGGGGCGTGGGGAGGAGGGATGGATCGGGGCCTCGGGGGAGCCGGTCCTCGCGCGAGGCGTGGGCGTGTTTCGGCGTTGGTTGCTGCAGGTTGCATCCGACGGACGATCAAACAGAGTCATGGATGGACGGTTGAGATCATTAGAAGGCAGAACGAGAAAAGGCAGGCTACCTTTAGAGTCTTAATAAGTAGTATAGATATAGATATGCATCAAAGCTGTGTATTTGTTGGGCCAGGCTCCCGTGAGCCCGGCTGCACATATGCCAGCATCAAAACACATGGTATATATCGTCTTCTATACATAAATACTTATATTAGAGATATATCTTACTTTTAATTTTGTAGCTACTTATTTGTCATATTCTTAATTGTTTTGAACATATTTTAGATTTACTAAATTTATTGTTAAAGTATTAAAAAGAATAGAGATGAGAGAGAATATATATATATAGGGAAGAGGTAATGGAAGCCCTGGGCTTCCGTTAGTGGGGGAAGCCTCAGCCAGGACGTCAGCCAGGTTGCGGTCGGCCCAGTGTACGCGTGCTTGCGTCAGCCATGCAGATGATAGCCACGAATCCCGGGTGATACGCGTCATGCGATATACGCACGCATAAATATATGTAGTAATGTGCATAAATCATGCATAAAAGGAATCTTTTGTACCTCGACTCACGAGAACGAATATTACCATGTGCACACCGTTTACGACTGCATAACGATGTGTAACATGATAGCATAAACCATGCATTATATAAATCTTGACCGGTTTGATATAAGGAAAGACGTGCGGCATAATCGCGTAAATAAAGGGACAGTTACGGTTTGAGGAGCATTAGTAGAAGGAAATAAATTTTAATTTACAGCCGCAGTTCGCGGGTTCTGCTCGGACGGATTCCAACGTAAAACGTGAGCTAAAACAGCGTAAATGAGTACGAAATTTAGCGTAAATCATATATCTGTTTTGCAACAGCAAACGAAGCTCAAAATTACGGCGTGAAAATCGTGTGCACCCAATCGTGCGCGGGTTCTGGCTAGGGCAGATTCCGGCGTAAACCGTGAGCTAAAATAGTGTGAATGGATATGAAATTTAGCGTCAATCCTATATCTGTTTTGTACGGCGTGAAAATCGCGTGGAGCCGATCGTGCTAGGGTTCTGGCTCGGGTGGATTTAATCATAAAACGTGAATCGAAATAACGTAAATGAATACAAAATTTACATAAATTATAGACCTGTTTCGTAACAGCGAATGGGGTCCAAAAATTACGGCGTGAAAATTGATCACGTTCGTTCGTGCACGGATTTTGGCTTGGTCAAATTTCAGCGTAAAACGTGAACCAAAACATCGTAAATGGGTACAAATTTTATCGTACATCATCAATCTATTTCGTAACGACGAATGTGGCCTAAATTACGACGTGAAAATCGCGCTCCGATCGTGCTCGGGTTCTAGGTCAGGTGGATTTAAGCGTAAAACGTGATCCGAAACAGCGTAAATGGATACGAATTTTAGCGTAAATCAATGATCTGTTTTGTAACGACGAATGTGGCACTTGCTTTTTAGTGGAAGCGTAAAATGCAATAAGAGCTATCATAAAATTTTGTTTTAAAATTTTCGTCGCCGATCGTGCTAGGGTTCTGGCCGATTGTACTACCATTTGCTTCCATCGACTGTTCCGTTCATCTGCTCCCCGATGATCAGAGCTTCATGACCCAGCTGTTCCGTTCTGCTCCTTGATCTGCATAATCCTCCGATGGCAATTAGAGTGCTGTCCGATCTGGAAGCTAGGAGACGTCGTCGGCCGGTACTCAGGCACCAGCCTATGCGACCTGTAGCGTAGCCCGCACGCGTTGCACAGGGTTCTTCGCCCGTCCGGTGGCTGCACGTCCTCTGGACTTGCCTGTTCCGCGGGCGTGGCACGGGATGGCGCCAACGGTACTCCCCCCGACGGAGGAGCGAGAGCGACAAGCAAGGCGGCGCTCTGGTTATTGCCACCGTTCCCACCGTCGGGCATGGCTAGAGGAGGAGCGACTGCCTGCAAGGCGTGGAATGGGAAATCGATCTCGGATGGCGTCGTTGTAGATGATGACGGGCTATTGCTCGGACCTGAAGGCGCGTCGACCAGCCCAGACGTCGCTGTCGCTCGTTCCTGGTGGAGCGCCACCGTCGGTCGCCTGCCTCAGTGCGGCACCGTTGCTGGCCCCCAGGATCACCGGCGCTCGCACACCTGAGGGAACCACCGCCGCCGCTAAAACCTAATCCCTGGTGGCGTATGGGTGTTTTTATAGTGGCGGCGCGGGGATCGTGGGTCCTATGCACGTAATATGGGGGACGAAATCTACGCGATAGCTCATATATTTGCATAAATTGTTACACACATTAGCATAACTTGTATTATAATTTGTCGTAAGCAGTTAGGTATAATAAGCCAAAAAGGGTCTGGTGCGGTCTGCGCACCTGGTCGGTACGTGGTTGGGGCTTCCTATAGTTAAACAGAGCCCAGGGCTCTAAATACTATAACTATATATATATTATATATATAAATATACTGTTTATATATATATACTGTTTTTATATATTGCATTCAATATAGAGAATGCACCCAGGCCGAACCTACGCGCCAGGTCCGACTCAACCGCCTCACCCAGGCCGTCTTCGTCCCTCCCGCACGCTCCCAACAGAACATCTTCACTTCCCCGCCCCCGCCCCTCTTTCTCCGTGAACGGCTCCTCCGCGAACGGCTCAACCTCTTCACATAAGTTGCAATCACACCAGACCAGCAGTTGCAATTACACTAGACAGCAGTTGCAATCATTGTTTTGTTTAACAGATTTTTGGACATAGTTATATAGAAGTTGCAATCACACCAGACCAGCAGTTGCAATTACACCAAACAACAGTTGCAATCATTGTTTTGTTTAACAAATTTTTGGACGTAGTTATATAGAAGTTGCAATCACACTAGACCAGCAGTTGTAATTACACCAGACAGCAGTTGCAATCATTGTTTGTTTAACAGATTTTTGGACATAGTTATATAGAAGTTGCAATCACACCAGACCAGCAGTTGCAATTACACCAGACAGCAGTTGCAATCATTATTTGTTTAATAGATTTTTGGACATAGTTATATAGAAGTTGCAATCGCACCAGACCAGCAGTTGCAATTACACCAGACCAGCATTTGCAATCATTGTTTGTTTAACATATTTTTGGACATAGTTATATAGAAGTTGCAATCATACCAGACCAACAGTTGCAATTACACCATACCAGCAGTTGCAATCATATTTTTTTACAAAATTTCCCAGAGTTATTCAGTACTTGCAATCACATCAGAGCAACTCAGCAGTTGCATCCACACTACACCAGCAGTTGCAATTACAACACACCATCGGTTGCAATCATTTTGTTTACATTTTTTAACAGATATTTGAGTAGAATTATACAACAGTTGCAATCACACCTAATGCGGGCTTGCAATCACACCTAATGCAGGGGACAGGGAGGCACGCTGACAGAGAGGCGCGCGGCGACACGTGGACAGGGAGGCGCGCGATGGCGCGGGGACAGGGAGGCGCTTGGCGGCGGTGGGGGAGAGGGTGACGTGGGGACAGGGAGGCGCGCGTACAGGAGGGGCGAGGGCGTGCTCGGGGTGTTATTGCATCTGGGTGCATTCAATATAGAGAATGCACCCAGGTGCATTTTAGTGCCGCCGTATATATATATATATATATATATATATATATATATATATATATATATATAGTTTATCTATTAAGAGCCCTGGGCTCTATATAACTGTAGAGAGCCCCAGCCCACGTCCGATTACTTTTTACGCAAGCGAACGGATTTAGCGTAAACGGAAACCCATTTTAGCGTAAACAGAGTAACAACCGCGAGCCCTACATGTTTACGCTATTCCATTATTCCGTTTATACATAATAGTGATTTAGCATAATTACTCCAGCCGACCCACGTTCTAGAAATAAAGGAATGGGCCCACTACCCCACTTCCCAAGCGGTCAAACACTTCTATACCCTAACCCCCACGCGGTCAACCATCCTGGCCGACTCGCCGCGTTTCTTCAGCGGTCGCCTAGGCGATTCTTGTTCATCCGCTGCCGCCAGCCCATTTCGCCGTCCTCCACCGCCGCACGCCCTCAACATTAATCGCCGCCGCCGTTGACAGCATCGTTGAGCCGCTGCCGTTGTCAATCTTGCGCGCCTCGCGTCACATTGGCTCACGCCCGCGGTCGCTATGTCGTCCGGATTCCAAGGTGCTCGAGTTGATTTTTTAATTTTATGCTTTTCAATGCAACTTCCTAATCTCCTTCCCCACTCCGGCAGTGTGAATCGCCTTCATTTGTCTCCGCGCGAACTCAACCCTAATCGGCGCCATCGTTGACAATGTCGTCGAGCCGGCCGCTGCTGTAAATCCTCCGCCACCGCGTCCTATAGGTATTTCACATGCCCACCAACGGTCTTCATTGATCTTACTGTTCTTGTACGATTATGGTTCAGTTATTTATCATAGAGGCTTTAGGTTTGATAAAGGTTCACGGACCTGTTCTTTTAGACTCATTGTATGCTCAAATGGTGTGGGTGAAGATATATGCAATGATGTGAATTATACATACCTTTATGAAGTAGGGGTTGATATTTTGATGTGGAAACAAGTGTGTTGCTCATGACTTCGTGCTACTATATATTATTCAAATAAATTGTAATTCATTTCACTTTTTATATACTTACTGGATCATATTTTTCTCATAAATATGGTCATTAATCATGTCCAAATTAATCACTCAACAATCATAAACCACTACTTCATAACATTAGTAAACTAATAGGCACTGCCTACATTTATCTTTTGTGCTGCAGTTATATGAACATATATGTTCAACTTCCAAAATGGAACTAAATCGACCATAAACCACAGAGAAAGAGAGAAACCTGCCATCTATCCACAGAGAAAGAAAAGGCAGGGATGAGAATGGCGTGTTTGCCCTCTTTAGTGGCTCTGAACAACAAGATACAATTCCTTTTTTATCCTCTATTCTGCATTTTTTTCAACACAGAGGCGGTTCTAGCAAACCAAACTAATCACTCAACAATCATAAACCGATCTTAGCACATAGTTAACAGCCACAAATCAAACCAATCCAAACTAGCTGAAAGCAAATGATTAGCTCGGGGTGACTTGGCCATATGTGCTTACGGCGCTGCGAATTTTTGCGAACACCTGTTTTTTGCTCACATAGGTCTTGCTGACAGAATCATTTACAAAAACTACCGAGTTTTTTTTCTATTATAACACTTGTTTTAACAGGTTTCTCCCTTATAGTATTTTTAATGTGACCTTCTCTATAGTAGTATTTACAAGTGTTATTACTCTTTAAAATAGTATTCTCACCTCTTTTTATTATTTCATTTTCCTTTATTTTTCCCTTCTCCTAAACTTACTATATTGCCCCCAATCCCCATCACATCTGTTCTTTCGTTTCTTGATAGCATTCGGCGCCGCCAAATTTTTTAATGTCTCTACCGTAATAGTGTGTAGCTTAATTGTCAATTCCCATCTGTACGTTCGTTTCTTCACTTCACCGTGTGGATAGTATATGCCAGCATCAAGAGCAGATCCCTCCAATACATTGAATTCACAATAGTTAGTCACGTTTTAATTTCAATATTTCACCTCCATAAACTGATATATTTTCAGTATTGAGAATTAGAAACAAATATACTACTTGATGGATCAATCCAACATCTGCAACATTCTTTTATGCACAAATGTACTACATGGTTTAAAAACTATCACAGATTTACACTTTTCAGGAATGCAAAAACTATTTTATTTCCTGTCAAGAAACGAACGAACAGATGTGATGGGGACCAAGGGCAATACACTCAGTTTATAAGAAGGGGAAAAATAAAGGAAAAAAGAAATAATATTTGAACATCTGTTTGCATGTTTATTCAGTCATATATACATATTTATGTTGATGCTTATTAACTACTAATATTGCATAAATATACATTTTCTTGAGTAAATATTGTTTCTATTATCAGTCTGTTGGTTTGCATATATGTATATGGCAATTTTTATAAGGCAATGATATAATTTTTTTGATGTTTGACTGTGTTGACATTTATTTCGTTAGGGTCATAAAACACAATTAATGACATTTTTCAGTTAGTTCGTATAATCATTGGTGTATATGTTGTTCTAACTCAATGAAGCGTATATGTTTTACATTGTTCTTTTGCAGTCTGCTGTTTCAATAATGCGGAAGGTTGATCGACCCCCAACCAATCCGAAGCGTTTAATCATTGAGTCAAGTCAAGAATGTTTCAGTGTTGACATTCCACGCTCGACTGACATGGCAGACCCTACAAATACGCTGTCTGATGGTGATCCTTCGCAGCATAGAAAGACGGGCGTTGCAGCTGCTGCTAAAAACATTGCTATGTCTAATGTGGACGATGATGATGACTTTGAGCCACCCAAAAAAAAGTGCAATATCTCAATGGATGCCCCAAATAAGACGCAGGTGAGTTTACAACATTGCAGAAATTAATCGTTTCCAATATTTTAATCATGTATCTAATCTCAATACATATCTTATGTGCTGAAATTTATACCTTTCTACATTACCTTAGCTCATTAATACAAAACAGTCATAGTACAAGGAACTTTGTATAAATAAGAAAGCATAAATTGTGATATTTAAGTATTCACATATTTATCCATCTATCTACCTTTTCATTTCAGAAGCTCAACATCAGATGCAACCCAGGAGATGTTCTTGCGTCCATTCAGATATTGAATGAAAGGCAACGTCAAGCTATAGTCAGAAAAGGATTTTCTAGTATTCTTGACATGACAATTGATGCAATTGGATGTCGAACACTTCTCTGTTGGCTCATGCAGAAGCTAGACCCCAGGGACATGACTCTTCGTATTGGTCCAGACAAAGAACTCAAAATCACCAAGCAGACTGTCCATCAGATATTGGGTCTTCCAAATTTGGGCGGTGGAAAGCCCCTTAATATTAATGAAGCGATAGCTGCGGCAACACTTCGGGCCTCATTGAATATTAGCAAGGATGAGTTTGTTATTTCAAAGCTCCAAGACAGATTGAGGCTAGGCCAGGATGATGATCTTTCTATCAGATGTTTTTTTCTCATTCTCTTCAACCGGCTGCTATTCCCAACAGCTAGCTGGTCTATTTCTTTCAATGAGGTTGTACTTACAGAAGAAATGGAGCGATTCCCTCAAATTGATTGGTGCCATCTAATTTTTAGTGACTTATGTGAGGCTGCCCAGAGATGGCACAACAGGAGCATTAACAATGTGTCGGCGACGATATATGGCTGTTCCATCATTGTTCTTGTAAGTTTCAAAATTAAGTTGTCAAATATTTTATTAGATTATTCATTTGCAATTTGAAAATACATAGACATATTATGTGTTTACGTTCATTTGTATATGACTCTCATGAAATATTTATATTATGTAGCTGTATTATTTGGATCATTTGCATCATGCTGCTGCTCCAAACAACAAAAATGGCACTCCACGCATAAAGTATTTTAATAAGAATATTATAAGGGCGTTGTCAATGGCCGATAAGCGGAAGCCTCGCCAGGGTGGTGAACCATTTGGTGTTTGCCCTGTGAGTCTTCATTTCTTCTATCATATTTTTCCTGTTCTCTATAACAATGTTATTTACAACTAGTTACATAATTATTAATTTTGATTCTGTTTCATCAGTTTCGTAGCCTATTAGTTAGCTTGTACCATTGAACCCAAAATGTGCATTATGTCTTTACACTCAAACCTGACATAGTACAAGTTATAAAACATTAAGTAGCCCTTTCTGAAAAAAAAACTCTATGGTTGGGTTACCAAGTTGATCCAAAGTAATAATTTTTGGGAGCACCATTTATGATTAACTTTGTCTTAGATATTATATAATTACCCTCTAGTAGACTAGTACTACTGCATGGATTTGCTTGACTCATCTTACTGGCTGTTATTGCGCATTCTTGCATTTTCTTTGTAAAGTAAATATTCTGATCAAACTCGAGCCAGGCATTGATCATGACCCCAGGCAGATGAAATTGTGCGCCTGGGAGCACTGCCTGTGCCTGGCAGGTTTCCTAGGGATCCCAAGCAAACAGCCACTGAAAGTATATATTCATGTCGAAATGTTTTCTTGCGTTCACTATAATATTTCTGGCAGGTTTCCTAGGGATCCCAAGCAAACAACCACTGAAAGTATATATTCATGTAGAAATGTTTGCTTGCGTTTACTATAATATGGCTCCCTATCAAATCTATATTACATTTAGAATGTCCTGATAAATAAGAGGTGTCAGGATTGCTATCCTTGTATATGGAAGCTGAAACTTGCAGTATGCATGGCTGGATGGTTTGAAATATAGTTTGTGGTCTTCTTTTCTTTCTTAGTTGGAATACACATCTTGATTTTAGTAGTCATATAACGATATCAATTCATGCCATGCGTCAATCCATATACATAATTATTAATTTTGATCCTGCTTCATCAGTTTCGTAGTAGCAGTGAGACATGTTACGTCTCAAAATCACCAACTACTTGCCAGATTGAGGTTAGGTCATATACCCACTATGATCTTTGTTTGTCTGTTGCTTTACCATACTTATCATATCATTATTATCTTTTTTTTACTTCAGTTTCCTATGAGGCCAGAAACTTTTGATGTAGACCCAAATCAACATGATCGACTTCCCAATATAATCATCCAACTCCCTCTTATGCAAGACTTGATGGCAAATAAGATTCAGATGCTTCCTGTACATCAACGCCAGAAGTTCCAAGCTACGTTGATTGATTATGACTTAGAGGTTGGCAAAATATTTGCCTCTATCAAGCAATGTTTGAATACTATTGGTACAAAGCAGTCCAATCTAGCTGCTACATTTGGAGAATTGATTGATGAGGTTCTTCGGGCCGATGAATCTGTTACACCAAATACTGTTAGTATTTAAGCTTTACTTATATATATTTTCTATCTTGATATCTTGCATTTCATGTTTACATATTCTGATTAACGTACACTTCATATTTTTTGTGCAGCAAGGTCAGACAGTGGTAGGTGGCACAGTTGAAAATGATTCTGGACCAGTATTTGACAAGACTCCTATTGGGAGTGTTTCTGCACCAGGTCTCTTCTTATCTGAATTAGAATGTGCTCGCGCTCTTCGGGCATACTTGTGTTCTAGGTTCATTGAATTGGACAGGTACATAATTTTCAATTTCTTTGACTTGGCATATTTTTAATTCTTTTTAATTCTGATTGAACAACATCATGGCAATGGTATTGATACTATTAAGTTTTATTCAATCTTTGCACCCAAATATTTAGCATTGAATAGAAGCGAAAGCAAAATAGCTATACACATGACTGAACTTTGAGTTGTAGCTTCTATAGATCATTGCATTGAGCATCCACTTTCCTTCTGTCAGCTCCAACAGCAGGCTGTGCCAGACATTCCAAAGTCAAAAACAGCAAGTTTACATAAAAGAGAAAAACAGAAAATTGAAATACTAGAATTCCCATTATTATGGCTGAGAGAGGGTGGTCAAGTTGCATATTATGTAATTTTGTATCTCATTATTCCCATATAGTACCTTCAATTCAATGGTCAAGTTTCATATAAATTATGTAATTTTATATCTCATTTATACAAATAACATTTGTTTCTATTTGTTGTATGCTCAATCTTTTCTTATGTAGAAATATAATTGACTTTGGTGAACATCGCGCCAATTGTTGTGACATACAACAATCTTTTGCTGATGGCGCATGTCTCGACAACGTGTTTATGCAATGTTTCATTGAGTGTGTCCGCGATGACTGGTCTAAACATATTCCTCCACTCAATGCTCACCAGTCATTCTAGATGTTAATGTTGGGGTTTGACTTCTACATTTATACCTCTTTTTTAAATGCATATCTTTAATGGAAATTACATAATACTTCTCTATCCTATTAGGCTATATTGAACTTTGAGGAGCAGGAGCAACATAGTAAGTCTCCTCGTCCATTTGACCCTTCAGTTTTGGAGAGTTACCTATTGAAGACACTGCCTTCTTTCAAGCAGCTGGATGACTACAAATCAGTTAATTTTTGTTCCTTCACCCTCCACACTCTCACCTCATTTTGCTGCATTTAAATTTTAATCCAATCATCCATATCAACCTTAGTGTATTAAACATTTGTTATTTCCATTTTGTGTGCATGTAGATAATGGTACCCATGCTACGATCTGGACATTGGACATTGTATGTTGTTAATCTTCAGATTGGACGCATACATGTGTTAGATTCCAACCCTTATGGACCAGAGATGGGTGGGACTATCTGGAAAAATTACCATTGTATACCTATGGATTTGGGTGATAGGAAGGTTTCATGGGCCAGGTTAATGATGAGTAGGCTCAATCTAGCTATTCAAAATGCTCGACCAAGATCAGCTCTCCCTACTTTTTTTGAAGTACCCTATTGAACTCATGAATAACTGCCCAACAATGAAATTGGGGTCTAATGATTGTGGATTCTTTGTCATGAGATATATGCAGAACTACGACTACATGGTTGGAGCTATGAATGCAGTCATTGATCCGGTACATAATACATAGATAGTTTTTTTGTTGTTATGACATAATGTATGTACAGTTATGTCTAACTCACCTTTCCTTATATTTGTTTGCAGGATTATTCAGAGGACATTCGCTCTCTTGTACTGCATTACTTAATATTCCATCGACTAAATAGAAACAGCTTCATGGTCTCCCATCTGGACAGATTCAAGTTCTCTCAGTAGTAGCCTAGTATAGTTTACTATCTTAATATTAGTATGAACATCATGGTCTGATGACTTTTGTTGGCTTCAAGTTATCTCAGTTTTAGCTTAGTTTAGGGTAGTGTCACTGAATGGTGTTCATGTAAATATTGGTCTGTTGGCTTATGTTAGGATTCAGATAATACTTATGTCCATATGCAGCTCTTAGCAAACTCTTATATACATCGTACCAGATATGTTTTAGATGGTTATATTTATATATGATAGTTCTGCACTTTATCATTTGTCTTATGGTTTTTATATCTTATTCAGTGATGTTCTTCATTTATATGCTTTCTTTCTAAGTTCATTTATTCAGTCTTTTCAGTTATTCTCTGGATTGATTATTCAAAAACCTGATACTGTTTATGCATATTACTGAATATGTTTATGTTTTTTTGTTTACTTTTTTACTTTATGCGCCTGTTTATCCAGCTTCATTGTGCTGCTTATCTTTGATCAGTTCTGTTCAATATTTTCAATAATTCCTTGTATTGACTATGCAAAAAATCCGACAATGTTTACGTATATAAATGAACAGGTTTACCTTGTTTTATGTACTTATTTACTAAATGCGCCTATCTTTGTTTATCCAGTGTTAATGTGCTGCCTATATTTGTTCAGTTATGCATAAATCTGATGCTGTTTATGCATATAACTGAACATGTTTACGATTATTCATTTAGTATTTTTGTTTGGCGCCAGCCCCTACATATTGATTTCATTTCGCCGGATATTTGATTCTTTCAACATTAATACTGTACGAGATGCAGTGAATATATGATTATATAGCCAAACAAACCCATCAGTAGCATAGCTCATAACAAATAATTACGTCGCATTAATAGATATAATCCATACAGTGAGCTTTTAACGTAAATATTCATAATCATCAAATAGTATCATGATCATAACATTTCAATATCATCCATTATTTATGTATAAATGTTTTACAATTCTGCCAAATTATCGTCATCCGAACCTTGTTCTTCAGAATCAGTATGTTTATGTTTTTTTGATGTGGATGTCTCATTCCACTGTGGGGCCATTGTTGAATTTTTGTTTCTAGACCCAGGTGGTCGTCCTCTTTTTCTATCGGCAAGGCTAGCCAATTTAACCCTATTTTCCTCTACAGACAAGCAGGTTCGACTGTTGTGTCCATCAGCAATGCCACATTTTTGGCACTTTCGAGTCTTCTTCTTTTCTCCTTTCGCACCCAGTTTTAGAACTCTTTGTTCACTAGTTTTTATTGTCCTTCCCTTTGGCCTTGCATTAATTGGACGCAATAAGCTTATGCCATCTACATCATATTCCAGTCTCTACATGCCATACAAAGAAGTATTTATAGGTACATATGTTATGATGCCAAATTATAAATAGTTACTACCATTAAATATACATAATATCTGCAATTTAATAAATTTAGATTTCATACCTTTCTAACATCCCCATATTGTGTTCCTTCACAATCATCATTTCCAACAAGCGTCATTTGCAGTTCAGATTGATGATGTGCATCAATATTTAAGCCTCCATCCTACTCATTAGTGCATTATAGTCAATATTACAAATAATGTATAAATCATCCCATTTGTTTGCACTATACATAAATTACATTGTTTTTTTGCCATAATATTACCTGTTGTCGTGAATGTACTGCCACATGCTCCTCGTTATCACATTGCGATACATGTTCATCTTCAGCGTTTCCAACATCATCCTCTTCGTCCTGCAACGTTTAATTTTTACAATTAGCAATAATTAAGTTTTGAATAACATTTTCAACAATTTTATATAAAAGAACACCCACATGGTTGCCCTCTCCAGTAGTTGCACCACCAGCATCTTCACATCCTATATCTGGCTCTAAACGCCCAAGCATCTCCAACAGTTCATCCATTGTGTCCAAAGCCTTATCACTCCCTGCCTTTGACATACTAGCTTGGTTTACTACCTTCATTGCCTTTTTAAGCAACATTTTTTGCCTATATGATTTTGTTTCTCCATCTTTTCCACTCATTTTCCTGTCATCTCTTGAAAATTCCACATCTTGCTTAGCTGAGTATGTGTAACGCTGTAGAATGTATTCCTTAGGTATCCTCTCTAGTTGAATGTGCATGAATGTTCGGATTAGATGCACACAAAATAGTCCTACATTTAAACAAGGGTGCAACATTTCACATTCAGCTTTAATTATTATCGTATAAATAATATGATGTTATTTCTTAACTCTTGCTTACCTGTGTGTTCCCACTGTTTGCATTCACATTTAAACTTTCCTGCCTCTACATCTGCATTCACTTTGAATTGGTGTTGCCCCCACACGATTCTTTTCGATCTTGATGTATGCTGCACCAACCAATCATTTGCGCCTCCATCTGGATCAAGTGTTATCCTATATGCAGTAGCGTATTTTATTGACTCCTCGAATCTATTCATCACAGCCCTGGTGTATGCCCTTGCAACCCTAATTTCGAACATATATAGAGTTGTGGTTTCTTTTTGACCCTGCATATAAAATAATTAGTTACGTCGTGCGAGCCTACTAAATAGTATAATGCATAAATAATATTACATACCATACATCCTAGTGTTTCCTTTCCTTCTTGCATCTTCCTGCTATGCAGTAGTTTCAACATTTGCTTAGCAAACTCATGAAGTGGGGTGTTTGAATCTACATGAGCGCTCTTCACGAGTTTGTTCATGCTCTCGCTACGTTGCGTAGACACCATAAGCCCACAATAGTCATGTTTGAAAAAAACAGGTATCCACTCCTTACGCATTGCATATAATTTTCTAAGTGTTCCATCTTCATGCAGGTTGAATTCATCAATCAACAATTTCCATGCAGCCTCAAACTCTATTTCAGTCAATGGATGATGTACTATAGACTGGAATTTTGTCTTAAAATCCGCTTCAGCATATCGTGCATACAACTCATTTAGAAATGGCATGTACCTATTTTGCACATGCCATAGACACAACCTGTGGACTGTGTTTGGGAAGACCCGACGTAATGCCACTGGCATTGCAGGGTCTTGATCTGTAAATATTCATTGTCTGACATTATTATATGCATATTTTTATGCAAACATTGTATGTTACATAACAAAACAAGACTCACATGCATTGTAAATACGCACAAGATATTGAATTTATATTGCATGTACTTCGAGTTTATAGTCATTATATCTACATAAATCATACCTGTCAACATGACTCTTGGTCCTTCAGTCCCCATGCATGTCTTGAATGCATTAAATACCCACTCGAATGTTTCAACAGTTTCATCTCCCAATAATGAGAACCCAAACACTGTGCATTGTAGGTGTTGGTTTGCACCAACAAACATTCCTAGGGGTTTTCCATACAAATTAGTCTTATGAGTTGTATCAAAGGTAACTGCATCCCCAAAATCAACATACTCTCCTTGCTGACTAGCATGAGACCAAAAAATACTCAATATTTTTCCTTCGCTGTCTAACTGGAAATCAGAGAAAAATTGTGGATTATCCCTTTTGCATAATGAAAAAAAGCCAAAAGCTTAGACACATCATTGGCATTCTTTTCTCGTTGCTTTGCCTGTTTCCTGTATATTTCAACAAAAATTTATAATTATTACTCATTAACTTGAAATGGATTTTAAAATTTATATAATAGATACATAAAGAAAATGATTCTTACAAATTAGCAATGTCCTTTGCTGTAATTGGTACGTTTTCTGGACCACCATGCATCTCAGACACGAAGTCCATGATACAGTGTTGCGGGATTCTGCTTTGCTGCATTGAACTGAGAAACTCCATGTACTCAGGATCATGAGTCTTGTTGCATTGTAGGTGTTTCTTTACAGTATCCTTCTTAATGAATTCATGATTATGTTCTAAGTGCACCAGATCGATTCTTACGGCTACAATATTTTCTTTCGAGTCATCATAGATTTTTTTAGTTTCAAACCAGCCTTGCATTGTGTTCTCCTCGATGATGTATTACGGATTCTAGGATTACTAGCTAACCTTTCTGTATTTCTACCCTCCATTGAACAATTTAACCACTTACAGTTCTTTCTCTCCCTATACTTTTTAAGTGGAAAACCAACCTCATATGCGTAACGACTGTAAAAATTGTATGCCTCATCGACATTTCCAAATGTCATACCGATCCTAGGCACCATGGTTGGATCAATACTTTCAGGCTGTGAATTAACATAATCATAAATACAATTAATTTTATATTAGTTACAGTCTTAATGTTATTTAAATTGTATAATTGACATAACCAAAGATAAATAACTTACATGACTTCGGAGGATATTAGGTGTATCTTGTTCATGATCACTAATGGTTCTCATAGGAACCATTTGATTTGCTGCTACCATTGTTTCAATTATTGTTGTATTGCCATCATTGACCACTGGCGCTCGTAATTCTGCAGGTGGTGTTACTATATTTATCCGTGGACTCGCACCACAGTTTGGAGATATAATTCTTGATGTGGGCGCTGCTGGTAGACCACTGCATGTGTCTGCAAACCGGCCATCATATTTGTCTAATTATTTTATGAACTGAAGTAATAATTCAATTGCAAATGTACCTGGTGCAGCTCTGTGCAATGACGCAGAATTATCATCGCCTGCTTCTTCTCTGCCGTCATCCATTGTAAACAATGCAATACAATCAGCCGCCACGTTCCTTTTTATATGCCCTGAGCTAACCAATCCCGTGTACACTGTTTACGCTATTTAGTTCGATCAATTACGTACTATAAAGTTTGTTCCTGCATGCCAGGAGATATTGTCGGACTGGTGATAACAACTCGAGAGAATTTATCGCGGTTTGTTGAAACATATTTATATTTACTGAAGTATATGCAACCAGTTACGCAATTGTATGTACATATTTATGCCTGGCGTTTCTGCTTACGTGCATGCTGGGCGATATTTTCGGGAGGCTTCGGTTATCGTTCGCGATTTTATCGCGTATATCATTTTACGCTAAAATACACAAGGGTTTACGATCTCTTGTCTTATGATTTACGCTGTGGTTCGACCAGACCATAAACCGCCGAACAAACCTGCGCTCTGACCGATTCCGTCTTATTGGCTAGGGCTTCCCGATACTAATGGAAGCCCTGGGCTTCCATTAGTTCGTCCCTATATATATATATATATATATATATATATATATATATATATATATATATATATATATATATATATATATATATATAGAGAGAGAGAGAGAGAGAGAGAGAGAGAGAGAGAGAGAGATAGAGAGAGAGAGGACGTAGGAACGTCATCTATGTTTAGATCAGAGATGGATTTTTCCCATTTTGGTTTATTTTAATGTATGGTGGCGTTGGTGATTTTTTTTTGACCGCAAGGGCACTGCCCCCCATTTCCATTATGAAATGATAACATGTCTTACAATCCAGAACAAGTTCGACCAGAGTTATGAGATTTAAGCATGAACGCTAGTAGGAGAAAGCACGCAAAGCACCAGGACCAACTGAATGCAATACTCCAAACAATCAAGACTTTTAAGATTGAGCTAAATATAAAGCACAGTTAGCACATAAGTTTGATCTGACCATCAAAGCCACAAGAGAAACGTCAACTTGCATCTTGAATACGCCAGTAATCATTCAAGGATCCTCTTAGAGACTGTCACCCATCCTCCTCAGCACTAAAGACTTCCTTTGCCATCTTTTTGACCTGCGCACTTCCTCCAACATCTCTCTTCCCTTCTTTGTCTGCAAAATCGCCCAACAATCAATCCAAGGACAACAGAGAAACACTATATCAGAAGGGTCAACAAACCACTTATTATTAAAACATGTGTCATTCCTAAATTTTCAGATCGACCAAAGGATAGCACCAGCACCGATGATCATTAGGTTTCTAGTTTTCTTATTGAAACCTAGTAACCATCTATCAAACAGTTCATCAAATTTCCCAGAAATTGTTTTGAGGTTAAAAACAACTTGGACAATTCTTGAAATATACTTCTCAACTAAACACTCAAAAGATAAGTGATCTGTAGATTCAAAAATTCAACAAAAACAACAATCACCCCCACCCCTCCACTTTTTTTTCAAATTGCCCTTGGATAAGATTTTATCTTTAGTAATTAGCAAAAGGAAAATTTTAATTTTCTAGGGGATTTTGATCTTCCAGAGAAATTTAAAAAGGACTTTCACTAAGTCACTTCTTATTTTTGCATATAAGGACTTAACCGAATACCCAGATTTGTTCAAAGCCCAAACAATCAAGTCTTCAGCATCTGTCAGAATCAAATCATGACATCTATATTTGATCTCTTCTAACATATTAACAGTGTTTCTGTTATGGTTGCTAGATCGGTGAGGGATTGGAGAGGGGTATCGATGGGCAGGAACGTCGGCCGGGGGCCTCTGCCCACGGCCGAGCAAGAGGAGGGTTTGTCCCTTCTAATTCTTGCCTACTTTATTTCTCATCCATTGATTACATAAATAGGCCAGTTGGACACCCCTATCTAGCTAGAGATCCTTATCTCCTAAAAACTCTCAACAAACTAACTGATAACCTTCCTAGATAATCTCAACTAATCTTCTAAATAATCTCAACCAATCTTCTAATCTTATCTCTAACTATCCTTATCTAATCTCCCTTGGAGGACCCATGGCTGTTGCTACCGTAGCCCCTCCATGGGCCTCCTTAGGCCCTGACACTTTCCAACCAGGCGTCTTCTAAAAGTTATGCTTTGTTGTATTTAACTTTGTTGTACACCCTTTCAAAGTCAACTTTGATCATAACCCCACTTTGATTGTGTTTTTTAACCTCGTGAATGATTTCATGCAGCGAAACAACGATGTCAAATAAACCTGCCTTTAATAAACCCGTCTGAAAACCACTAATAATCTTAGTGATGCAGAAAGCCAAGCAGTTGTTCAGGACTATGGTAAAAATTTGTAGCAAACGTTTAGCAAACAAATGGGTCTGAAATTTTTCATCTCGTTTGCATTATCCACCTTAGGGATAAGCGTCACTACTCCTTAATTTAACCTTTCAATGGGAAAGGAACCATTGTAAAATTTCCAGCCCTTCAGCATATTTTTTAGTCTTTTAACCTTCATTTTCCAGACCTCTATGCTCTTATTGTTTTTAACCAGGATGGACCAATTATCAAATACTTTTGTTTGAAGTCTTGTTTTTTGATCTAGCATAACTCATATATAAAATCTCTTCTTAACGGGGCCATCAGACCAATGCTCAAACACAAAGGGATGTGGTCTGCAAAGGTTCTATTTAATATTATAACCGCAGTGTTATGATACATAAGTTCCCAGTCCGGACATGCTAAAAATCTATCTAATTTCTCAAAGGTTGGGTCATCTCTATTATTGGACTATGTTTACAATCTACCAACCAAATCCAACTCCATCAAGTTATGATGGGCTATAATCGCATTAAATAGAAAACTCCATCTATTAACGCCTCCTAGTTTATTTTTCTCAATCTCCCATCTAATCACATTGAAGTCCCACCAATTACCATGGGGAATTTACTGTTAAAACAAAATGTTGACAGCTCTCTAAGGAAACTCTCTTTCCTATTGATTTGAGCTGCCCCATAAACATTGATAAAGTTCCATTTTGTTTTCTTCATGATATACCATCTTAGCATAAACTCTCCTTCTGTTTCCCTCATGTCAAAAGTATCTATATTGAAGCCTACTAGCAGACCCCTAGATCTCCCATGGGGGGCAAGTGAACCCACAAGAAGGTCTTGTTCCCACTAATCGAGTCCAACCATTTGCTAGAAAACCACTTTTTATTAGTCTCTTGCAAACTAATAAAATCTAAGTTCTCGTCCTTAATGATTTCTTTAAGGAAACCAAACTTTCACGATTTTCTCAGCCCCTGACAGTTCCAAGATATACCTTTCATGATGAAACTATGGGATGACAAGTAACTTTAGCTTTACTGTCCCTCCCCTTATTATGAGCATTCCTAACTTTGGGGGGATTTTTTGTTTTTTTTTCTTTATGAGTGATTTTGTTTTTGTTGACACGAAAGTTTTTTCTAGTGTTTAGATCACCCATACCCAGGTTATCATTTTTAGACCCGTTGTACATTATTTCTCTTAACCCGTTATCTATAAACTCATTACCTTTGTCCTGACTGTGAGGATGGCCATCCTCATGGGCATTGCTCCTAGTTACAGATTGAAGCAGCAAGCTAGACCTGGCTTCTTCGATGGATCTAATCAAACTAAGGCTCTCAAATTTCTCAACTTCATTACATCCAGATGAAACATTTAAAGACGCAGCGATATCACATATAGTAGATTCGTTGGTATTTAAAACAGAGAATGGATTAGCTGAGGCACCTTTGTGGATGAATGCATCTTTAGCTTTAGTCCTGGAAATCGCCATATTCGACACCTTGATGTCTTCAAAACTTCCAGCCTCGAGCTTCTCCTAACACCATCTGCTTGTTCGCCCATTTTACATTTGCCCTTTTTATTTTTTATCAGCTGAAAGCCATCTTTCAGTGCTCCTTCCTTTCATTCTCACTGTTTTGAGAATCATGCATTAGACCACCCACTTTTTTAGCAAAGTCCTATGTCTCCTAGGAACTTAACAAATCATCATCACTCCCATCATAATCCACTTTCTATTCTCCCTCATCATCATCCAACAAGCCAGATTCATCTTCCCCATTCTTCTTATAAGTTGAAGCCATGGCAGTCAAGTTACCCTTCCCAGTGTAAGGTACTCCTTTTTTCTAGTTTATTCAAACCAGATCCCTCTTCCTTGTTATCACATCTAGCTTTTTTTATCTCCCTTTCTATCCCCTTTTTCATTTGTCTCATTAATCTTCATCGAGTTCCTTTTCCCTAGATTGATTGTCTCATCGTTCCAACCATTTTCTTCTATGTGATAAATCTTTAAGAAGACATCATACAAGAAAGGCTTCACTCCTACCTTAATCACTGGTGGTATGCAGTATTTTCCTCTAAAGCTTGCTAATCCACTTCCTCTACTACACCCACCATAGAGCCCAACTCATAGATTGTTTGATAACTATGCATTTCATCTGATACATTTTCTGCAATGATCCAGATAGTGTGCAACCTTGCTATGGCTTTGGCCTGCGAATTCCAAGGAAACACAACTAATTTCACACCTGACATCTTCACTTTGAGCTCAGGGAAATGTATTAATTCTTCTAGCCTCTCTTGAGAGGGGAATTGCATGATGAATCCCGACTGACATTCAACAACCTTCCCAGTTCTTCCCGAGGGAAAGTGGAATGCAAAATCTTTTTTCCAGATCAGTACTAGACACCATTACTTCTAGAATTTTAACTGAACTAGGAAATCCATACTTAGGGTTTTTAGAGTTAGATTTGGCAAGTTGGGAGGAGAAGAACCCTAAACCATCCACAGCTAATCCAACGAGTGGCATGATAGGCTTACTCTGCCTAGGCCAAACACATTTAGCAGCCACAAGAGTATCCTTTCTACAAATTACACACCATAGGGATTTAGTGCAATCCCTAGCGTGGTGTCCTTCTTATCCACATTTCTGGCAGAAGAATCTTCTCCCAAAATCATTTTCACCGGCGCGCATGACTTGTAGAGGGGGATTAGGGTTACCTAGATTCTCCATGGTGCTAGACAATGAAGAACCAGTTAATCCCCCTAAGGCCTAGTTTGGGTACTCTAGTTTGACCCCAATTCACATGTGTTGAGGTGGATTGGGGTGTAAATTAGTTAATTCACATCAACACATGTGGATTAGGGTCAATACTAGAGTTCCCAAACAAAACCTAAGGGATTCAACTTCCTGAGAGGGGGCCTAGGCCTCGAGCTCAAGCTTCGATTTCGACCCCATGCCTGCGACTCCCTTGGGCTCTTCTCCCATTTGGAGTTCCATGGTTTCGGATCCATGCTTATTGAGAGCACCTAGAGGGGGGGGGGTGAATAGGTGATCCTGAATAAACTTGAAACTTAAGCCACACAAAAAAAACTTGGTTAAGTGTTAGCATAATAATTGCCAAGTGGCTAGAGAGGAGTCAAAACACAATAACCACAAGAGATCAATCACAGAGATGGCACGGTGGTTATCCCGTGGTTCGGCCAAGACCAACGCTTGCCTACTCCACGTTGTGGCGTCCCAACGGACGAGGGTTGCAATCAACCCCTCTCAAGCGGTCCAAAGACCCACTTGAATACCACGATGTTTTGCTTGCATTTCTTAATCCCGTTTGCGAGGAATCTCCACAACTTGGAGCCTCTCGCCCTTACACTTGAAGTTCACAAAGAAGCACGGAGCAAGGGTGGGATTAGCAACACACACAAGACACAAAAATCACAGCAATACCACGCACACAAGTCGCAACGAGAGCTCACAACACAACTCAATGAGTTCACCACTCAACTAGAGCTCTAATTGCTATTGCAAAGAATCAAAGGCGCGGGATCGAGGTCTTGGTGCTTAGGAATGTTGTAGGAATGCTTGGTGTACACCTCCATGCGCCTAGGGGTCCCTTTTATAGCCCCAAGGCATCTAGGAGCCGTTGAGAGCATTCTAGGAAGGCTGATCTTGCCTTCTGTCGACTGGCGCACCGGACAGTCCAGTGCACACCGGACACTGTCCGGTGCACACCGGACACTGTCCGGTGCCCAATTTCCTTCCAAAAATGGTGCAGTCGACCGTTGGCAGCCTGAGAGCCGTTGGCACACCGGACATGTCCGGTGCTCACCGGACAGTCCGGTGCCTCCTTCTAGTCGTTAGCTCGGCCACGTGTCCCGCGCAGATTGCGCGGCCGACCGTTGGCTCACCGGACAGTCCGGTGCACACCGGACAGTCCGGTGAATTATAGCCGTACGTCGCCGGTGAATTTCCGAGAGCGGCCACTTCGCTCGAGCCAGCCTAGCGCACCGGACACTGTCCGGCGCACCACCGGACAGTCCGATGATCCCAGACTGAGCAGAGTCTTGGCTGCTCGAGCCAAGACATTTTCAATTGGATTTTTCCTGTTTCCAGCACTTAGACACAATACATTAGTCCATAAAACAATGTACTAAGTCTGAGAAACATACCTTTATCCTTGATTTGTACTTTGTCCACCTTTTTACACTTAGGCACTTGTGTTGGACACTAAATCACCAAAATACTTAGAAATGGCCCAAGGGCACATTTACCTTTCAATCTCCCCCTTTTTGGTGATTTATGCCAACACAACATAAAGCAACTAGAACAAGTACAAAATCAATTCAAATAAGAACCCAAAATTGTTTTGATTCAATTTTGACATATATGGATCATCCTTTGCCACCACTTGGTTTGTTTTTGTAAATCAACCTCAACTTCCTATCTCTAAGTCAAACACACTTGTTAAACCATAAGGAGAATCATTCCAAGAGAAATTGAGTCAAGATTCAAAAAACTCCCCCTTTTTTCCATAATCAACATTTCCCCCCACAAGAGGCCAATTTTTGACAAGAGAGACAATAAAAAAAGTTTTGTCAAACCAAAAGCTCTAATCTACTATTTTCAAAATTTCTCAAGTGGTAGCTGATCCATTTATTGCTTTGGCCTTTATTTTCTCCCCCTTTGGCATCAAGCACCAAAACGGGATCAATCTTGGCCCTTAAACCCCATTGCCTCACCAAAATCTTCAAATAAGAACACAAAGGCAATAAGAGTACATGAGATGAACTTAGAATAAGTTACCCTCTCATTGGAGTGCAGTGGAAGTCTTTCATGGTCCAAGTCCACCTTTTCCCTTTCAAACCTCCTTTGAGACTAAAACAAGCAAACTCAAGCATATGGTTAGTCTCAAAGGGTCAAGTTGTAACACAACTCCCCCTAAATATGTGCATCACTTGCACAAAGACATGTGAGGTCCGTGGAGAGATTGTACAACTTGAGCACCATAGTAAGCAACAAAATGCATAAGGAACATGATCAAAGGCATAAACACATGTATGCTATAAATCAATCCAAGTTCCGCGAATCTAGGACATTTAGCTCACTATGCAGCCTGCAAAAGGTTTTTTCATCTAAAGGCTTAGTGAAGATATCGGCTAGCTGGTTCTCGGTGCTAACATGAAACACTTCGATATCTCCCTTTTGCTGGTGGTCTCTCAAAAAGTGATGCCGGATGTCAATGTGCTTTGTGCGGCTGTGCTCAACAGGATTTTCCGCTATTCGGATAGCACTCTCATTGTCACATAGGAGTGGGACTTTGCTCAGATTGTAGCCAAAGTCCCGGAGGGTTTGCCTCATCCAAAGTAGTTGCGCGCAACACTGTCCTGTGGCAACATACTCGGCCTCAGCGGTGGATAGGGCAACGGAAGTTTGTTTCTTAGAGTTCCACGACACCAGGGACCTTCCTAAGAATTGGCACGTCCCCGATGTACTCTTCCTATCGACCTTACATCCAGCATAGTCGGAATCTGAGTACCCAATCAAGTCAAAGTTAGACCCCTTTGGATACCAGATCCCGAAGCAAGGCGTAGCTACTAAATATCGAAGAATTCGCTTCACAGCCACTAAGTGACACTCCTTAGGATCGGATTGAAATCTAGTACACATGCATACGCTAAGCATAATATCCGGTCTACTAGCACATAAATAAAGCAAAGAACCTATCATGGACCGGTATGCTTTTTGATCAACGGACTTACCTCCTTTGTTGAGGTTGGTGTGTCCGTCAGTTCCCATCGGCGTCTTTGCGGGCTTGGCGTCCTTCATCCCAAACCGCTTAGCAAGTATTGCGTGTACTTCGTTTGGGAGATGAAAGTGCCGTCCTTGAGTTGCTTCACTTGGAACCCAAGGAAGTAGTTCAACTCGCCCATCATCGACATCTCGAATTTCTGCGTCATCACCCTGCTAAACTCTTCACAAGACTTTTGGTTAGTAGAACCAAATATTATGTCATCGACATAAATTTGGCACATAAAGAGATCACCATCGCAAGTCTTAGTAAAAAGAGTTGGATCGGCTTTCCCGACCTTGAAAGCATTAGCAATTAAAAAGTCTCTAAGGCATTCATACCATGCTCTTGGGGCTTGCTTAAGTCCATAGAGCGCCTTAGATAGCTTACACACGTGGTCGGGGTACCGTTCATCCTCGAAGCCAGGGGGTTGCTCCACGTACACCTCCTCCTTGATCGGCCCGTTGAGGAAAGCGCTCTTCACATCCATTTGATACAACCTGAAAGAATGGTGAGCGACATATGCTAGCAAAATACGAATTGATTCTAGCCTAGCCACAGGAGCGAATGTCTCCTCAAAGTCCAAACCTGGGACTTGGGCATAACCTTTTGCCACAAGTCGAGCCTTGTTCCTTGTCACCACCCCGTGCTCGTCCTGTTTGTTGCGGAACACCCACTTGGTTCCCACAACATTTTGCTTGGGACGAGGCACCAGTGTCCAAACTTCATTGTGCTTGAAGTTGTTGAGTTACTCCTGCATGGCCAACACCCAGTCTGGATCTAGCAAGGCCTCTTCTACCCTGAAAGGCTCAATAGAAGAGACAAAAGAGTAATGCTCACAAAAATTAACTAATCTTGAACAAGTAGTTACTCCCTTGCTAATATCACCCAATATTTGGTCGACGGGATGATCCCTTTGAATCGTCGCTCGAACTTGGGTTGGAGGTGCCTGAGGTGCTTCTTCCTCTTCAACTTGAACATCCTGTGCTCCCTCTAGATCATGCGCCTCCACTTGAGGTACCTGTTCGTCATCTTGGGTTGGGGGATGCACCATAGTTGAGGAAGATGGTTGATCTTGCTCCAATTGTTCCTGAGGCCGTACATCTCCAATCGCCATGGTGCGTATCGCGGCCGTTGGAACGTCTTCTTCATCTACATCATCAAGATCAACAACTTGCTCTCTTGGAGAGCCATTAGTCTCATCAAATACAACGTCGCTAGAGACTTCAACCAAACCCGATGATTTGTTGAAGACCCTATACGCCTTTGTATTTGAATCATAACCTAATAAAAACCCTTCTACAGCTTTGGGAGCAAATTTAGAGGTTCTACCTTTCTTCACAAGAATATAACATTTGCTCCCAAATACACGAAAATAAGACACATTGGGTTTGTTACCAGTCAGCAGCTCATATGAAGTCTTCTTGAGGAGGCGGTGAAGGTAGACCCTGTTGATGGCGTGGCAAGCCGTGTTCACGGCTTCCGACCAAAAGCGCTCGGGGGTCTTGAACTCTCCAAGCATAGTCCTCGCCATATCTATGAGCGTCCTGTTCTTCCTCTCTACCACACCATTTTGCTGAGGTGTGTAGGGAGCGGAGAACTCGTGCTTGATCCCCTCCTCCTCAAGGAACTCCTCCACTTGAAGATTCTTGAATTCGGACCCGTTGTCGCTTCTTATCTTCTTCACCTTGAGCTCAAACTCATTTTGAGCTCTCCTTAGGAAGCGCTTGAGGGTCCCTTGGGTTTCAGACTTATCTTGCAAAAAGAACACCCAAGTGAAGCGGGAAAAGTCATCAACCATAACTAGACCATACTTACTTCCTCCTATGCTCAGATAGGCGACGGGTCCGAAGAGGTCCATATGCAGCAGCTCCAGAGGTCTTGAAGTGGTCATCACATTTTTGGTGTGATGAGAGCCTCCCACCTGTTTCCCTGCTTGACAAGCTGCACAAGGTCTATCTTTTTCGAAATGAACATTAGTTAGACCTATCATGTGTTCTCCCTTTAGAAGCTTGTGGAGGTTCTTCATCCCCACATGTGCTAAGCGGCGATGCCACAGCCAGCCCATGCAAGTCTTAGCAATTAAGCATGCATCTAGACCGGCCTCTTCTTTTGCAAAATCAACCAAATAAAGTTTTCCGTCTAGTACACCCTTAAAAGCTAGTGAACCATCACATCTTCTAAAGACAAACACATCTACATTTGTAAATAGACAATTATATCCCATTTTGCATAATTGACTAACAGATAACAAATTATATCCAAGCGACTCAACTAAAAACACATTAGAAATAGAGTGCTCAGATGAAATAGCAATTTTACCTAACCCTTTTACCTTGCCTTGGTTCCCATCACCGAATATTATTGAATCTTGGGAATCCTTATTTTTGACGTAGGAGGTGAACATCTTCTTCTCCCCTGTCATATGGTTTGTGCATCCGTTGTCGATAATCCAGCTTGAACCCCCAGATGCATAAACCTGCAAGGCAAATTTAGGCTTGGGTCTTAGGTACCCAACTCTTGTTGGGTCCTACAAGGTTAGTCACAATTGTCTTAGGGACCCAAATGCAAGTTTTGTCACCTTTGCATTTGGCCCCTAACCTCCTAGCCAATACCTTCTTACCCTTTCTACAAATGGCAAATGAAGCATTGCAAGCATGATATATTGTAGATGGTTCATTAACTTTCCTAGGAATATTAACAACATTTCTCCTAGGCATGTTATGAACAATATTTCTCCTACCAACATTTCTATCATGCACATAGGAAGAACTAGAAGCAAACATGGCATGAGAATCAAAAGCATCATATGCATTATAACTCCTTGTCACACTCGGATTTTAGGGGTCCAAAACCCGGGCGCGAACATAATCACCAGGTGTGCTGGGACCAAGTCTCACACATATGATGAATCATGGCACAGGATCGAATGTCACATCTTTATATATAACAGGAGTTCTATACAAAATAAATAATTACATTATAAGGAGACAACGGTCCAGCAACCCAAAGTTGACTGGGAGACGACGACCTAGACCTCTCACGAACACATCGCAGCATCCTCCAAGCGCCTCATCCTGTGGTACCTGTTCTTGACCTGTGGGGTGTGTGAGATAGCAAGAGTGAGCTCACATACGTTCATCGCTCAACAAGTTGTGGGGAATAATGTGCATGAACTCGCCAAAGGTGGGAGCTCACGTGAAGTGTAAGGCTTACCAAAGAAGATGGTTAGAGCTGAGCATTGCTTTTAAAGTTGGTCAAAATTTTATTAGCAATTACTAAGTATAAGTAAATACCAACCCAATTAAATAGTAGAACAAAAGTAACAACTTCACCTGCGATGCAATGCATATGACAAATTGAGTTTAAGTTCCATAATTTAATCATGTGAGGGTCCGAGCTGCTCATGACCGTGAGCACGGCTAGTATACCAGTTTTACACTCTGCAGAGGTTGCGCATCTTTACCCACAAGTCGTGTATCCCATGTCGCCAGGGTTTGCAAGGCCCTTAGACACTACCGAGGTGAATGGCTAGGGATCCACTACGAGGCCTTTACAAAGTTCCACTAGCTTCCGAAAACCCGCTACAGTTTATAGGAAGTTCCAATGCAGGAATCCCTTGCAGGACCGCCATCGCAGCAAAATCCTCCCGAGGGCCTCCCTACACTGACCACTCCCCTACTGCCCTTGCCCCTTTCGGGTAAGGTAGTCTTCCACTAGCTTTCCTAATTAATCAGCCAAGGGGTCCCATTCCTCCCTTGTGGTAGCACTGTTTTCCCGGGTGGTCGCTCCATGTTCCAATTAACATAATGATCTTATCATGAACAATAAATAACAACTGATAACAAAAGTGTAATCATGAATAGTGTATCTCCATACCCAAAACCACATATAGCACTAGCAAGTACTACCCAGAAAGTTCAGTGGTAAACAAGGTATAAAGATAGTCAAACTAAGGTAACCTATTGGGTCCCATCAAAATTAACCTATGCAGATCATTATGATTAATTAGAACATGAGTGGGTAAAAAGAAGTGATCAAGGGCACAACTTGCCTGGGACTTGAGATTCCAGGTACCAGGATGATCTTCAGATTCTCGTGACCTCACTGCTAGTCGTAGTAATACAAACATACATGGTATAGGCAAAATTAACATCACTACCAAACATAAGATCAACTAAATAATAATAATCTATGCGTTGCTACGAGACTAACGGAACTTGAACGGATCAAATCGGAGTTAAAACAGAGGAAATACGAATTTCCTAAGGTTTTATGTATTTGATATGAGATTAATTAAGAAATAAATTTTAATACCATTTTCATGTTAAAACAGAGACACAGGGTGATAAACAACATTATTACAAAATTATAGAAACTGAAATGGATTAATTTGGACTTAGTATGCATTTTCTATGAATTAAACAAATTCTAGCATTTATTTTTGCATAAAAAATCATTTTCTAATTCCTTTTATCTGATTTCTTAACTCCTTGGACTGGGTGCACAAAACCAGAGGACTGCAGGGGGCTCTGCGCAATGTTTCCTAGACTCAAAGAACAGCACCCGAGGACTGCGGGTTGTTTTTAAATAAACAGAGGGGCTCTTTAGCAATATGGGCACGACGAAAGGGTATCGGTGAATCTGAGCCGTTGGATCCAACTCTAAGGGCCACGATTAGATCCACATAAGTCTGAACCGGTACGCGTTAACGGCCGCAAGATCGGAGATCGACGGCCACAGATTAATGGAACACGATCTGTTTGGATCCGCAGGATACCGATCCGACGGCACAGATCCAATCACCTAAAGCGGTACGCCTAGCTAATCTGGGCCGCCAGCAGTCAGATCAACGGTCGGGATCTAAACACCGAAGAGGTATGCCCCGATCTAATCTCCATCGTTTATTTCGTGATCGACGGCCACAGGCCCTTCTTCTTCCCTCGACCAAACGCACGGCGGCGCCGCCCCGCACGCTCGGCGGAGCACGCCGGCGAGGATGCAATCAGCCGTTCCCGAGCGCCACATACAAATTGGACCGAGCTACACGTTGAGAAGGAAGAGACGAGCACGGTGTACGGGTCCATACCGAGAATCGCACCGTGAAGCGCCCTGGCCACGGAGAGTTGCGGCTGCGAGCAGATGCTCCACGACGGTGAGAAATCGCCGCGCCGCCAAGGCTTCCCGAGCACCAAATCCTTCACGCACGCGATCTTCACCTCCCAGTGAACCCTTCCGCCCAGTTGCCCGACACCAAGCGCTGGTAGTGGGGAGAGGGCGTAGCGGCGGCGCTCGGCTCGATTCCTCCCAATGCTGCGCTCACGGTAGAGGACCATGAAGAAGGGGGAATCGACGGGTACATTTATAGCGCAGGGAAAGGAGTCCGCGTCGAGGACAATCGGTTGGCGGGGAAGGGAGGACCCCGAGATTCCCGGCGACGACCATGGCGGGACTGCGCTTCTCCATCGCGGACTCGGTTCCGAGGTGAACGGTCGAGCTGACAACGCGGGTCCCACGAACAGAGGAAGCAAGGATGCGGCAGTGGAAGCGGCTGACGAGACGGGCCCGCAAGGCAGTGAGCGCGCGCAGTTATCGCATGAAGCCACCGACTGATGGGCCCCGCTGGTCAGTTGCAGTGGGGGGCGTTGCGCCTGCTGGAGCGAAGTTGGGCCGCGCGCAGGAGAAGGAAAGGAGGTGGGCCGAGCAGGGGGAATTCGGCCCAAGGTGAGTTTTTCCCTTTTTATTTTTATTCTCTATTCTCTTTTCTTATTTCAAATTTTGGATGTCCAAATCAAATTCAAATTCCCATTTTGAACTTCAAAATTATAAGAGCCGACCTTAATACAAATGTGGATATAATCCTTTACTGTTTACAATATTATTATTTATTTTCTTTGTCACTCATTTTTTTATGAGATGAATAAATGGTCTCCTAAACATTTCCTCACCACACTATTATATATTTTTTTTTGATTCTTCATTATTTTATGATATACATATATATATATCTCCTACTAATTTTAGGTCTTACAAATCCTACCCCCCTTAAAAATAATCTCGTCCTCGAGATTAGTAATAAAAGGGATGTATACTCATATTGTTCTCGGAACATATGCACAAACAAAGGAATCTCGGCATGAGGCATAATTCTTTAACAAAACATAGGGTCAATAGACCTTATTGTTCCTTCTAAAATAATATCATATCATCTACTAACTAAAGTAACATCTAGATCTTACAAATCATCATAATTTATATTTATGTAGCTTGGTGGAGCTGGTGGTGGTGGTGGAGGTTGTTGTTGTTGTTGTCTCTCCAACCGTGCTTGCCTTATTTCTTGGCGGACCTGACGTATTTCCTCGCGTTCTTGTCTTATCTGATTTTGCATCTCGGTCACCAGGTCTGTTAATTGTTGTTTTACCAGTCTTTGGGCAGCAACCACTTGATCGATTTCAACAGGTGGAGGATTTGGAGGATTCATTTCTGTTTGCTGTTACGTGATAATCTTTCCTTTCCTGGTATTGACCATGAAAGTTAGAAGCATATGGTAATAGTTTTGCAAAGGAAATTATTCAATAAGCGGAATGAATAAGCTAGTAGCTGGTTATAATCTGAAGATTCTTTAGTAGGGCTTAATCTTTGTTTTACGTCCAGATTGGTGTAACCAGTTGTATAAGGTGAATATCCAAGGGTAAGATGGAATCTGTCAAGATGAGAGATATATATGGGTGAGATAGACTACAAGATGTAGGTTAAAAGTTTGTTTGTTATTAGGTGGGAATAGAAAGGTTATACCATTCATCATGGCTCTATTGGTTAGATCAGATCTCATGCATGTGGCTGAGTGGGTTTAAGGCACTAATTTATTTTTAAGTGCATGAGGGGTATGGATTTTATCTCTTGTACCAACATTAAGTAACTTACTCTAGATTAGATCATAATAGATTAGATAAAATCTAGTTTAGGTTGGATATCACTAGATTAGACCGGTTAAGATCTAAGTAAATTTTGGATTATCACATGGTCGTTATTCTAGAGTGGGATCAATATGCTAATTAGGGCAATGTGAATCCATAAGGATAAGGTAAAATCTTTTGAGGTCAGTTAGATCTGGTACGAAAGGTTAGAATCTTTTTCGAGACAAGATGGATCTATTAAGTTAAGGGAGAATCTTTTAAGATAAGATGAATTGGTTAGAATGAGAGCTTTTAGGATAAGATAAATCTCTTAAGCTAGATATGTTCCAATGGGGACAATCTAGGTTGTCTAGTTATTTTATAAATATATTTTTATACCTATGTGTATATGCAGATGCAATTGTGGACATTATTCCACAACTCATCACACTCAATCAAAGATCCAAATCAGGCAAGTATCGTAAGAACAAACATTCAAGTGCATAGATACTTATAAAAATAGTTCTGTTTTTTTGTTCCTAGGATTAGGTCTCCTATTCCTAAAGTCACTTTAGTCACAGGATTTCAAAGTGTAAAATCCACATTTGTCTTTTAGAAAGAAAAGATAAGAATAATCAGAGTAAAGCGGAAATAGACGAGAAAAGATTAAGGTGAGTTTAGAAAAGAATCAGAGTAAGGTAAGTAAAGAATGGTTGTCTAGTTCTACCTAGGCTTCGTCCTACAGTCAACATTCCTCTGATACCACTTCTGTCACACTCGGATTTTAGGGGTCCAAAACCCGGGCGCGAACATAATCACCAGGTGTGCTGGGACCAAGTCTCACACATATGATGAATCATGGCACAGGATCGAATGTCACATCTTTATATATAACAGGAGTTCTATACAAAATAAATAATTACATTATAAGGAGACAACGGTCCAGCAACCCAAAGTTGACTGGGAGACGATGACCTAGACCTCTCACGAACACATCGCAGCATCCTCCAAGCGCCTCATCCTGTGGTACCTGTTCTTGACCTGTGGGGTGTGTGAGACAGCAAGAGTGAGCTCACATACGTTCATCGCTCAACAAGTTGTGGGGAATAATGTGCATGAACTCGCCAAAGGTGGGGGCTCACGTGAAGTGTAAGGCTTACCAAAGAAGATGGTTAGAGCTGAGCATTGCTTTTAAAGTTGGTCAAAATTTTATTAGCAATTACTAAGTATAAGTAAATACCAACCCAATTAAATAGTAGAACAAAAGTAACAACTTCACCTGCGATGCAATGCATATGACAAATTGAGTTTAAGTTCCATAATTTAATCATGTGAGGGTCCGAGCTGCTCATGACCGTGAGCACGGCTAGTATACCAGTTTTACACTCTGCAGAGGTTGCGCATCTTTACCCACAAGTCGTGTATCCCATGTCGCCAGGGTTTGCAAGGCCCTTAGACACTACCGAGGTGAATGGCTAGGGATCCACTACGAGGCCTTTACAAAGTTCCACTAGCTTCCGAAAACCCGCTACAGTTTATAGGAAGTTCCAATGCAGGAATCCCTTGCAGGACCGCCATCGCAGCAAAATCCTCCCGAGGGCCTCCCTACACTGACCACTCCCCTACTGCCCTTGCCCCTTTCGGGTAAGGTAGTCTTCCACTAGCTTTCCTAATTAATCAGCCAAGGGGTCCCATTCCTCCCTTGTGGTAGCACTGTTTTCCCGGGTGGTCGCTCCATGTTCCAATTAACATAATGATCTTATCATGAACAATAAATAACAACTGATAACAAAAGTGTAATCATGAATAGTGTATCTCCATACCCAAAACCACATATAGCACTAGCAAGTACTACCCAGAAAGTTCAGTGGTAAACAAGGTATAAAGATAGTCAAACTAAGGTAACCTATTGGGTCCCATCAAAATTAACCTATGCAGATCATTATGATTAATTAGAACATGAGTGGGTAAAAAGAAGTGATCAAGGGCACAACTTGCCTGGGACTTGAGATTCCAGGTACCAGGATGATCTTCAGATTCTCGTGACCTCACTGCTAGTCGTAGTAATACAAACATACATGGTATAGGCAAAATTAACATCACTACCAAACATAAGATCAACTAAATAATAATAATCTATGCGTTGCTACGTGACTAACGGAACTTGAACGGATCAAATCGGAGTTAAAACAGAGGAAATACGAATTTCCTAAGGTTTTATGTATTTGATACGAGATTAATTAAGAAATAAATTTTAATACCATTTTCATGTTAAAACAGAGACATAGGGTGATAAACAACATTATTACAAAATTATAGAAACTGAAATGGATTAATTTGGACTTAGTATGCATTTTCTATGAATTAAACAAATTCTAGCATTTATTTTTGCATAAAAAATCATTTTCTAATTCCTTTTATCTGATTTCTTAACTCCTTGGACTGGGTGCACAAAACCAGAGGACTGCAGGCGGCTCTGCGCAATGTTTCCTAGACTCAAAGAACAGCACCCGAGGACTGCGGGTTGTTTTTAAATAAACAGAGGGGCTCTTTAGCAATATGGGCACGACGAAAGGGTATCGGTGAATCTGAGCCGTTGGATCCAACTCTAAGGGCCACGATTAGATCCACATAAGTCTGAACCGGTACGCGTTAACGGCCGCAAGATCGGAGATCGACGGCCACAGATTAATGGAACACGATCTGTTTGGATCCGCAGGATACCGATCCGACGGCACAGATCCAATCACCTAAAGCGGTACGCCTAGCTAATCTGGGCCGCCAGCAGTCAGATCAACGGTCGGGATCTAAACACCGAAGAGGTATGCCCCGATCTAATCTCCATCGTTTATTTCGCGATCGACGGCCACAGGCCCTTCTTCTTCCCTCGACCAAACGCACGGCGGCGCCGCCCCGCACGCTCGGCGGAGCACGCCGGCGAGGATGCAATCAGCCGTTCCCGAGCGCCATATACAAATTGGACCGAGCTACACGTTGAGAAGGAAGAGACGAGCACGGTGTACGGGTCCATACCGAGAATCGCACCGTGAAGCGCCCTGGCCACGGAGAGTTGCGGCTGCGAGCAGATGCTCCACGACGGTGAGAAATCGCCGCGCCGCCAAGGCTTCCCGAGCACCAAATCCTTCACGCACGCGATCTTCACCTCCCAGTGAACCCTTCCGCCCAGTTGCCCGACACCAAGCGCTGGTAGTGGGGAGAGGGCGTAGCAGCGGCGCTCGGCTCGATTCCTCCCAATGCTGCGCTCACGGTAGAGGACCATGAAGAAGGGGGAATCGACAGGTACATTTATAGCGCAGGGAAAGGAGTCCGCGTCGAGGACAATCGGTTGGCGGGGAAGGGAGGACCCCGAGATTCCCGGCGACGACCATGGCGGGACTGCGCTTCTCCGTCGCGGACTCGGTTCCGAGGTGAACGGTCGAGCTGACAACGCGGGTCCCACGAACAGAGGAAGCAAGGATGCGGCAGTGGAAGCGGCTGACGAGACGGGCCCGCAAGGCAGTGAGCGCGCGCAGTTATCGCATGAAGCCACCGACTGATGGGCCCCGCTGGTCAGTTGCAGTGGGGGGCGTTGCGCCTGCGGGAGCGAAGTTGGGCCGCGCGCAGGAGAAGGAAAGGAGGTGGGCCGAGCAGGGGGAATTCGGCCCAAGGTGAGTTTTTCCCTTTTTATTTTTATTCTCTATTCTCTTTTCTTATTTCAAATTTTGGATGTCCAAATCAAATTCAAATTCCCATTTTGAACTTCAAAATTATAAGAGCCGACCTTAATACAAATGTGGATATAATCCTTTACTGTTTACAATATTATTATTTATTTTCTTTGTCACTCATTTTTTTATGAGATGAATAAATGGTCTCCTAAACATTTCCTCACCACACTATTATATATTTTTTTTGATTCTTCATTATTTTATGATATACATATATATATATATCTCCTACTAATTTTAGGTCTTACACTCCTATAAGCATTTCTATATTGTCTCTTGTTATGATACATAAAAGCATGGTTCTTTTTAGCACTACTAGCCATAGGGGCCTTCCCTTTCTCCTTGGTGGAGATGGGAGCCTTATGGCTTGTTAAGTCCTTGGCTTCCCTCTTGAAGCCAAGTCCATCCTTAATTGAGGGGTGTCTACCAATCGTGTAGGCATCCCTTGCAAATTTTAGCTTATCGAAGTCACTTTTGCTAGTCTTAAGTTGGGCATTAAGACTAGTCAATTCATCATTTAATTTGGAAATTGAAACTAGGTGTTCATTACAAGCATCAATATCAAAATCTTTACACCTAGTGCAAACATGTTCTACACAAGAATTAGATTTATTTGCTACTTCTAATTTAGCATTTAAATCATTGTTAACACCTTTTAAAGTAGAAATGGTTTCATGACAAGTGGATAATTCATAGGAAAGCATTTCATTTCTTTTAACTTCTAAAGCATAGGATTTTTGTGCCTCTACAAATTTATCGTGTTCTTCATACAACAAATCCTCTTGCTTTTCTAAAAGCCTATCCTTTTCATTCAAGGCATCAATCAATTCATTGATTTTATCAATTTTATTTCTATCCAATCCCTTGAACAAGCTAGAGTAATCTATTTCCTCATCGTTAGAATCATCATCACTTGAAGAAGAGTAAGTGGTATCCCGAGTACATACCTTCTTCTCCTTCGCCATGAGGCATGTGTGATGCTCGTTAGGGAAGAGGGATGACTTGTTGAAGGCAGTGGCGGCGAGTCCTTCATTGTCGGAGTCGGAGGAGGAGCAATCCGAATCCCATTCCTTTCCGATATGTGCCTCGCCCTTGGCCTTCTTGTAACTCTTCTTCTTCTCCTTCTTGTTTCCCTTTTCCTGGTCACTATCATTGTCGGGACAGTTAGCGATAAAATGACCAAGCTTACCACATTTGAAGCATGAGCGCTTCCCCTTTGACTTGGTCTTGCTTGGCTGTCCTTTGCGACCCATAAGCGCCGTCTTGAAATGCTTGATGATGAGGGCCATCTCTTCATTATTGAGACCTGCCGCCTCAACTTGCGCCACCTTGCTAGGTAACGCCTCCTTGCTTCTCGTTGCCTTGAGAGCAACGGGTTGAGGCTCATTGATTGGACCATTTAGTGCGTCGTCCACGTACCTCGCCTCCTTGATCATCATTCGCCCGCTTACGAATTTTCCAAGGACTTCTTCGGGCGACATTTTGGTGTACCTGGGATTCTCACGAATATTATTCACTAAATGAGGATCAAGAACGGTAAAGGACCTTAGCATTAGTCGGATGATGTCGTGGTCCGTCCATCGCGTGCTTCCGTAGCTCCTTATTTTGTTGATAAGGGTCTTGAGCCGGTTGTATGTTTGGGTTGGCTCCTCGCCCCTTATCATCATGAATCGTCCAAGCTCGCCCTCCACCAACTCCATCTTGGTGAGCAAGGTGACGTCGTTCCCCTCATGAAAAATCTTGAGGGTGTCCCAGATCTGCTTGGCATTGTCCAAGCCGCTCACTTTATGGTACTCGTCCCTGCACAAGGAGGCTAACAACACAGTAGTGGCTTGTGCATTTCTATGAATTTGTTCATTAATGAAAATAGGACTATCCGAGCTATCGAACTTCATTCCACTTTCCACAATCTCCCATATGCTCGGATGGAGAGAGAACAGGTGACTACGCATTTTGTGGCTCCAAAATCCGTAGTCCTCTCCATCAAAGTGAGGAGGTTTGCCAAGTGGAATGGAGAGCCAATGAGTATTTGTACTCTGCGGAATACGAGAGTAGTCAAAAGAAAAGTTCGAATTAACCGGTTTCCTTCTCTTGTAGTCGTTGTGGTCGTCGTCCTTTTGGGAAGAAGTAGACTCATCGCTGTCGTCGTAGTAGACGATCTCCTTGATGTGCCTTGTCTTCTTCTTCTTCCCATCTTTCCGTCTATGGCCCGAGCCTGAGTCGGTAGGCTTGTCATCCTTCGGCTCGTTGACGAAAGATTCCTTCTCTTTATCGTTGATCACGATACCCTTCCCCTTAGGATCCATCTCTTCGGGCGGTTAGTCCCTTTGTGAAGAGAACGGCTCCGATACCAATTGAGAGCACCTAGAGGTGGGGGGTGAATAGGTAATCCTGAATAAACTTGAAACTTAAGCCACACAAAAAAAACTTGGTTAAGTGTTAGCACAATAATTGTCAAGTGGCTAGAGAGGAGTCAAAACACAATAACCACAAGAGATCAATCACAGAGATGGCATGGTGGTTATCCCGTGGTTCGGCCAAGACCAACGCTTGCCTACTCCACGTTGTGGCGTCCCAACGGACGAGGGTTGCAATCAACCCCTCTCAAGCGGTCCAAAGACCCACTTGAATACCACGATGTTTTGCTTGCTTTTCTTAATCCCATTTGCGAGGAATCTCCACAACTTGGAGCCTCTCGCCCTTACACTTGAAGTTCACAAAGAAGCACGGAGCAAGGGTGGGATTAGCAACACACACAAGACACAAAAATCACAGCAATACCACGCACACAAGTCGCAACGAGAGCTCACAACACAACTCAATGAGTTCACCACTCAACTAGAGCTCTAATTGCTATTGCAAAGAATCAAAGGCGCGGGATCGAGGTCTTGGTGCTTAGGAATGTTGTAGGAACGCTTGGTGTACACCTCCATGCACCTAGGGGTCCCTTTTATAGCCCCAAGGCAGCTAGGAGCGTTGAGAGCATTCTAGGAAGGCTGATCTTGCCTTCTGTCGACTGGCGCACCGGACAGTCCGGTGCACACCGGACACTGTCCGGTGCCCGATTTCCTTCCAAAAATGGCGCAGTCGACCGTTGGCAGCCTGAGAGCCGTTGGTGCACCGGACATGTCCGGTGCACACCGGACAGTCCGGTGCCTCCTTCTAGCCGTTAGCTCGGCCACGTGTCCCGCGCAGATTGCGCGGCCGACCGTTGGCCCGGCCGACCGTTGGCTCACTGGACAGTCCGGTGCACACCGGACAGTCCGGTGAATTATAGCCGTATGTCGCCGGTGAATTCCCGAGAGCGACCACTTCGCTCGAGCCAGCCTAGCGCACCGGACACTATCCGGTGCACCACCGGACACTGTCCGATGCACCACCGGACAGTCCGGTGATCCCAGACTGAGCAGAGTCTTGGCTGCTCGAGCCAAGACATTTTCAATTGGATTTTTCCTGTTTCCAGCACTTAGACACAATACATTAGTCCATAAAACAATGTACTAAGTCTGAGAAACATACCTTTATCCTTGATTTGTACTTTGTCCACCTTTTTACACTTAGGCACTTGTGTTGGACTCTAAATCACCAAAATACTTAGAAATGGCCCAAGGGCACATTTCCCTTTCACTTATCGAGAGCAGACGACATGTGATCTCCGATTCCCACCCTCGGCCACTCCACAGGCTTTCGTGGAGGGCACAACGGCGTAGTCCTCCAACCTCCGCAGTGACTAGAGACAAAGTGGGAACGAATGTTCCATAGACGAGAAACAAGTACGGTTAGGTGGGAGAGAGGATGAGACCCGATTAGGTCATCCTTAGTGCTAGAACTTATCACCGTTGATCTCCTTGAGGGCTTGTTCGGTTATTCCTATCTCATGTGGATTGAATGAGATTGGAAACAATTATGTAAGATTTTGACTTATTTAGGATTTAAACCCACTCAATCTCACCCAATCCATATGGATTGAGAACAAAATGAAAGCCCTGACATGGCTTCATCTCCAATCGTCGAGCAGTGGGCTTGCGCACCTGTAGGAGCGATCTATGCTCTCCAAATCGGACTCCCAAGCCGCCAGGCTAAACCACCGCCCCCTTCCGTGACGAAGAGAGGTCTTCTTCTAGCCCAGACCGAGACGAGTGGCTGGTTGGTCTAGCAAGGAGGGGGAGGAGGCCGTCATGGGAACATGCTGACGTCAGGAAGCGGCCAGTGTCCCAGTAGGGTAGCCTGCGGCGCTTTTATGCCGACAGTCGTCCTTTCTTTCACTCCAGCTAGATGTTGTAGCGATCTGATTGGTGGAAGAAGAATACTGGTGGCGACGGTGATGGTGCTGTTGCTGCATGGAGGTAACTGTGGTGGAGCCTTCTGAAACCCAAAATTGAAAGGCCATCTTCAAGTCTTGAAGTTATGATTTTTCTTGCTTATTAAGAAAATAGCAGACTAGGAATTTTTAATCTCCTGCTAGATTGCTATCCATCAGTATAAACCTGTCATTTTAGTTTAAAAATCGGCTTAAAGACTTGACTTAATTCCTAGTTTTGTTGTCAGTCCTACTCTGATCTCCTTTACTATTATTATTGCCATTCTTTTTGTTGGTGGCTCATCTTGATCCTTTGTTAAATACTTACGACTTAATCTACTAAAGTCTTATACCTATGTTCAAGGTCTTCTAATATTTGAATCAAGCTACAACTGATTACAGTGCATGTTAGTGCCAAACTGTTGCATACTTCCACTGTTATGTGGAAGCATTAACAAAAAACCTGAAGTATTGTGGAAACTAGTACATAGAAGAAACCTCCATCGTATAAGTCATGCCCCTATAGATGTGTATAAAACTAACTTAAGAAGACCAAGCGTTGATGCCTAATTTGTTATGTGAGTTCCATGCGGTGACAGTTGACAAATTGCAAACATAATAAGGATGTGTTTGGTTTGGTTTTTGGTTTTGGCTTTGGTTTTTGTCTCCTAAAATCAGAAAGCCAAACTAAAGGACCCGATCTAGGAAGCAACTTTTTCTAAAAACTGGTTTTCTTGGAGTGTAAAATTGAAAGCACCCTTGAACCTGTTTTTTGTGGCTTTCAGATTAAACTATGTAAATGTATATGGAAGAACTTTTAGCGGCTTCCATCAAATGATTTTTATGTTTTTCACATTTTACAATCCGCAATAGCTTTTTTATAGCTCACAACCACCGTCTAACCAAATGGACCCTAAGATTTCTTCTGGACACCTACAACAAGCCACTCCCTGCTATTCTAGAGATCCCACCATATGATCTAGAGTGTGAATCGGTGCTCTCTCAGCGTCTGATAGCCAATGAAGGCGCCCAATGTACCATTTGGTGCGGGACAACAGAACACATGAATTTTTAATGAGCTTGCAAACAATTGTTGCTTGATTTATTTGGTTAGAGAATAATAATATTGTGGGAGAATAATCGATTGCAGGCCAAGGGCATAAAGGAAATGTTAGGGGATAATAACTAACTCGCATTCCTTACATTTCGTTTTATGGCATATAAGTCTAACCTCATCTAGGCGACTTTGAGCCTATTTGGCACTAAAAAAGTGAATGAAGTTACTATGGAGTGGAACAATTTCACTAGTGGTGAGGTTTATCATAGGCCATATTGAATTGTTTGGATACACAACAGTTCCAAATCCATAAAACTGAGGACGACGAGTGTGGAAGGAAGATGGCAGCAGTTGATGAGGCCATTGGAAAACCGAATTCTCAATCGGGTCTTCGCCTCTAGGCTTCCATCTGGTTCGATTTGGGACTTCCAATCAACTATCTCTCGAGTAAAAATCTCAGAGTTCTATCTTGATTTATCGATTGGAAGATGCAAACTTCGGCTTTCTATTCAAAATGTGGGTTACATTCTCTAATCGGTTATTGGTGGTTATGTGAATGCCTTCAAGGTTTTACAATTATCTGATAGGGTCTTCCGTTTCTCTATGTTCTCTAAGCAAATGGGCTTCTCAGACTATAATTTGAAATCATTTGCCTGTGATAACTTCAAAGCTTATTTTCATCTCTAGAATTCTGGTGAACCTAATTGGGATCATGAATTTGACGCCTATTGCTCTGAAGAAGATTCTTCTTGGAATGTTATGAGCAAGAATCCGAGGAAACTTCCATATGCTGATGTTGTTAGATAAAAAGTTTTAACTAGGGCCAATTCTATCCCTATTAATGATATGAGAGAAAATTTCGTCTCTCGTTCATCCAAGCAATTAGGCATGTGGTCTTCTTTGGCGCCTAGAAAGTCCAAGATTTATCTCAGGTTTCTTAGTAATCACCGTGAAGTTGTTCAGCCTTCACCCCAGGCGAAGAACAATGTGGCGTTAATCAAGGAGTCAACTTCCTATAATCAAGCCAAAATTGCAGTTTTCAAATTTCAAACTCCCATCCTTCTGGTGGATCTCTTTCACCCCAATTAATGGGCAGGTATCATGGGCCTTCTCCGAAATTGGCTCAGAATCTCGTTTTATTTGGAGGCCCAAGAGGCTTGAAAGGGAAATGTGCCCTTGGGCAATTTCTATTATGTTTTGGTGATTAAGTGCCCAACACACTTAATTAAGTTCTTATGTGCTAAATGAAGAGAAAAGTGCAAATCAAGACATGAGGTATGTTTCTAGACTTAGTACATTGTTTTGAGTACTAACATATGTTGTCTAAGTGCTAGAAATAGGAAAAGAAAGAATTGCAAAAGACTTGGCTTGGTGCAGCCAAAGTCCAGCTCGGTTTGGCACACCGGACTGTCCGGTGGTGTCCGGTGCACCAGGCCAGCCTCCGGTGAACAGGCCGCTCTCGAGAAAAGTTTGGCGACATACGGCTATAATTCACCGTACTGTCCGGTGGTGCACCGGACTGTCCGGTGAGCCAACGGCTGCCAGCGCAACGGTCGGCCGCGCAATCCGTGGGTGACGCGTGGTCCACGCCAACGGTCGGCAGGGGCACCGGACTGTCCGGTGCGCCAACTGACTCGGCGCTGCAATGGTCATCTGCGCCAAAATAGGAAGGAGATCCGCACCGGACCGTCTACAGTGACTGTCCGGTGGTGCACCGGACTGTCCGGTGCACCACCCGACAGAAGGCAACTTTGGCCTTCCTTGTTGGCCTCCAATGGCTCCTAGCTGCCTTGGGGCTATAAAAGGGACCCCTAGGCGCATGGAGGAGTCACCCAAGCATTCACCTAAGTCTCCCACACTCCATCTCCGCGCACTTGATCGATTGTGTTAGTGATTTGAGCTCCATTCTAGTTGTGAACTCTTTGTGCCTCATTTTGAGCTCAAGTCTTGGCTTGTGTGTGTGTGTGTGTTGCTCCCCAACCTTACTCTTATGCTTTCATTGTGATCTTTGTTGTAAGGGCGAGAGACTCCAACTTGTGGAGATTCCTCGCAAACGAGAAAAAGAGATAAGGAAGAAAAGTTGTGGTATTCAAGTTGATCATTGGATCACTTGAAAGGGGTTGAGTGCAACCCTTGTCCATTGGGACGCCACAACATGGAAGTAGGCAAGTGTTACTTGGCTGAACCATAGGATAAAATTGCGTGTCTCTTGTGATTGTTCCTTCTTTGATTGTCTGTGTTCGCAAGAGCTCGTCTCATCGATTTGATTAATCCGCACTAATATTTTTATAATCAAGGTTGTTGGAATTTAGTGTTGAATTCTACAGGATCACCTATTCACCCCCCTCTAGGTGCTCTCAATTGGTATCAAAGCCGTTCTCTTCATCTAAGGGACTAATCACCCGAAGAGATGGATTCGAAGGGAAAGGGGATGGTGGTCAACGACAAGGAGAAGGAGTCCCTCTTCAACGAGCTAAGGGACGACAAGCCCACTGACTCAGGATCGAGTCACAAGAAGAGGGACGGGAAGAAGAAGAAGAGGCGGATCAAGAAGATCATTTACTACGACAGCGACGCCTCCTCTTCTTCACCAAGAGACGACGACGACGATGACTCGTCTAAAAAGAAACCTGTTAATCAAAACTATTCTTTTGATTATTCTCGTATTCCGTTCAATTCCAATGCTCATTTGCTTTCAATTCCACTTGGTAAACCTCCACACTTTGATGGAGAAGACTACTCTTTTGGAATCACAAAATGCGTAGTCACTTATTTTCTCTCCATCCTAGTATTTAGGAGATAGTTGAAAATGGAATGCATTTCGACAGTACCGATAACCCTATGTTTATTAATGAGCAAATTCATAAGAATACACAAGCTACTACTGTTTTGCTAGCATCCTTATGCAGGTATGAATACAACAAGGTGAGCGGCTTGGACAACGCCAAGCAAATTTGGGATACCCTCAAGATATCACATGAGGGAAACGACGCCACCATGATCACCAAAATGGAGTTGGTGGAAGGCAAACTAGGAAGATTCGCGATGATTAGGGGAGATGAGCCAACACAAACATACAACAGGCTCAAGACTCTGGTCAACAAAATTAGGAGCTATGGAAGCACAAGATGGACGGACCACGACGTCGTCCGACTAATGCTAAGGTCATTTACGGTAATTGCCCCCCCATCTTGTCAACCTTATTCGTGAGAATCCTAGGTACACCAAGATGACGCCCGAGGAGATACTTGGGAAGTTTGTGAGCGGGCGCATGATGGTGAAGGAGGCTCGATATGTGGACGATGCTCTAAACGGTCCACTACCCATCCACGAGCCTCAAACCGTTGCCCTCAAAGCAACCAGCAGCAGGGAGACGCTACCAAGCAAGGTGGCACAAGTGGGGGCCGCTGGCCTCAACAAAGATGAAATGGCGCTTATCATCAAGTGCTTCAAGACCACATTAAAAGGATGCAAGGAGTATCCCAACAAGAATAAGATAAGGGGAAAGCGCTCCTGCTTCAAATGCGGTAAGACTGGTCATTTTATCGCTCAATGTCCCGATAATGAAAATGACCAGGGGGAAGAAAGACATGGGAAGAAGGAGAAGAAGAAAAGCTATAGGAAGGCGAAAGGCGAGGCTCACCTTGGCAAAGAATGGGATTCGGACTGCTCTTCATCCGACTCCGATGATGAAGGACTGGCAGCCTCGGCCTTCAACAAGTCTTCGCTCTTCCCCAACGAACGCCACACTTGCCTCATGGCCAAGGAGAAGAAGGTAAGCGTTCAAGATACCTCTAAGTATACTACTTCTAGTGATGATGATTCTAGTGATGATGAAGTAGATTACTCTAGCTTATTCATAGGTTTAGATAGAGCTAAGGTAGAAAAGATAAATGAACTAATTGATGCTTTAAATGAAAAGGATAGACTTTTAGAAAAGCAAGAGGATATTTTGTATGAAGAGCATGATAAATTTATTAGTGTGCAAAAATCTCTTGCTTTAGAAACTAAGAGAAATGAGATGTTGTCTTCTAAATTATCTACTTGCCATGAGTCTATCTCTAGTTTAAAGATTTTGAATGATGATTTAAATACTAAGCTAGAGGTAGCTAATAAATCTAGTTCATGTGTAGAACATGTTGTAATTTGCAATAGATGTAAGGATTTTGATGTTGATGCTTGTGATGAACACCTTATGTTGATTACTAAATTAAATGATGAGGTGGCAAGTCTTAATGCTCAACTTAAGACTTGCAAAATTAATTTTGATCAATTAAAATTTGCTAGGGATGCCTACACCGTTGGTAGACACCCCTCTATTAAGGATGGACTTGGTTTTCGAAAGGAAACCAAGAACTTAACAAGCCAAAATGCTCTCGTTCTCAACAAGGAGGAAGGGAAGGCTCCTATGGCTAATAGTTCTCAAAAATGTTATTCTTACATTTATGATAGAAAATTCTCTAGAAATGCTCATTATAATAGGAGTTATGATGCGTTTAATTCACATGCTATGTTTGCTTCTAGCTCTACTTTTGTGCATGGTAGAAGTAAGCCTAGGAGAAATCATGTTGTGCATCATGTGCCTAGGAGAGTATGTAATGAACCTTCTACTATTTACCATGCTTGCAATACCTCTTTTGCAATTTGTTGTAAGAATGAAAAAGTAGTTGCTAGGAAGTTGGGATCCAAATGCAAGGGAGATAAGACTTGTATTTGGATTCCAAAGGCTATTGTAACTAACCTCATAGGACCCAACAAGAGTTAGGTACCTAAAACCCAAGCGTAAATTGTCTTGCAGGTTTATGCATCCGGGGGCCCAAGCTGGATTATTAACAGCGGATGCACAAACCACATGACGGGGGAGAAGAAGATGTTCACCTCCTACGTCAAGAACAAGGATTCCCAGGATACGATCATCTTTGGAGATGGGAACCAAGGCAAGGTCAAAGGCTTGGGCAAGATAGCCATCACCAACGAGCACTCCATTTCAAACGTATTTCTAGTAGAGTCTCTTGGTTACAACCTCCTGTCTGTAAGTCAATTGTGCCACATGGGCTACAATTGTTTGTTTACAAATGTTGATGTTTCTGTCTTTAGAAGGAGTGATGGTTTATTAGCGTTTAAGGGTGCATTCGACAGCAAACTCTACTTAGTTGATTTTTCGAAAGAGGAGGTCGATCTAGATGCATGCTTAATAGCTAAGACTAGCATGGGCTAGCTATGGCATCGCCGTCTAGCACATGTTGGGATGAAGAACCTTCATAAACTTCTAAAGGGAGAACATGTGTTAGGACTAACCAATGTCTGCTTTGAGAAAGACAGACCTTGTGCAGCTTGTCAGGCAGGGAAACAGGTGGGAAGCACTCATCACAGCAAGAATGTGATGACAACATCAAGACCATTAGAGCTTCTTCACATGGACCTCTTCGGACCCGTCGCCTACCTTAGCATCGGGGGAAGTAAGTATGGTCTTGTAATTGTAGATGACTTTTCTCGCTTCACTTGGGTGTTCTTTTTGCAGGATGAATTAGAAACCCAAGGGTCCCTAAAGCGCTTTTTAAGGAGGGCTCAAAACGAATTTGAGCTCAAGGTGAAAAAGATAAGGAGCGACAACGGGTCCGAGTTCAAGAACTTACAAGTTGAGGAGTATCTTGAGGAGCAAGGTGTCAAGCATGAGTTCTCCGCTCCCTACACACCACAGCAAAATGATGTGGTAAAGAGGAAGAACAGGACGCTTATCGACATGGCAAGGACGATGCTTGGAGAGTTCAAGACGCCCGAGCGGTTTTGGTCGGAAGCTGTGAACACAGCTTGCCACACCACAAACCGGCTCTATCTGCATCGTCTCCTCAAGAAGACCTCCTACGAACTCCTTACCAGTAACAAACCCAATGTCTCTTACTTTCGTGTATTTGGGAGCAAATGCTACATTTTGGTGAAGAAAGGTAGACATTCCAAATTTGCTCCCAAAGCTGTAGAAGGGTTTTTACTAGGATATGACTCAAATACAAAGGCATATAGGGTCTTCAACAAATCATCGGGTTTGGTTAAAGTCTCTAGCGACGTTGTATTTGATGAGACTAATGACTCTCCAAGAGAGCAAGTTGATCTTGATGACATAGATGAAGATGACGTTTCAACGGCCGCAATACGCACCATGGCGATTGGAGATGTGAGACCACAGGAACAACAAGAGCAAGATCAACCTTCTTCCTCAACAATGGTGCATTCCCCACTCAAAATGATGGACAGGTTCCTCAAAAAGAGGCATGCGATCAAGGGGGAGCACAAGAAGAACAAGTTATGGAGGAAGAAGCACCACTGGCCCCTCCAACTCAAGTCCGAGCGATGATTCAAAGGAATCACCCCGTTGACCAGATTCTAGGTGACATAAGCAAGGGAGTAACTACTCGCTCAAGATTAGCTAACTTTTGTGAGCATTACTCGTTCGTCTCTTCTATTGAGCCTTTCAGGGTAGAAGAAGCCTTGCAAGATCCAGACTGGGTGTTGGCCATGTAGGAAGAGCTCAACAACTTCAAGAGAAATAAAGTTTGGAGCCTGGTGCCACGTCTAAAGCAAAATGTAGTGGGAACCAAGTGGGTGTTCCGCAGCAAACAAGACGAGCACGGGGTGGTGACAAGAAACAAGGCTCGACTTGTGGCAAAAGGTTATGCCCAAGTTGCAGGTTTGGATTTCGAGGATACTTTTGCTCCTGTGGCTAGGCTAGAGTCTATTAGAATATTATTAGCCTATGTCGCTCACCACTCTTTCAGGTTGTTTCAAATGGATGTGAAGAGCGCTTTCCTCAACAGGCCAATAAAGGAGGAGGTGTACGTGGAACAACCCCCTGGCTTTGAGGATGACAGGTACCCCGACCATGTGTATAAGCTCTCTAAGGCACTCTATGGACTTAAGCAAGCCCCAAGAGCATGGTATGAATGCCTTAGAGATTTCTTAATTGCTAATTCTTTCAAGGTTGGGAAAGTCGATCCCACTCTTTTCACTAAGACTTGTGACGGTGACCTTTTTGTGTGCCAAATTTATGTCGATGACATAATATTTGGTTCTACTAACCAAAAGTCTTGTGAGGAGTTTAGCAGGGTGATGACTCAAAAGTTTGAGATGTCAATGATGGGCGAGTTGAACTACTTCCTTGGGTTCCAAGTGAAGCAACTCAAGGACGGCACCTTCATCTCCCAAATGAAGTACACTCAAGATCTTCTCAAGCGGTTTGGGATGAAGGACGCCAAGCCCACAAAGACACCTATGGGAACTGACGGACATGTCGACCTCAACAAAGGAGGTAAGTCCGTTGATCAAAAGGCATATCAGTCCATGATAGGGTCATTGTGACACCCCAGTGTCACTTAGGGCTTCTCTTAAAATGCCAAACCAAGAACCACCATTTTATGAGAACCAAAGTAAGCACGAGCATCAAATTAACTTAAGAATGAAGATTTCCCCAAGCATATACTTAGAAGTGTCATGATCAAGACAATTGAGTATTTTAAAAGGTAAGAATATGTAACCCTAATAAAAACCCTAAATAAGCCCCATGAGCAAAATTTAAGAAAATAAGGAGAAGGGTATGAAAAATTTAAAATTATGACTTGAGCCAATTATAAAAGCTAAAGTACATTAAATAAGCAACAAGAAAGGTTGAGAAAGCTTAGCCAAATTAACTTAAATAAATTCTCAAATCAGCCCTTGAACTAAGCACCCTTGGAGAAATTCAGATTTCTGAATTTCTGAAATTCAGACCTCTTTCCAAAGATCAAATGCGTTCTCTGTTTTTCGAAACTCAAAACCAGGAGATCCAAATATCAAAGTTGTGCCAAATTCCCTTGAACACATCCTGGAAAAGTTTGAACTCAAACCAAGTTCATTTGACACGGTTTTGGTGCGGTTTGACTTCGGGACCAGACATTCTGACACTGGCACCTTGGTGACGCTACAACTCCCTGTCCCTAGCCTAAAACCGCGCGACGTCCATACATAAAAGACAAAGCTTGGTCAGGTGAACAAATCCTTCACAGCGATCTTGCCTAAATTCGCGAAGATTTGCTCCCAATCAGCGCTTGAACTCGGGCAGAAGCATCGGGCACACGTGTTCGACCGTGGCTGACACCCCCGGTTCACGCCCGTTCGCGCACCCGCGCCTCCAGTGCACGCCCGCGCGCGCTCGCCGGTCCACGACCGCCCGTGCACTGCGCCATGCCTATAAAGCCTTCCCAAGCGCGCCCCACTTCGCCCCGCACTCACCCTCACCGGCCAACCACCTCTCCTTAGCTCCGGCGAGCTCAATTCCGCCCGCCATTGCCGCCAGAGCTTCGGCCGCCGTGGCCAGCCCACCCCAGCCACCCCCGAGTCGAGCCAGTGCTTCGGCTAGCTTCGCCAGTAGCCCGTGAAGCTCGCCAAGCCCTCGGACCAGGCCGGACTTCACCGGAAACCCTAGATCGACCTCACCGGACTTCGGTCTTCCGCCGCCGCGCGTAGACCGAGCTAACCAGTGAGTCTCCGTCCAATTCCTTGCACCCATATCTTCTTTGGCATCCCGTGAACCTCTCTGACCCATCCAATTGCTCTATCTCGCCGTGACCAGGCCAGACTCCTCGCCGCCGACGAGAATCCCCGCCTGCTCGCGTGGACCGACCGACTCCGGCCATCCCCGACGGTGACCCACACCTCGTTGTGATCCCCGAGACCTCCCCTACGTCCTCGACCACTTCACCGGAGCCATCTTGCCGCCGGTAAGCCCCTCCGCCCTTTCTTCCGCCGCGGTTATTGTTTAACTTAGGAGAAGGACCTCGGGTTGGGAGGTGAAGAACCCGGGGGGTTTTCTGTAATGTCAGTGACTCATGTAAATAGTAAACTAAGGACTAATCTGCGAAGAAAACTTAGAATATCCGCCAGGGACCCCAGTGCAAAGTGGTTTTCCATTTAATCAATTCTGTAAACCTTTTTAAATAACCAGAGAACTTGTAAAATCCATAACTTGATGAATTCGTAGTCAAAAGATGTCAAACCAATTTTGCTAGATCCTAAATTTTATGAACTATCATTTAAAAATGGTAAACCCTATGCTTTCTGTTCTGAATTTTTAGTTTAGAATTAAAAACAGAAACTAGCCAAATCTTGTTTAATTAAGGAAAATTAGTTTTTCTTCTGTACTAAACTCAAGAAAATTTGTGGGTATTCAAACCTCATTTAGACACTGTTTAAAAATAGTAGGAACCCCAGTATTGAAAATGTGTTGTAGATATTCATTTAAAGCTATTTTGCCCAAAACTTAGGAAAAATCAGAAAGGCATTAGAAACTAATGAACAGTAAGGAAAATTATTTTTCCTAGTTTTCTTAAGTAACAAAGAACCTAGGAAAAATAAAGAGGCCATTAGTCCAGATCAGTTTCAAATTAAAATGACTTATTTAGCTCTATTTGAACTGAAAATCAATTATTAGAATTACCAAACTATACCCAAAATGGATAATAAAAATCCAGTAGACTTACAACCACCAGAGCCCCACTACAAAAATAAAGAACACCTCAGTTCAACTTTTTAAGTAAGGAGAATAAATATAAAATGATAATGAGGCATTCTCCAAATAAATCATAACCAACCCCTAATAATATGATAATGGGCAACCAAAAATTAGCTAAGTCCATAATGAGATAAACCATCAGAGAAAAATGCAAACCCATGAAAAGGAAGCAAATTCTTATCTATTGCTACTGTTTTATGAGAAAGGCCACTAAATTCAAACAATGCATACCACCCCTTCCCTTAAGCAAAAAGATGCCAAACTTTAGAATGATTGCTCTTGCACAAAATAATAACCAAGAAAAATAAGAACTCTGTTGTTTGATATTTTTCAAATGTAGTGGTAGTAGAAAGCACCTATTTGGCTAGAAACTTGAGAAAACCATAGTAAAATAACTAAAAGGTATTAATGGCTAGAAATTTGTATCAAGTCATGATACAACCCCTAAAAGCCAGCAAAAATAAGTTTTATAGAACTACCCACTGTTAAATAATAGTTGTAGTTCAAAGCACCCCTTCTGCCTTAGAAATTAATAATTTTGTCCAGAGAAAACTATTCACTTTCTGATCCCCAAATTTTGAAGTAGAGAAACATACACCAGTGCCAAGCCACTGTAATTTTTGCAGAATTTTTAGAATCTTATAAAAGCAACTTGTAGTTTAAACCTACTCCAAAACTTTTAAGAGAATAAAAGAAAGGGAAAGAAGAAATAAACCTCACCCCAATAAGCCTATCCTGAATACTTATCAATTCTCCCTGAGACTTAAAAAGAATTTAGTGGAACCCCTAAAAGTAAAACCTACCACTTGCCTTAGCTAAAGTTTAACTTAATTTACCAAGTATACCACCCAAGGGTCTTACATAGGTAAAGTTAACCTTGTTTAAATCAAGTGGATCATACACCGTCAAAAGTTGTAATTTCTAAAAGTACATATCATATCATGCATGTATCTTACGCATTGCATTCATTAGATTGTAATCTTGCCGACGGAGAGTACGTGCTCATCCCCGAGCAAGGGCCTGTCCAAGAGGAGGACCAGGAGCAGGCTTCAGAGGCTGCTATCGAGGATCTCCCTGCAGCCCCAGCAATTGAAGGCAAGCCCCGGTTTTATGCATAACCGTTTATATATGCTATTTTACTACACTTAATGTTTGTAGGTTTGTAATGTGCACTTAAGTGTAGGAGTTGCTTGAAACCTCTAGCTGCATGAACTTAGGATTCCTTTTTGAGATGAATACTAGTATGCTAGGTCGAGTAGCTGCTTTGCTAATCAGGATCTCGGTAGAAGTCGAGTGATTTTTTAGCACTCGCGCGAGGTCAGGAATTGATTGTATTCATCTTAATAATGGGATATATATGTTGGTCTATGGACTTGGATCCAGGGAGGATGCCTTGACCATGAGACGGGAAAATGAATTAAGGATTAATGTGTGGATACCTGAGTACAGCTTTTGAACGTACTAAGCACATGCCGGGAAATATGGTAACCGGTAAACCTAGTACCTGAGTGAAGCCGGGCGCGGACTTTATCCCTCATGCGACCTGAGACTGGGTCTCCCATGCTAGCTATGGTGGGTCACTGCACGGTGGCAGCCAGGGTCAGTGGAGCATTGTATGCCAAGGCGGTGAGGCCTGGACGCGAACGGGGAATCGATGGGGACGGTTGTCATGTGTAGGGTCGGAATACCCTGACATGCCGCGTGTTTAGGTTTACCTTGCAAGGTTAAAACTCGATTCGAATCGTCTGCTTCTCGCAGCTAATGAGACTGCTTGATTCCTTGTACTGCATCGAGTAAGAAGTGAAATGAGGTTACATGAGATAACTTGTTGATTGATCTAAATGCTTGCTACCATGTATGCTTAGAAGAAGTAAATCTAGCTAAGTAATGATGATAGAATTTGAAAAGCTAAAAGTTGATTTTAGAAACAGCTAGTGCTTTTGGCAAACCAAACCCCTCAGCCAAACAGCTGCATAGTCTAGAGGTAGAGGAGTAGATTCCTCACACCGGGTAAGTCTAGCTGAGTATTAGTATACTCAGCCTTGCTTGTGGCACAATTTTTGCAGGTACCATTCAGGAAATGGTTGATGGTGTGACTTGGCCTACCACCCTGCCACCGGGTTGGACGGTCGAGTGGGATGTTGCTCCGGCAGGAGAGGAGCACGAGGAGTAGTGGGCTAGGCCTTGCCCAATTCCTCGATACCGACGACATCGATTATCTGCTGCACTTTATTTTGTGAACTCTTATTTGCTACTCAAAAACTCCAATTTATGTAATAACTCAGTACTTAATTTGTGGATTCCTGTTTTATTGTATTTCTTCTGTGACTCACCTTCGTGTGAGATTGTGGAATTTGATCCTGGTTAAGTGGCTCCATCAGACTAGATCTGAGGGACTGGCGGGTTATTCCGATTTAAGTGTGTTACGGCCCCTGAGGCGTGACTTAGGCACTTAAGCTGGAATAATTCGGGTGGTTCCGCCACAGCTGGTATCGGAGCAAATTCCACCGCAGAGAAGGACAATAAACCATGAATACCAATTTTCAAAATCTAAAACTTGCCTAGAAACTGCTAAGGATCGTCAGGACTAGACCGATCGACCTATGACAAAAGGCCTTAGGCATAGAGGGAAAAAGGGTGGCTAATTACTTAGGCCCTGTGGGCCAGTACTTATATTTTCAAGGATGCCCTGAAAAGCACCCTATTTTCTTTCGAGAGGCAACGGTTTCTTTTTCCAGCATGCATGCATCATAAAACACAAAGAGGAATTAAAATTTGAGCTAACCCACTTTCTTTAGAACCATCCGGGCTCTCTTTTTCTTTTCCTTCCACCATAATCTTTACCTTTTGATTCCCTTCCGCAGATGAATTCACCCACCCCTGCTAGTGGAGGAGACTCTAGTTTCAGTTCTGACTTCCTTTCTCGCGATGGTTTTCCTTCCATCTTGTGGGAAGTGCTTAACTCCGCCGGTTACCCTAGCCCCCTTTGTACACGGTGCAGTTGTATGAGGAGCATCGGGTACCTCGTTGTCGGGTCTGGCTGACTTTGGAGGCTCATCCCCTTCAGCCGGGTTGGCGTTCTCTTGATTCTGAGACGATTGGACTCAGGACGGACGACATCGTCGAAGCAGCAGCCATGAAGACTCTGACGACTTTTTGTGGCTACCATCCCCTGGAGATGGTGATGCACCCTTTGGGACTCTTCCCTGCTGAGAGGAAAAATGATCCCATGTGGTGTAACCGCGTGAGCCATGTGAAGGATGTGTGGGCAATGTATCCTGACTTGGTTGGGAGGGTCACTGTTCAGTGCATGAGTGTGCTGTACCGCCTTCAGGCCCTTCAGAGCGACGCTATGGCACACCTTGCCAACATCGCTCAAACCACTAAGCTCACTCTCGATAGTCGTGAAGATTTTGTGGTTGACCTATCCACCGAGTTGGTAGAGAAGGATCTATAGGTGGAGAGGCTGAGCCAGCGCATTGCCACCTTGGAGCAGCAGGTGGAGATCTGAGACAACACTATTGATGTCTTGAAGAACCAGCTTCACGATGTGCAGAGGGAACTCTAAGAAGCCAATGACCACCTGGACATGCACCACTTGGAGATGGAGGCCAATGAAGCCGGAAGCGAGGGAGAAGAGGATCCCGAGGAGCTAGGACCAGCCCCTGGTGCCAATGGGACTACCTCCGTGATGCCCCCTTCACCCGCATCCAGTGTCGCTTCCACCGCTCAGGGTTAAGCAGTCACTTCGACGCTCTTAGGCAGATAGAAACCTATGCGAGCTTAGTTAGTATCAGATTTTGGACTAGGCTTATGGGTACTTCCTCCTAATTGATGTAACCCTGTGAACTTTTGGATTCTGTGGGATATTTGTCACCATGTTATCTTAAATTCGAACCTAATATTATGATTATGGCATTTTTCCTTCCATATGGGATAATATCTTGACGTTCGAAACTGTGAGTTGGGATAACAATGGCGGCAATCTCTGTTTTCAGATGGCAGCTAGGCAGCGTTGCGGGCATAACGAGCAGGTTCCCCCGCCACCTCCTCCAGCTCCCACAGTGCAGGAGCTGATGGCCCAGCAGAATGAGATTCTGCGACAGCTCTTGCAGCGCCAGCCCCACCCTCAGTAGCATGGTGGAGGCCAGCCTCAGCGACCTCCGACAATGGCAACTTACCAGGAGTTTCTGAGCACGCAGCCGCCCTTGTTCACCAATGCAGAGGATCCGTTGGATGCCGACGTATGGCTTCGCGTCGTCGAGTCCAAGTTTCCCCTCCTCATGGGAGACTGCCCTGATGCTACCAAGACCCGCTTCGTCGCGCAGTAGCTTCGCGGATCTGCTCGGACTTGGTGGGATCACTTCCGTGCTATGCTCCCCGCTGATCGTGAGGTATCTTGGGAGGAGTTCAAGACTGCCTTCAGAGGACACCACATCACAGCTGGCATTCTTGATCGGAAGTTGAATGAATTCCTGGCCCTCAATCAAGGAACCCGCACGGTACTGCAGTATGCGCAAGCTTTCAACGACTTATGCCAGTATGCAGGGTACCATGCTGATTCTGATGAGAAGAAAAGGGATCACTTCCGCAAGGGTCTCAATACCAAGCTGCGGGAACGACTCAACACTGTCCGGGCTGATAGCTTCAATGAGTTGGTCAATATGGCCATCTCCTAGGAGGATTGCATTGTTGCTCACCGGGCAGAGAAGAAGAGAAAGGCACCAATGGCAGCACCATCCGCTCAGGCTCAGAGGTTCCAGATTGTTTCGCACAACCAGAGCAAGGGTTTTCAGCAGCAGGCAGGCAGATGGGTGATCAGGCCACCTCAGCAGCAGCAGCCGGCACCCAATCGCTTTCCAACTCCCGCTCCAAGAAACAACCAGCCTCAGCAGCAGCAGTTCCGCCAGGGCAATGGGAACAAGTGTTTCACTTGTGGCAATGTGGGCCACTATGCCAAGAATTGTCCTAGGAACCAGCAGAGGCAGATGCCAGCACCAAATCAAGACAAGGGAAGAAAGCAGAAGGTGCAAGTTAGGCAGGGGAAGCTCAACTTCACCGCTCTTGAGGAAATACCTGAGGGAGCTCCTATCATGACCAGTATCTTTTCAGTTTATAATCAACCTGCTTTAATTCTGTTTGATTCTGGTGCATCTCATAGTTTCATTAGCCAAAAGTTCAGTGCTAGATGCAGACTGCCATTCTCTCACTCTAAAGGGTCATTCATGATAGTCACACCTGGGGGTAAAATTGCAACTAATCAATTAAACCAAAGTGTGCCTATTCAACTGGGGAGCCACATTGTCAAAACCACCCTTCTTGTGTTGGGATTGGAAAATGTGGACATTATTCTAGGAGCTAATTGGATGACCTTGCACCAAGTTGTGCTTGATATAGCCAGTCGTACCGTGGAAGTTAATTCTCCGTTCTGTGGGAACTTCACTTTAATTCTGCCCCGTCAAGGTCCTACTCAGTCATGTGCTTTCTCTATGACGGAGTTACCTTTGAAGAAGATCCCAGTGGTCTGTGAGTATGCAGATGTCTTCCCTGATGAATTGCCAGGAATGCCACCGGACCGGGATATTGAATTCGCCATCGAGTTGCAACCGGGAACGGCCCCAATTTCCAAAAGGCCCTACCGAATGCCACCCGCTGAGTTGGCAGAGTTGAAGAAGCAATTGCAAGAGTTGCTGGATAAGGATTTATTCGCCCAAGCACTTCACCTTGGGGATGTCCAACACTATTTGTGAAGAAGAAGGATGAAAGCTTGAGGTTGTGTATAGATTACCGCCCTCTTAATGCGATAACTATCAAGAACAAGTACCCTTTGCCTCGTATTGATGTTCTTTTTGACCAGTTGGTCGGGGCCAAGGTATTCTCCAAGATAGACCTTCGCTCTGGCTACCATCAGATCAAGATACGAGCAAGCGATATTCCGAAGATGGCATTCTCGACCAGATATGGGCTATATGAATTCTTGGTGATGTCATTCGGGCTGACAAATGCACCAGCATATTTCATGTATCTGATGAATTCTGTTTTCATGCCTGAATTGGACAAGTTCGTGGTGGTTTTCATCGATGACATCTTGGTGTACTCAAAGAGCGAAGAAGAACATGTCGGGCATTTGCATGTAGTGCTTCAACGTCTGCGAGAGCACCACCTTTATGCCAAGTTATCCAAGTGTGATTTTTGGCTAAAGGAAATCAAATTCTTGGGTCACACTACCTCTCACGCTGGAATAGCTGTTGATCCTGATAAAGTGCAAGAGGTGATGAACTGGAAGCCACCAACAACTGTTCGTCAGATTCGGAGTTTTCTGGGATTAGCTGGTTATTACCGAAGATTTATTCCGGACTTCTCTCGAATTGCGAAGCCTATAACTGAGTTGCTGAAGAAAGAAGTCAAATTTGTCTAGAGTCAGAAGTGCGAAGATGCCTTCCATGCATTAAGGCAGCATCTGACCACAGCACCAGTATTGGCGCAGTCTGACAACAACAAGCCTTTTGATGTATATTGCGATGCCTCTGGCACAGGGCTAGGTTGTGTCTTGATGCAAGACAACCGAGTCATTGCTTATGCCTCAAGAGCACTCAGGCCTCATGAGCAAAACTATCCCACTCATGACCTTGAGCTAGCAGTAGTGGTTCATGCATTGAAGATGTGGAGGCATTATCTAATGGGGACGCACTGCAACATCTTCACTGATCATAAGAGCCTTAAGTACATTTTTACACAGGCTGATCTCAACATGAGGCAGAGAAGATGGCTAGAGCTGATCAAGGATTATGACCTGGAGGTACATTATCACCCAGGAAAAGCTAATGTGGTTGCAGATGCCTTGAGCCGGAAGATGCAGTGCAATTGTATTCTGATGGATTCTCGCATTAACACCTTGTGTGATGAGTTGAGCAAGATGCAAATTGAAGTGATTTCTTCTGATTCTTTGTCTCACATTTCTGTTGAGTCAGCTTTGCAAGACAAGATTATCATGGCCCAGCTCAGTGACAAGGGAGTGCAGATTATCAAGAAGAATCTCCATCAGAAGGTTCAGAAGTATAATTGTTTCCGCCAGGATGAAAAGGGAGTGTTATGGTTTAAAAGCAGATTGGTGATTCCTAAGGACCAGGATCTCAAGAGGAAAATCTTGGACGAGGCTCATCTCTCCAAATTCTCTATGCATCCGGGAAGCACCAAGATGTACCATGATCTGAAGCCTTTGTACTGGTGGACCAGAATGAAGAGGGAGATAGCCCAGTATGTATCAGAATGTGACACCTGTCAGAGGATAAAGGCAAGCCACTTGAAATCAGCTGGAGCTTTGCAACCCCTGTCCATACCTTCATGGAAGTGGGACGACATCAGCATGGATTTCATTGTGGGTCTGCCAAACACCTCTCGTCATCATGATTCAATTTGGGTTATTGTGGACCGATTGACAAAAGTGGCACATTTTCTTCCTGTGCACAACACTGATAAGGCTCGAAAGTATGCAGAATTGTATATTGACCGGATCGTGTGTTTGCACGGATTGCCTCGGACCATTGTTTCTGACCGAGGAGCCCAATTTGTTGCCAGATTTTGGGAACAATTGCAAGAGTCTCTGGGAACTAAGCTAATTAGAAGTTCAGCTTACCACCCACAGACTGATGGTCAGACAGAAAGGGTAAACCAAATTCTGGAGGATATGCTGAGAGCTTGTGCGATCGATTGTGGCAAGAACTGGGATAAGCACCTCTCCTTAGCAGAGTTTGCTTATAACAATAGTTATCAATCCAGCCTAAAGATGGCACCTTTTGAAGCTCTCTATGGAAGAAGGTGTAGAACACCACTCAATTGGTCTCAACCTGGAGAAAGAGAAGTTTTTGGACCTGACTTAGTGACTGAAGCCGAAAGGAAGGTCAAACTAATCAGGAAGAATCTAGAAGCTGCTCAGGCCAGGCAGAAGAGTTACCATGATAAAAGAAGGAAACCTCTCCAGTTCGAGGTGGGAAGCTTTGTATACCTCAAGGTATCACCCACCAAGGGAGTGCAGAGGTTTGGGATCAAAGGCAAGCTAGCCCCTCGTTACATTAGACCTTATGAGATCATAGATGCATGTGGACCCGTGGCATACAAGCTGAAGTTACCTTCAAAAATGTCTGCCATTCACGATGTATTCCATGTATCTCAGCTGAAGAAGTGTGTTCGATTGCCGACTAAGATCTTAGCAGAGCCAGAATTGGAGATAGAGTCAGATCTATCGTACCAAGAGTACCCCTCCAAGATTCTGGATTGCAAGGAGAGATCAACTCGGGCCAAATCGATCAAGATGTACAAGGTCCAGTGGAGTAATCACTCAGAGGAGGAAGGTACTTGGGAAACGGAGGAATTCCTGAGATCCAACTTCCCTGATTGCCTACCCAAGGAAGCTGGTATGTAATCATACCCAACCCCTCCTCCTGCCCTTCGAATCAAATTTTCAAAAATATAATCTTAATTCAGAATGAAGTAATTATGGAGAAAAACTTAAAAAGGACTTCCTTCTGAAGTTGCAAAGAGAATGACATTCGAAGAGCAGTTTTACCTTAAAAATAACAGTAAGCACCCATTTCCTATAAGTCTCACCCTTCGCTTCACCCCGGGAGGACTCTGGCCCGAATCTCGGGACGAGATTCCTTTAAGGGGGGAAGGCTGTGACACCCCAGTGTCACTTAGGGCTTCTCTTAAAATGCCAAACCAAGAACCACCATTTTATGAGAACCAAAGTAAGCATGAGCATCAAATTAACTTAAGAATGAAGATTTCCCCAAGCATATACTTAGAAGTGTCATGATCAAGACAATTGAGTATTTTAAAAGGTAAGAATATGTAACCCTAATAAAAACCCTAAATAAGCCCCATTAGCAAAATTTAAGAAAATAAGGAGAAGAGTATGAAAATTTAAAATTATGACTTGAGCCAATTATAAAAGCTAAAGTACATTAAATAAGCAACAAGAAAGGTTGAGAAAGCTTAGCCAAATTAACTTAAATAAATTCTCAAATCAGCCCTAGAACTAAGCACCCTTGGAGAAATTCAGATTTCTGAATTTCTGAAATTCAGACCTCTTTCCAAAGATCAAATGCGTTCTCTGTTTTTCGAAACTCAAAACCAGGAGATCCAAATATCAAAGTTGTGCCAAATTCCCTTGAACACATCCTGGAAAAGTTTGAACTCAAACCAAGTTCATTTGACACGGTTTTGGCGCGGTTTTACCTCGGGACCAGACATTCTGACACTGGCACCTTGGTGACGCTACAACTCCCTGTCCCTAGCCTAAAACCGCGCGACGTCCATACATAAAAGATAAAGCTTGGTCAGGTGAACAAATCCTTCATAGCGATCTTGCCCAAATTCGCGAAGATTTGCTCCCAATCAGTGCTTGAACTCGGGCAGAAGCATCGGGCACACGTGTTCGACCGTGGCTGACACCCCCGGTTCACGCCCGTTCGCGCACCCGCGCCTCCAGTGCACGCCCGCGCGCGCTCGCCGGTCCACGACCGCCCGTGCACCGCGCCGTGCCTATAAAGCCTTCCCAAGCGCGCCCCACTTTGCCCCGCACTCACCCTCACCGGCCAGCCACCTCTCCTTAGCTCCGGCGAGCTCAATTCCGCCCGCCATTGCCGCTAGAGCTTCGGCCGTTGTGCCAGCCCACCCCAGCCACCCCCCGAGTCGAGCCAGTGCTTCGGCTAGCTCCGCCAGTAGCCCGTGAAGCTCGCCAAGCCCTCGGACCAGGCCGGACTTCACCGGAAACCCGAGATCGACCTCACCGGACTTCGGTCTTCCGTCGCCGCGCGTAGACCGAGCTAACCAGTGAGTCTCCGTCCAATTCCTTGCAACCATATCTTCTCTAGCATCCCGTGAACCTCTCTGACCCATCCAATTGCTCTATCTCGCCGTGACCAGGCCAGACTCCTCGCCGCCGACGAGAATCCCCGCCTGCTCGCGTGGACCGACCGACTCCGGCCATCCCCGACGGCGACCCGCACCTCGTTGTGATCCCCGAGACCTCCCCTACGTCCTCGACCACTTCACCGGAGCCATCTCGCCGCCGGTAAGCCCCTCCGCCCTTTCTTTCGCCGCGGTTACTGTTTAACATAGGAGAAGGACCTCGGGTTGGGAGGTGAAGAACCCGGGGGGTTTTCTGTAACATCAGTGACTCATGTGAATAGTAAACTAAGGACTAATCTGCGAAGAAAACTTAGAATATCCGCCAGGGACCCCAGTGCAAAGTGGTTTTCCATTTAATCAATTCTGTAAACCTTTTTAAATAACCAGAGAACTTGTAAAATCCATAACTTGATGAATTCGTAGTCAAAAGATGTCAAACCAATTTTGCTAGATCCTAAATTTTATGAACTATCATTTAAAAATGGTAAACTCTATGCTTTCTGTTCTGAATTTTTAGTTTAGAATTAAAAACAGAAACTAGCCAAATCTTGTTTAATTAAGGAAAATTAGTTTTTCTTCTGTACTAAACTTAAGAAAATTTGTGGGTATTCAAACCTCATTTAGTCACTGTTTAAAAATAGTAGGAACCCCAGTATTGAAAAATATGATGTAGATATTCATTTAAAGCTATTTTGCCCAAAACTTAGGAAAAATCAGAAAGGCATTAGAAACTAATGAACAGTAAGGAAAATTATTTTTCCTAGTTTTCTTAAGTAATAAAGAACCTAGGAAAAATAAAGAGACCATTAGTCCAGATCAGTTTCAAATTAAAATGACTTATTTAGCGCTATTTGAACTGAAAATCAATTATTAGAATTACCAAACTATACCCAAAATGGATAATAAAAATCCAGTAGACTTACAACCACCAGAGCCCCACTACAAAAATAAAGAACACCTCAGTTCAACTTTTTAAGTAAGGAGAATAAATATAAAATGATAATGAGGCATTCTCCAAATAAATCATAACCAACCCCTAATAATATGATAATGGGCAACCAAAAATTAGCTAAGTTCATAATGATATAAACCATCAGAGAAAAATGCAAACCCATGAAAAGGAAGCAAATTCTTATCTATTGCTACTGTTTTATGAGAAAGACCACTAAATTCAAACAATGCATACCACCCCTTCCCTTAAGCAAAAAGATGCCAAACTTCAGAATGATTGCTCTTGCACAAAATAATAACCAAGAAAAATAAGGACTCTGTTGTTTGATATTTTTCAAATGAAGTGGTAGTAGAAAGCACCTATTTGGCTAGAAACTTGAGAAAACCATAGTAAAATAACTAAAAGGTATTAATGGCTAGAAATTTGTATCAAGTCATGTTACAACCCCTAAAAGCCAGCAAAAATAAGTTTTATAGAACTACCCACTGTTAAATAATAGTTGTAGTTCAAAGCACCCCTTCTGTCCTAGAAATTAATAATTTTGTCCAGAGAAAACTATTCACTTTCTGATCCCCAAATTTTGAAGCAGAGAAACATACACCAGTGCCAAGCCACTGTAATTTTTGCAGAATTTTTAGAATCTTATAAAAGCAACTTGTAGTTTAAACCTACTCCAAAACTTTTAAGAGAATAAAAGAAAGGGAAAGAAGAAATAAAGCTCACCCCAATAAGCCTATCCTGAATACTTATTAATTCTCCCTGAGACTTAAAAAGAATTCAGTGGAACCCCTAAAAGTAAAACCTACCACTTGCCTTAGCTAAAGTTTAACTTAATTTACCAAGTATACCACCCAAGGGTCTTACATAGGTAAAGTTAACCTTGTTTAAATCAAGTGGATCATACACCGTCAAAAGTTGTAATTTCTAAAAGTACATATCATATCATGCATGTATCTTATGCATTGCATTCATTAGATTGTAATCTTGCCGACGGAGAGTACGTGCTCATCCCCGAGCAAGGACCTGTCCAAGAGGAGGACCAGGAGCAGGCTTCAGAGGCTGCTATCGAGGATCTCCCTGCAGCCCCAGCAATTGAAGGCAAGCCCTGGTTTTATGCATAACCGTTTATATATACTATTTTACTACACTTAATGTTTGTAGGTTTGTAATGTGCACTTAAGTGTAGGATTTGCTTGAAACCTCTAGCTGCATGAACTTAGGATTCCTTTTTGAGATGAATACTAGTATGCTAGGTCGAGTAGCTGCTTTGCTAATCAGGATCTCGGTAGAAGTCAAGTGATTTTTTTAGCACTCGCGCGAGGTCAGGAATTGATTGTATTCATCTTAATAACGGGATATATATGTTGGTCTATGGACTTGGATCCAGGGAGGATGCCTTGACCATGAGACAGGAAAAGGAATTAAGGATTAATGTGTGGATACCTGAGTCAAGCTTTTGAACGTACTAAGCACATGCCGGGAAATATGGTAACCGGTAAACCTAGTACCTGAGTGAAGCCGGGCGCGGACTTTATCCCTCATGCGACCTGAGACTGGGTCTCCCATGCTAGCTATGGTGGGTACAAGTGCGGTCACTGCACGGCGGTAGCCGGGGTCAGTGGAGCATTGTATGCCAAGGCGGTGAGGCCAAGACGCGAACGGGGAATCGATGGGGACGGTTGTCATGTGCAGGGTCGGAATACCCTGACATGTCGTGTGTTTAGGTTTACCTTGCAAGGTTAAAACTCGATTCGAATCGTCTGCTTCTCGCAGCTAATGAGACTGCTTGATTTCTTGTACTGCATCGAGTAAGAAGTGAAATGAGGTTACATGAGATAACTTGTTGATTGATCTAAATGCTTGCTACCATGTATGCTTAGAAGAAGTAAATCTAGCTAAGTAATGATGATAGAATTTGAAAAGCTAAAAGTTGATTTTAGAAACAGCTAGTGCTTTTGGCAAACCAAACCCCTCAGCCAAACAGCTGCATAGTCTAGAGGTAGAGGAGTAGATTCCTCACACCGGGTAAGTCTAGCTGAGTATTAGTATACTCAGCCTTGCTTGTGGCACAATTTTTGCAGGTACCATTCAGGAAATGGTTGATGGTGTGACTTGGCCTACCACCCTGCCACCGGGTTGGACGGTCGAGTGGGATGTTGCTCCGACAGGAGAGGAGCACGAGGAGTAGTGGGCTAGGCCTTGCCCAATTCCTCGATACCGACGACATCGATTATCCGCTGCACTTTATTTTGTGAACTCTTATTTGCTACTCAAAAACTCCGATTTATGTAATAACTCAGTACTTAATTTGTGGATTCCTGTTTTATTGTATTTCTTCTGTGACTCACCTTCGTGTGAGATTGTGGAATTTGATCCTGGTTAAGTGGCTCCATCAGACTAGATCTGAGGGACTGACGGGTTATTCCGATTTAAGTGCGTTACGGCCCCTGAGGTGTGACTTAGGCACTTAAGCTGGAATAATTCGGGTGGTTCCGCCACAGTCATTACTTTATTTATGTGCTAGTAGACCAAATATTATGCTTAGCGTATGCATGTGTGCTAGATCTCAATCCGACCCAAGGGAATGTCACCTTGTGGCCGTTAAGCGGATTCTTAGATATTCAGTTTCTACACCTTGCTTCGGGATCTGGTATCCAAAGGGGTCTACCTTTGACTTAATTGGATATTCAGACTCCGATTATGTTGGATGCAAGGTTGATAGGAAGAGTACATCAGGGACGTGTCAATTCCTAGGAAGGTCCCTGGTGTCTTGGAGTTCAAAGAAACAAACCTCCGTTGCCCTATCCACCGCTGAGGCCGAGTATGTTGCCGCAGGACAGTGTTGCGCGCAACTACTTTGGATGAGGCAAACCCTCCGGGACTTTGGCTACAATCTAAGCAAAGTCCCACTCCTATGTGATAATGAGAGTGCAATCCGCATGGCGGATAATCCTGTTGAACACAGCCGCACTAAGCACATTGACATCCGACATCACTTTCTGAGAGTCCACCAGCAAAAGGGAGATATCGAGGTTTTCCATATTAGCACCGATATCTTTACCAAGCCGTTAGATGAGAAAACCTTTTGCAGGCTGCGTAGTGAGCTAAATGTCTTAGATTCGCGTAACTTGGATTGATCTATAACATACATGTGTTTTATGCCTTTGATCATGTTACTTATACATTTATGCAATTTGTTGCGTATTTATGGTGCTCAAGTTGTGCAAGGGATCCCCGGACCTCAAAAGTCCATATGTGAATGCTGCACATATTTAGGAGGAGATGTGCCATAACTTGACCCTTTGAGACTAACCTTTGTGTTTAAGTGTACTTGATGTAGTCTCAAAGATACATTGAAAGGGAAAAGGTGAACTTGGACCATGCAAAGACTTGCACTGCACTCTGGTATTAGTGTACTCACCTACAAGTTCATTCTTATGCTCTTATTGCCTTTTTGCTCTCAATTGACATTTTTGGTGAGGCAATGGGGTTAAAAGGGCAAAAAATGATCCCGTTTTGGTGCTTAATGCTAAAGGGGGAGAAATTAAGGCCAAAGCAAACGAATCAGCTACCACTTGTGAATTTTGAAAACAATAGAGTTAGAACTTTTGATTTGTCAAAATACTCTTCTTGCAAAATTTGGTCTCTTGTGGGGAGATTTTATGATTATGGGAAAAGGGGGAGTTTTTGGATCTTGATCAATTTCACTCTTGGAATATCTCTCTTTATGCCCAAACAAGTGAGTTTGACTTAGAGATAGGAAAATGAATTTGATTTGCAAAAACAAACCAAGTGGTGGCAAAGAATGATCCAAATATGCCAAATTAGAGTCAAAAACAATTTGGTCCTCATTTGCATCGATACTGCACTTATTTTGATTGCTTTTTGATGTGTTGGCATAAATCACCAAAAAGGAGGAGATTTAAAGGGAAATGTGCCCTTAGGCAATTTCTATTTTGTTTTGGTGATTAAGTGCCCAACACACTTAATTAAGTTCTTATGTGCTAAATGAAGAGAAAAGTGCAAATCAAGACATGAGGTATGTTTATAGACTTAGTACATTGTTTTGAGTACTAACATATGTTGTCTAAGTGCTAGAAAATAGGAAAAGAAAGAATTGCAGAAGACTTGGCTTGGTGCAGCCAAAGTCCAGCTCGGTCTGGCACACCAGACTGTCCAGTGGTGCACCGGACAGTGTCCGGTGCGCCAGGTCAGCCTCCGGTGAACAGGCCGCTCTCGGGAAAAGTTTGGCGGCGTACAACTATAATTCACCGGACTGTCCGGTGGTGCACTGGACTGTCCGGTGAGCCAACGGCCGCCAGAGCAACGGTCGGCCGTGCAATCCGCGGGCGACGCGTGGCCCGCACCAACGGTCCGGCAGGGGGCACTGGACTGTCCGGTGCACCAACTGACTCGGCGCTTGCAACGGTTATCTGCGCGAAAATAGGAAGAAGATCTGCACCGGACCGTCTACAGTGACTGTCCGGTGGTGCACCGGACTGTTCGGTGCACCACCCGACTAAAGGCAACTTTGGCCTTCCTTGTTGGCCTCCAACGGCTCCTAGCTGCCTTGGGGCTATAAAAGGGACCCCTAGGCGCATGGAGGAGTCACCCAAGCATTCACTAAGCATTCTAAGTCTCCCACACTCCATCTTCGCGCACTTGATCGATTGTGTTAGTGATTTGAGCTCCGTTCTAGTTGTGAACTCTTTGTGCCTCATTTTGAGCTCATGTCTTGGCTTGTGTGCGTGTGTGTGCTGAGGATTTGTGTGTGTTGCTCCCCAACCTTACTCTTGTGCTTTCATTGTGATCTTTGTTGTAAGGGCGAGAGACTCCAACTTGTGGAGATTCCTCGCAAACGGGAAAAAGAGATAAGGAAGAAAAGTTGTGGTATTCAAGTTGATCATTGGATCACTTGAAAGGGGTTGAGTGCAACCCTCGTCCATTGGGACGCCACAACGTGGAAGTAGGCAAGTGTTACTTGGCCGAACCACGGGATAAAATCGTGTGTTTCTTGTGATTGTTCCTTCTTTGATTGTCTGTGTTCGCAAGAGCTCGTCTCATTGACTTGATTAACCCGCACTAATATTTTTATAATCAAGGTTGTTTGAATTTAGTGTTGAATTCTACAGGATCACCTATTCACCCCCCCTCTAGGTGCTCTCAGGCCTTTGAGCCCAAGTTAGCGTGTGGCCTACACACGTTGTTTGGATGTGAGGCATGATATTTCTTTGTGCAATCAACTGATTCGATGCTTATTATGTAAACAATATGGCCACTATCAATCGACCTGCAAATGACATCATTTAAAGATTGGTTTCCGTGTATAAAATTCAACACTTGATTCGTTTACAAAGAAATTCAAGAATGTCAAATTGGTTTCATCTCCAAATTTATAGTTTTGCATGCCTCTCTAGCTGGTGGGCCACTGGCATTCTCTACCTTTATGAATTACTCTAGGCGATCAACTCTAGGAAGGCCCCTTCGTCTTCAATAGTCACAAAGCAAACTCTAATGTTCTACAAAACCCCCTTGGCGAGAAGCGTCGTCGAGCAATCTCGATACTAGCAACCATCGTCGAGTGCTTCACGGTCATTGCTTTCTGCCCCAGTTCCCCAAACAATAATGGCATGTCATCGGGTTGATCCCGCACCAATCATTCCACATGGCTTCGGCCGGGAGCAAGTTCAGCATCGTGAAATCATGGTACGTGCAGTCGCACACTCTCAACCTCCTGTTCATGAGGACTGGAGGATTGTCGCGATTCATCATTTGCTCAAGCGAGATCTAAACTTTGTAGACACAGCCAACTTGATTATAGAATATAATGTGGGTCAGTGTCATGTGCACATTCAGAAGATTCAGCGCTCTCATCTAGGTCAGGCACTAATCCACTTCAGTTTTGTGTTTGAAAGAGATAACTTGGTTAATCTAGACCCACAACAGGCTCTAGGCTTTACTTTCATCACTGTTATAAGGCACAATGAAGCTTGGAACTTTCAGGCTTTAAATTTCAACTAAGAATGTTGGCTCATGCTTCTCGGTTCCCCCTTGGATTTTTGGGCCTAGGAGCATATTTCGAATGCTATTGGTTCTTTTGGTTGTCTCGTTATGTGGGATGTTGATCGGTCCAACATTACAAGGCTTATTTTAAGGGCAAGAGTGACATCCTTAGAAGAAGTGCCTTAATTCATTGTGTTTAGTGTTGCTGAGGGTTTTCATGGTGTATCATGGACTATGCAATGTGAAATAATTCAGTATGACATGTTAGGATCACAACCTGAAGATGAAGAATAAGTGACACCTTACCCCCCGAATGGGCAGGAGCTGCCTTTTGATTTCTTTGGTCTTCGTCAGCCAGTAGCTCATGTAGGATTTGATCTCAACGCCCCTCCCGTTTGGGATGACATTATGGAAAATGTAGTAGATGTGTACAATAGCAACTAGTTGGTCAGGAAGACCCTGATGAGCCACTAAATTTCTAACTTTCAGGGATAGAAGACCTTTTGCCCTCTGACAGCTCTATGGGGTAGGGATTTCAGATATTCATGACTTTTCACCCACCAGACCTAATAACTGTCATGGATGAGGAGATTAATATGCTAGGGGACTAGGTCATTCAAGTCCCTACTGTTCAGGTGAAAGGGAAATAGGGTTAACCTTTTTCCTATAATTAATTTTGGTGGTTGATCGTCAACACAAACACATGGACTAACTAGTTTGTCTAGAATTCATGTATTACAGGTGCATAAAGGTTCAACACAAACCAATAAATATTCAAGTTAGGGACCCAATTCAAAAGGAGCAAAAGGGACTTGAGTGTGTTGTGGTCTAGCGCACTGGACTGTCCGGTGTGCCACTGGACAGTGTCCGGTGCACCAGGGCCATACAGGAGCCAAGCAGCCACTCTCGTGAAAACGCAGGCGCGCTCCGCTATAATTCACCGGACTGTCCGGTGAGCCAGCAGGGTAACAGATACATGCGCGCAACGGTCGACTCTGACAGCGCTATAGTGTCGCGGCAGAAGTCAGAGGGGCACCGGACTATCTGGTGCACCACCAGATTGTCCGGTGCCACAAGAAGACAAAGGCGCCAACGGTCAACTGCTCTAGAACCCTAACAATTGGGTGACCGTGGCGGCGCACCGGACACTGAATAGTGAGTGTCCGGTGCGCCCATCAATAGCAGCCTCCCCAATGGCTACCATGGTGGTTGGGGGCTATAAATACCCCCAACCACCATAACTTCAAGCATCCAAGCATTCCAAACATTGCATTCAATACAAGAGCAAAAGATTCCACTCCAAGACACATCAAATAGATTTGATCCTCTCCAAAGCCTCCGATTCAACTCAATTCCATTAGGGTTTGAGAGAGGGTGTTCTTGTGTTCTTTTGTTGCTCTTGTTGCTTGGCTTGGCCTTTTTCTTTTCTTTCTCTTACTCTCAAGTGCTTTGTAAGCGAGGCAAGAGACACCAAGTGTGTGGTGGTCCTTGCGGGGTCTTAGTGACCCGTGAGATTAAGGAAGAAGGCTCACTCGGTCTAAGTGACCGTTTGAGAGAGGGAAAGGGTTGGAATAGACATGGTCTTTGTGACCTCCTCAACGGGGACTAGGTTCTTTGGAACCGAACCTAGGTAAAACAAACCACCGTGTTCACTCGCCTTATTTCTTGGTTGATTTGTTTTCCCTCTCTTTCCGACTTGAATTTAATTTTAACGCTAACCCCCGACCTTAGTGCATGTTTAAAGTTATAAATTTTAGGTTTTGCCTATTCACCCCCCCTCTAGGCGACTTTCAATTGGTATCAAAGTCTGGTGCTTCATTAGAGTCTAACAACTCGAAGTGATGTCGGAAGATCACGTCAAGAGGGAGATTATGACCAGCGAAAAGTCCGCAAGCTCGAGGAGGACTCTCTCAAGGGAGTCCGGCAACAAACATAAGGAGGAATCCTCTTCCTCCATCAAGTCTCATCAGAAAGGTAACAAGAAGAAGAAGATGAAAAAGGTTGTCTACTACGAGACTGACTCTTCGTCACCTTCCACATCAAGGTCCGAGTCATCCGTCGCTTCTAAACGCCATGAGCACAAGAAGTATAGTAAGATGCCTCTTCGCTACCCCTGTATTTCAAAGCATGCTCCATTACTTTTCGTTCCTTTAAGCAAACCACCATATTTTGATGGTGAAGATTATTGTATATGGAGTGATAAAATGAGGCATCATCTAACCTCACTCCACGAAAGCATATGGAATATTGTTGAATTTGGAGCGCATGTACCTCAAGTCGGGGACAAAGACTATGACTCGGACGAGGTCGCCCAAATTAGGCACTTTAACTCCCAAGCCACGTCTATACTCCTCGCCTCCTTGTGTCGAGAGGAGTATAACAAGGTTCAAGGGTTAAAGAGTTCCAAAGAAATTTGGGACGTCCTCAAAACGGCACATGAAGGGGACGAGGTGACCAAGATCACCAAGCGCGAGACGATCGAGGGGGAGCTCGGTCGATTCGTCCTCAACAAAGGAGAAGAGCCACAAGTGATGTATAATCGGCTCAAGACAATGGTGAACCAAGTGCGCAACCTCGGGAGCACCAAATGGGATGACCATGAGATGGTCAAGGTTATTCTAAGATCCCTTGTTTTTCGCAATCCTCCACAAGTGCATTTAATTCGTGGGGATCCTAGATATAAACTAATGTCTCCCGAGAAGGTTATTGACAAGTTTGTGAGCTTTGAACTTACGATCAAAGACTCCAAACATATTGTCAACTTGGAGCAAGGTGCCAAATCCTCAAGCAAAGGAGGGGGAAGAACTACAAGTCCCACTCCAAGAAGGTATGCTACCAGTGTGGTAAGTCTGGTCACTTTATTGCTAAATGTCCTATATCTAGTGAAAGTGACAGGGACGACGACAAGAAGGGGAAGAAGAAAGAAAATAAGAGGTACTACAAGAAGAAGGTCTGTGATGCCCACATATGTCGGGAATGGGACTCCGATGAGAGCTCCACCGACTCCTCCGACGAGGACGCCACCAACATCGCCGTCAACAAAGGCCTTCTCTTCCCCAACGTCGGCCACAAGTGTCTCATGGCTAAGGACGACAAGAAAAAGAAGGTACAATCTAGAGCCACCCCCAAATATACAACATCTAGTGATGATGGTAGCTCTAGTGATAGTGAAGATAACTTAATGTCTCTTTTTGCCAACCTTAGCATGGACCAAAAGAAGAAATTAAATGAATTAATAGAGGCTATTAATGAGAAGGATGAACTCTTGGATAGCCAAGAGGACTTCCTTATAAAGAAAAAAACGTTTGTTAAATTGAAAAATGCTTATGCTCAGGAAGTAGAGAAATGTGAAAATTTATCTAAGGAGCTTAGTATTTGTCATGATTCAATTTCTAGCCTTAAAAATGAAAATGATATTATAAGGTTAAAGATTTAAATGTTTGCAATGATTCTATTTCCTGTCTTAGAGATGAGGAATGCTATTTTAAATGCTAAGATAGAAGAATTAAATACTTGCAAACCCTCTACATCTACTATCGAGCATGTTTCCATTTACACTAGATGTAGAGATATTAATGTTGATGCTATTGATGATCACATTGCCATGATTAAACAACATAATGATCACATAGCTAAATTGACTGCTAAAATTAATGAGCATGAACTTGAAAATGAAAGTTTAAGTTCGCTAGAAGTACGCTCTATAATGGGAGACGCCCTGGCATTAAGGATGACATTGGTTTCCAATAGGGGAGCAATGTCAAGCTTAATGCCCCTAAGAAATTGTCTAAATTTGTTAAGGACAAAGCTCCCATGGTTCAGGAGGTTACATTTTATATCCTGCAAACTATCGCGAACATAAGATTAGGAGAATTCATGATAGAAAACCTCACACTGTTTCTCATCATGCATTTATGTATAAAAATGAGGCTTCTAGCTCTAGGCAATCAACTCATGTTAAATTGCCTAAAAAGAAAACTCCCACTACATCAAATGAGCATAACATTTCATTTAAATCCTTTGATGCATCTTATGTTTTAACTAACAAATTAGGCAAAGTAGTTGCCAAATATGTTGGGGGCAAGCACAAGAGTTCAAAAACTTGTGTTTGGGTACCTAAGGTGCTTGTTTCTAACGTCAAAGGACACAAGACTGTTTGGGTACCTAAGAACAAGGCCTAAAATTGTTTTGTAGGTTTATGCATCCGGTGGTTCAAGTTGGATAATCGATAGTGGGTGCACAAACCACATGACAGGGGAGAAAAGGATGTTCTCCTCCTATGAGAAAAATGAAGATCCCCAACGAGCTATAACATTCGGGGATGGAAATCAAGGTTTGGTCAAAGGACTTGGTAAAATTGCTATATCACCTGACCATTCTATTTCCAACGTTTTTCTTATAGATTCTTTATATTACAACTTGCTTCTGTTTCTCAATTATGCAAAATGGGCTACAACTATCTATTCACTAATATATGTGTTACTGTCTTTAGAAGAAGTGATGATTCAATAGCATTTAAAGGAGTGCTAGAGGGTCAGTTATATTTAGTTGATTTTAATGAAACAAAGCTGAACTAGACACTTTCTTAATTGCTAAGACTAACATGGTTGGCTCTGGCATCGCCGACTAGCCCATGTTGGGATGAAGAATCTCCACAAACTTCTAAGGGAGAACACATTTTAGGACTAACAAATGTTCATTTTGAGAAAGACATGATTTATAGTGCATGCCAAGCAGGAAAGCAAGTTGGTGCTCATCATCCACACAAAAACATCATGACGACCAACAGGCCCGCTCGAGCTACTCCACATGGATCTACTTCGGTCCGATCGCTTACATAAGCATCGGCGGGAGTAAGTACTATCTAATTATTGTGGATGATTATTCTCGCTTCACTTAGGTGTTATTTTTGCAGGAAAAATCACAAACCCAAGAGACCTTAAAAGGATTCTTAAGACGGGGCTCAAAAATGAGTTCGGATTGAGGATCAAAAAGATAAGAAGCGATAATGGGACGAAGTCCAAGAATTCTCAAATCAAAGGCTTTCTTGAGGATGAGGGCATCAAGCATGAGTTCTCTTCTCCCTAAACACCTCAACAAAATGGTGTAGTGGAGAGGAAAATATAACTCTACTGGACATGGCAAGGACCATGCTTGATGAGTACAAGACACCGGACCGGTTTTGGGCCGAGGCGATTAACACATGCTACTCCATTAACCGGTTATATCTTCACCGAATCCTCAAGAAGACATCATATGAACTCCTCACTGGTAAAAAGTCCAATGTTTCATATTTTAGTCTTTGGGAGTAAATGCTTTATTCTTATTAAAAGAGGTAGAAAATCTAAATTTGCTCCTAAGGCTGTAGAAGGCTTTTTACTTGGTTATGACTCAACACAAGTGCATATAGAGTCTTCAACAAATCCACTGGATTGGTTGAGGTTTCTTGTGACATTGTGTTTGATGAGGACTAATGGCTCCCATGTGGAGCAAGTTGATCTTGATGAGCTAGATGATGAAGAGGCTCTGTGCGTCGCGCTAAGGAACATGTCCATTGGGGATGTGTGTCCTAAGGAATCCGAAGAGCCTCCATAAGCACAAGATCAACCGTCATCTTCCATACAAGCATCTCCACCAACTCAAGACGAGGGTCAGGCTCAAAATGATGAAGATGAAAATCAAGGGGATGAGCCACCTCAAGAGGAGGACAATGATCAAGGGGGAGATGAAGTTGATGAAGACAAGGAAAATGATCAAGAAATTCAGGATCAAAAGACCGCCACACCCAAGAGTCCACCAAGTAATTCAAAGAGATCACCCCCGTCAACTCCATCCTTGGTGACATTCATAAGGGGTAACCACTAGATCTTGAGTTGCTCATTTCTGTGAACATTACTCTTTTGTTTCCTCTATTGAGCCATACAGGGTAGAGGATGCACTAAGAGATCCGGATTGGGTGTTTGGCAATGCAAGAGGAACTCAACAAATTTACGAGGAATGAGGTACGGCATTTAGTTCCACGTCCTAATCAAAATGTTGTAGGTACCAAATGGGTATTCCGCAACAAGCAAGATGAGCATGGTGTGGTGACAAGAAACAAAGCCCGACTTGTGGCCAGGGCTATTCAACAAGTCGAAGGTTTGGACTTTGATGAAACTTATGCACCCGTAGCTAGGCTTGAGTCAATTCGTATATTACTTGCCTATGCTACTTACCATGGTTTTAAGCTCTATCAAATGGACATGAAAAGTGCCTTCCTCAATGGACATATCAAGGAAGAGGTCTATGTTGAGCAACCCTCTCGGCTTTGAGGGATAGTGAGTACCCTAACCATGTTTATAAACTCTCAAAGGCGATTTATGGGCTCAAGCAAGCCCTAAGAGCATGGTATGAATGCCTGCGAGATTTCCTTATCACTAATGGTTTCAAAGTCGGCAAAGCCGATCCTACACCCTTTACTAAAACTGTTGCAAAGATTTGTTTGTATGCCAAATTTATGTTGATGATATTATATTTGGGTCTATTAACAAATCACCTTGTAAAGAGTTTAGTAGGATCATGATACAAGAAATTCGAGATGTCAATGATGGGGGAGTTAAGTATTTCCTTGGATTTCAAATCAAGCAACTCCAAGATGGCACCTTCATCAGCCAAACAAAATACATTCAGGACATTCTTAAGAAGTTTGGGATGAAGGATGGCAAACCCATCAAGACACCCATGGGAACAAATGGGCATCTCGACTCGACACGGGAGGTAAATCCGTAGATCAAAAGGTATACCAGTCTATGATAGGATCCTTACTCTATTTATGTGCATCTCGACCAATACTATGCTCTCTGTATGCATGTGTGCAAGATTTCAGGCTGATCCTAAGGAAGTTCACCTTAGGGCCGTGAAGAGAATCATGAGATATTTAGTTTACACTCATAAATTTGGGTTTGGTACCCCAAGGGATCCACTTTTGATTTAATAGGATATTCCGATGTCGATTGGGCAGGGTGTAAAATTGATAGGAAGAGCACATCAAAGACTTGTCAGTTTCTTGGGAGATCCCTGGTGTCTTGGGCCTCAAAGAAACAAAACTCAGTAGCTCTTTCTACCGCTGAGGTCGAGTATATTGCAGGCCATTGTTGTGCGCAATTACTTTTGATGAGGCAAACCCTCAGGGACTATGGCTACAAATTGAGCAAAGTCCCTCTCCTATGTGATAATGAGAGTGTAATCCGCATGGCGGATAATCCTATTGAACACAGCCACTAAGCACATAGACATTCGGTATCACTTTCTGAGGGATCACCAACAAAAGGGGGATATCGAAATTGCTTATGTTAACACCCAAAACCAATTAGATATCTTTACCAAGCCACTCGATGAGAAGACCTTTAGCAAACTTAGGAATGAGCTAAATATACTTGATTCTCGGAATTTTGATTGAAACATTGCACACATAGCTTATTTATATACCTTTGATCATGTCTCTTTCTTTTTGGTACAAATGCATATTTCTTATTCCTCTTGTGCCAAGACTACGACTAATGTGTTTCTGAGTGTATTTCTATACTAAGTCGTAGATTGAAAGGGAAATGGAATCTTCGGCAAAGACAAGGCTTCCACTCAACTCTGACGGTATCATTTACCCCTTTGTCATTGTTCCTCCACTCTCAATTGGTATAATCCTTCACTCTTATTTACTTGTACCAATGGGGAGAAAATTCTAAAGGCTCTCCAAGTCTCTGTTTTTTGCGATTAATGCCAAAGGGGGAGAAAGTATTAAGCCCAAAGCAAAAGGACCGCACCACCATAATTTCAAAAAAAATCAAATGAAGTTTTAATTGGTATTCTTCACATTGGTATCTATGTCATGGCAATCTCTTCAATTGGTTTCTTTAAAGATAGATTTTCAAAATTGGTATCATATTCACAATCAATCCTTCAATTGGTATCTTTAAAGGTCAATTTTCAAATTGATATCCATTTCAAAAACCCTCTTGAAAGCTAAGAGGAGAATTTCATTCAGGGGGAGTTTTATTTAGTCAAAGGAAAAGCATTTGAAACAGGGGGAGAAATTTCAAATCTTGAAAATGCTTCTTGCAATCCTATTCATATACCTTTGACTATTTGCAAAAGACTTTGAAAAGATTTTCCAAAAGGATTTGCAAAACAAAACAAGTGGTGCAAATGTGGTCCAAAATGTTAAATAAAAAAAAGCAAGCCATTCAAATTTAATGAGATATTAAATTGGTTTAACTCCAAGTAACCTATGCACTTACCATATGCAAACTAGTTCATTTCTGCACTTTATATATTTGCTTTGGTTTGTGTTGGCATCAATCACCAAAAAGGGGAGATTGAAAGGGAAATAAGGTTAACCTTTTCCTATAATTAATTTTGGTGGTTCATCGTCAACACAAACACATGGACTAACTAGTTTGTCTAGAATTCATGTATTATAGGTGCATAAAGGTTCAACACAAACCAATAAATATTCAAGTTAGGGACCCAATTCGAAAGGAGCAAAAGGGACTTGAGTGTGTTGTGGTCTGGCGCACCGGACTGTCTGGTGTGCCACCGATAGTGTCGGTGCACTAGGGCCATACAGGAGCCAAGCAGCCACTCTCGGGAAAATGCAGGCGCGCTCCGCTATAATTCATCGGACTGTCTGGTGTGCCACCGGACTGTCCGTGAGCCAGCAGGGTAATGGCTACCTACGCGCAACTGTCGACTCTGACAGCGCTACAGTGTCGCGGTAGAAGTCAGAGCAGCGAGTCAGAGGGGCACTGGATTGTCCGGTGCACCACCAGACTGTCTGTGCCACAAGAAGACAAAGGCGCCAATGGTCAACTACTCCAGAACCCTAACGGTTGGGTGACGTGGCGGCGCACCGGACACTGAACATTGAGTGTCCGGTGGCGCACCGGACTGTCCGGTGCACCCATCAACAGCTTCCTCCCCAACGGCTAACTTGGTGGTTGGGGGCTATAAATACCCCCCCTGTAACACCCCTGGTGTTACTAGCACTAAAAATTGAGCATAACATCATATGCATTGATTTCACATTGTTTGTTACACCTAGAGTGCATTCACTAGGTCAAAATTTCAAACAAGTTGTAATGATGTGACTTGATGTGTGATTAACCCTAGTGTAGACTTAACTCTGAATTAGGGCTTATGGATATAAGTTAAGCCCAAATGAGTAAAAATCTCAAGTGACATTAAAAATGCTCACAAGATATCAAAGTGGATGGACTTTTGTGGCACAAAAACCCTAACGTTCCTAAAACCCTAAAACAAACCCTAGAAACCCTAATTAAAACCCTAGGGGGTAATTGTAAATTTTTTGCACTTTTGGACCCAAGTGCAAATATCAAAGTGTTAGAACACCACAAATCATGTGTTTTCACACTTAAAATTTGCAAGTTAAAATGGAGGGAATTTGGACCTATTTGTAAATGGACCCATGAACACCATATGACTATGTCTGAATTTCAGTGAATTTGGAGCATCTTTGGAGCCTAAACCTTTTAATCCATGAGGATTCTGTCCTGAATCAGTACATCAAGATTGTAGAACCATGATAAGAGAATAAGTTTGATTGAAAGACTCACCCTAAAACCTAGAGGAGTCTAACGAAA